>CM062240.1:5100915-6300915 GCA_031216185.1 Syzygium aqueum
CTCAATACTTTTCAGCAGGAAGTAGTTAACAAGAAGCAAGGAAAAATGTCGTAACACAAGCAATCAAAAAATACGGAAATTTCATCCGAGTCACCGCACATCAAAGTTATTGATTTTCACGAGCCTCATAAAAAAAACATAATGACACGATCCGACGATTATGATGCACCAAACCCGACAGTGGCACCGCTATTTGAGAATGAAAGGGGCCAAAAAAATTGACAAAAGGGACATCGTAGGATATTATTTTGGAAAGGAAAAGACATATTCGGTTTCAAGTCACCTTTGTCTACCGTATGTTAAAGACGGTCCCTGTTCAGACAACGAGAGCTCCTACAATAATTCGAAGGAGTTCAACGAGTATTGAGAACAATGGTGATGATGCTTGATAAACCCTCACTATGGCCACTTGATCAAAGTTTCTATTCAGAGAGATTGTGCCAAAACCGGCTCATAGTATAAAAATCTGGTGCGCGTTTTAAAAGCTGAATCACCCACTGCAGTTAATGGCGATGAATGGATCTCGGCCTAAAGCTCGCTTCCATGAGTAGTTTACTAGTCACTCATCAAGGGAAAAAGAGGGGAGATTGGATAAGAATGCAGAGGAAAACATCAGTTAACAAAATGTCCGATGTCCTGCTTTCCTGATGTATTAAGGAATAAATTTCTCCCTTAATAGAGAGGTGGGAAAAATATGACGTAATGAATCCAACATTACAGTATCGACACCAGTTGGTCCTCGCTCGTCTATAGTGTTTATTTGTCTGATGATTTGCATTAGAGAAAGGGGAAACCCCAGCATGAAAAGAACAAACATCGCCAAGGATGAAGATTAAATAGAGAAAAAAATGGAGCATTGACCTCGTTCAAAGATTCTGCAATACTATACTAAGGCAAAATGCTGACAGAGAACCGCATCGTCAATTGACAAGTCCTCTCTGCTTGAAGACCTCGAACATGGCCAAACCAATTTTCGCGGGAGACTCCACCACTGTAACACCAGCTTCCCTGAGAGTCTTGATTTTGTCTTGAGCCGTGCCCTTCCCTCCGGACACAATAGCTGTAAAGCAAGAAGATAGCCAACAGTTAAAAGGGTCTGATAAGGAGATGGTAAGTATGGAAAAGTTCCATGAATGCTGGGACTCGGTGAACATGGGGTGTCTGACGCACTCGCCATAGACCTTTTAGCTGTCACTGTTTCGCCTATAATAGAAGCCACTCTTCAAGGCAGAGTGGGATTGGAATTACAGAGCAGAGTCTAAGGAAGAAAACAGTTTGCTTCACCAGCAAGATTGACACAGAATCAGGTATAAAATTATAAATGAAGACTTGGAAGGTCAGGTCTAAAGGATGAATGCTTGGAGGGAAAAGGGATAATCACGATAGAGTAAGCACTGGACGACATCATGTTGGCTAATCCACACAAAAGCTAGCTAAAGTTCCCAATAGGACTTATCCCCCGTCATACTCTCCTATGTATAATTCCTGAATACTTAGAAAAAGCCAATTCTACTTAAAATTTTTTGTTCAACAAAGATAAAACGAGCACCATTAATGTAAGCATGAATGCATTCAGAGCTAAACAAAGAAAGAAAAAGTACCCCCAGCATGACCCATACGACGCCCAGGAGGAGCAGTCAGTCCAGCGATAAATCCTACGACAGGCTTCTCTGTCTTGCTTTCCTGTTTGACATATCATATTAAGTAAAGATGTTGATACAGAGACTAGAAAGATTTAGATGGCAGTATACTACATATAGGAGTAACCTGCAGACTGTGGAAATGGTAAACACTATCCTTCAGATGTCTCAAATCTTAGTTGTACTTCAGAAAAACCTCATATAATATTGCATTCCAGGAAGCAGATTACATAAACAAATGTAATGAATTCCCACTTTCACACCACGATTTAGAAATAATGCAACCAGACATGGAAAAAATTTTACACCATGAAGTACATTCTTATCGGTATCCGTTGGTAAAGAAGTACCCAAGTCCTTAAGGCTCCTGTCAAACTCAAGAATGCAACACAAGCAGTAGAAAAATATTCTGAGCTAATAATTTTTTCCAGCAGCATTTGACTGTTCTCTATCACGACATACAGCGAGTGCAAATTCGGAATAATGTCCCAGAAAGTAAACTAAGGAGTGAGAAAAGGGGAAACCTAATACTGAATTTAATTTATTTCATAATTATGACATGCTAACTGTTTATCTTGCTCGCTGCTAGCAGCCTATTTGTTATGAGCACATAGGTAAGCAGGTTGGACTTTTGAATGGATGCTTTAGGAGCTACAGGGGAAATCAGCTCAGCAATATCCTTTACTGCAAAGAAGTAGAAATTCATGTCTCACGCAAAAGATAAAAAAGCAACAAATTGATTAAGCAAAGAAGAAGAGGGCAGATTACAGAACTCACATGTGCATAGGGATATACTATGTTTACATGCAAAAAACAACAGTACAGCAGTAAAAGCTGTTTCTCAACACGATTTATAATAGAGCCAACATTACTTTTTTAGACAGTAAAATTTTGTAAGAAAACTGCAAATATTATGTGGGAATTGACCTATAATATCTGACCTTAATTAATGCAGCAGCATCCTCTTCTGCAGTGCCGCCAATTTCTCCAATCAGAACAATCCCTGAAGCATGCATAACTTGGTGAGTAACCACCTTCAAAGCTATCGCGTTCTTCTTTCTCATCAGTCAACAACTACTATCGGAGTTACAATAGTAAGGCAACTTAAATAGAGTAATCAAATCATTATAAGGTAGATAGATATATGCAAGCAGCGTGCACATGATAAAGTTCAAGAGTTATTTATTTATTGAACTGCTAACGAACTCTTATGAAATCAACCAATCAACCAGAGGGGAAGACGAGTCCACTGAGAGAAACTTCAAAATTGAATGGATACAAGACATGCGATCTACCTTCTGTCTGAGGGTCTACAAGAAACTTCCTAATGCAATCAACAAAATTTGTCCCATTGAATGGGTCGCCACCAATGCCGACACAAGTTGATTGTCCCAGGCCAACAGCAGTTGTCTGGAAAACCTGAAAGGAGTTATAAACAGAATCATTTTTGTGTCAATCTGTCTTGGCATGAAGATGTACAGAGAGACTAATGAAATCAAACGCGTTTACATAAACATGTGAAACTCAACCTACAGCAGAGTTTTCAGAAGCTAGTGGCCTGGGGTGATCATAGATCTCAGGATTCACCCTCGCACACATAAATCCATGATGGACAACCCCCATTCAACTAATTCTAAACCAAATCGTCTCCTATATGTGTACATGGTTCAGGCCAGCCATCAGGGCAATGACTGTGGATTTGTTTATTTCTTCACCAACAGCCGATCGAAGCACTGAAAGAACCAATAGTTGCAAAAGCCTAGAATGTGAGGATCAACCTAACGGCCAGAGATTCTTACATATTTTGAAGTTCGAATGTCAACGCAGTTCAGAAATAATTTAAAGAGATTTAAAGGGTTTATCTATCCAGCTTCTTTCTGATGGTGAACAGCATTACTCCTCTTTTAATGTGCTTATTTTCTAAGTAGAATTCAGTAGCATACTTGCAGTTTTTAATTTGAAGACTCTCGTCCTCTTTCTTGAAGAACTAATTTTTATGGGATTAAATAACATAATTGTTTCTATTCTCAAATGTTATCTAGTTTTATTAGTTACTCGCAAAAATAAAATATATCTTTTGTTTGTGATCCTAAAAAGGGTCAATATCTTGCAAGCCTAAGTTTGTCGCGCATCTCCAAGTAAATAAAACTTCATTTTCTCCACACATTTTATGTTATCCCACAAGAAATGCTTAGATCCTTAGACTGGCTAATGGAAGCGGGCCACTTAGAGTATGAGGGTTACCATGTGTTTTGGTTCTCTTTATATAAGTTTGGGTTTTCTCTCTTTTTCTCTTGATCAGTTGTTGAATGAGTTCTGTCCGATTCAGTGACAAATTCTCAACTACCACATTTACCACTCCAAACTCACATACTCTAGGGAATTTCGTAAAGTTAAATGTGCATGGAATACAGGCATCCGTAAAACTCAAGACAACCCACTAAAACTAATACAATGCAGAGCAAATGCTTACTGCCACTTGATTTGCTGAACCAGGGAAGGCTAGCAGACGACAGTTTTTTTTTTTTTTTATAACTCAGGGAACCCCCGCACGGCCGACAGCCGGGAGGTAAACCCTGGGGGCAACACGTGCAAACCACCACACACGTTCACCGGTTAAGTCACCCTGCGGCGCCCGGGATTCGAACACTCAACCTTTTGCGAGAGGAAGAGTGCCCTCCCCAGCAGCGCCACCCAGGCGGGTGGTAGTTTTTTTCTTTTTTGTACCCTCAGAATATTAATAAACTAGGTTAAGGACTGTAAACATCGAGTCCTACAAGACCCGCTATTGGGACTTCAACACCAAATCAATTCTAAGTGTTTCAGCTGAGATACTTCGCTAAAAGTGGCTAAGTATCTTTTTCTGATACTAAATATAGAATTCAGGAAAAAATTTTACGTCAGCAATACCATAAATGTACTAAGGATGATAGTAGAGGTCCCACAAAAATATAATGAGTTGCCATGCCAACAAACAACATGCATAGAAAATCTCCGGATCAAAAGAGCCAAAGGGTAGAAAATCTCCAGATCAGAAGAGCCAAAGGGAACAAAGCCACAAGAAGAATATCTTTACGGCAAGAGGATCAATAAACAAAGAACATGACTTTTAATCCTTCCACTAAAAATGCTCTAGTTATGCACATTTCATGTGAGTGTTCTTGCATGCACGTGTTCCTATGTACCAATTATGTGTGCCTTGGGGACAAGGAGAAAGATTTACACTCGTGAACTCAAAAAGAAATGGCATAAAATCGCCTTGTCATATCATACCAAAAGCATCTATTCTTACTTTGGAATGCATCAACTTATGAAAAGAAAAACTGTTAATGGTAAAGAAAAAGAGACTTACTGCTTCGTAAGTCAAGGTACCGGATCGAGAAACTATTCCTATACGACCAGGCTTGTGAATGTATCCAGGCATGATCCCAATTTTACATTCGCCAGGCTTGATGATACCAGGGCAGTTTGGCCCAATCAACCGAGTTTTCGATTGGCTGTTGAGAGCAGCCTTGACTCGCACCTGAAATTGGCAACCATTAGCTTTAACAAAAGCAAAGGGCGAAAACGTTTAATTTCAACACTGCTGATATATATTGGCATGAGTAAATAATCTATTGTAAGAACAAAACAGTAATCATTTCAACGTTGGGAAAATCTTTCTTCAATCAAATTATTATCCTACGGTTCTTTCCTTTGAAGAGAATTACTTACTAGATGAGCAGAAAGAGTCAGCCATTCCCAACATATTATCATTAATACGTAGAATATTACCAAGACATTTATGCTGCCAATACAACTCTCAGGAATAATTGCCTAATGGCTGCATAAGAGCAGAGTCATGCAAGGTAAACTTTAGCTTACCATATCATGTTGCGGAATCCCTTCTGTAATACACACAACAAGATCCAATTCAGCTTCCATTGCTTCCATAATAGCGGCGGCGGCAAATGGTGGAGGAACATAAACGACAGAAGCATTAGCCTTGGTTTCAGCCTTTGCTTCAGCAACTGAATTGAATACAGGAAGTCCCAAGTGTTCTGTTCCACCCTTCTTTGGTGTCACACCCCCCACCTGTACACAATTTTATCCCATGAAAATTAAAAAGCAGCTAGAGTCACAGGCAAGGAGATAGCTGCATCACCCCATCTGCTACTAAAGTGTAATGAACTGAAAAGTAGAGCCTTCTCCCACAATAGTCAAGGTAAGGCAGAGTAAAGATTTACGGAGCGTTTGAACATGAATAGCTCGGTAAGACAAATGAATGACCAGGCGTGTAAATCAATATCCAACAGCATCTTCTCGTGACTATTCTGTGTAACCATGAACATCCATCGAACATCCAGTAATGATTCTGCTTCTGCCCGAATATAGGGTTTATTCATTACTGGATAACAAGAATCGCCACATACAACATAGCTCAAGTAGGCTCGGCAGCTTATGTTTACAATTCCCATCATTCAAAAGTACGTTCGAATCCAATATCACGCATATGACCAAATGTATAAATTACCATAACAGAATGATAGCATTTGAAATGGGCACCCCAAACTAAAACAAATTGGAACGTGGACGGGGGGAAACAACCAATAAGATGCAAATGCAAGAAGTTCCTAAGATATCCCAGAAAGACACAACTCACGAGCCTTAGCAGACACATGTGGAGACACCCCCCCTCCCCCCAATCACAATTTACAAGCCGCGTGTCGTATTTTCCAACTCTTTGAAGGCGTGATCTATAAAAACAAGCACCAAACAACAGCGCCGAATCACCCCGCGGCCCAGAAGAACAACGGCAACCTAAATAAATCCAGATCGTCAACAAATCTCCCCACGCCTATCAATCGAGACCTCATTCACCAGGACCAATTAAGCGCACTCATCGCTACAAGATCAAGCTTCGTGCGCCAAAAAGACCAAACCAAATCACATCTCCTTTCTAACGGGAAAAGAAGAGAAAAAAGAAAAAGAAAAAGGAGGCTGATCATTCTCCTAGCAGGACAAGATCAGAAGCAATACGAAATAAAGCGCATGCGAGCGTGCCCATTCGTGTCTGCGTAAGATCGACAGAGAGCGAGAGAGAGGGGGGCACCATTTTCGTGCCATACTCGATGGCCTGTTCGGTGTGGAACGTGCCGTTCTTCCCGGTGATGCCCTGGCATATCACGCGGGTGTTCTTGTCCACGAAGACCGCCGCCGCCGCCGCCGCATAGCCCCGAGCCAGGCCGAGGAGAGACGATGGTCTCTCCGACGCGATCGTGCCGATCAACTTCGCGGCGGCTTGCCGAGCCATCGCCTCTCTCTCTCTCTTCTCTTCTCTCCCCTCTCTCTCTCTCTCCCACAAAATGGAATTGAAGCGAGGACTAAAACGAGGGAGGAATTTTTCTTTTTTAGATGGGCCCGAATCGTAGAACGTGCATTTTGGGCCTTCATTGAGTAGGCCCGTTTGACCCATCGGATCCTAGAGTTGATCATTGAGCTGGCCCGGTTCGGGTAGTCCAAACCCGCCCCGTCATAAATATACTTTATTGTACAAACTGCCGGGGCTTCAACGGCGCCGGACCGGACTGAAACCGGGTTCTCTCACTAAACGCCGTCGTCCAAACCCCCCCCCCCCAAACAAACTCTTCGAGTCACCTTGGCAATGCTTTGATTCCGACACCATCTCGATCTTCTTCATTTTGATTCCGAACTTTGACAATGTTTGGTTATGATAATCATGCCGGATAAAACCGCAACAGAAAATATGAGAAATAACACGAACTGAGCAAGAATGTTTTGTCGGTGGAAAGTTTCGGCTTTAAGTGGGCGTACATTTGCGTGCGACTGCGCAAACATTCTTATCATTTTGTTACGACGAGATACGAATTTCAAATAAAGATTGAATTGCAAATAGCAAAATACCATTAATAAGAAAAATAAATAAAGCAAGACAGTCACCGTGCACAATTATACTCGGCACGTTTTCACATATATACACACGAAAATGCATTTTCTAACCTCATCTTGATTATTGAATTTTTGCTAATTCAATAAGAGTTGACAAGAGCCTGTGAAATGGGCAAGATGAGTGTAAATATGCATTAATCATGATTGATTTGTTTGCTTTGAAAGAAAATGATCTATTTTAGAGACTGTATTTCATAAATGAATTTCTGTCATGTTAGTTACTTATGGGAATAAAATAAATGATCCCTAAATTTTCGCTTAACGTGCAATATGATCATTGAACTTTAAAATTTTTCAATATAATTTCTCAACTTTAGCCTAATGTGCAATGCCGTCCCGAACTTTTAATTTGTTCAATGTAATTTCTGAACTATTCGTACATATTTAATTTAGTCCTCAAATTATATGAAAATATTCAATGTTGTCATTTCATTAATTCAAGTTCAAGGACTATATAGAATATTTTCAAACAATCCAACATAAATTAAAAGTCGATGGACCACATTGAACAAATTAAAAGTCAAAACCGACATTGCACATGGGCTAAAGTTTAATGGCCACATTGAATAAATTTAAAGTTCATGAACCATATTACATATTGAAACAAAGTTTAGGGATCATTTGTGTGATTTAGCCACTCATATTACAATGAAGATTTTACAGGAAAAGTGTCAAAAAAGTCATAAATCTTTTGCATTGGAGCCAATTTAGTCATAAACCTTTTTTTTATGCCATTTCAGTCCTAGACCTTTTATCTTTGTGCCAATTCTGTCCTTCCAGCTAATTTTGGCCAAATTTTGCTTACGTAAACGTCGTCCAGCCTACGTGGCACCGTTGACGATGACATGAACAACTTTTGATAATAATGTAATATTTTTTTAATTTTTTCATTTTCGTTTTTTTTCTTTCCCTTTCTTCTTCCTCTAGCCGATCCGGCAACTGGCTGGAGGCCAAGGATGGCGAGCCTCTCCGACCATTGCCAAGGCTCGCCCTCGCCAGAGGCAGGGCGAGGCACGACCTCGCCAGATCTGGCAAGGTCGAGCCTCACCCGTGGATCTAGCGAGATTAGGCCTCCCCCATAGCTAGCGAGGCTCAACCCTCGCTAGATCAAGACTGGCTGGAGGAAGAAGAAAGGGAATGAAAAAATAAAAAGAAAGAAAAGAGAAAAAATGAAAAAATAATTTGAAAATTATTAAAATATTATTAAAAGTTGTCCACGTCATGGCCAGCGGTGCCACATAGGCCGATCGGCGTTCAAGTCAGCAAAATCCGATCAAAATTAACTGAAAGAATTGAATTGGCACAAAAATAAAGGATTTAGGACTGAATTGGCATCAAAAAAAGATTTAAGATTAAAATTGACATTAATGCAAAAGGTTTAGGACTTTTCTGACACTTTTCCCAAGATTTTACACAACTTGAAAGACACAATATACGAGGTTGACCCAGTCTCTTCCAATCAAGTCTAACCGAAAACGATTGAAATTATACAAGTCTAGTATTACCGAAACATACGTTCATGCTGCCATTGTCTGCTACGCGGCTTGCCCGCCTTGATTTTATATTGACAACAATATATTGCCATCTCTAATTCTCAAATCACTAATGACAAAGTTGTGAGCATGATCACACCACAAATCCAGGTCCTGAAAACATTGACAAAAAATCGATTTCTATACCGTCGTCTATATCATGTATTTCGACTGCACTCTGTACATCAACAGGCGATATTTACTGTACAGAAATTGGTACAGAAAGAATTGAACGAAGCTAGA
Organism: Syzygium aqueum; assembly: GCA_031216185.1. Lineage (NCBI taxonomy): Eukaryota > Viridiplantae > Streptophyta > Magnoliopsida > Myrtales > Myrtaceae > Syzygium > Syzygium aqueum. Next base: position 5,110,280 of record CM062240.1, read on the forward strand.
ACCGCAGGATGCCCCCGTCTAATATTTACATGGTAATCTAGATGCTACCAACATTTAATATGCGCTCACAAATAACGGCTTCGCTCACATGAAAATTCCACCTATTAACAGTTCTATAGATGCCGTACCCTTTTACGCAGCAAAGAGCATGTGAGGATGCCCATACTTTGAGCCTTGGATCTTATTATCACGGCCGAAATATTCTCATGGTTTTCATCACCTGAAGACGACAGAACGGACACCTCGAAACAGCAGACGAGCATCTACGGCACAGGACATGGCCACAGGGAACAATGGCAACATCCACTTCAGCACTCAGACAAACCCGACAAACCCACGCCGCCTTGGCCATGTCGGCTTCTTTAGAAGCCACATCAGCCTTCTCCTGCAGAAATAATACTAAAAGTAGTCAATATCATGCAAGTTTTCAGTAAAAAATATATTCCCATACATAGAGTACAACACCTGGGATAAATCATGCAGTCAATGGAACTTTACAATGGAGAGCATAAACTTGCTTCCTTTATCGCAGATACATAGGTCGCTATTGTGGAAATGACAATTATGATCTGCAGTTAATAATCTAGTTTTATTTAATAGTACCATGGGTGGACCCAAAGATACGTAAGATTGTGTATCTTCATTATCATATGGAAACAGTAATGTTGAACAAGCACACAAGGAATTCAAAATAAAAATTTCATGACAATTCAAGAGGGCCCCTAGGTGACTTTCACGTCTGCATCAGAGAGCTGCTATTGAGGAAGAAATGCTTGCTTTTGCAACAAAACAATGCTTAAGAACTTGTGCACCTCCCTGCCGATATGTTTGTTGCTGTTTGTGAGTGAGTTTATACAGTGACGTAACCTTGATGCTTCAGTTGATAGCTTTTTTTTTTTTTTTGGTTGAACTTCAGTTGATAGGTTGAAAGCTCATTTGGTAGCCAAAGGATACTCTTCAAGCCCACGGTGTAATATAGACTATCTTGTTGTTCAAAGCGTAGTTCTACCACACCAGGGTCATATACCTACGCTAATTAGAGAATGGTGCAGAACAAATATGCAACTCAAACCTGTTCAAGTAGAAGTGCTGCTTGAGATTCCTGGAGTTGATCCTGCAGGGATATGGTATTTTGCAGGAGAGACTGCTTCTCCACATCCATATGAATTCCTGCAGCAGAAAGCAACTCCTGAACTGCTTGAACCAGCTCTCCAGCAGAAACTCGGCCGTATTGAAGTTCTTGACAAGACTGCATACACCACCAATAGAAGCATTATTAGCAACAGTCTAGAAAATGAAGCCTGCAAAAAATATCCTTTTCAAGGACTATGCCTCTCAGAGTACATGGAAACAATAGGTAGCATTTATGAAGATGGAATAGCATTTCCAGCAATAAAATAACCGATGAAGGACCCTTGGCTTAGGTACAGCAGGATACTGCTTTTCATAAAACCTTGGAAGTAACCCATCCTATTAAAAACAAACAAAAGATACCCGAGTCCAGATGGCACAGATAAGAACGGCATAAACCAAGTATGCTTGCCCTGCTATATTGCTTATTCCTTAGTCCATTCTAATAATTATTTTCTGGAGTTTTCCAACTTTCCCAAGAATAACTAAACTATAATATAATTCTTCTCTGTGCAAATGGCACAAAGTTGAATGTAAAAAAATGCAATGTAAAATTTCAAACTTTAATCAGCTAATTTTACGCCACTACAGAGTCCCCAGTTGTCACTGTTAGAATAATTAAATATTAAATCACGCCTTCATCTAAGAGCTTAAGCTTTTAGAACAGTTGGTAATGGTCCCACAAAATCTCACATGGTATCAGAACTAGATGTCCTGAGTTCAAATCTTTCCAGGCCTCAATTGCCTCTTCAATTAAATATGTCCACGCTTAGTACTAGGCAAAAAAGACCAGACTAAGCGTGAGGAGAAGTGTTAAAATATTAAACCACGCCTTCATCTAACAGCTTAAGCTTTTAGAACAGTTGGTAGTAGTCCTACAAAATCTCACAGTCGCAAAATAGGATCAGCAGAGTTTTCTGCACTTAAGAATTTATAGTATCGACCAAGCACCACATGAGAACTAAGCCAACCTGTGAGGATCTCGTTCTTTCTGTTCTAGAATTTTCTGAAATCTCTATATGAGTCCTTCTACCAATAACTGCAGGGACATCATCCTTTAAGCTTGCTGATGAACCCGCAATTCCCATAGAGATATTTTTGAAAGAGAAAACTTGCGAAGACAAAAGCAGTTCTGTCACTCCAGCCATCATTTCCACCTTCAATCTGTACAGTGCCTGCCCTGCCGACGGACTTACATCTTCTGGAACTCTACCATATCGCAACTTCTCTCCATTCTGCAACCTCCAAGCCACTATTTCTCCTCTGTAGAAGGGTCTCAACGGGTGAAATTGCACTTGTATGGCATCTTGAGGCTGTATTTCATTTCCTAGCAAACTATTGCTCCAGCGTCTTTGTTCAAGTTCTCTCTTGTCGGAACATATTTTCATAACATCGATAACAATAGATTCAGAACCTTCGGGACTGAAAATCAAAGACGCAATTGGCAAAGGAATAGGGGACCCTAAAACCTGGCTCACAACAATTGCAATGACATCAAGTACAGAAATACATGCTGGAGGCTCAGCGATTATAATGCAGGCCTTTCCCTGGTCAACAAAGTAGAGACTCCGATGGGGAGATCCACCCTCCCACCCAGGAAAGTAGGATTCCTTGTCTGCACGTGTAATTTCAATACGACCAGGGAGAAGAACAAACTGAGTATTGAGGCTCTTTACAAACTGCAATTTTCCTGCCACGGTGTCTAAGGTTTTCTGTATGAGTTCCAAATTCAGATGACTAAGCGCAGGTAGATATCTGGACATGCTTTTTACAACAGTACATATAGCACTGTGAAAAGATGGGCTGGACAATCTATCTCTGATGGCTGCTAGTGGAACTGATCCCATGCAGTCCAAAGTTTGCAACTGCTTCCTGTGACAGAGTTCCTGCAAAAATATGCCATTTCCGCCAAAGAAACAACCCAAAAATCACTTCAATTTCTTGCTAAAACAAATTGACTAGCATAAAAGGAATTAATACGAGATTATTATACCTCAATAACAACATCAGACAGTTTTCGGATGCCAAGGGCTTCACATATCTTGTCAGGAATATGAGGATGAACAAATCTTAACCTTGACGTATCAATATATTTGACGAATTGGGAGCCATGAGAATCAATGTATACACATGACTGCGCGTGCACAAGTCTGCAGCCATCGTCAGGGACCACAGCTTCTGATTTCAACGCAATGCCATCGGTGATGTTCGCATCAACAATCCCATCAGAGAAGAAATACAAAATTTCCATTACAGCACGAAGTTCATTTGGATTTAGACGCTGATATCCACAAGTTTTCTGGAGATCTGAGAGAAGACTCTTTGCTGATGTAACTGAGAGCACGTCTTGAAGTCCCAAATCTTTAAGAAGCTTAATATAAGGAAGATATATAGAAGGAAGTTCAAAAGCAAATGGGGACAAGTTAATCGTGAGACGCACAAACAAAGAATCAGCCGTCACCAAGCGTGTACCATTGGCAGCAGGCAAAAATGCCACCTTCTGCAATTCCATCATATCTGCAAATACAAAAGTAAAATCAGGAAAGCAAAAACGTAAAGACAACTTGCACCTATCAGCAGAGAATTCTATAGGCACAGAGACTAAGATAATTGAACGCACACAATTTGCATCTGCGACATTTGTGGGGCAATCAACGAATATATGGTCAATGCAATCAATGGATATACTCGAACATGAGTATTAATTCCAGACGGCAACTTGCTATCCTGTGTCTAAGACATTTGTGGGGCCACAACCAACTGATCTTAAAGTTTAAACTGTTGAGTAAGGTAGGGTTTAATATTTACATGTAGGACTCTCCTTCATGCATTGGCTGGGATTAGCCTAAGAGTAAATTGTGGAAAATAACAATGGGGGAAATAAATTTAAAGGCTCAGAAAGATGTGAACTCTGTACCTCCTATTACAATACAGTGTGAAATTTTGTAAAACCACAACTAACGAACCAAAACGCTTAAGCTGCTAGACAATGCGCCTCTTTTTGTGGTCTTGATAATTCGCGATTTAGTAACTACATTTTGTAACATATGGCATATAGTTATTATGACCACTCACATGACAAAATATACCACGAAGGTGCGGCTGATGTGGTGCTGACAGCCCTATCATATTAGGAAATACAAAGGTCTTTCCTTTGAAGGGAGACTTGGGAAGAAAAATTGTTACCTGTTCTAGTCTCCTTAACATTAACACGTACAAAGAATTTGTGAATTATCGCATGCTTTCATAGAAGAATGATGTATAAGGATGAAAAGGAAGATGAAGGTTAATGCTAACATGAAAATAAGGTCTAATTCTATTCACATTAGCAAAAAAACCAGTTAATTCCCTCAAAACTGGGCTGTTGAAGAACCAAACTAGAGCTTCTTTGCAAGAGCGCACATTGACAAGACCACATCTTGGTGCGCGCAAGCTGGCCCGGACACCTCGGTTACCAAAAAAAAAAAAAAAAAAAAAAGACAAGACCACATCTAGAGTGAATTGAAGCAAGCGAGTTAAAGCCCTAAAGCTTTAAAACCTCTATTTATTTTATGCAAATATATAAGAACACAAATAAATCCCCATGAGTTTCTCTACACTAAATAAACCAACTCTTATGAAATAACAAACAACATAAAGAGAAATATACTAGACCACACTCAACAGTAGACAAGTCATCTTTCCAGTGAAAAATTCCTAGAAGAATGGCCAAAGTGCATCAATAGCAATCAAATGAAGATTAGGTGCATGGAGTTAATGGAAATTAAAGTTGAGTGACCTAAATCCAAGTGATCAAAGTACATTGACCGTCCGTGAATAGCACCCTTCAATTTTCAAAGCATCGACTGTGATGCACATAGTTATTTTTTGTCATAACAAAAGATTCCCTTTTTATGTCAAAAGTGCCCATGTCAATATTTGTGATTTTACCAACAGACCATTCCTTAATATCTTGTTCATTTGCAATGAAATGTCTTCTTTATATGCACGTTTTTGGGTGGGCTTAACGAGGCCCTTTCAACATTTTTCAATTACATAATAGTTTTGTCAGCTTGGATAATAGTTTAATATCTTTAATATGTCTCTTTCTACGGAGGGAAGCAGGCCGATTTAATTGGGATAAACTTATAATGAGTTTTAAATTTTAGGTTGTGGAGTGGGTTTGGAGTGAAATTTAATAAAACCATGCCGGGTCTGGCAGGGTTTGGGATTTGTTTACAAGTACACCAGAACCATAACTCACCTAAAATATTAGCAAAATGTCCATTTTGGGGGAAAAACACAAAATTATCACGTAAATTTTATAAAACCTTAAACCCATTTTATTTTTCAACAATATTTCAAACTCTAGACATATTTTGATTGTCTAGATGCGTTAAATGGGTCGTCTGTGACTTGTTTAATAAATGTGTTGTGTTTGGGTTGTGACACAATTAACAAACATGACGTGCTCGGGATGGACATACATTGGAAACGACACTAAAATGATTTTATCATTGTCACATCGCTGTTTCACTGAGCCTTATATTCCTATAGTGTCCCTCCACCAGATGGCTTTAGCTCTTAGATTATATTTTCTGACATGATATACCACATAGTTCATGCTCTAGGTATATCTCACCTGTGTGGCTCTCCATTCTTCGGTTCCAAGGGCATTATTCCATACAGAATTAGTCCGATTCACACGTAAGAGGAGGTACAATAGTATTATCCTACATCACTAATAGACAGAGTTTCATTGGTCTAGCATGTAAGTATTCTTCCTACGACTAACGGCTTAGATTTCGGGTTGAATTTTCTAACATCCAAATTGAATCAATTACAAGTCAATCAAATTTCAATAGATCTACTGAATAAAATTAAAGTTTAGTGACCCAAAGTACAATGACCACTGGAAAATGTTATCCATGTTTGAAAGTTTCCTCCACACCTCAGAATGCACCTTTATTATAGAAGAAAGGTTCTGTACGAATTATGATACGAGAGTAATGTCAACAAGGAACCACCAATGTGAATATAATGCCCAATTAATTGAATCTCGATCTCAAACTTAGTTGGATTGGGAACATGGAGATGTAAGTCAGCTCTAAGAAATTGATAAAGAAGTTAGAAAGTTCAGATGGATCCACAATTTCCACTATGGTAGTAAGACCACATAGAAGAATTAAAGCCTGCATGATTGAGTCATCTCACATCCATGCTAAAAAAGTCTGCACTTTTACTGGTAAATTTGAAGCCTGAATAGAAGAGGAAAATACCTGAAGAAGAAAGGGAATCCCACACCTTATCCAGGTATTTTAGAATCGCTAGGGTTGCATCATCAACTGTCATCATGCCAGATGCTATTGGCCAGTGAGCAAGGGTGTCTTCACCTCCATTTCTTCCAATAACCTAGACAAGATTTTCAATTTAATCATTAGTTGAGTGAACAACAAAAGTTAAACCAATTCAAACAAATTAATTGTACCTGCAAATGTTTCAGAACTCTCGAGAAATCTGGAGGGCTTTTTAGGTAAAGTGATCCCCAAGAGTATTCAGGTGGAATAAAACTTTGTCTGGTCAAAATGGGAGAGCAACTCCAAGCCAAAGGCCAATCTTTCAACAGAATAGCATCACTATATGACGTAAGCACTCTTTTGCCACCTTTCCTGCCAGCAACACTTGGAAAACCCAGCTCGGCAGGAACACAAGCAATCTTGCCAAGATTATTGCAAAAGTTGTTACCATATAGGACAGCGAAGTTGGCAAAAATAGAATCAACAACAGATCCAGCCAGTGCATATATTTCTGTAGGAACTCCATTATGAGAGTTCACCAAGTCTGTCCCAATATCATCTGAATCGCCTACACCTTTCATCCATTCAGTTGCTAAATACTCGACTCTTTTCGCACATTCAAGTACTATGTCTGCTTCTGTCACAGTTCGTAAACCTATTTTCCGTAAGATGCGAAGCCAACCATCTGTAGAAAACCTTTCTCCAGGAAATTTTCTCCTCTCACCAGAGAACACAGATGCCAATAATGCATCACTTGGATCAAACAAATCCTTAGCCATAAAAAGATCTGGGGAGAACTCATCAGCACTTCTGATAAATTTAGTCTCTTTCAAAGACTCAATTACACTAGATTCCACCTGGAGATCTTGCCAATTCATGTATATATAGATAAGTATATCCTCCTGCTCAGCCTGAGGTTTCTTGTCGTACCCAGGTAAGGCAAACCTTACCAATATCTGTTGATCATGCAACTCAGAAATACCAAGTGCTCGAAGTAATTGACCTTCAGTGGATTCTGTATCGTAAGCAAGGCAATGCTCATGAGAGGGCTTAAGAAATGAATTAGAAGATACGATACAATGGTTTTCATTGCACAATCCCGAATACGCTCCAGCAACTGTTTTGTAAATAGGCAGCAAACGTAGTGCTTCAAGTTCTACTGTATCATAGATGGAGCGATTAGACAAGAAATCGTTAGCAAAAAGGCTAAAGAGTTCATCTCTGTCTGAAGTCGAAAAGGACGTAAGTTCAGGAAAATAGCTAGCCTTTCTAGCTGCAACTAACTTGGACACGATGACTTTCCCAAGTGAGTGACCTGGTGGAGGGAGACAGTTGCAAGAAGCAGCACACTCAATAAAAGCTGTGTCAAATGTAGGTATTTTGCACTGGTTCAACAGGGACAACAACCACGGATATTTACATTCTGCAACTTTGAATGCATTAAGGTAGGGAAGAGTCGAAATAGATTCGGAAGGGCTGTTTAGTACAACTTCCGTTTTATTATCTTCAGAATCAACAGTTTCCAAGGAAGATGGATCTGTCAGGGGCGGAGGAATAAAGATGAGATGACTTTCCCTTACACGGCATAAAATTGACCCTCCAAGAAAAGCAGGTATTAGGGGCCAATCAGAAAAGAGAGAAAGGTCTGACAATGAACCATTGAAGTTCTTCCAGAAAAGTTTTATCCATTCAGGGGAAGGACCTTCCTCACTACCAGAACCAGGTGTATTTTTCCACGAAAACCAGGGAGCCAAGTTCATCACCATAACACGAGCCACCCAATTCTCATGGAAAAGTAACTTCATATGCCTAGAAAGTAGTGGAAGAGAGAAACTCTGCAATTTTAACAAATATTGAAGAGTGGAATTTGAAAAGATTTCAATCAAGATAGATCGATCCATTACTTTTGGATGGATAAATTTTGCAGCCAAAGGAACCATCAGTTCCTGTTGTTCCCTGCTTCCAAGCCACAATTCAGTGATCCCCAGCCTAGTAAGATGTTCTGCTGCTGTTGGACAAGGTAAGCCTTGAAGTTCTGCAGCTACTAAAAGCAGTTTATGGTCTACGATTCCATTGTTGCTGCTAGAAATAGCCAAATTGCTGTTTCTCAGAATTGAGGGCCCTCCGGCTCTACCAATATCTTCAACAACTCCTCTACCAAAATCAAATAAAGCTTTCCCCAAACTTGTCACCATTTCAAGTGCATCTCCAGAACTACTGGCACCATGAGTAGATTCATTTGGACTTCGGAAATTAGAAATCGACAAAGATGCAGCACCAGTGCCTGTAGAAGTAGATGTGCTAGAAATCGAATGGTTATTTCTCCCTCCCACTGATGTACCGTCTTCATTAGAATTAGTCAGTTCTGTGAAATGAATATCTGATAAGCAGTACTCCATAACATCCACATAGGTGTCAATAGACTGAAGAACAGGAGATGATGAACGAACTCTTAAGAGGTCACGCACCATCTTTGGTTTAATTTCTTGAACTGTAACACCAACGGACTGAATCTCAGCCACCAATTCCCATGATACAGAGAAAACTGGATATTGCTCCTTGACAAAGTCACAAACTGTGGCGGGAAGCAAGTTACCAGCCACCGCACTCCCAGGCTGTGAAAGAAACATTCCCTCACTAGCTTTTACCAGATTACCCGAGTATAACTGCCACACAGGGAGGTCAACTGTACGAGCATAGAAGGGCCTTATCAATTGCTGCACTATGCATTCCCAATCAGCTTTGGGTCCATTAATTGCCACCAGACCACTTTCACTGGAATGTTGATCAGTCAGAGTAGACTTTGGCCAAAAAGAATATATCTGATCTCCATAGGCCTTCACAGACAAACTAAGTGCATGGGCTAAACCAGGTTCTATAACCGAACTTGAAGGTTCTCTCCTCAACTTTTGCAATTCCATCACCATTTCAGCATATGAATCAAGGACACATGACATCAATTCTGTATTCCAAGTCTCAATTAACTGATCTCCAGCATCAAGCACTGCATCAACCAACTCCTTTTTATCTTGGTACTTGAAGAGATAACGACCTTTGTTGTGGCAGACGAGGAAACAACCAAGTACCGTGACTGGTAAGTGTACATCACTAGTCAAAGGAAGAGGAGACAGAACGGAGCTGCCTGGACAAGTAACAGGGTGACCATCACGGGATACATGCGCAGCAACCCCAGCAACAGGTGTAAGATTGTATGCCATATACTTCCTGCATTTTATCATTCATGTAAAACGAATCCATTATCGCAAAAATATTGCAAAATGCACAGAGATGTGAATAGGAAGAGGAAAAATAGAAAAGCAGACAGGACAAAGAAAAGCTACAGTTGGAAAAGACTCCTACTTAAGGATATATGGCATTCATTAACTAATTCACAGAACAAAACCATGAAGTAGAGTGTGCCCATTAGTTTGAATACACAGCTCAAGCATGCCAAATAAGTAGCAGTGTAAACCATCGAAAACACTTTTTCTACGTCTTGGCCAAGATTATATTATCCAGAATACCATCCAGGAACTATTGAGATGCAAACTAGAATATTGCGCAGAGTAAGGAGAGGAAAAACAATCAGGAATGCAGAGCACCAACACTATAAAAAAAGGGTTTTTGTCTTCAAAGTTCAACCGCACATCCAAAGTTGGTAATTCACATGCCACAGACACGATGATATCAAGGCTTAGTTACTGGCGATGGAAAATTGGTTGTTGACATCATCCACTGTGTGCTGCCACTACTGGCCAACGGTTGCCACAATCAGCCAGCACTTTTGGCAGTCAAATAATCCAATGCCTGACCAATCAGCCAATCACCATCCTAAGACTCAGAGATACTACTACACATGCTCCACTTCACACACCAAATATGCCATTTCTTAAGCTTCTTTTAATAAAAACATTGGCGATCAAAGCTTTTTCCAAACAGGCAGTTTTTTGTGTCAAATAGATGGATGATGAAATTCAACAACCACCACTTCCATACTCTGCCCCTTGTTATCTCCACTGGCATATGTAAGAACTGACTTTAGGGGGTTAATTTTTGTTCAATGACATAAAATAACACAAAAAATAAGCAGAGTGTAGGATCAATATGCTTCTTGGGAAACCAATATCCAAGAACTGAGAGAGAGAGAGAGAGAGAGAGAGAGAGAGAGAGGTACATCCCCAATTCAAACTGTAAATCAAAAGAAGTTGTGAATATAGTGAAGCTTAAAGAATACCTATCAAGAGCCATATTTCTAGTCTGGCCAGAACCAAGGCTGAGTACAACAAGCCATCTGTCAACAACTCTAGTAGCTCCTTTACGGACAATCACATCGATACTTTGAACTTTTGTACTTGTGTTTGAGCTGCCAAATAACCTTGATATCTGAAATTTTCTCCACTTCTTCTCTGAAAAGGGGTTTCTAGTGACAGCAAATGATGAATCAACAGAAACTGAGTACTGCTCTGATGGCTTTGCACTTCCTTCCTCCCACGTTGAGATTGTTACCTATTTAAATGCACACATCAAGTTAAACATTGGAAGATCATATTACGTTGAAGGTTGTTAATAAGCATCACTGGTGTAGAATCAATTAATACATGATTGCTATCACTCTGCCAAATTACTGTTAACAGAGGTCTGGGTTTCTGTTTTCACTAATTTAGGTCTGAGACACAACGACTTCACTAGAAGTGGTGCCCAAGATAGAATACCATCATGCGGGTACATCCACAAATATAGAATATGTGTGTCTCCTAAAAATACCTAATGCCTCCTTTCAGTAAGTTCCTTTGCAAAGATCTTTTCCCCCTAATAGACTTGTCAATTGCAGGTCTCCACTAGCTAGCCCATTGATTTTTTTGGGTGTGTATATATTGTCTTTGAGGTTTAGATTAAGATCATTCAACTAGACCTGACAGCTATTTTAACTACAACTTGAGGCGCACGACTGCACAACTATGCGTGAAGATGACTATCTTCTATTTTAATAGCATTCACCCTGGTGTCTGCTTGGTTTCTCCACATGATGTTGCTAGATATGTAACATGTTCCAGGAAGAACCTCCAAAATGCTAATCTTATTCATGAAGCCGTCATAAAAGCACCTCAACTCCAAAAGAAGCTTGAAGTCTAATTAGCTGTCTAAGATAGATGATTGACGACGACAATAAAGACAACACCAATTAAAGCCTCCCATGGAAAGTGGTCAGCTATTTTAATAATTTGCACCAGCACTCAACTGTGTATCAAGTCTTCTGAAAGATCTAAGTGCTTGATCTATTTTTTTTACTATATCTGTCCTTTTCACTCTTCCCGCCCCATATTTAAGTCTCCTTCCTAAAAGCACATCTTTTCCTTCGACATCCAAAGGTAGTTGTTCCACAGGTGAAAACCACCTTACAAGAGCTTCTCTTGATCTTAAAAAAAAAAAATTTTTTTTTTTTTGGTAAAATGATCTTAACAAAAATTGAGCTACTGTAAGTCCAACAAAGCATTCTAGTCTCTATATGTACAAGTGCATGTTTGCGTTTCACTGTCTAGCACATCGTGCCATAAGCAGTGCAACATTAAAAGCCATCGGGAAAACTACTTTTCTGTATGTCTTAATAGAGCTCAGCACTTCTAGGCTAAATTTCACAAGCTATTGCTGGCTTTCATGCACCAAATTCCATAACTGAAGTTCTTGAGAAGTTAAACCATCCAGGGACAAAGAAATTGGAAATATACATAATTAAATTTTCTTGAGTTATCATAAAAAGAAGGGAATGAGTAAGCATGTAGATGAAGGGTTGCTGTAAATGCTTCCCTAAAGTATGGCACTATTTTATTTGTACTGAAACAGGTGGAAAAGCAAGACTTGTCAACCATGAAAAACAGGAGACAGACTTGGCAGATGGATCCGGCTACCAAAACTCTTATTGCTTTTTAAAGGACAATAAATTAGATATAAGTTTGAACACCGTCAATTTATGTGGAATTTGCAATTACACCAGAACTCCAACACGTGGCACTTTGCCCAGTGGAGTCATTATGCTTTCAGCATTCAATTTCTAAGCTCCTCTTATAAATATCTCAACAATCCAAGCTCATTCAACAGTTAGAATGAGGAATTATTATTCTGTTAAACCACTAGAAAAAGGAGCTCAAGTAAGTATGTAAGATATGTAATTTTGCAATCGTAATTCAATCCAACAGAGTTTTGAATACAAAAAGGAAAAATCCTCCCAATAATGTAAAACCACTTTTAAAGGTTAAACTTCTTGGGAAGCCTTCTTTTGATATCTTTTCTGAACCTTTTATGAGATTTTGGTGACTGCTCAGCTCAACAGTTTGTCAGTTCGATGAGAAATCAAGGCTTCGAAAGCATTATCAGTAGTATTAAAGCTTGTCCATGTTAAGAGTCAAAATGTAAAAGTTGATTTAACAGTACAAGCAAGGTAATGTATTACTGAGACTTGAGGGATCTGTGATGAAGTTAACCATTTCCTAACCTGCAAGACTGACTTCAAAAACAGAAGAACTCTTGATGCATGCTCCAAAAATTTGTCAGTTTTCAGCTCAATGTTCTTCAGTCCCATTTCAAGTCCATCCTTCATGCAATCTTGCGAAAAGGGCATGCGGACCAAAGTAGAACCAGATGGTGACCACAATTCATCTTCATCAATCAGCAAAGCACTGAACTGATCACAAAATCGTGCAGTCAAATTAGTACCTGAAAAGCCATCAAGCAGTAAGCTTCAATGTATCAGTTATTAGCACAAAGCGCAAAGCACATAGTTCCAGAGGATCATGCATTCATCCAATCAATTGGGTAAATTGATCTTAGAATATTGAAAAAGTAAAGGTTCTTAAAAATAAAGTACCATCAGAAATATCTACACATCAGGATATGAATAGGCAGCGAAAATGTCAACGGTAGCAAAAAAAAGCAGGTTACATAACAAGAGATCATCTATCCCATATATAATGAAAATAGTGAACCTCAGCTAAATTTAACCCTCCCCTCAGTCTTAAGCCATGCTAATGCAGAATAAAACCAATGAAACAAAATATGGTTCAAATTATTAAATGCTGACACCGAGAGACAACCGAACAAGGGCTGCCATCAATTCCAGAAGACAAGCCAGCATCCATTACCCACGCAATTTTAAGAACTTGTATTTGACTAAGGCTCCGTTTGTTTCACGGAAAATGAATGATTTGAAAAACACTTTCGCAAAAATGACTATCTTGTGTCACTTGAAATAATTAGTCAATGGAAAAAATTTTCATTATCGACAACAATATATGTCTAAATATTTCATGGACAATGAAAATATTTTTCGTTTATTCATTTTTGTAAGCAATACACGCGGTCATTTTTAGGACATTGTTTTCCAAATCATTCATTTTCTGTGAAGCAAACAAAGCCTAAGTGTTTAAAACAGAAAAAGGGACAAACATTGACAAATTCTTGATCCAATCAACCTTATAAGAGGTATAAATAGGTAATATTAAGATATAATTAAACTCATATTTGTTTTGTAACAATGTAAGCCTTTAGAACTGATGGTTGCGCCTCGAGTTTGATTACTCAGAACCCCCATTTCTCCCTTTTTTAGCTTTCCTTCACTATGCACTAAGTGATTCGACAATTCTTTCACCCACAAGCATCGGGTTTACATGCATAAGGCCTTCACCATTAAATCAGTCTTCGTGTGAGGGGGAGTGTTTAAGGTATAAATATCTTCTGCACCTTTTCTAACAGCTTAACCTTTTAGGACAAGAGGTCATACGCTTAACTTTATCTAGTAAATATACATTTTTTTGCTGGAAACAAATGCCAATCCATGATGAGAAGATCCTGCTGCATCTCTTCTGAAACTGAGGGTACAAAAAAACCTACACATCCAGCTCCCCAGCAATTTAGAATGTAAGAAGCTTGAATGTACTGCACCTTGATATAAAGTTATAACACTTAATTTTACTATCAAAATATTAGGAATCAATTTGAATTGCATTTCATACACAAGTTATAAGACTTTTAGTGTGCATATCCTAGTTCTAATACTGGTAAGACTCACCTTATTAGAACTACCAAAAGATCCCCCAATCCCCCTAAATCAGGAAAACTGTTAAATCACTGAAAAACATGGCCTAAGCTTGTACTTCAACTGTAAAAGACAAGTAGACTAATGAGCCATGCGAACTGACAAAAGAACAAGAACTACCAGAGGCAGTTTCTCTACTATTGTTGCTGCCCTTTAGGAATACAAGACTTACTAAACCCATCGGCTCATAGCATCATAAAGTTAATGTCAACCAGTCTGGCAGTCCATAGCATCATTTAGTTTTAACAACAGATGAAGGAAGGAATAATATCAAATTGAACCAAGAAAGGATATGGGGGGAGTGCAGCAAGAAGATATTAATGAGAAAGCACAAAACAGAATACATCACCTCTCAATGAAAAAGCTTTTGCTGCTGGAGCACAACTTGAAGGAGCACCAAGAGCTAAACCCCGTGGATCAAACATATAGAAGTAGCCCGAAGAGATGACATATAGGAGATCACAGAGAGTGTAACAGCTTAGGAATCCCAAACCATAATTTAGGGTATCACCACATAACCTCCATGGAGGGCAAAGTTGAAGACTGCCTATTTCCTCAGTACTCAAAGTAACTCCTTCAAGAAGAGCCACTAAACCAGGACCTTGGAACTCCGCTGCAATTTTTTCAACAATATAAGCACGATTGATAATAACATGAAAAAAAGCAGTCTCTGCTGATATGACCATCTTTACTAAACCTAGAAAATGCAGGCAAGGATCTCACGGGTGTGGCAAATTCTATTCAATACTCCTTCAAAATAACAATCTCCTCCATTTTGAAAGCAAAGGAAATATCCTAGGCAAGAAGAAGAATTTGGATAAAAAGCATAGGCGTGGCTAGGACATACCAAGATTATGCTGCATCAGAGACTGGCAAGCATGTTTTCGTTTGTCAATTATCAGATGCAGTTTCTTAGCTCTACAGCAATCTGCCAATTCAAGAAGGTCAAACAATAAAAAGTCACCACCCCCAAAAAAAGCCAAAAGCTCCTTTATTTTGCCATAATCCATGCATGGTAGATCTCTAGTCGTCTCTTCATCGACTAATGAGAGGCAGCGAAGTGATCGGATGCCCAATTTGCTTGCCAAATCATTGCTGATGCAATCATGCACAAACCGTTTCTCCAGAAGATTAGTAGTGTCGATCCAAGGTGCATCATTATAAACGAGGTCCCCAGCCCACCTCAAAGCTCCTGAAGAATCTGGAACCAAGATGGAGGTTCTAGATGACTCAGAGAGAGGTATATCCAAGCAATGATCAACAACAGCTTCTAGGATACGCACAACAAAGTTTAACTGATCTAATGATAGTGTAGAGCCTTTCGAATCATTGCCCAAAATTTGTAGAACACGAAGGTAATCCGGAAAATCAAAACTAGGTTTAACACCTAAGGCCAAGAGCAAGTCCCTAAATTCCACCAGTTCAGATGGAACAACATATAGGTAAGGATAGAACTTCACTGGCGAATCAAAAGCCAGGGCACTAGCTGGTACAAAACTATCTCCTGTCCAGACCCAGGAAATACCATCAAGTGCTGATTTTAGCACCTCAAAATCATCCGTACCAATGAACTTTTGTAACATTCTATAGAGGGATAGGACTCCCTCTTGTAGAGCATCACGAAAAACAGGTTCCACAGAAGAATGTAATTTAAGTTGACCATAAAGCTTGGATATCTCAATCAATTGCGTCAATAGGACTGTTACATTTGGAGGATCCATCCAACCAAGTTTACCTATCAAGTACATCGAGCAACAATCACCATCTAGTATGTGCATTGTTGAAGATACTATCCACATCTGTGATTTAGGCCTCACAATGGTTGGTGCAGCAACTTGAATGATCGATTTCAGCCAGGGAAAGCCCTCAAATGGTGGATCCAAACAAATAGGACACCAAGCAATACCCTTCAATTCAGACCAGAACTCTTCTTCTGTTATATCATCAACTACTGTGTCAAAGAATGAAACAGGGTCTACTTTGTCTTCATCTCTATTGGAGTCAAAATTATCATTACTTCCATAAAATGCACCGTTGCCAGGAAGTGTGCTCAAATTGGAGAACTCATCGGAAGATCTTCCCCCTCCATCACCTGAGATTTTAAATGCTATATTATCTAGCATGCCAAGGAGCTTTGTGCCATAGTTAAGAGCCTCCAAACTTCCACTATTGTGGAGCAGTGATACTGATCTTGCGCAATCGAGCAAAGTAGTATAACTACACGTTCTTCGAAGTCCAAGATCAACTAAGATGTCCAAAATATCAGGATCTGAAAACTTCTCAGAAGGAAAGAAAGCTTCTATATGCAGTACCTTCTGCAGCTCAGACACACGAGGGTCATAAAGCCTGACAAAATATTAGCCAGTAATTAAAAGAAAGCATAAAGTAGTTGAATTTGATGTATTTATTGCCCACTAATTAGGAGAAACCATGACAAAAAAATCTTACCTAGTAGCAGTTATGTCCATAAGAAATAATTGAAAATATATTATTCATTTTTTATTATCAGTAGAAAAAATTGCAATTGCAGATATACATCTTATGTTAATAAACAAACGTATACTTATACACCACAATTACCTTCTTAGTAAGCAACAGCACCCTGAACCAACTTTTTCATTTAATAAAGAAAATGGCATGTATGGTAAGCATATGAAGCATGAGAAAAACAATGATAACTATAATACATAACCTAGTTAAGTAGTGTTTATTGTTAGAAAATCCACTCTAAAACCGTAAGCTATTAGATGGAGGGAGGCCATAATAAATCTTGTATACAAGCAACGTCATAGTGTAATGCCCTCAAATCACATGCATGTGGAATTGAAACCATTTGGAGACCAGACTTGGAATTGACGAATTGGGAGCAAAATAAGCAAAAACCATATGAGAAATGAAGCATTTATTGGACCATGAAGAATTGAAACTTGACTCTTAACCATGTCAAAAAAATCAAATCTTAAAGCTTAATACAATAGTAGGAGAGAGAGTAGTAGAACATTTAGAACACAATAAAACATCCCTAAGAGATTTCAACCACATCCACTAGCACTAAAGTGGTTCTGAAGAATAACCCAATAAAGTACCTGGATGGCTCAAGCCAACATCCGTCCGCTGTCAAAACAAAAGGTATTGCACAAAGATTAGATTTAATAGAATTATCCTCATCAATCAAAAGCTTAATGTCATGCAGTATTGCCGATATAGCTTCTGGCTGATTAACATACTCTGACATGTGCTTGAGTGCATAATTCTTGTAGAATTCCAACTTTTCTGGCTCTTGAACTTCTAAGTACCTTTTCAGAATAATTTTTTCTCTCTCCGTCTCTGTACGCACGAAGTCATCATTCAGGAGATCATCATGTACACCATTAGGTTTAAGCAATTTAATTGGTGTATTCAAGCTGACAAGTTTTCTGCTTCTATATGATTCAAAAATCGGAAGGGATCTGATAATATTGATATGGTGGTCATCCACTTGCTCCTCAAAAAACCATTTGGACTGAAGAATGAAACTCTTCAGTTCATGCAGCTCGCCTTCTGACGCTTCACTGAAAATGCTATGGATATTCTTTGGCTCACCAGCAATAGAAATAAAAGCTTTTAATATGCCAATTGCTGTTGGAGGTTGCACAAACTTGTCCAGCTGTGGATGTTCAATTATCATGTCAGGTCTTAAGAACTGACATCCTACTTTCACCAATAGACAGGACATATTCTCGCTCCACCCATGATTTATTAACACATTGGAATTTTCTGTGAGTCGACAAAGAAAATTGCTGCCAACAGGCAGTATGGGCCACTTTGAAAACAATGACAGGTCATGACAACTTAACTTTAAGTAGCTCCAAAATAGATTCATCCATTCGATACTCGGGTGGCCTTCATGACCAGGCAACCAGTTCACTTGTGTAGCACACTGCCATTCGGCCGGTAAAAATTTCACAAAAAGTTTCTCAAGCAAATGGCTTGAGAGAAATGATAAATTTGAGTCTCCCCTTTTAGCTATATCACAGAGCTTAACATGGACTTCTTCTGGAATCCCAGAATCAACTAGTTGATGTGGAAGGAAATCTTTCAAAAGGCCATATTCTTCTCCTTGGGCAATGTAAATTCTTTCCCCAACCCCGTTCTTATCAAAAATTGTAAATGAACCATTAGCAAGAGGCAAAAGAGGCAAACCATACAAATTCTCAGTTTGAACTGTTCCATTTAGATCAAGCAAGCAATACTCAAGGGTCAAAATAACTCCATCTCTATTGCTGAAATTTCGTCGCCGTCGAATCAACAAGGTCCTTAGAAAATGTGGTGTAAGGAAATGCAGTGAAGGGCAGGTCTCCGCAAATTTCTCCACGATTGGCTCAGAAACCATCACTAAAGGTAAACCAGCATCCGACAATGCTTCGGCAAGCTCATATGCCTTATGAAAATTAAAATCAGGAAAAAGAGCTTGTTTGGCTGCTATCCACTGGCCCCCCCGAGCTTTGGTGTGCAGTACACGAAAACCAAAGTTAGCAATGGAAGCATAAAGTTCGCGCACCATTGATACCCAAGGTTCTAATCTTACTGCCGTTGGCCAAAACGAGAAGAACAAATCGCATGGACCCATCTCCACTGCAAGTTTCTCGAGCAAGTGACCATAAGCTGGGGCAGCCACATCCTCAAGGAGATAAAGATTCCAGTCAGAGCGTTTTTTACCATGCCCTGCCATGTCATTCCCAAACCAAATGTCTCTCCTGTTTGATGACAACTCAAAGTATGCATTAACATGTGCAGGAAGACCTGTGCTGATAGGAAGTGGAAGAAAACAGAAGGCACGGCCCTCAAAATCCTGCTTACCCTTAGTTGATGCCACAGCTACTTGAAATAGCTCCGGGGTGATCAAGGAAGCATCCTCCTTCCAAGAATCAAAATCATTTTTATCTTCAACTGTTTCAGAATGTAGATGAGCAGCAACACAAGCCCAAGGAACAAAATTAGTAGACTTGCCAGTAGAGGCTGCTAAGGTGTCCTTAGGTCTCCCACTACTCAAACATTCACTGGTAATCCAGAAGTGTGATAGAGCACCACACGAGCCTTGCTCCCTGACAATAACCTTTTGACATCTGCAAGGGCGATCCTTACCGATGGATTCAACCAATTTTCTCACAAACTGACCTTTATCCATTCCACTGTGTTTTTTTCCATCAATAAAGCTAAAGATCTGATGCAATGCCTGATGTTCTGCCTGTGGCTCTTGGATAACATGCTTTTGCACACGATGGAAAAGTTGTATCTCATGACCAATTCCCTCCTTGACAAAAATGCTGATAGTTTTGACATTGCGTAAGAAAAGCAAAGCATCAGAAACAACCTCAGAAAAGGAAACAAAGAGAGACATGACATCATCAGGAGTGTAAGTTTCTTTCTTTATTTGGCTTCTAGAAGCAACAGTAGCACTCCTAAGGGGAAAGCGGAAGAAGGTACCAGGAAATGGATGTTCCAAGTCACAGCCAAAGTGCAAGAAAGGAGAGAATTGATCAGGGAATTGTTCCAGAATATTTCTCCCTGCAAACCTAATTCGCAAGCCAGGGTGAGAAGGAGTGATCCCGGGCAAGTTACAAGCATGGGGATCAAACATGACAAGATTTTCCCCCGAAACAAATGCAGGAATGTCTGTAAAATGGTATACACAATTAAATCCCAGCCCAAATCTTCCAATAGCAAAGGGCTTTTCTAGTTTGCTCTCCTGACCAATACGTGAGATGGCATATAGATCTTGTGGACTAAAAACAGAGTCATTAAAGCAGCACAATGCAGGGCCCTGCCATTCTACCATTTCAGGAGAGAGAACAGAAGAAGTCCCATACTGCGTTTTATCCAAGAGAAATGCCACCTCAGAAGCACCTGCATCCTCTGCATTCTGGACCAGTTCAAAGAGGACTCCTGGTCCATCTGCATACATTTCTAGAATATGTTTAAGTCTCGTTGTCAAGGCTTCATGCTGTCCAAAAGCTTCAGCAGCTCCATATAAACTTAAATTCATGGAATCAGCATTCTCAGCTAGCAAGTTCCTCCGGAGAGAGCAAACACCAAGCTTCTCTGCAACATCATTGGAAATATTCCCATGAACAAATGTTTGAACCCTTGTCTTTGCATTTAAGACAGAGTTAGATCCACTACCAAATGAGCTATCAGAATAATCCGGGCTTAGCAACCAGGGTGCATCATTATAAACCAATTCGCTTGAAGGGAAGAGTCTGCCGGAGACATCTGGTAAGTATATCATAACTTGTTCCTGGATCTGAACTTCAGACAGATGTTGCACAATCAGAATGGCAGCCCTGATTTCCCGGGGATCAAGAGGCAAGGACCCTTTTCTCATGGCCATTCTGTGTAGGATATTAACATAATCGACAGGCTTCAAGAACTCCCTAACACCAAGCTCTAAGAACAATTCTCTAAACACAGCTAAGTCAACAGGTATGACACGAATATAAGGAGCCAAATGAAGAGGACCATCAAGGACAACCTCATCTGATGTTGAAAATCCATCTCCAACCCAAATCCACCTACTACCTTCAAGAACAGCCTTTACAATGTCCATTTCATCTGTGCCAAGCAGACCTTTCAATAATGAGTATATCCTCGGCATAGCCAAAACCAATTCTTGCCGGAACACCAGGTCATCGACGGTCTCATTATTTTTCCCAAGTTCAAGGAGTTGGGCAGCAATCACACTTCCCCCAGGCGGGGAAGACCATCCAAGCCCGTGTGACAGGGCAGTGGATGAGCACTCCCCATCCAGTATCCGCATGCTTGCAGAAACAAGCCACAGGTCTCTCTCCAAACGTACAAGCTTTGGAGGAGCCACATTGGAAGAGACAACAGGCCATGGCAAAGACTTAAATGGGGCAGATACCAGAACAGGGCACCAGCAGATCATTCGAAGATCAATCCAAAACTTTTCGAGGTCAGACTTCAAGTTGCGAGCCCTGAATGCAGTAGCAGCAAGAGAAACTATTTTATTTACTTTTCCCTGTTCATCCTCCAACTTATCTGGCAGCCACTTCAATGCATTCACCTCTAGAAAAGAAAGCAGCACTTTGCCTCTGTAATATGCCTTCTGTGGATCCTCATGGACCAACCTCTCCACTTGTCGTGCACTTTCAATTATTGTCTCCGGGGAAATAGATGTCCTTAGACCCAAACCTTGCAGCATGTCCAAAATCTCAGATTCTCGAAAAGAACCATGCGGGAAACAGTCAGAATTTTCCAGCAAAGCATATATTTCTTCTACACGAGGATCATATAAGCCTGAAGGACATTTGATCGAACCACTCTTGGTTGGAACAAATTCCAAACTTCTCAAGCATTCCCTCAAAAGAGGGTCCTCAAGACACAATTGTGGTAGATTCTTCAACACCGAAAGCATAAGGCCATCGCGGATTTCAGGTTGCAAGTCCCTGAGTCCACAAAAGACCTGCTCTCTGTAAAAACGTGCCTTTCCCATTCTCTTGATTCCATAATACTTTGAAAGGATCTCCTCTTCAGTTGTTGAAGAGATCATAACAAACTCAACTCCCAGAAAGCTCTCTGGGACATCCAACGGGGGTAAGTACTTGTGAGGAACTTCTAAGTTAGCATACTCGAAAGTCAGGTCAGATCCCGCCGAATATACCTTGTAAATTGGAAGCTTCCTGCACTTTTGAAGGTCAAGATCATTCACACAGCCTCCAATGTACCACTTAAAATCGAGAAGAAAAACTCGAAGAACGTCCCTTTCTTCTGCTCTGACACTCTGAAAAGTTTGAGTTATTCCACCATTCAAAGAGATAGAGTCAAAAATAGATTCCAGGACACCTGTGATGTTACCTTCCCATATAAAGTGCAACAAATCGTGATGTTCAACCCCGAAGTCAGGACTGAGTATCTTGCATCCAATCTTTGCTAGGATATCTTGCATCTTGTCACTCAAATTGTTCCCCCTGATCAGCCTTGATCCTCTAGAAGCTCTACACAGATGACCAGATGTGGATGGTAAAATTGGCCATTCACTAAACAAAGACAACTTTTCACACTCAGCTTTTACATACTGCCAAAACAATAAAAACCATGAGGGAGTTGGATGGTCCCGACAATTCTCTGGGTCCCAGACCACAGTGTTCTTATACTTCCAATCCCCAGGTACAAAGCTGGGAAATAATTGTATGAGATTATCAATGCTGAAAAGAGTAAGATTGGCCTTTGAGGATTTAGCAATAGATGTAAGTCTGCCCAGTAAGTGGAGAGGGATATTGTGATCAATCACTCTATCGAAGACTTTCTGGAGCAGCACGAACTCAAGTTCGTTGCAGACAAAGTAACATGACCCTTTCGAGGCATCTGATAACGAACCAAAGTCACCATTTGCAAGAGGAAGCAAAGGAATGTCGTAAGCATGAGAGCCAACGTCATCATCAATCAAGTCTTCAAGACAATATTCCAACAAAACAAGTTTGGTGGATTTGCTCAAGGATCCTAGAATTCTGCATCCTTTCAGGTGCTGCCGTACATTATATGGAGTGACTACTTTCTGGTGAAAAATGGACGCATAACTCAAGATCATGTTAAACAATTGATGGGACAAAGAGACGATGGGCATTCCTAGCTGAATCAAGGCTTCCCCAAGTTCTTTACTTCTACCAAATTCTGCATCATGAAGAAAAGCCTCAGAAGGTGAGACCCAATTTCCTCCTTGAATCTCAGAAAATAACACAGGGGCATTGGCAATGTTTCTGAATATGTACTCGACTAAAATATTCCATGGCTCTTCAAATTTACCAACAGGCCATAAGGAATAGTATAAATCGGTTGGACCAAGTACCTGTCGAACACCAAGCAGCAACCGCGCAAAAATAGGTGCTACAAGATCTTCCAGAAGAAGCCTGTTCCAGACAGAACGAACTTTTCCACTTCTATCCATATCATCTCCATACCAAATTCCACGACGATTTGATGAGACCTCAAAATATGCATTGACTTGCACTGACAGTCCAGTTCTCACAGGCAACGGAAGAAAACAAAATGCACCACCGAGCTTGAGAACACTTGTCTGCTAAAATAATAAAGAGTATGAATTACTTCTCTAAAGGAAGCTCCTCAGGAAGATACTGAACCGTGAAAGCAAAGAGAGACTTAGACAGTTTCAAGGGCATGTATTTAGCAAACTGGCATGGCAAATAGGAGCAGAAAAGTAGAAAAGTTTCCCCAAAATGACATAAAAAAGAATTTGTACTTTAAAGAGATAACACATTCTACGAGTGATAATCAATGATCCCAGTTATTCCCATTGACATAAGTGAACAGGAACTTCGTAGACTTGATTTGATCTTAACAACCGATGCAAGCACTCTGCCTCACCCTACTACGAATAACCCCATGATTGAAACATCTGGGAGGCAGATTGTAAGGAATGTCATGTATATGATAAATACACGTGAAAGTGTCAGAGATTCTCAGGAAAATTGTCAACAGTTTTTTAACACATCTCAGCACAGCTGCAGGGCGCAGTTTCAATTATTTCTTCTTCTAATAAATATTTTCAGAAATAAGGAAAAAGACAGTCAAACAGCTAATATTCCATTTACAGCTCAGACAACAAGTCCATGTAAATGAGTGACGGCAAAATATCCCCTCACTGACTAAATTACCAACCATGGATTAGTTATAAAATCATGCCAATATTGTCTTTAGATCAGCTTGGATTTGATCACATTATCGCCTTGAAGACATCAACAAAATGTACAAAATGAATGCAAGTTCTACAAGAGAGCTCCTCTTAAGATAAGTACGTCCTGCAGTCCCGTTGAACACTCCCCATATAGACACAGAGCTGCAAATAAGTATTCTTTATGTTGAGAGAGAGAGAATTGCAAGTTACATCAGAAGGTGATATGCAGGCTGCAACTGATGCCCACGGCAGAAGGTGCATATCATATTCTCGTGAAGCAGTCGATGCAAAAGAAGAAATTCTACTAGATCTGGCCGCCATTGCTTGAACTATGTAGAATGTATCTATCTTCTTCTCAAAATTATTCCCATTGGACGCTTCACTCAGGAAGTCCAATGAGAAAGAATCCATCTCGCTCTCTTTAGAATCAGTTGATTTTGACAGGGTAAGAAATGCCTGACGATGCAAAATTGTCTCACTATTCGCAGAACAGACAGAACAAGAATAAAGCTTCATAGGTTCAGGTTGTCCAACATCCCAGATATACATTTCAATAGACAGAACACTCTTAAGAAAAAGCAGTGTTAGAACTCCCTCCTCATATAGCTGAGCGAACATTGAACGGATATCATCGTCCTCATAAGCTTGCCTAGAAAGCTTACTGTTGACAGCCTGATCTGCATTTCTCAGTGGAAACCGAAATAAAGTTCCAGAAAACGAACTTTGCATGTCACAACCAAATGCACAATATGGAGAAAACTGATCCTCATATATTGAAACAGCTGAAGAATTCACAAAGTCAATCCTTTTTCCAGGATTTGCTGCTGACACCTGAGGAAGATAAACACCCTGAGGATCGAACAACACAACATACTTCCCACTCACGAAAGAGGGCAAATCAGTTAAATGGTACACCGAATTGAAGCCAACCCTGAGTGACAAAATCATAGTTCGGGTGAAGTCAAGAAAAGATTCAAAAATCAATGGAATGTGACTAATGCTTCTAAATAATGAAGAACATCGACAAAAACTAGAACATCAATGGATCTATTTCACTTAATAAAAAATATATGACAGGGAAACAAAATCCAAATGGCATGCTTGCAAATCAATGAAGGCACGTCGAGATGATAACCAAAACCAAACAAAAACACAAAATTCATTCTAAAGCTAAAAATCAATGATGCCATGGAGACTTGATTGCCACTTCGACTTCAATTTTGGCATATAATCGCGTCACTATGGATGTCTATTTGCCTTACCTGGAAATCTAAGAACTTCGTCGTTCTTCTGGTCAATTTATTGGGCCATAATCAGAAAATTCAAGGGGAAGTCGTATTGTTTTGCAGTGCATGTCCATGTGCTAGTTTCAGTCTATGATTGACCAATTGCTTATATCGTCAGCAACTATAGATTGTTATTTTCATGATTATGCGACATAGCCTTAGGCTTATAGTGCTGATCATGAACTTTTCACCAAAAAATACCAATCTTCTACTTGCAGATGGACTAATTTTGCTAATCCATTTTCACATAACAAAAGAAACGACCTAGGTCATCTTTGCATGTCGACAAAAATTACTTCTTCAAACCAATTTGATATACAATATCTTGTGCTTTTCATGTGAAATTCCTCTACAACAAATTATGAAGGGACAAAAAAAAGATATCCCCATCTACATTTAAGGTGTGTGAAACTGCAGATATCTACTTTTACCAGAACCATGTTAAAAGTTGCCACCTGCGACAAGACACTCGTTACACGTTCAATCAAGGAAATTGTATGCACTAATTCTGCTCGTGCCATGCAGATGCTTTGGAAATTGAAGTATTCCATATTGAGTATGCTTAACAAGTGCCCCAGGACAATACTTAACAAGACACTCTTTACCAACAGGCTTCTGAAATGAGTAATTTATTTGTGAAGATAACAAGTTCACAATCTCTAGTGAATGACTGAACCATATGATGTGAAATGCACCTATTAGGAACCCATATACCCAGCTTGCTACCCAATTTGAACCCAAATTGTGATTCTCGCAGGACAGCCAAACAGAAATCTCGCGATAGTTTATAGTTCTAAATCGGACCACCCATCTTCCGCATGCACTAGAAGTCCAAAAAACGTGCTCAGGACTGCAAGAGATCAAAAGCTGCATTATCATCAGTATTCATGACCTGCTCAATCACATCTAGCAACAGCTGAACCACTCATCCCACTGCAGGATCCAGAAACGCATCAACAACTTAGTACGCCCGAAAAGCATTATACAAAGAGGAGAGATTACTTTTGCTACAGCGTTCTCATATTTCAAGCAAGCTACTTCACTTCCACTCTCTTCCTGATCAGTAAACCCTAACACTTCCATGCTACAGTACCAGCGCCACCCCCGAGCGAGGAAATACCGAACTCAGCACAAAACTCCAACCGCATTCATCATCCATACACTAATCTAACGCTCCGTAATATCCGTCGAATGCACGTACCCGAAGCGGCCGGTCTTCCACGCCTGCGAATGCTTGCTACTCCCACCGATCCTCGAAATGCTGGCGAAATCCTCTTCCGAGAAGACGGCGTCGTTGTAGGCCAGCAGGGCGGGGCCCTGCCACTGCGCGAGGGAGCCGGACAGGAGCGACCGGGAGCCGTGGACGCGTCGGTCCAGGCACAGGCGGACGGCGGTGGCGCCGGCGTCGTCGGCGTTCTGGATCACCTCCTTCAGGACCGTGGTGCCCTCGGGGTAGTTGAGCAGGACCTCCCTGATCCGCCGCGTCAGGTCGACCTTCTGGCCGAAGTCCTCGATGAAGATCGCCGGAGAGGCCGCCATCTCACCCGGTTCCCCGGGACGGGCGATCCGATGCCTCGGACGGCGATGGACCAGGCTCCGATGGCGGAGTCTCAAGGCATGGTGATGGAGCTCGGGAGGATCGGAATCGGAATCGGAATCGGAAGGTTGTGGAAGTCGGTGGATATTGGATTGGGGAAGGGGCGAGGATTGGCTTTGGTTCGGGTAAAGCTCGAGACTTCGTCGGTATTTACGTCACGGCGCACGGACAAAAAACAGTCCCTTCACGGATGCACGGGAGTCGCCGTCGGTGGCTCCGCTTTGGAATTACGCTCCGCCCCGCAAAGAATGTGATTAGGTGGAGCCTGGAGGAGACGGTGGCTTTTTTTTTCTGGGGTCCCGTTCAAGGAAAACGGGCCCACGTCCCGTTTACAAAAGAAAAAATATCACCAAAAATCTCAAATTATGTAACTTGTGATAAATTTACCTTAAACTTTTTTTGTGACACAAAAAATCCCAAACTATGCCACTTATGATAAATTCACCCTGAACTTTTTTTTGTGACACAAAAAAATCAAACTATACCACTTGTGATAAATTTATCCCAAATTTTTTTTTGTGGCACGAATGTTACTTGTGATACATTTGCCCCCACAATACTTTGGCCATAGGCATTTTCGTCTTTTTCCTTTTTTTTTTCTTTTGTTCTCCGGTGAGGGCGGCCCAATGTCGGCGGCGGCCCTCATCGACGTCAAGCAACCCTCGCCGACATCGGGCGAGGGTCGCCCTTGCCTGGGCGAGCAAGGGCAACCTCGCTCGACGCTGGATCTAGTGAGGCCGCCCTCGCCGGAGAAGAAAAGAAAAAAAAAACAGAAAAAGGAAAAAGATGAAAATGCTCATGGCTAAAGTATTGTGGGGTAAATATATCACAAATGGTATAGTTTGAGATTTTTCGTGTCACAAAAAAAAGTTCAGGGTAAATTTGTCACAAGTTGTATAGTTTTTCGGTTTTCGTGTCACAAAAAAAATTCATCGTAAATTTGTCACAAGTGACATAGTTTGGAGTTTTTTGTGGTATTTTCCCTTTACAAAATTAACCCGACGTAGAGCATATTCCCATGTGGTTAAAAAAAAAGATATGAACTTCCCGTTAGGGTGAGTGATTTCTAGTCCAATCTGGTTTCATTTAGGAGCCACAACCGAACCAGGAGAACCAGTTCTCAATTTGAAACTAGGAACCAGTCAAGTTCCCAAGTGGTCTAACGAATTAGTTGATTCGGAGCTTGTCGGCCAAGTCGAGGGTCCACCCGAGAAAGAAGTCGGAGAGAGTGGTCACGGGAGGGTTGGGGTGGGAGGCGAATCATCAGGCGACAGGGAGGCAGAGGGCAGAGATGATGGAGATGTCAACGTTGTGGATGCTATCGACACCTGGCAGGAGTTTGGGATGGGGAGGAAGGGAGAGGATATAGGTCTGGACGGAGGGGTGGACGATGGGCCTGTTTGGTTTAACTTTGAAAATACAACTTAGGAGAATGCAAATATCTTTGAGTGAAAATCTATCGGGGAAAGGCAAATGTTGTTTGGTAAAAATATTTTATAAAGCTATTTTGTCCAAAATATATAGTGTTTGGTGAATTTTTTTTGCAAATGAACTTTGAGAATTATCTTATTTATTAAAAAAAAACAAAACCTATTCATCACCGGAGCCAGCCGCCGGCCGGCGACCCCCGGCGAGCCAGATCTGCCGCCATCGGCGGTCACCCGAGGCCAGGCGACGGCCGCCTGGGTCGCACAACCCCCGCTGAGGGTCGCCTGGTCTTGGGCGACCGTCGGCGGTGGCAGATCTGACTTGCCGGGGGTCGCCCGACCCCAGGCGACCTCGCGACCCTTCTCCCTCGCCGGCCCTTTTGGTGAAGAAGATGACAGCTTCAAAAAAAAAAAAAGGAAGTGAACAATAGCATTCGTGCGATACTGAAAGCTCAAGGCTAGTCCAGACTAGCATTGAGCTTTCAACATTTTGAATGCTACCATTTGACCAATATTAGGCCAAATGCTGAATCAAACACCTCAGCATTTTAGGAAGGGGCTTTCGAGGCCCAAAACCCCTTCCCAAAGCTGAACCAAACACTCCCAAGAGGAGAAGATTGGGGAGAGGGAGGTTCTTGGGAGGGATCGATACGGTGAGGATGAGTCGGTGAAGAGATATTTATTTTTATTTCTTTATGAAAAAATCTATTAGGTTCTGTGGGTCAGATTCCCATCCTGAAATTGGGAATCAGATCGGCACCCCTGGGAGCCAATCATGGTCAATTCGGTCCGGTCCAAACAATTCTCGATTTGGGTGCTTTCCGCTGCATACCCCTAATCCCATGACTTTAAATGGTACTTAAATGGTAATTTACAATCCGATAAATGTCATTTGCAATTTTTACGATTTTTTACAAAATTTGCAAACCCAAAAGGTAATCTACCAAATAAAAAGAGTATCACACGAACAGAAAAATTATTTACAAATTTGTTTTGTCATTTACGATACGGATGTTAATGTAAAAATGAAAATGTAATTTCCGAAACAAGAAAATATTTTACAGTATTCAAAAAAGTCATCTACAAATTTTATTTATCCATAATGATACAACACACAATATTATTACAAAAGGCCTTACCATTGACTTGGTAATTTACAAAATTAGGAGGTACTTTACGAACTTTATTTATCATATACAATGCAACAAAGATATTATCGATGATAAATGCGAACGAAGAAAGTTGACTTACGCATCCAAAAGTTATTTTACAAATCAAAAGGGTGACTTAAGCAACTTTGTTCATATCTATGAGACAATAATATTAAACCATTAGAATCTATTTGAAAAAGGAAATTTACAAAACTAGTTTACGATCGACTCACATGTAATTTATAATAAAAGATAATTCACAAAAATTATTTAGCAAATGGAATATTATTGAAATCACTTTACGAAAAAGGAACTTACAAAATGAAAGGGTATTTTACAAACCCCAAAGGTAGTGTTCAAGCTAAATTTATACATCGCGTTACCAAAGGGTGAAACTATAAATTACAAAATTGAAGGATTTCTGCTAAATTTATCATTTAACGAGTGCTTAAATTATCATATGACAAAATCTATAACTAAGTTACTAGTGAAACAACATACAACCGACTTTACAATGAATTTAGGCTAACCGCAATCAATGAAGATAAGCAAAATATTCTATTAATATCCAAAGTTAATAACTCATGACTACTAGATTTTTTTTATTAATATCCAAAGTTGACATCTCATGAATACTAGATCAGCCCTAACATAGTGAACAAAAATGGTACTTTCAAAAGAGTCCACAAAATAATAATCTCTAATTCCATACGTACGTTACAAAATCGAAATTTAAATTGAATATCTATGACCCTAGCTAT
The DNA here is from genome assembly GCA_031216185.1 of Syzygium aqueum. Lineage (NCBI taxonomy): Eukaryota > Viridiplantae > Streptophyta > Magnoliopsida > Myrtales > Myrtaceae > Syzygium > Syzygium aqueum. Next base: position 5,140,689 of record CM062240.1, read on the forward strand.
AACAATTTAATATTCATTTCCTAATAATAAAAAATAATTTATTTTATTTCTTGTTTCGAAATTCTTGCGCGCGCACAAACGTGTTTCCCTCAACTTTCCTTTGCCTCGCATCCTTTGGTCGCCTACCGACCTGAAAATCTTTGAAAACTAATTATAATTATCGGAAAATTCCTCTAATTAATTATCCTATAATTAAAACTCCCCAATAAGGTGCTCGTTGGATTACCCGACACGGAGACTAGATGGACGGCCCAGATTGGCACACGTCAGGCGTCTTCATCTCAGCTTGCAAACGCTTCGACGTGGGCAGCTCCGAACTTTCTTCTTACCATACAACGTGAAGGCTACCAAGTACCAACCCCTCCAGCGATCCTCCAAGAAACATGCAAGCCTCTCTCTCTCTCTCTCTCTCTCTCTCTCTCTATTTAAGATCAGGCTTGCGCACATTTTCTCAGCTGAAATTTTAGAGAGAGAGAGAGATGGAGCTAACGATGAAGTCGCTTGCGGCGGGCTTTGCTGTCTCGGCCGCCGTATTGATCTCGTTAAGCGTGTCCAGCAGCTCCGCCACGAGCTACGGGGATGCGGTGGAGACGAGCTTGTTGTTCTTCGAAGCGCAGAGGTCAGGGAAGCTCCCTACCGACCAGCGGGTCAAGTGGCGCGGCGACTCCGCCCTCCACGACGGCTTCTCTCAAGGGGTCGGTCTCTCTCTCTCTCACCGGTTGTCACATTCTGCTAGATGCTTGCGGTCACATGTGTATGTAATGCAAAGCTAAGAAGATGTGGGAATGACCTGAACTTCTTTGCAGGCGGACTTGGTCGGAGGGTACTACGACGCCGGAGATCACGTCAAGTTCGGGCTTCCCATGGCGTTCACCATCACGACGCTGGCGTGGGGAGCGGCCGAGTTCAGGAAGGAGATCGCCGGCCTGAACCAGATGGACCACGCGCTGCGGGCCATCCGATGGGGCACCGACTACATCCTCAAGGCTCACCCGCAACCCGACGTTCTCTGGGCTCAGGTACATACCATTTATATATCCCATTCACCTACCGGGTGCCGAACTCGGCACGCCTCTTGATTGTCGGGCTGCGTCTCTCTCGCTACCGTTGATCAATACTCGATTGTCGAAATGAAGAAAGGCGTCGGATCCCGTTACATGAGCTCCCGACGTTCAACCGAATTCACGTCGCTCCATTTGATTTATCATCACATTAAGCTCGAATACTTCTACTGAGATTAGCAGGATCTTTCAACAGACACAATAAAACGAGGTTGGACATTGATTGGTCAAACGCAATACGAGTGTTTGTTGACCAAACTCAAACGGCTAGTTAGTTGAGTAGAGTCTTGATTTCCCTCAACAACCTTGTTTGTATTTCGACGGGGTCTTGACGATTTGCTTCCATTATTAAGGTTAGGATTAATTCGTCTTTCAGGTGGGCGACGGCAATTCGGACCACTACTGCTGGGAGCGTGCCGAGGACATGACGACTCCTAGAAATGCTTACAAGCTCGATTACGAAAATCCCGGCTCGGACCTCGCCGGTGAGACTGCCGCTGCCTTGGCGGCGGCCTCGTTGGCTTTCCGGCCTTACAACTCCTCCTACTCCGATCTCCTCTTAGTCCATGCGAAGCAAGTGAGTCAGCTCTCTAAAACAACGGAGGCAAAACAGTTAATGTGATTTCGAAAATCGGATAATTTCAAATAAACTCGCCATTTAAACTGAGTTGTCCGAGGATGGTATTTCTCTAGTAATTAATTAAAACAATCGAATAAGCGATGATATTCTAATCATATAATAATCACATGCTGAAGCAAGTAAGTGCATATAAATGTGCAGCTGTTCTCATTTGCGGATAGATTCAGAGGCCAATACGACGACTCGATCGAGTCCGCTCAGCAGTTCTATCCATCGTCGGGCTATTCGGTAAGCAAAAAAACATTCTTTTTTAATATATATGTTGTTCATAATTACCTTTTAATTGGACTAATTATCAATATTTCGAGATTTATTCACCTATTTAAAAACTTTTGAATATTGAAGGACGAGTTGTTGTGGGGGGCAACATGGCTGTACAGAGCAACAAGCGACCAGACGTACTTGAAATATGCAATTGACAACGCAGGGTCAATGGGTGGGATCAGCTGGGGAGTGAAAGAGTTCTCCTGGGACACCAAATATGCTGGCGTGCAAGTCCTCCTCTCCAAGGTAAATGCTCATGAGATCCTATGTACAGGCGGGTGGGCTCAAAGCCCGCCTCAGACGATGAACAGGCGGGCTTGGCTAGTGACCTTCCGGCCAGCTCAACTTTGGCGGCCAGGTCCGAACATTTCAATGTACGTTCAGGGCCATGGGCAGGCTTGGATAACACATTAGATCCACCTTTCGAGCCAATGATCACTTTTGAGATAGCTGCTCACTTCCTGGATTTTCAATCTTAATTTACATCATCTTGCAGCCATAGCTACTTTTAATAAGGTGCTTGTCAGATCTGGCACCTCCTGTGCGAGAATGATTGAACCGAGGCATCCGCTTCGCGAAGATTAAAGATCGGCTCTTCGTTGATTTAAGATTTGCTGAGTTAGTTTAGTTCCATAATCCCAATAACTTAAGGCAATTTCATGTACTTAGTCACTTGGCCTATGATGTGGCAGGTACTGGTGGACAACCCGCATAGTCCGTATGCTTCAATTCTAAAGCAATACCAGGCAAAAGCAGGGTACTTCACATGTGCCTGCGTGCAGAAGAACAACGGTTACAATGTCAACAGGACTCCGGGTAGGCCGCGCAGCGCCTCTCTCTCTTCCAGTTCTTCTAGTGGCTTAAGCTACTTTCGCGTGGAAGTCTGATGGATTTCGAGTTTATAGATGCGCCTATGTGACGATTTATTGTTCTATAATCCTCAGGTGGGTTGATGTACATGCACGATTGGAACAACATGCAGTACGTGTCTTCCGCATCGTTCCTTCTCGCCGTTTACTCTGTTTATTTGTCTGCGTCGAAGGCCAAGGTCACGTGTCCGAACGGGCAAGTTCAGCCTCAGGATCTTCTCAACTTTGCCAAGTCTCAGGTATTTACATACCAAGTTACTTGCTTACCAAGGAACATCAATAACTAATTGATTACTGCATATTATCACCTGATAATGCGCTTTAATCATGTGTCCTAGTTTGCCGAGAAACTCGATATGCTTTCACATTCATTTTCCGATCATATATCAAGCAGGGCAATTATTTACTATGTATTTTCTCAATTTTTCCCGAATTGAATATATTCTCAATCGAATTCTGTAGGGCGATTATATCCTTGGGAAAAATCCTAAATCTATAAGCTACCTGGTGGGATATGGACAGAGTTATCCCACGCATGTTCATCACAGAGGCGCTTCCATCACCTCTATCTCTGTCCTGCAATCTGCAGTAGGATGCGTGCAAGGCTTTGATGGGTGGTACCGCCGCCCTGAAGGGAACCCGAACGTGATATATGGTGCCCTTGTGGGTGGTCCGGACAAGAACGACGGGTTCTACGATGATAGATCGAATTATGAGCAAACCGAGCCCACACTTTCGGCCTGTGCTCCACTCATAGGCCTCTTCTCCAAGCTACAAAGCGCATACGGAGCGCCAGGTAAAAATCTCGGGAATTGTGTCCAACATAACATCAAACCCATGAGAACTGGGGGGATATTTGAGCTTCGCCAAAACTATACTGTGTGGTCTAATATTCTCTGCTTACTTAGTATGGCTCCTTGGTGTAGGCTCCTATCAAGATCAAAGACCATGGACTCCTTCAGCATCGCCCGGTGAGGAGACATTCTTGAAATTTTTTTCCATTATATTCTGTTGAACTGTGTGTTCTGAATTATTACATGTTACGACTTTCTCATCGTCTTAGGTTACACTAATACATCGGTGTATTTTTACAAGCATAGCTCCAGGAATACTATTTCTTCTAACCATCAAAGCTAAAAAGTTCACTTCCTTGAGGGGATGAAGATGAACGATTCTTCTTCTAATTTTGCAGGCAGCTACTCCCAGAAAACACCACCAGCCTACACAGGTTCCAGTGAGTGACACAAACTTGTTTCTCTTGTTCCAGAAGGTGATTTAAATCCAAGTCACTAAAATTTGAATGTTGTGAAACTTTTCTCAACTTCTACAGAGTCCCCCGTTCAGTTCCTTCACTCGATAACGAGCTCGTGGAACCACGGAGGAGCTATGTATTACCGGCACCAGGTCATCATCAAGAACATATTGCAGAAGCCGGTCTCAGATCTTAAGCTACAGATAGAGAATATCTCAGGGTCTTTGTGGGGGCTCACACCCACCCAAGAAAAGAACATCTATCAGCTTCCTCACTTGCAGGTCTTGAAACCTCGGTCGCAGTACATGTTTGTGTATGTTCAGGGTAGTCCTCAAGCTAAAATTTCAGTTGTAAGCTACCATTAATCACTTCAAAAATTGAAAAGTGAGTTCAGAGCAGAGGGAAGTAGACATTTCTGCAATTTTTCTGATTCATGGAGAAGGATTTTCCTTCTAATTGGATCCCAACTGCAACATGAATGTTTTGTTCATCATCATATAATCATGAACTACATTTTGCAAAAGACCATGTGCAGGACAATGGGCATGCGGCCTAACGATGTGGGGGGTTGGCATGTGGGCGAATATCCAGGATCAAATCCCTGATAGAGCAAAAACAAACACAAAAAATGCTCGATGATTGCTTCCTAAATCCTAATCCTATGCTATCTTGAGAAGCCTAACAATGGTTTAAAAAGGCACAATCGAAATGTCAGTATTGATTGTTAGATTACATGAAAAGAAGATGAGATTTATGTTCCTTCATGCACACCTCATTGCAAAATATTCTCGAACTTCTGCCTTCTCTATCTTAAAAGACTATTACAAGTCCGAAAAATATGTCCTCATTCTTGCAACATGAAGGTGCAAGAAACCGCTTCAAACATGTCGCTCTTCCTTTCCCACTTTCTTGAGCTTTCATTTCTATATGAAGTTTGAAGGTTGCCAGCTCTTTAATGCACATAAAGCTGTTTTGCTTCACAAAGAAAGGGACTGGTGATTGGTGAAAAACAGAGCCCAAAGAAAGAGCTCCAAAGAGATGAGATCAGAGTTCTCAAAGTATGAAGTCAGAACATTGTCCCCTGCTTAATAAACCATTCTTGCATTTTAAGGTGCCAAAGTTCAAGGTGATAGTTTTAGGCTTGCATTTTAAGGAGCATTCACATGCTAGTAGTGTTGGTTGTCCGATTTAAGTTGCAAACAGTACTGGGCTTGATTTTTCATGTGCAGTCTAGAGAATGGATACGGTTATTACAAATATACATTGTGATGCTGTGAAGTGGATCCTCCTAATCTTGAAGGTGACGACAGAAGCGTTTTTCGGAGGATACAATTGAGATAGCCTAGTTAAAACCGGATTTGCAAACCTGTGGATCAAGTGGGAACTTCAACGATGGTCAATTTATAAGCAGTCGTGCGTGTACTTTTTCTGTCAGTTGTGCTGCAAGTTGGAAGGGGTCTTTGAGGGACACGGTGATTTCATTGACGACTTAGGTTGGAAACACAGTGACAATAAAAGTAACTAAAGAGGCGATGTGGTCTCGTGACTTGGTTAGTGATTTTTGGCCTGGGTCGTCAGGGTGATGCGGTGTTTAGTGGAAACCAAAGATATTACTAGAGAATTGAGTTAATAGGTAACCATATTTTTGCATCAAAAATTAAATGTCAGGAGAAGATGTGAATACAAAGAAAGTTTCTTGCGTGTCGAGAATTTGCAAACCTGTGGAACCAGTTCATTGCTCAAGAAAAGTCCGACCGCGCTTATGCTATGCTAAGGTATAGATGTAAACAAATTTTGCGACCGCGCTTATGTTTTCAGAGTTGCAATTGTTCGACGTCTGTTCTAGACAAGTATGTTCTCCACGTAGACTACTTGAATGGCTTGCTCGCTATGCTATTTTTCTAAGAATAGGGAAGTTGTTTGTAATATTGATTTTTCTTAACATTTTGCGAGAAATTCTCAAAAGTGGAAATATCAGAATTTTGTCCAAAAAAAAAAGTGATGTTGAGAGTCTGCATTAAGTGCAAAATTCTCAAAGTTTCAAATATCCATATTAACTATGGTTTCTAGGCTACGCTTCTAGACACGTATGTACCCTGCGAAACCGCAGCACAAAGGAAATATCGGTATCGATTTTCCTTAAGAGTCTATGTTCTTGGTTGTGCTTTCTTTATAGCTCGTGCGTCATTGGCTGGTTGAATTTTCCTTCTTCCACTTTTTTTTGGTCAAATTCCTTCCTCCACTTATGTACATACAAAAGTTTAAAGGAAGTGTGAAGACATGAAAAGAAGATGAGATTTCCAGTTCCTTTATATACGCCTCATTGCACAAAATTCTCTAACTTTTTCCGTCTCTAACGCAATGGACATATTCCAAAGGCAAAATTGCAAGTCTGAAAAGCAAGTCCTTGCAACTTGAAAGTGGGAAAAACCGCTTCAAACATATCACTATCTTTCCCACTTTCTCAAGCTTCTATTTCCAGATAACGGTTTACATATTGCCAGCTTTTCAACGCACATAAGCCTGCTTCCCTGAAAAGAGAAAGGGACCGGTGATTGGTGAAAAATAGAGCCCGGAAATATCTCCAGAAAGATGAGTTCAGAGTTGTCATATTATGAACCCAGAACATTGTCCCTACTAAAATCACCCATTCTTGCATTTAAGGTGCCAAAGTTCAAAGCGATCATGAAGATTGACTCTAACGCTCATCCAAGTTCGCTACAACAGAAGATTGACAGACAAAAAAAGAATGGATCGGTTAAAAAGGCCAGAGGATCGATTTTGATGAAATATAAGACCTCGTTATGTACATTCTGCTTAAGTACATCTCAATATTCACAAAGTGAACGAAAGAAAAAACAGCAAAATTTCCATTCTGTGATGGGCAGAAATGTGGATCTAGGAGCAACAACAGCTTGAGCATTTAAAACTTAATGAGATGACACATAAATGAGATGGCTGACTAAGCAAGACGCAACTAGGGCACACCGAATGGGTTAGTTATGGAGCTAAGAACAAAGGCTGCAGAGTTGCGCCAACTTTTAAATGCACCAACTTCCACTTCAATCGTTTGGCCCGTTCTCCAGTGCCAGGACGGGCAAGATGTTGAATGACGAACCTATGTCCTGCCTCCTCCTTGATGTGCTTCCTTCATGTTCTCCACATTGGAATCGATGTGATTCCGGAATCCGTAAGCGAGTAAAGATATCCATAATTCCAAAAAAACACTATGAACCTGGGAAGCGCAAATAGCATGTCAATATATGGAGACAATTAGTTTCACCAAAAGGGGAGACATTTACAAGAGAAAAACAGGGAATCTTATTACCTTCCACTATGACCCCCACAATGGTTCCAAAGAGAAATATTTCTCGCTCCTGGTCGGAGCAGCCGAAGGTCCGGGTGGAGGTGCATGCACTGTAATTGGAAGAACCCACTCGCTTTTGTCTCTTCCCTCTACCAGAAGAGGATGCTCATATCTAAATTCGCAAAAATCGAATAATGTATCAATTACTCAACGGTATACAAGTTTGGTCTGATTAACGTTCATAGCATGAACAAGATTATTTTCCAAATAGTTGGATGTCAGCCAGAACAATAATTCCGATATAACATAGGCTCATATCCTTCAACTTTCTCATCTAACAAGAATTAAGCAGAAACTAACATCAAGAGAAGTGAAGAGAGAACTACAACTGGTTGCCCAATAACGCATTACTTTGTAAGCTGACAAGCACAAAAGACCTTTATGTAAGAAACACTAACTCCCAAATGTAACAACAAAACACCTTCTATGCAGTAGCTGAGTGAAAATAAGATGCCTCACATCACTCGAGAATGTCATGCAGGAAAAAAAAAAGGAGGTAGATGTATATATTCATACTATGTCATACCTTGTCCAGTCCACGTTCTTTGGGGTGGTATAAAATTCAAAACGAAGAGCCCATTGCACAGAGATGCGGGGAGTGGCAAAGGACATGGGCCCATCCATAGGGATGGAAAAAAGAAAGCTAGTCTGCACCAAATCCGCAACAACCTCGTGGTGATCACTCTGAACCTACAACCAGAAGATGAAGCAGAAAATCAAAGGTAGTGTAACAATATGGGAGAAAAAAAGAAAGAAAACAATCAATGCACTCAAAGTAGCACGACGGTCAGGCACTCAAAGTTCTTGATGTTGAAAATTAGCATCTCAAATTCCTCACTGTTCCTTCATCAGTATAATAAAAATATCAGCAGTGACATGCCAAAGTTTTATTGACCTTAGCAGAATTAATCTGTATAAGGAGCAAGCTCTCTCTCTGTCTCTCTCTCTCTCTCTCTCTCTCTCTCTCTTCAGAAGTAAGGGATGCCAATTCCAAGGACGTGTTTCAAGATTTTGTCCGTACAGTAATCTAGAAATGTAAAACATATTTTCTTTACAGAATGGATCCATATGTTATGACTTCCAAAGCTGTAGGTCCCCTTTCCCTCCATTCTATTAGAACTGAGGCACCCACTCACAATGCATCAGTATATGATAAACAATTTCAAACTCTGTCTAAGGTGTCGGAAGCCCTATAATATTGGTCATTACTTTTCTACTCTCCATAGGTTGCCAATCATCAAAATCCTTTGTCAATGCTCCCCAAGGGAGCCATAGGCAGCACTTAATGCTATTGCACCTTTTCTGTATAGAATGCCATATTGCAGCACTGGTAGCACAGTAATCCCCAAAGCATCCCTCAAGGAAAAGTTGTATGAGCAAAAAAATTCATTAAAACAAGCTTCCCAAATACGACCGCAAAAGTAGAAAGGTGCATGAGCATTGTACGTCTTTGGACTTCTCGTGATTTTATATTTTGACTTAGTAAAAACTTGCAATGCTTACTAAATTTACCCATGCTAAAGATAAAAAAAAAACCCTTAAGCTTTGAATCATCTAAATTTGGTACATAGAATTACATATTTAAATATTGAAAAATTTACTCTCTTAAATTGCCCATCAATTTACGCACATAACAAGTATTTAATCAGAGAAAAAGCTCCAGGTCACATCATTCAGTTATATTGCTAGATAAAGACTGTGGGCCTATTTACTAACAACTTGATTTGTGGGAACAAACGTTTTCTAACATGGTATTTGAGCACATGTTAAACACTCAAATTCTGACGATCCTTCTTATAGTTATTCTGCTTGTTTTCCTACCTGCTGTGATTTTGTTTGTCTTTGGTTGTCCGTTGGAAGTGGTTAAATCCACATCCTGTATCCCAGATGTAGAATCCAGCTTACATGCGAGAAATAAGAAGCATCGCAGATGTATACTGTTGGCTTTTTTTCTCTACCAATTTAAGCTTTAGGCAAAAACGGTCTCCAAATGCCAAAGAAAAGTTCCCGAATTAACAGCATTACCTAATTTTGTTTTTTCGAAACAGCAATCCTCTTTCTTTTTGGCTTTCTTGTTAGTGATAATCAACAAATACAAACTTGATCAGCATAAAGAGAGATGCAGGGAAAACAACAATTTTGCCACAGAGATTGAATTCAGATCTCCTTGGTTCCAGTATTATTTTGGTCGCACATTCTTCTAGTTTAACACATAACACTCACGACGTGCACGATGTGATTCACAGACAATAAATCGTGAAATAAGGAGGATGGACTGCCAATGCCAAAAGGCAAACTCTGCTCTCATGCCCTCTCTTCAAGTCAGTTTTCTTTCATTTTATCTGACACTAGATATTTCTCAAAGAATTCAAAAGTATCCTTATCTTTCAAGATAAGAAAATGGAGTTACCATTCCTCCACCAGCACATAAAAACCGTGTACTTGAACAATAACCACTGTCCTCATATATTCTCCGTCAAAGATACTGATGTCAACTTCCCTATCCCTATGACTGATTATGCAGAAAAATTTAGCTGGCTGTTCCATTCAGAGCTATATTAGACTCAACTATGATGAAAAAGTTTTTCAAAAATGACAAGAAATGTTAACAATATAAAAATGATTACAGTTGGATCTAAAGTTTTTGAGTCTCAGAAAAGGCGCTTAAAAAAACTTAAAGTACCTTTGTGATGGTAGGCGAATTTTTCCTGGAAGGATGAACAAAACGCCTATTTATAGTCTCTGACATCTCCAATGTTATGGAAACCTGCAATGACTCCAACACTTCATCAACGTGTTGAAGGAATACAGAAGCTGCCCTCTTATCATTATTTCTATGTCACTTCTTGGGTGCAATTACCTCAAGGCATCTCCGGGCTCCTTCCTCAGGAAAAAAGGTTAGAGTTCCACCAATCTGCGAACAATGACTTATTAGAGAGGAAAAAAAAAACAGACTTGAGGGGAAAATGCCAAGTCATATCATTGTCATCACCGCGTCACTGAAGTAATAAGTCGAGTCTGAGTTTTTTGGAGAGAATCTGAGCAGAACACGGTCATCCATTCTGATATTGTAGGACCTTGCTCGAATAAATCCTTCCTCTACAAAGAAACATTTCCGAAAATAAGTTCATTGACCTTTTGCCTCAAGCAGCTATGATCCAAGATGTAATGGTCTCGCGACCATTTAGTAACATCTAGAAGATGTTGCCACAGTTTACCTGCATTAGGGGAAAATGCTCCCTCATGGTTATCTGTTGAAAGAGATCGTCCAAGCTTTGACTGATCATTTGGAGAGGCAACAGCTGAAGTATGGGCTCCACATCCATTTGCAAAGTTAAGTCAGTTAGCTTTGTCTGGAGTTGATTGAGTCATTATGTATGATAAAGAAACAAAGAAGCTTTTCCTTCTGCATCAACTAACTTCCAAAGCTTCTCAAAATTACTGTGAGCATGGTTGTTAAAATCCCAATCTAGGTCTTATGATACTATCCTAAGATCTAACACCTAAAGAGTGGCCCAATCCTTACTGATTCCTAATTTGTTAGGATCATTTCCTATCCTAAGTCCAAATCATAAGATTGGTATGGTCATATCTGCAGATTCAAAAGCCATTGTACTTGATATGTCTTTATTTTAAACTTTTCACCATGTTATACTTCTATAAGTAGCGATCTTTGCTAAAGCACAAGAGAAACAACTTCTAGGATATTATAGTCAATAATCTGATCACAGGATATGATACTTTAGACACATCTTGATTTTCTTGTTCATCATCAGAATTGTATACTTCTAATCACAACTGACCAGCATTACTATTATACAATATAAATCTTTAAAAGCATAATTACCATCATCATTCTCATGGAGGATTTCCGCTGCAGACAGACGAGGAAGTGCCAAATTTGATGATAGACTCATCCGTTCACCTTCCGTGAATAATATATCTCTGCTTGAAGATCTTGCTATAGACGACTGCAAGGAGAGCGAACTCCCGAAGGCTCTGTGTATATTTTCTCTACTGGGGTTATATGAGGAGACAGATGATATCTCATCCCTTGAACTATCATAACCTTCCTCAACTCCATCATATATGTCATTTGCTCGAACCTATACAGTACATCAAATTGTCAAGTGGTCTTCTCATTTTGATGCCTCAGCAAATGCTGTTGCTGAATACAAACGCTATTAGCAACTCCAATGGAAGAAAACGGATAAGGGAAACAATGTAGACCTACCCAGTCTGACTCGCCATCCATCTCTTTCCAGTAAATATCCAGCTGAATGGTTGATAAAGGAACGATACCTAAAAAGAGTTCAAAAACCAAAATTGGTCATACCGATAAGATACATACTATCCATCAGAAAAAGTTTATATGAAATGTGTTAGCATAAAAAGACTTCAGTGAAACTGCGGGAGCAAATGTATTTTTGCAAGCAAAGAGGACCAGGCTTAGTGTCATCATCAAAAACCATATCTTAGAGAAAAGAAGAAACAGCCAAGAAATTGACGAAAAGAGAAACAGAAAATGGATAGATTGCCTTATCCAAATCTCAGTCAAGTGAGTTACATCACATCTTAAGCTCTTGTGACTGAATGTTAAATAGGGAAACAAAGTTTTATTGTCATATAGATCTTGAAGGCTATTGAAAGAGTTATAACCACATCATAATAAAAAATAACGTGCAGACATGGCTCAACTCTTACCATAAGAAATTCCAAAAGATATACTCACCTTCACTTTGACCTTCATCCAATAGCAACCCACTATTCTTCTGATCAACCCAAACTTGTAGCGGCACACGAACTTCCTGTAGTTTACATCATATGCTCCAATAAGAAACATATTGGACACACTACAAAACAACAAAACCAGGGTATAGCCTTGAGGCTCATTAACTATACAGCCACATCATTCACGTATGTCTGCACATGGTGATAAACAAAAGTAAGTCAAGCTATAGACGAAATGAGTCTGATCTGCATGAATAGAAAAGCAGTTTTCACAGCAACTCCATATATATGAAGCACTCAGTACATAACCTTTGAGAACCAACTTAAGCACCATAAGGCTAGCAGGAGGTCTTAAACAGGATGAGCTACAGAAGCAGGTCTAATGTAACCAAAACAGATTTTAAAGATTTAAGCAAGGAAATATATATAAACTTGTACTGTGAAAACTAATTTATCTGCGCCAGATGAGAATCAGAATCACAACGAGAATCTTTAAAGGAAAATATGCTGCTTAACTTAAACCGCATCAACCCATTTCGTACTTGGTGGTATTCCACCTTACAAAAGGTGCAATCATATTGCTATTTCGTGAAAGCACGTGATAGATTTTCCACATATTGCATGTGTGCAATTAATAAGCAACTTAACTACAGAAAGAGCCACAACTTTTCACAGGATCATCTACCAAAAGTTGGCCCCCTTGACTGTTCTGTTCTGTTGAACATTAAGTCTGCTCCTTAGTAAAAGATAAAAGCACACTGCGTGTATTAAGACATACCAACATTACAGAGAGAGGAATAGCAGCATGTCAATTGAGAAGCTAAACTTCTTGTCTTCTCCTTTCCACTTGTTCCTTAGTTTCAGTAATTTTTTCCCAAAGTTAAATTAGATCCCCTTTTCAAGTTGTCCAGTTTTCATGATTCCCACCACATATTAGTCCTAAACACAAAATTCAGCTCTTCCTAATCCAATTGGGAAGAAGAATGTCAATTTAGATAAATCGAAAGACCGACTCTGCCAATCATTATCAAATCAGATATATCGCAAGTTCAGAAGAAAGTGCCTCATAGGAATCAAGAATGACATAGTTGAGAAAGATAGCCACTTGTTCATCACTCAGAAGAGATTTCAGAACTCAAAGAAACCAATTGATATTGCAACAGACTCGATGCCCTCATTCTAAGAAACAGAACAGGCGTAAAGTAGTGACGTGGAACTACTTGAAGTTGCAACCAAATGATCATTGAGTACAGTTCAAATGACGAACAGGATAACCAAATTATTTAGCAATCTTTTGGATAACACAATATCAAATAACAAATATGAAGAATGAATTAAAATACAAACCAATTCAGCGAGATCTTTCGCTAATTCCCTCTGTGAGTGACCAGTTTCAAGAATCTGCCATTGTCCCAATAACATAGTCTTTATATAGTACAAGTAACGAATTGTAGCACCTCTGTATGATGGCGGTATGATGTTTGGCAGCACAGCTCGAATCACATCTACCAACAACAAGAAAAGCTGATTTGATAATACACAGAGATGATAAAAATTTCCGTATCACACCAAAGTAAAGCATGGAGCGCGTAACAATTTGAATGCTGAAACATGAATGACAAATTTCCGAGACAACAACAGGTGGTTTTTGTCCGTCTCATTCAAGAGTGAAATGGAACCTTGAGCTTTCTAGTACAAATATTATGAAACTAATCCACCAGTGGTATAATGAGCCATCTAAAATCATGTGAAAGAAGAATGTCTCGCCAGTGACCTTATTCCAACTAATAACTAAATGAGGTCCATAGGAGCCTACTTCAAGGTGATACCCTTAAATTATGCTTTGCTTATGTAGGATAAATGCTTCCATCCCTGGATAAGAATCCCGAATCATCCGTCAATCATTAGAAATCCTAAAAATTATTGCTTCCAATGAAGAACATTGCACAACAGGATACTAGGGCGACAGTATGGATACTGCTAAAATATCTGAAAAAAACCCAGCACCTTCAAACATACTACAGATTCGGTCATCTTTTGGACATCCAGAGCATGCACGCAATCTAGACTAGCTAAAAAATACTGATCTAGAAAGGGATTAGCCCTTTTTCTATTATAGTCCCACTCAGCTTTAAGTTTGTGGACAATCCCAGATTCATGTGCTTGGATTGACCAACAAGCTGTGGAAGTCCTTTCACCAACAGTAAATGACTTTTCCCTTTTCTAAAGTATAAAAACTGTTTCCCATCTGACAATGTTTTCTTCCCTAACAGTACCAGACTTCATGCAGAAACAACAGTAAGGAAGGAAGATTCCACATTTGGTGGAAGAAAACTAAGAACATTCTTGTAGCTACAGAGTTCCATGTAAAATCTAGCTTAATTGTTCCTTTTTGCCATGCGATTTCTTGATCATCAGTCTAAACTTTTCATGCAAATGGAATAACAGAGAGAAGAAAATGCACTCACAGGTTTTAGTGGTGCCACAGGAAACAATCTGATTCGAGACAATGGACGACACTGAGCAGTCCATAAAAGCATATTCACCTGTAAACGACAAATTTTAAATCAGAAAACCTTCATACTCCATGATTAATCGCTACAAATTCCTCTAGTGGGCACCTGCTATACAGCCACTACGTATCCAGTTAAATTAGACATACAGTACAATCTTCCTCGCCCAATACTCTTTAAGACCCCAACTGATTCCCACGGAATTCGCAATTCCAGACATTCTAACAACATTCCCGACGCTCTCTCCTCGTCAATCACATCGATACCAACGGAATCCCAAAGCGTACCTCTGCGCTGTCTGGACTCCGGCGAGGGCTTCTGGGTGGCGAACCACTGAGCATCCAACTTCTCAATCCCTCTGATTTCGAAGCCGAGACGCTTGATCAGGAGCGAGCAAACCGAGCCGTTCCTGACCACGCCGCCCGCGTCGGGAGTGACGATCTCGACAGTCGCGACCACCGCATCTCCGGGCCTGTACACTTCCTTGTCCGTGCGGAGCCTTATGGAGGGCGAGGCGAGCTCGCTCTTCGGGCCCCTACTGCCGCCCGGCTTCCTGGGATCGCCGCCCCCGAAGATCGAGAACCTCGGCGGCAACATCGCCGGCGGCGGGCGCGGGGCACTTCCGGCGGGGATCGGACCGGGGGGACGCTTCTACAGATCCATCGACGAGAGTCCGAGCTGCAGATCGGAAGTGCGTTTTGGATTAGAGGCAGATCCAAGAGGAGGAGATGGAGAGAGAGAGAGAGAGAGAGAGCGTGCCGGTTATTTTAGTTGGACCGGAGGGAAATGACGATCTCGGCGACGGGACACGGTGGTGGTGGACCGATGGTGGGCGGATCGGAGGTGGAATTCGACGCCATGTAATCACGTGCGAGTCGCTAACGTCGACATTGTAACGTACCTACCGTGCCTAAATTCGATGATTTTTTTGCATCTTGTGTGTGAATTTGCGTACTAGTTTATATCTTGATCGAATTATCATTGTGGTTTTGCTTACAAAATAGTCCTTTTTCTTCTAACTTTCCGAACCCCGGTCGCAACATTTGCACATTGCTGTCGCTACACTTGAGGCTTGTCACGCCCATATTTATCATCTGTTGCCGTTAGGGGTGTAAATGGTTCGGTTCGGTTCGGTTTTTCGAGAAAACCAAACCGAACCGAACCATTAAGGGTACCCCATTGAACCGAACCGAATTTGAACCGAACCGAATTCGAACCGAACCGAAAACTCAATTTGGTTCGGTTTGGTTCGGATCGGTTCGGATCGGTTTTCGGTTTCAAGTTCATTAAGCAAAAAGAGAGAGGAGAGAGGAGAGAGAAGGGGAGAGAGAGAGAAAAAAATAGTCATAAACCAAAGTGTTTATTTTAGTTTGGTTCGATCCGAACCGAACAGAAATAAACCGAACCGAAAAGAAAAATGGGTTTATTTTGATGATCCGAACCGAAACCGAAACCGAACCGAAATGCATGAAATTTTCGGTTCGGTTCCGTTCTTATCTCGGTTCGATTTTTCGGTTCGGTTCTGACACCCCTAGTTGCCGTAATGGCCTCCCGGCAAGCCCACCCGGGCCACCCCCTTTCTCTCTCTCTCTCTATTGATCTCTCTCGATGAGGTTACCATGGTGACCGATGAGATCATATCAAGGTTGTCGGCCCGGGCGTCCTTCACACGGCTGTCCTTGTCCACAAACACAACCACCATGTCCTGAGGTCATTATGGTTGTCTCGAATTTATTCTTTCCGTCTTTTTTTTTTGTAAGAAAATTTTCTGGAGCATGGGAGGTTACTCCATGCCAAGAGGGCTTATAATAGAGTGGGTTAATACCACGAAAAATCTTAAATTGATACACTTATGATAATTTTACCCTGAATTACTTTTTTTACCATAAAAAACCTCAAACTGGTACACTTGTGACAAATTTACCCCGAACTATTTTTTTGACTAACAAAAATACTTGTGACAATTTTACCTCGAACTTTTTTTTTTACCACCAAAAACCCTATACTGGTACATCTGTGGCAATTTTACCCTTAAACTAATTTTTTGACCACTAAAAACTCCAAATTGATACATTTGTGATAAATTTACGCTCTGTTAGTATCCGTTAAATTATATTAATATCACAAAAAATCACAAATTGATAAACTTGTGACAAACAGAGGGATAAAACCAAAACCGGTACACATGTCAATTACCATGTGTCATTAAACTTCGCAATTTGATAATAAAATTTAACGGAAACTAACGGAGGGTAAATTTGTCACAAGTGTACCAGTTTGGGATTTTTTATGGCAAAAAAATTAGTTCGGGGGTAAAATTGTTATAGGTATACCAATATGGAATTTTTTATGGTCAAAAAAATAGTTCGGGATAAAATTGTCACAGGTGTATCAGTTTAGGGTTTTTTATGGACAAACAAATAGTTTAGGGTAAATTTGTCACAAGTGTACTAGTTTAGGGTTTTTCGTGGTATTAACTTTTATAATATATTTCTGTTAACATAAAGCAAAAACTTTATTTTGAGTTTTGCCTCCAAAGTTAAGCATGAATTTCATTAAGATTGTTTCAGTTTTCAAATTCCGAAAATTCATCGATCCTTGCCACTTTGACTTTTAAAAATTGTGTATCGATGTCTTGATTATTAAATTTTAATTTTGTTGAGTGCATTTACACAACCTCCTAATCTAAAATTAACTTTGAGTGCATTTGATGTGGATGTTCATTAATAAAAGTCTTTTCTTCCTTGAAAAATTTAATAAAAATAATATTCGAAACCTTAATTTAAACTAAATATTTAACTCCACTGCATAGCATATTCCCTTATATATTAAGATGAATGGGGTGGGAATAATGAAGAGTTGACATGGCCTATTTGGATGACTTTCCCATGATCTTTTATTTTCTTTTTACTATTCTCATCTACACTTCGCTCTAATGCTATTCCTGCTATGTACCTAACCAAAAACCACTATTGGAAAACATATCAAAACAAAATGTATATATTGCACAAAATGAATTCTAGTAACGAAGAGGTTATATGCCTTCTTGGATATTTTCTTATGTTTATGTTGTAAATTTGTCACAGAGGACGCTAGTGACAGGTGAGGGCCAGATTTGTATTTTCGTCTTTTCTTTCTTTTTCTTCTTCTTTCCTTGGTTGTTGGGTCTCAACGACAATCAGTGACAAGCCATAGGTGAGGGTTGACCTCGCTGGTCTTGGATGAGGTTGAGTTATATTTTTTATTTTAATTTTAATTTTTTTCTTCTTTTTGTTTCTTTTCTCTTTCCTTCTTCCTCCGTTGACCGTCAGGCCTCAACGACGGCCGACAATAGGCCACAGGCGAGGGCTAGCAATCGATAGAGGAAGAAGAAAAAAGAAAAGAAAAGAAAATATTAAATAAGAATATTAAAAATTTCTGTTTTAAAAAAAATTATAAAAATTGACTACGTCAGCGCGGCTGTGTCATGTAGGGCAACCAACATCCATGTCAGCAATTTGTGATCAAATGAGATTTTCCTTAACAAATGACAAAAAATATTTTCCAATTCGTTTTCATGTATCAACCAAACACTAAAAAATATTGTTATTTTCCTTAAAAAATTACTACTCATGAAATATTTTCTAGAAATGTCACTTTTTCCCGAAACAAGCGGAGTCTTAGTGTGATCATATTGAGCGAGGAAGAAAGTAGCTATGATAGGAAAATAAATATTTCAGTTAGTGGGATATGTTATGCAAGTGTGTTACCTCCATAAAGAAAATCATAAAGAGAGAGTCAAATCCTAAGTCCATTTAGTTGTCCAATTGAACTCACCTCCATTAAAGTGCTTTAATCGATAAGTTATGAACCAACTAAAACATTTTAATTGCTCCATTTTATCCTCAATGTGAGGCTTCTTTTGCCAACCACCGTCACAAGCGCACCTTAATGAAGATAAAACTTTAATAAATAGTGAAAGTCTCAGTAGATTTTTTTTTTTTTGGTAAGTTAAGTCTCAATAGATTTGTCATCTTTCTCTTTAACTTTTGAGAGAAATTGTATGATTTGTTTTGTGTATTTTGTGATGGCGCTAAGATCATCACACTATTTGTTATGCACAAATGTTTTGTGCATCGCACATGTATTATACAAATTAAGATGAAAATGTCAAAGTAAGTTAACTCAATTGATAAGGTTCGAACTTTCCATACACCATGCCAAAGTTCGAATCACGCAACAGTCTCTTTTGGTAGGGGATATGTAAGGATGTGCATGAATACCATTCTGTGCCCGGTAACTATTTCTGAACATAAATGATTCTTTTTTATTCTGTGCCCGGAAACAATTTTTTGAGTATTTGAAGGCATTTGGTAAACTGTCCAAAATTTCTATTCCTAGAATAGAAAAGAACAGAAATGCGTTTGGTAACTACATAAAATTTCTTTGCATTAATAATATTTTGAATTGTTTAATATTTTTTTTTCTACCCATTTTCTTCTTTGGCCATGGCCAGTTGCCGGCCGGCGAACGGCCACAGCCCAGGGAAGAGCAACACAAATAAGACAATAAAAAAAAGAAAAATAAAAAAAATTGATTCTCAAAATTGTGCCGAGAAATAAGAAGCAACTTTTTTTTACTTCTTATTTCTTTTTCAAAACTGTTTATGGACACAAATTTTTGCAAAAATGTGCCCGGGAACAAAAAGTTTACCAAATACATTTCTGTTCTCAAACTATTTCTGGGAACAAAAGAATAGAAATTTTCACTGTTTGGCACGTTACCAAACGAGCCCTAAATCTATTAGGGTTAATACCATGAAAAACCTCAAATTGGTACGCTTGTGACAAATTTACCTTAAACTATTTTTTTATCCATAAAAAACCTTAAACTGGTACATCTGTGATTTTTGTGATATTAATATAATTTAACGGACACTAACAGAGGATAAATTTGTCACAAATATACCGGTTTGGAGTTTTTAGTTGTCAAAAAATTAGTTTGAGGGTAAAATTGTCACATGTGTACTAGTATAGGGTTTTTGGTGGTCAAAGAAAAGTTCGGAGTAAAATTATCACAAGTATTTTTGGCGGTCAAAAAAATAGTTTGGGGTAAATTTGTCACAAGTGTACCGGTTTGGAGTTTTTTGTAGTCAAAAAAATAGTTCAAGGTAAAATTATCACAAGTGTACCAATTTAAGATTTTCGTGGTATTAACCATTTTTAAATACAAATACAGTACATGAATATATATATATTTCTCCTAATTTACACTTTTGTTGCAATTATATAGCTTAAATATTCCTAACCCAAGAACTACATAGATTTTTCCATATTTGGAGTTGCAACAACAAATTCTTATTCATATACATAGAGTTTCTCAATTTCAAAATAACGTGTATTGATATTTTAAAATTTGTAAGTAAGATAGGGATGGATCGGCTCTCTCGTTATCTTTGAAAAATTGATCGATGGAATTAAATTATTTATCTCTTTTTTTTGTCAATTTGATTAGGATTATGATTAGGACTCCTTGATCAATCAATTACGCATTTTAATTTCAAAATTAACCAATTCTTAGCCTAAGCGGAAACCCGTTAAATCTAGATAGCAATCGTCGCGTGAAAACCTAACGTATATAACAAAGGGGGCGTTCATCTCTCCCTTCCAGGGCTCCAACAGACAAGAGATAGAGAGATCGACATAGATTTCTAGAGAGAGAGAGAGAGAGGCGGAGGCAGGGTTGCGACTATGGCAGCGGCGGCCACTGCGAGCGTGGTTCCGGCGAACCGGTCGAGGCGGACGACGACGGCGGACGACGAGAAGCTCGTCTTCGAGACGACGCCGGGCGTCGAGCCCGTCGCGAGCTTCGACGAGATGGACCTGAAGGAGGACCTGCTCCGCGGGATCTACCACTACGGCTTCGAGAAGCCCTCCGCGATCCAGCAGCGCGCGGTCATGCCCATCATCCAGGGCCGGGACGTCATCGCCCAGGCCCAGTCCGGCACGGGCAAGACCTCCATGATTGCCCTCACCGTCTGCCAGATTGTCGATACCTCCAGCCGAGAGTACGTCCTTCGTTTTCCATAAACCCTAGTTCATGTTTCTTGTTATTATCCTCTGTTCTGCCGATTCTGCTGTCTTTTTTGCTCGCCTGTGGGACGTGAATAGTTTAGGTTGGTTGTTCGTTATTGCTTAGTTTGTGCTCTCGAAAGGGTAGTCGACTTGATTAACAAATTTTCAGAGACTGTTCCTTTGGTTTCTCGTTAATTCCCCTTGTGAATTGGTAATTCTATTTTTCTGGTGATGCTTACTGAAGTATAGAATGGCCTATATTAGAACACTCTATCAGGAGCCAGGATTATGATGGCTAGAGAAACTAAATGAAGTTGCCCAAACTTTTTCTGTGCGTGGAAATCGCATTGAGGGAAACCTTTTGCCTGATGGTGCTTCACTTTTTAGCCTTTAGGTAATCCGCAAATGTCTGGCTAGTCTGCGCTGCAATGGAACATTTAGCGATTACTCGTACTACACATTTTTGTGATTGGACATCGTGAATTTGATTTGTTCAACATTTAACTTTCCTTTGAAAGTGTAAAAAGGCATTGTTAGAACAGACGTAATATTCAGGTTTGGAGGGTTTATAATGTTGTAATAGCAATGTGGAATTTAACTGTAACATATGTCGTTATTTTTTTTTAGTGTATATCAAGGGACATTTTGGTGTTGTGGACGACTTTGGTGGGCAGAAAGGACTAGTTTCTTTTCCTGATCATATAATATTCCTTGCTCTCTCATGCACTTAGATAGATCTAAAAAGAGTGGTTTATTTGTTATTTTTTGCTCAGTGCAATGCACTTGGATAGATCTATAAACAGTGGTTTATTCCTATCCTAGCTGAATGTCATCTCTTCATTAAGTGTGATACTTATGTTGGTTCATGTGGTTATTACAGGGTCCAGGCGTTGATCTTGTCACCTACTAGGGAATTAGCTTCCCAGACAGAGAAGGTGATTCTTGCTATTGGTGATTATATGAATATTCAGGCACATTCTTGCATAGGAGGCAAGAGTTTGGGTGAAGATATCAGGAAACTAGAGCATGGAGTTCACGTGGTGTCTGGCACACCAGGCAGAGTCTGCGACATGATCAAGAGGAGAACTCTGCGCACTAGAGCTATTAAACTGCTGGTTCTTGTAAGTGATTGACCTTCTTTGGCTGCATCAATAATTTTTCTTCTCTTTATCATTAGCTTTAAATTTGATTTGCGGTTTGCCAGGATGAATCTGATGAGATGTTGAGCAGAGGATTCAAGGATCAAATTTATGATGTCTATAGATATCTTCCACCAGAGCTTCAGGTAATGTTTTTCAGCAGTTAGATATCACGTTCATTCTTTGAATGGAATGTGTTATCATTCCTGGATATGCATGGCATGTAGTACAGATGTTGTAATTCCATTAATATTTATTTATATGATTTAATGCGTCACTTCAGCTTTCCTAGAAGCTATCCATATATTGGATCCCTTCATTTTCTTTCTGTGTTAATTATCAACTTTGGTAGTCCACATATCTCTGGTTCATGTGCAGTTATGATTGTCACTGTCACAGTACTCCAAAAATATCTGTCCTGCTTAGATTTCACTCGTACACATACAGCATCCACATTCCCAAAAAAGGGGGGAGGGCTTTTTATGCTTGTTGTTGGCATTGAAGTGTAGGGGGAAATAACTTGGTTGAAATCTAAACTTGTGGAATCTATGTGTAGGTTGTCTTGATTTCAGCTACACTTCCAAATGAGATCTTGGAGATGACTGGCAAGTTCATGACGGATCCTGTGAGGATCCTTGTGAAACGTGATGAACTGACTCTGGAGGTAATCACTACGTGTGCTTATTATTAGTGTGTGCACACGAGTGTGTGACATTTGTGGCCTTGAAGCAGAAGACTGAGGATCTTTTGTTTTTGGAAATGATGACAGGGGATAAAGCAATTTTTCGTTGCTGTGGAAAGAGAGGAGTGGAAATTTGACACACTGTGTGATCTTTATGATACCCTCACCATAACCCAAGCTGTTATATTCTGCAACACAAAACGGAAGGTAAGGGTTCCATCACTTTTATGTCTAAGTATAGCTATTTTTCTTGGTAATGAACAGATCTTTTGTGCAGTCTTATCAAAGCCTCATTCATTGCCTTTGATTTGTCCAAATGGGCAGTTTATGTATAATATGGTTGGTTGAGTATAGGCCTTTTGCATGAGGCTATGTTTGGATGACTGTTGAATAATGGTTGGTAACATGATTTATTTCCCTTTATTTACAAATCTATGGTGGTGAGAAGTATATCTCTGGGAAAGTAGCCTGAACATACAGTTTACAGTTACATAATGTTTCCATTAGAATCATTAAACCTAGTGATGCTATATGTGTATTGCATACTCAAATGGCGAATAATAGTACTTAACTGATATTTTTTTTTTGGATGAGTGTAATCCTTGAAGGATAAATTGTGGTTAGCTCTTGTTTCAATAAGTTTTGGCATACACTGCAATATGCACTTGATGTAAAGTATTTGAACCTTCTGCTTCCCCCAACCCCACTCCAATGCTTTACTTTATATCATCCTTTCACATGAATAATCTACAGCTCTGAAGCATAGGAAATACATCTGTCAGAGCCATGGCTTTAGTTTGTTT
Source organism: Syzygium aqueum (assembly GCA_031216185.1). Lineage (NCBI taxonomy): Eukaryota > Viridiplantae > Streptophyta > Magnoliopsida > Myrtales > Myrtaceae > Syzygium > Syzygium aqueum. The sequence goes on from CM062240.1 coordinate 5,164,063, forward strand.
TTTTGGTTAACAGTCACCTATAACTCCCTCTGTGTCACGCACTTGGATAGGTGGATTGGCTAACAGAAAAGATGCGAAGCAATAATTTCACTGTCTCATCTATGCATGGAGACATGCCTCAGAAGGAAAGAGATGCAATTATGGGAGAATTCCGGTCTGGCGCAACACGAGTGCTGATCACCACTGATGTTTGGGCCCGTGGACTTGATGTTCAGCAGGTTTGTCTTTTAGCAAGTATAGTGATACATAGCACGTATATATCTGAATGATTGCTGTTATGAATGTGTATGGCTATTAGTCAAGTTGCTTCTGCCTCCATAAATACTGGTATTTCGGTTCGCTGGTACATCATGATTCATTGCTAATTGGCTTGTAGTTTTGGGTGATGGACATAATATGGCTGGATAATGTAGCTTCTAGTGAAACTTGTGCTTGTAAATCATCTTGGCAGTATTGTGAGCTATGAATTGAAATTGCCTGTCCTAATAATCCTCTCTATTCAGGTTTCGCTGGTGATAAATTATGATCTCCCAAACAACAGAGAGCTTTACATTCATCGCATTGGTCGATCTGGACGATTCGGACGCAAGGTAACATTTCTCACAATTCGATTTTCTGGGGTCTATTATGGTCAGCAGTTGTCTCTTTTCCTCGTGTTGCATTAATTAAGTCTATATTTGTAAAGAAACAGAAAGAGAAGAGCCTTTAGTGGTCTGGGATGATATATTCTTGTTCTGACTGCCCTTACAAGTCAAGGCATGCCTTGCCTCTGTGAAACCAATACATGTATAAGGCTCTTTTTTTGTTAATGAGAATTGATATGGGAGTGATGCCAACAAAATGCTGAAGTTCGTGAGTTACTTTTATGGTAGGGCGTTTGGTTCTTAAAAGCAATAGCAGTCTATTTCCGTGAGTTCTGACCTTGGTGGAAAGATTATCCTTATCCTGTAATGCAGGCATTATTGGCAGGTTAGAAACCAAGTGGTGCGATGTCTTTCTTGAAAAAAAAGAACTGAAGTATGGCTGTGCTGCTGCTCTTCAGAGTGGTCAGAATATGGCACTCCAATGACCTCCCCTAAAAAGCATACTGATAATATGGCTGTGCTGCTTTTGGCTTTAGAATATGGCACTTTGATGACACCCACGTAGTTCCATTTTGGAGCTGCTCACGAAATATAAGTTTAGTTATGTTCACTAACTCCATACCCCAGCTTTTTTCCTTCCTTTTTCTCTCCTTTAGTAAAGTTGCCAGTCTGGGTTTGATCTGTAACTTCTCCTAGCCCCCAAAATCATGATGATTTGTGTAGGGTCAACTTTATTCCCCAACTTTGTTCCCCCAAATTATTTGGCAGAGAAAAGCTGCCTAATTTTTCTTCCACTTTTTAGCAAGGTCATTTCTTGTGTACCTAGAAATTTTTGTGTTTGTTTTTCCATCTCTAATGAAAGACAAGGGACCATCTTTCAATGAGGCTTTTGTGTTTGTGATGCTTGATGCACTTGGTTGTCCCGCAGTGTTTAATATTCTTCTTCTGTCTTTGTTATTTTATATTGAAATGGATATTTCTTTGCGTAAGATTGTAAGAACTCTATTAAGTTGATGCTAATGCCATCCTTTTCCCCAATGAGTGCGTGCTGCGTTGGTTTATAATGTTCGTCCACTTCAGTCGGTGTCATGGACATTATGCCCTGATTATGGCCCCGAAAGAATTATATTTAGACACTTTTGCATGGTAAATGATTGAAACGACATTTATCCTTTGTTGTTTGGCAGGGTGTTGCTATAAACTTTGTAAAGAGTGATGATATCAAGATCTTGAGAGATATAGAGCAATACTACAGTACCCAGATTGACGAAATGCCCATGAATGTTGCTGATCTTATCTAATTGGGAAGTCCTTGGTTCTGCTCACTGGTCTGGATGTCGATGAAGTGTGCTGCTCTATGTGGTTCGATGGATGCAACATTGATTTCTTTTTTCCCCTTCTCTCCATGGTTTGTACGATAGCAGAGTGCGCCAATCTTTTTGTTTTCGGGGGGTGACTTGTTTAGTAGTAAATATCTTGACATTGTTGGTTGACCTGCGGATCTGTGACTCATTAGCCGACTATAAACGGATTGAACAGGAATGCTGAAATGTAGTATGTTACGAGCTTGAATTGTAATTTGTTTGTGATTGTCTGGTTTGCAATTCGTTGAAAACAACGCAGCACAATATTCGGAAGTTTCATACAGAACAATAGATTATGAAATTCAATAGAGGACTTCTAGAGTTAGATTATTTTGCGGAAAATAGCTAATTAAAAAAAATTCCTAAAAAGATTGCTTATATTATTTATAAAAATGAATTTATAAAAAAATGTTTTTTGTCCATGAAAATTTTAGACTAAAATTGTCATTCAATAATCCAAAAAAATTCATTGATCAAATTTTTTAAGCGATATGAATGATTATTTAATCATTCATTTTTATGAAACAAACGGTATCGTAAAAGTCCTACGAGTCGCGGATTTACTTATTTCAACATTTCGGGAAAGTCAAATTCAATGGTAGCCTTAAGATGAAAGCTTCACATCGTCTCTTTCATACCTTCTGATAGAGATAAGCGATCGATCATTCAAGGATCATTGCTGGAAAAGAAGGTTCTCTCTCAAGTTCACAACCATGGGTATTGATGTTGCAGAAATAATAGCGCGGCAAACAGATTGCAAAATTCCTTTTCTTTTCCTAAACCAGATTATTCTAAACATCCAGCATGAACTCGCGGAGTTGAAGATTATCTGGGACAAGATTTCTACCCCGACCTCTTTCCACGAGCAAAGCAAAAAGAATATCCACAGAAAGGTCATCGGTTTTAGGTTCAGAAGGATCTTTGCAATCAAAATAAATTGTCAGTGTTAGGTCTCAAATTATGTCTAGGATGACGCTCGCCAAAACAGATATTACCGAACTTAGTCATGGCATTAACAGAAAAAGGAAAACACTATATGACAAATTGGTGAACCAAAGAGAAGCAAAGAAAAAGGAGCCAAAAAAAGGTGGCCAGCAAACAAAAATATAGCCACCATCATCAGGGACTCTTCGCGTCCAACATCAATGAGGGTATGCAGTGTCTTCTTTGCAACCGGTAATCACTCGAAAAAAACAACCCAAAAGAAAAGAAAAGCAAAAGGAAAAAGCACATGCATATACATACAATCCCTCCTAAGGCAAGGCAATGTACAAACGGAAGAGATACAACTAGCCAAAAAGTAACCAAAAAAACAAAGAGATCACAAGACGGTATTGATGTGGAGCGCCTTGAGAAGGGACGTTGCCATCTGTTTAACTAAGACTTGACCTCCGGAGCTCTGCCCGTCTCTGCGTTCCTCAATCAGGTTTTGAAGTTTCTGGGGCAAATTGTTTTCCACAATCAACTGCTTGGGCCGAGGGTGGTGCTCGTAAACAGCCTGCGGCAGTAAAAAGTACAGAGTCAGTAATGATGGCATAAGCAGGACCTCGAGACGCTCTTCCAAACTAGATTTTAGGACACAACAAGCACTATTGTCAACAAGAAAGTCGTCAGCTTGACAATCAACAAAGTGGTCTGTATTTTGTTCACGTAATGGTAAATGAAACCAATTTCAGATACAGAAATTAGATAGTGAAAAAAATAGACAAGCATCGTCATGGGGGGGAAAGTTGACAACTCAATTTTCTTTTAACCAAGCCCGAGAGTTTAAAGCTTAAAAAATGTAACTCGTTTCAACTCGCTAAGCTGCCGCCCGATTTTCTGAGCACACATAGGAGGCATGGAGAAAAGCACTACGCAAAATATGCCAATAGAAACATGCAAATAAATCATTGCTCATAAGCAAGAGAGGAGTCAAGAGATATGCACCTTAATTAGCTTGAGCAGATTAAGACGGGCAATAGCATCCTGATGGTCTAGCCTTGCAATGAGCAAAGGTGTCAGACCATTAACAGCTAACGTTGTATTGATCCGAGATGATTTGCTGCATGAAGAAGTATACCAGTCATTTAATAAACAACAAAAGTTAAAAGGATGCATAGGCAGATTTCTTGCCAGCAAATCAATGACCTCCCACAGGATATAGCAGATTGCACACTACTAAGAGGTAAATAGAAATAAAGAGGATATTGACCCAAATCAGCTTTAAACTAGCTTCTCCTGCTCCAATCTACTTCATATGAGAGCCAGGGCTACAATCACAGGATACCTCTTACTTTCTATAAAGTCCACATGGCCGTCTTCAGCAACCAGACTCATGATCAGTAAAATCATGAATCTTAAGAAGAAGCCGCCTCTCCAAATATAGAATTACTATCTTAAAAATCCTACAGCAAAAGAACTTTGAAATAGAGGAGATACCTGCTTGCTTTTCCTCTCTTTGGACAAGTTGCAGAGTAGGAGAGGCAAGTGAAAAGGAACAAAAGTCACAGACAAAGAACACTTACGTAATTATTTTTAAGAAAGGCTCCAAAATGTGGACAAAATGTCGCTCTGGACAACTCTGGAAAAACTTCACCAATTTCTGAACCGCTTCCTTTTTCAACAATGCCTGCTCCACCCTCCGACTGTCATTGTCATGAGCCAAGCATACAGCAATGGAATCCAATGCTGTTACAGACCAGACCTCGTCTTCTAGCAGACTTAGATACACATCCAGTCCCCCATGGGCCCTTAGTTGCTCCCTTGAATTACGTGACGCATGAGCCATATCACACAATAAAGGCAACGCATGGGGCTTCAATGGAGAATCTGTCACGATAAAATGCATCAAGTGTGGAATGATTCCATTTTCCGCGGCTTGCTCTTGTCTCCTCTTATTTATCTTGCACAAATTGAAGAGTGCATGCAGAACCTTGCAAAATAAAGAATAAAGTTCATAAGCACATTACAAGGTGTAAAACTGTAAACAGCAACTAATCAGAATCCATAGAACAAAGGCATGGAAAGGCGAAGGAACTGAAAAGTAAAACTAGATTTGCTCTTGGATATTGAAACTGAATGAGTCTGGCAGAACACACAATGAGAATAAAGAAACGTGCTTGCAGGGAGAAACATCATTTGTTTAAATCTTTTGTCCCATGTAAAATGGTTAACTAACAAATACCATCCGAACAAGCATTCAACAAGAAAATGACACTCCCAAGTTGGTTAGAGCAGTCAATACGCCATTGTTTTTTAACCTCAGCCAATTGCTAGACCTTAAAACCCTAAGCATCAGTCTGTCCGCTTTAGACCTGCTCAGAACCACTCTGGTTAGAGTTAGCGTGCCACAGCCTGATATTAATACTTTTCGGTTACTATAAAAAATAAGTGGACCAGTTGAAAAGATTAGTTTAATCAAGAGTTCATTACAGTAAATACACAAGTTCTGACTCCTTAAATATCAAATACGTATGATTCTTCTTTTTAGGACGTAACTTTTGGAGTTTCCTGCACTCTAAAGCACACTTATACAATGAGTATTTTCGGAGTGAATCAGCACATGATATATATAATTGAAATTGTGGCATCCTCCGCCAATTATCTTTCAGAAATCAAACGAACCCTGACCAATTCAGTTAAACTGAAAGGAGCAAGACCACTAGAGTTCGCCTTAAAAAGGGTATAATTAATAGAATAAAATGACTCCATACCTCGTGATGTATCTGCGATATAAGTGGCCCGTCTTTAAGTTCAAGGTTTGGAATCAGATATTTAATTGCCTCTGCACGCTGGAGATTTTCTAAGCAATTTGGATCCATTGACAGATGATTTATGCACTTCAGAATCTTTGAGATCAAATGAAGACGGACAATTATTAGCATGTTCATGACACCTAAGGAGCATAATAATTTAATAAGTGGACAAGTATGTGCGCGATAAGTGTACCTTCAAAAGAATGGGGCGCTCTATCCGGTTAAACATCTCGAAAAGACGGCGGAGCAAACTCTGGCTACACATGTGTGATTTAACAGCTGTATCCGCTTGTGCAAACTCAAGTAGAAGGTCAGCAACCTTTTCTAGGTAGTCTCGGGCTACATCTGCATTCAGAGTTGAGACCACGTGCAAAAGCATCCCTGATGAAGCTGCACTTCCTGGTCTAGCATTCAAAACGCCAGAACCAGACAGCACACCTGAAGTAGTCTGAGATGCAATTCCAGATGTGGAAGTAGCTCCCTCAGATCCAGGCAGTCCTGTCTTCTTATTTACTGTCTTGTACGAAGCTTTAGGAGTGGAGTCAACATTCACATTCTCCCTTCTCTGTCCAGTGACTTCTGCTACATAAAGGACATAAAATATAGATTCAAGGCTTACAATTAAACAGGAGATCAAGGCTAGATTTATGAGAAGAAATTTGAATCAGTACTAGAGCATTAATGAAAGTTTATTCAAACTAATTACAAGACCTGCAAATTCAGCCATCAAAAAATCTAGTTCTCCATTTGTCTTCTTGTCATTAGCAGCATGGAGTAAAGGCAATATGCTTTCGTGTCTCTCTAACCCAGATAGGTGCCGAACATACTCGAGTTGGCCAGAAAAACGTCGGGAAGGCGGCTCCTTCTCCAACAAGCTAAGTAGAGGTCGCACTTGCTCTTGCTGAGAGGTTACTGAACTGGAATGTCCATTTGATGCACCATCTGTCAATTTCAAAGGCTTATCTGTGGAGGTCCTATTAGCAGAATTGGGAATGCGCTGTTGCCTAAGTTCGAGGTCTCCTCGCGAAGAGTCAATTGCTACACTGCTAGATTGAAGCCTATCTAGGTCTACGGGAAGATGGCGGGAATCTGATTGACTCGCATCCAAGGTCTGGGAATTCGAAATTGAAACACGCGAAGGTTCCTGCACTCCAGCTGGCAGAGAATGATCAGCGATTCCATGCCTAACCTTAAAATTATCTGGTTGGTCGGATGCAGAAACCAGTGCCTCACTCTGCAGAAAAGCAGGATGACTAGGATCTAATTGACCAGACCGTGGCCATCTAGCTAAACCATCCCCTGGAATGCCAGTCCCTCCAGATATAGATGCCAAGCGAGCAGCCTCATTTAAGCTATATAGTGTATTGATTAGCCTCGAAAGGATTCCATTCTTAGCAGCGATGTGGCAAAATTCATTCCGAGGCATTGAGCGCTGAAGCTTAAATACCTGCCACATGCCGTCAATAGCCAGATGAACCATTTCCCTGTATTACAGAACATTTTGCCTTAATACAGTTCCAAATTTCAATCAATAAGGTCGAAAGATGGTGACAACAGCCCAAATTAAAGTCAAAATCTCAGGATAAGCACATATAGATCATAAGTGTTCACCAAAAGGCTCAAGTTGTTAAAAACATAATTCAATGAGCACAAGGCATGCAGGAGAACATTATCAGCAACCTAAATGCACCACTATGGATAATCACTCTTCCTTGCTTTGAAGCCATGAGCCACCGGACAGGCTCTACACATAAATTACTTAACGGACTCCAAAATATCAAACTAAGCATCAAAGGAGAAATGAACAAATAAAAAAAAAGGATCGAACTATCATAAAATAGAGATGCTAGGATCCAAATCGATCAAAGAAACTTGGCTTTACCTTCATTCCAAAAGGTCAAATGGTTTGATTTATTTAGTGTTGTCACCATTACGGCGTATCATTATGGGATTGAGTATGGTAAGGTCCTAGTCCGACTATCTATATGAAGAACTTACCAATCACCACTTATTGGATTTCCAAATTACAGAATATTAAGCAAGTCCACAAAAAATTACTTGAAAATAATCTGGTGCAGCTGAATTTTTTACAAAATTAAGTTGAAAGTCATGCAAAAATTATTGTTATGCATTTCACATTAACAAAGTGAGGCACCAGTTCACTGCATTATAGACATATTCTTCATAATTTAGATTGAGTAATTACATATTGGTCTATGACTGATCTTGTAGAACCATTGATACATGCTTTAACACGTCACATCGTCCGGCTTGAAAAATCTTCGACTTTTTTTCCCCTAGTTGTATAACCTTAAGTCCTCTAACCAAATTCATAGGCGATAATCCAAGGGTGCAATTCTGTGATTGGTCATCTTGTCAAATTAAGAAATCACTGTCAAAACTCTAACAATTAGTAATTTGGTATCAAAGGCATGTGCAATACGATAGATCTTAATTTGCATCGCACATATCAAACTTCCTATTGTTTTCCCCTTCATAACCTAATTCTTAGCCTCCTTGAATATAGCCTCGACAATAGCCTGTAATCAGAGTAGAAGACTGCGAACCTGTGTTTAGCATAGTCGGTCTCCAGAAAGCCCACAAGGACAGGTATTCCCTGGCAAGCTAGGAACATTTGCAGTGTTAAGGAGCTGTACCAAGCATCAACCAACAATCAATCACCATCCTTAACTCCTCCCATCACAACACGACAAGCCAATACTAATAAAAAACATAAAAATACCTGGACTGACAAAGCTGTTGGAAAAAATAAGCTGCCTCCATGCGAATTTCCCGGGGACGATCAGGGATAGGGATGGCGAAGTTCATTACCACAGGGATCTGTAATTGGACAGACTCACCAGTAAGGTATCCAATTTCAACAGCAAAATATCCTGGTAATTTAAACTGAAAAAGTAAAATACTTACACAAAAGAATATTGAAATTATGTGCCTCGCTTATCATTGCGATGTGAAAATAAATCACAATAAGTTTGTCAAAAAGACACGAGATCCAAAGCAAAAGGCTTTGAATATACTCATCTTGATAAATATCTATCAAGGAAACTGCATATAGAACAGGTTTCTAAATATTGCATTTAGATAAAGGTCAACCTGAACGTTTAGAGCACTTACCAAACCAACAAGACAAGCATTCTCCTGAAAGTCAGTGTTATCCCTAATTATCTTATTTATAAGTTGAAGCACCGAACATATTGCCTGCAATGGTAGGAAAAGTTGTTTAATAGTGCACTGCTTGCCATTAGTTACGAACTGTTGGATAACCAAAGATTAGGCAAGAAATTCAAATGGCATACACGATTTTTAGGAACTTCTAGCAATTCTATTAAGGGAAGCAAGCCATGTTGGCTGACAAAAATAAGTTTCTGATCTGGACGCTGGTGAAATATGGCAATAAGCTTTTGGCAGGTAGAAACAATCACATCTTCTGATTCCCCTGGTCTCAAAGATCCAACTAATCTCCCAAACTCAACAGCCTGAAATGCAAAAGCAGAGCAAAGACAGAGTTAATTCATGTCAACAAAAAGTGGACCACCGACAGATTCTACTGCACATGCATATACCACTATTTACAGCATGACTTGCAGACCAAGTGCAATTTCTCGCCGCAAGTTTGGAATAAGACATCACAAATATTCTTAGATGAATTAATTAAACAGGAACTTCAGTTATTTCCCAGCAGAAAAGTATGGATCCGACTGGGAGAAAAGTACCACCAACTATCTATTTCCATCAGATGCTATAAATCACCTCTATGCATGATAGAATTCTCAAAAGTGTATATGTACGCCATATCCATACAGCACGTTTTTATCAAGGACAGAGACTGCAGTTGAGCTGAGTAGAAGTGTTAGCATCTTTAATTGCTAATTCAATCCTATTTAACTAGCACAATAGCCAGATAGAGACTGCCTGTTCATGGCTGGTAAATAGAAATGCAACATTTGATCCAAATTGTTTTCACATTAGTTGTCCTCCTCAAATAACCACCACCAATCAGTTGTACATCTTTGACTCTTGCTCATTTATAACCGCCAAACAAAAGGGACAATCCAATAGTATTGGCAAAAAGCTACAAGAGACGAAAGATGCAATTAACAAGTTACATCTACACGTCAAATCGATGCATTGGTGGGGGACTAGGTTTTTCTACAGCTCGAGCCATCAAAGACTTTGAAAGTACATCATGTAAGCAATAGAATTAAAGCAGAACCAAAGAAGAGCAATAAACACGCAACCAGTGTCAGTTCTCTTCAGCTTCTACCAATGTTAATAGCAAGCAGATATAGACTGATGTGCTTATGATCTCGCTCTTTTTGTCGTGTAAGACCATCATCAAATATCATATTCATTTCCAAATGCATCGTACTATGCAAAGGAAGACAACAGGGACACATTAGATTTCAGAAAAGAAACTAAATAGCCAAAGTGGTTAAAGGGAATCAAATTATACCTGCAAAGGAAATAGATGTTCTCCTGGCAACTTTTCATCAAAAACCTGAACAAAAACAACACAAGCACAATAGTGAGAAGAAGAAATACGAAGAGACCAATAAGATTTGCTCGAGATCCTTGCTCATACCAAACCATCAATATCAATCACATCGTCCTTCAAAGCATCTATCATTAGGCGTAACAAATTACCGCCACCGTTTTGCTGCTCAGTTTCACTTTCCATTTGTTTTTGAACAATTGTAGCCCTTAATTTCGTAGCGAGGTCATATTTCCCAGCTTCAGTCGAATGCACATTGCCTTGAGTTGCATGTGATGTGGATGCTGACGAAGATGAGGCTTCAGTTGCTCGACCATTTATGGTTTTGTCAATAGGATGGAATAAATCATCCAAGGAAGCATCTCCCGGAGTATCACTGAATCTACTCAATTCATTTGTAACCGGCATCTTTACAGCCTTCAAAAAGATCGAGAAAAGTGATTAGATCAAAATATTAAATATGAAAACTCAAAGATTGAGACTCTCAAGATGCAAATGTGTTTTTATGTTCAATCAGAGGATTACAATATCAAAGAACAGGAAAGGGTGAGAAACATACCCACTTCAAAGGTGTTTCCTAACAGCCTTTTATGGATAAACAATAGCAGTTCATTGTCAGAAGAGCAGAAGACTTAGATCAAGAACATTATATCCCTCCACTGATTTTTTCTATCAAATTTAAGGAAGTGGGAAATAAAAATAAACAAAAGGTCAGATGACAAAATGTTATCCACGGTATTCCTCAAATGTAGGCTGAGATTTCACCTAAGATTGAAGCATAAATATTAATTTCATCATAGAGTAAACTAGGGGACCAAAGAGATTCAAATATAGAAACTTTTGCTTTGATAACATGTAGACATTGTGACATAACTGCCCCCTTATCCAAACTTTTTGTTATTTAAATGCTCTAACGGTAACAAATCCAAGTTGAAAGGAGCTCCTTCTCTACTTAATCTACCAATAACATGTACAAACCTCGTGGTTATAACTCCTCGTTTACGAAGTTGATTGCAAAACTTATGGGGTTTTCAGACAGCATCTATCTATTTTGGAAAGGAGATGCAACTGAATTGTAAGGTGAACATATATAGCAGATGTACATGACAACCAACATTATGACAACATGCCAGCAACCAAAAGTATAACAAATCAAGATCCAGTAATTTATGCAACTTTACCTTTTTGAAACTATCTTGAGATTTTGAACCAAAACCAAATGAACTATTCTCGGCATGCTTCAAATTTCCTGTTCCTCCACCTTTTGTTATCTTTGTCCGACTCAATTCAGGAGATCCAATCTCACCATTAATGAGTGCTTCATCATGGTCACTCTTCTTTGGGTGCTCAAGAGCCGGATGTTCACATGAGGTGTCTGTCTCCTTTTCAGCATTCTCCATTGTGGAACCAAGCTGTAGAGATGACTTTTCTAGTATGGCTAAAGTGGGAACTTGATATGACGAGAGATCATCTTCTGTATCATCTGGTTTGACGGTATGGTCTGGAGAATTATCTTTATCAGATCCACCTATATCCACCTCCACCTTTACATATTCTTCTTTCACCAGATCCTGAAATCCAGGAAACAAACTATTGACATAAAAATAGAGATAACCATGAAGAAATGGATTCTCCGAGCAGGCACACATAGCGATAGATTAGTGAAATTTGCAGGCTCAAGGGGCACGATCATCCCAAGAGACATTACAAAGAAATAAGAGTTACAGAGGTCCAAGAAAATTACTTCTACTTTCTCTGTGGCAGGACTTCTGCTGACACCCTCATTATCTGCATCAGCACTTTCTGGATCCATTGAATCATCTTCCTGTATATTCCTGGGAGCAAAGAACTATTTCAAGATCAGCAGTCAAAAGAATTTGCAAGTATAATTAACCCAACAGTAAAATAGTTTTTGAGAGGTCCCCAAGTAGCAGCTCAAACCAACAATGCGGAACTTTCATGAATTATCTTATAAGAGAGTCAGTAAAGGTGTTACAAACCAAAAGATTACGATAGTAAATAAAATAGTTGTTGGCAAAGCCTCATGCACAACAGTTCTGTCAGTGCAATCACGCGTGACCTCAACACAAATATTCTGTCCCACTGAAACCATGCCCTAGTATCAAAAAGATAAAAATCTCCAAAAGACTGAACCATTAGATCCATTTCATAAGCCTCAAAAGAAGTTCATGTTTTGAAGATAAGTTTTCCGCTATCAAATCCCCCATCTTATTGGTTTTGCTAAAGTACAAAATTAAAACCACATTTCACTCGATGTGAAGTAAATGCACACATGAAATTTGAAACATGCATCATAGTTGCTGGAAAGAAATAATTACATTAATGGGAAGATATTGCATGAGGCCAAATTCCTATATGTTTTTTTTTATCATGAATTCCTATTTATGTTTATGATCCTTCTTTTTCATCTGCAACTTTAGTGCACAAGCAACCCCACCACAAGAAACAATTCAATTTTTTTTTCAGAAGGATTACAGTAATGAAGGTCGTAGATTAGAGTTTCTTTGGACATTGGAAAATGAAGATTCCCAGTAAAAATGAAGTTTAATGACATAGGGAAGTCTCAGTTTGAGGACAATAGGTGCAGCAGACAAGGAGTAATTATGTTTTTAGTCCTTGTAATTAATGCTTAAAAGTAGAAGCCTAAATTCTCGAGCAAAATTTTTAAAAAACGAGCATAAGCCGATCATGAGCCCAAGCTTCATACACAATACAGCATGCAAAATTGTTATACAAAAAGATCCAGTTGACATAAACTATCTCAAGTTACCATTATTGAAAAAATATGTAGAAACTCTGATGCCCACGTACAAAAGAGGGTGAGTTCAAGAGGAATCCAACCAGTAGACTTCAAAAAAGGCTATGTAGTTCAGTCAAGCCTAGTCATATCATCAAGTGATATCAACTCCTAGTACTAAAGGATAATACATGCAAGAGTTTACCCACAAACATTTCCCGTACAAAGAATAGCGCCATAATTGTATATACCTCAATGTTCCACTATGACGAAGAGAAGATTGCAAGGCACGCCTACAATTTTGTATCCAAGGATGAGAAAGCAATGTTTTTGCATCAGGCCTCTGTCGAGCATCCTGGAATATGGATATAGGTGTATGTAAAAGAAATTTTAAAAACCATTGAAGTGTATTCTGCAAAATGTTTTAGACAAGATGGCATCATGAGTCTACTACAGGAACATAATCGAACTTCTTGATAGTGTTTATGACAAAGTTGCTCCAGAATCACTCAGAAGATTTCCCCTCCAATTTCCTGTATATCTCAGAACAGGGAAAACAAGAATCTAGATACTCAAAAGTTGAATCCGGCATCTATCTTCGCACTATACATGCCCGTCTCCCATTGAATTACATGTTTAGCCCCAGAGAAGGGGTTAGAGAGAGTAGAGAGAGATAGAGAGAACAGATCTCCAAAAAGATTAGATCGAGCATTTATTTGCTAGAAGAAATCCACATACCTTCTTAAAGCACTGGCGCAGAAAATCAGTAATATCAGGAGATAGACTATCAGGTATCGGAGGATGATCATCCTGAAGGGGGGAAAAACAAGGAAAAAGCAATGTGAAACGATTCTATCTCCACAACTCTAATAATTAAAAGATTATTAAAAGGCAAACAGAATATCTTATTCAAACATTATCTAAACAATGGATCAATCACATGCTTCATTGCTCAAGTCTCTACATCATTATGCATAGGAAAACAAAAAATTTGATTAAAAATTCCCCCTTTCAAAAGTTCTGCAGTTACAGAAAAGTACAACACATCCTTCCAATTCAATCATTAAGATTGCCAAAAGAAACTCCAAATTGCTATTTTCACCCTATCAATCGAATAGAAAAGTCATGTACAGTACAAAACATACATAAAATATCCTTCTTGATGCTTTCAGAAAGGCAAACCAATTATTTCTTAAGGAAACACTTTCCACAAAGTACAAATCTACAAGAAATTTCCACTAGGCTAGAGGAGATATCAAGGAGGGAAATCTGTCCAACTAAAAACTTCATTACGTATATGGCCAGACTAAGCAAAAAGGTGTAACAGTTACCCAACGTCATATAATCTTGTCTACTGTGCTATTTCAAATTCTTAAGTTCATATTCATTTTTTCCCTGACAAATTTTTATTGTCAAATTTCTAGTTTGTTTTTCGCTTTATACCCACTACAGTTTTCATGATGACTCCGACATAGCTATCACATGGATCGCAAAGGGGCAAGACAAGCTAACTTTGTTAGATTAAGTAGAAATGCAGGGTAATATGCTCAAATTGAAAGGGTAAATGGGAAGAATGTCAAAAATCAAAGTTGATGGGGGTAGAATTATAAAAATAGAGAGTTGGTTCCAAACTTCACAGTTTGCCAAGGTTGAAGGTGAGAAGAAAACAATTATAAACTATTATTGCATGTGATAATGTGCTCGAGTTGAAATATTGAGGGTGATGGGTTGCCAAATCCAAAAGTCCTAGTGAAAAACTGTAAATAGTAAAATGTTAAGAAGTATCTTGCAATTATCCCAGACAAGGATCTCATATAATTTCAAAAGCAGGAAGGATTCTCCACAAGCACACTCATCGACAACGGACACTTTAAAAAACTATTTGAAAAACCTGTACTATCCGGAAAAGAGCTGGCATAGGTTGCAAATCATAGTAAGGTGGAACACAAGTGAGAAGTTCAATCACTGTACAGCCAACACTCCAAATATCGGATGCAGCACAAACCCCTGACATTTCAATCACCTGGAAAATTAATGAGTTGCACAAGAATGAGCTTTACTGCATATCTACAATAACACAATCGAGAGAATATCACTAGCAAGGATAGACTAAGCTTAAAAAAAGGTAAAATTCAGCTAGTCTAATTACTGAATTCCATGACCTGCAGTCATTCTAACCAAATTTGCTAAGAAAAACACAGACCAACATGCAGTGCCAGGTGGAGTTCCAAATAACGAAAGACTTGAAGCATTACCAAAAGGCATTGTAAAAGCAACATAATGAGAGTCACATATCTTGACATAAAATTAAGCGTGTCCAGACTATATCAACTCCAATTACCAATATTCTATAAAAACTTATACTTATTTACACGTCAAATGATAGTTAACATATACTTATCAATCACATTACAATGGATTTATTTATTTCTTCCATCTTGATAGAACATCACAATCACAGCAGTTATCCAACCAGCAGAAGTTTGGGTAATTTTCTGGTGAAAAAATAGAAACAAATCAATCAAGTCACCAACTGAAAGACCTTAGGTTATATTATTTCTGCAATTCAGCTCTGGAAGTTTTGGTTGTCATTACCAGATAAAGAAATTCAGGTACAATTTGTCAATAACATGATAAACAATTTTGTTATTAATTTTGATTACTTTGCGATGCTGCAGACACATATGTGGACGCAACGAGTATCTTACAAGATTACACAGCACTTTTCCCAAAACCTACAACAGGAATTATAAAACAATTATCTTCTTTCTGAGATGAACATGATATATGAAATAAATCTGAATAATTTATACATAATATATAAGCATATATATACCTCAGGTGCCATCCAATAGGGTGTTCCAACGACAGAATGAGTGTTCACATCAGCCTCATTTAACTTTGTCGCAACACCAAAATCAGCAAGTTTGACAAGTCCCTGAGAGTACATATGAAGGCAGGAAAATCTCAGAAAGTGGACAACAGAAGAAAAAACCATAAGCCATGGGAGATGTAACAGGAGATAATTGCATGTCCAAAAGCAGAGGAAAAGAAGGAACACGAGAGATGCAAAAGAAATAAATGATATATCATGACGCGTGTTTAATATAACACATATCCAAGTGAAAACGAAATTAATGAAAGTAGTAAGCAATGGATTCTTCTTGTCAGTTGATAACCGTGTGCCTCATGGAAGGGGTAGACCTTACTTATGCAACTAGCTAGCCGGAAAAGAAGAGATCGAAGCAGACATAAACATAGATTACATGGAAGGAGCAGAATGAATGCTAGGGCTGGCACTGATGGAAGGTTTGGGAAGCATGAAAAGTCAAATGAAGGGAAGACGGCCTGGTTCCTGCTAAAGAATAGGCCCATTGATAGACCCGGAAGATTGAGAAATTATTTAAGCTTACTTTGTTGTAACTGTGGAGGATTACCTCTTTGGTAGTCAAAATGTTTGCGCCCTTAATATCCCGATGAATGACACCCTGTTCATGTAGGTAAACCAGCCCTTCCAAAACCTGTGTAACATAGAATGATACAGCACTAGAACACACTATCAACAAACAGAGAAACACAAGCGAGGATATACTCAAACCTGAGCAATGTAGACAGCAACCAATGATTCTGGAAAAGGTCCAAACTTGTTTGGCTTGATAATGTTTGCAAGTGATCCATTCTCCACGTATCTATGCAAAAGAGTTTAAATTGAGTAAAAAGCAACTATGAAGTGCCTTTTTGCTGAAACTTTTGAGACCGTTACAAGAACTATTTGAGTCTACTCACTCAAGGATAATGTGGAGATGCGTCTTTGTTTTCAAGGACCCCAGATATTTCACAATGTTTTTGTGGTTCAGATTCTGCAAGGGCATAGTTGCAATGCATATAGGTTAAATACTATCGTCAAGATGCACTCTCATCATAAATCAAACAAGAGCTTAGTTTTAGCAGCAGAAGAACCTGCAGAGAATCCAATGTCCTAAACTACAAGACAAACTGCAAACATATAACCTTATCGAGAAAGCAGATTGCAGAAAAAGAAGTGCAATTCATATATTTACAGCAGAGAAGGTGAAAAGGTACCTTAAGTAAATCAATCTCTTGCTGATCCAGTCAAATATGTCGCCCACGTGGATTATATTGAAAGAAAAATAGCAATGAGATAGACTCAAAGCCAGTAAAAGAAAGCAGTACATAAAAAAACATGGCCCTCAAGGCAGAAATAAAGTAATAAGTTAATAACAGCTTATAAAATCTACATTTGTCCAAAAAAAATGTAGATACTTCTGATTCCTAAAAGATATAATATACTATGTTATCTCCATCAGCACCCCTAGAAGCATCGATAGAAACTAGTCCTCAAGGTTCCGAAGCCCGTCAGAATGTCAAGAGAGGAAAGAATAGAGCTTCTACTGAAGTCAAAGACTAGTTCTGCATTATACTAGTGCATAATGGCAAATGTTCCTTTAAAACGTAAGGAATCACTTCAACCACAGTTAACATTCCCAAAAAAACACGTGCTTATTAACATTATTATCCTAAGCAGCATGAAACATATGAAAACTATTTGAATACCAGGACGGAAAAGGAAATATAAGTATTGGTTCAGTGCTTCCAGTGCAATGCTAATGAGGGTGCAAATACGTGATCATGGTACTCCTTAGTATAAGAATGAGGTTTTTGCTCCTTGAGAGGCTACTGGAGTGTTCCTGCAGTAATTATTCTCTCTTCAGGAGGTAGAGGAGACCATGATTTTACCCAACGCTGCTGTCATGTCCATAGGACATGATGTATGTGCATATGCACATGTCTATCTATTCATTTACCCAGAACAGCCGCTCTATGCAAACAAATATATGTGATCAACGTGGCAGTGATTACACGACTAAGGGATCGGCATTTAGTCATTCCAAGTGTTGTTGTTCATAAGTGACCAGTAACTTCTACTATACCAATTACACTGGCCTTGATGAGGAAAAATCAAAATAGAAACATACATTCGAACAAAAAAATTCAATATCAAGTGTTTCCTCGATGGCAATTTCCAGTCCCTTAGTCGGTAATGTCGTTTTCCAGGATAGCACCTACTTAAAATAATGTGGACAAGCAACAGTCACCCATGCATTGAAAACTCGATGAACTAAGAAGTCATTTGTACCTTTTTATCTTTTTCATTTTGTTGTTTTTCCTAGAATACTACAGCATGTCTGCAACCTTCCACATTAACAAGAAAGCTCAATGAACAAAAGAACAGCATTTGAATTTCACAGATCAGGCAGCAAGAAATAATCTGGCCACCCATAGATTAGTCTTCACAAGATTTTCAAGCCATCCATTAAGCAATTTCACATATTCAGCCATCAACTTTCTCTTCTTTCCCTACAAACCATTAGACTTTTATAGCTTAAAGAAAAAATGGGCAAGATGTTCCTTGGCTACAGGCTTAAATTTAAAAAGAAATGGAGCTATTGTAAGCTTTCACTCGAATTGAGTTATCAAAAGAGAGCATAACAAGAGTTCAAAAATAGCAAAGATCAAAGTTGCAGACCATAATAATGTTAAGATCCTCTTGAGCAATGTTCTCCAATGAAACTTGCTTAATTGCCACAAAGTCTCCATTCTCCAAGTCCAAACCCTTGTAAACTCGACCGTATGCTCCTTTCCCAATCTCATCTCCAAGCATCTACACCAAATGTCCACGAAAAATTAATAAATGCTAACACTCAGAGCAACAAGATATAATGCATCCATTAAAATTCCCCATTTTGCTCAAGAAAGGTAGTATGATCCACCAAGAGATAATTACTAACAAGGGCCACACAAAATATCTACCATAGACTATTTTAAATGGGAGACTGAAACAGATCTTAAACTCCAAACTCAGAACAAGCAAATAATTTTTAAATACAATTCGTAAAACAATATTAGGATATAAATAGAACCAGAAAAGCAAAACACTTAAAAAAAGAGTGGACAAAACCATAACAAGATTTTCTTGTTCATCGGGACTTAACAAGCCTCACTCCACATTCTACATAGCAAGCAAATTCCACATTCCATTAAGAAAAGAAGCACATTTATGACTATCCAAGAGAAAATTTCTGTAAATGTTTAACTTTTCTATTTTTCACCCACAAGGATGTTCAAATTCTGGATATATATATACATACATATATATATATATATGTATACATATAAACTGTAGCTCTTCACAGCATACACTAGTAATCAATCTGCTGAAAGCGCCACCGCCAGGCTTATCTTCCTATACTTCTTTCAGGTATAAGCAAGCCCTGGAATTACTAAAAATATGGTACTTCACAAAGTAGAACGGCGATCTACGTGCATGGTTTTATTAACTGGTCGAAAAAGTAATTGAGATGAGACTGTGCTATACAAGGGAAACGAAGTATAGACCCAAAATGCTACGCATTAGCTCAGCCTCCGTGCAGGCGAATGCGGAAATTGATAGAGAGCGCTCTTGCAATTGGCAATGCCACCAAGCTTTGCCCGATCAAAAGCAGAATAAAAAGCGAGCGAAACACAGTCGCAAACTAACACCGCCCCTCCCCCACCCCCACCGGCCAGAGAAACCACCCCCCCAATTCTACACTCCACCGCGCTCAGCACTAATTCTAGAACCCAAAACGAATCGCCGAAAAAAAAAAACGAACGGTTCTCGGCCACAGGACATGCAATTCCGGCTCGTGATCGCGAGACGGAACGGCGGAGGAAACTCACGTATTTGTTGTCGAGAGTCTTCGATTTGTGGAAATGCGAGGTGGTGATTTGGCGAGACATCTCTCCTCCCCCTCCACCGGAGGTCGTCCCTCACATACGAACAGCGACGGAGGACGACGGAATCCGCGCTCGAGAAGAGGGAAGAAAACCCTAGAAATCGAGCATTGCCGACGGAATTGGCGCGACGCCGAGCATCAGTTTCCGGCGACGGAGAGAGGCCAAACGAAAGGCGCACGAGAGGGAGAAAGAGAGAGAGAGAGAGAGAGAGAGGTGTTGGTGAGTTTTATTCATCTTTTCTTTTGTTTTCTTTATTTATATCATATTTATTTTGACTTTCCAAAATACGAAATAACGAAATTGGAAGCCAGCTCGGATTCCGACGAGCGCCTGCGAGGACCGGCCTGTTAAAGCGGTGGATGTCTTTGCCCGTTACAGTCTTTTATCATTAAGATATTTCCCAAATTGGACTTCTAGGTGACACTTTTTACCATTTTGAGAAAAACATTTTTTTAAAAATTAGAAAAATACATCTAAGCCCTAGATGGACAAAAATGAGGGTAGAAAAATATTTAAAAAATTCTCAATATTCTCAATATTCTCTCCACTTTCGTCCTTGCGACAAACTGGAAAAATTATAAGTTTGCACTCCCATTTATCTTTTTCCCATACTCTATTTATTTCGCAAAAAATAATTAATTTGAAAATTATTATTTTTATAATGATCGCTCATATTATTTAAAATAATTAGTCAATGCTAAGTATCTTCATTGTCGATAATAATTTACGTCTAAATATTTTTATGAATGATGAAAGTATTTTTTCGTTTATTAAATTATCATCTTAAGAAAAATATTTTTCAAATCACTTATTTTCGCGAAACAAAAAGAGTCTCCATTTTCCCTCACTTACCAAACACAACGAAACGAAAAGAAAGGCCAACCCTATCTATGATCCCGTGAGCAAAACCACGCCGCATCCATTGTGCTCGAATCTGACAGACAGTGTTGACAAATTTTAGATCAAACTGCTAACAAGATAGTAATTTGATGATTGATGTTGATAAGCTTGAATCTAAAGGCTGACAAGGTCGTCCGCTATTTTTTCGTGCACAAGGTCCTAGTATAAGCATTCTACCTATCGCGATTAAAAAAAGAGGAAAGAAATTTCCAAACCCTTATTAAGGTAGTGAACAAATTATTTTGAGATCCTTGTTGATTTATTAATTTCTAGAATTGTTTTCGAAAATTTAAATTTGCATACAGCATGTTTCATGGACCATCATTCATTTAATGTGTAAGCTATTTTATTCAAATAATTCGATTCAGTTCATCAAAAGAATCACATTTAATAAAATAAATCACCTTCGCTTGTAACAAATCGAAACATAAAACATAATTCTTTAAACTGCAAGTTAGATTATGCTTTTTCTCTATAAAATAAGATAAGTTGAAATGTGCTTGGTCACATGAAGAAGCCGCTTCTAAAAGAGATTCTCAAAAAAAAAGGAAAAATTACTACAAGCATAAATAATCCAAGCTCATAAAAATGTATTTGTTCTGGGAAATGTGTCAGCCACAATACTAAAGTTATTGTCCCATATTTATAGCACGTAAGATTTATATTCCAATCCATAGTTCTAACATAAAAAAAATTGAACATTTCATTATTAACAAGGATTATATAGACTATTGACATAGTAAAAAAGTTAAATATTAAGTTTGTGTGATTGTGCAATTGAATTTCACAAATTAACCAAAGAAATAGGTAGTCGATGAAATTGTTTAAGAACCTCACATTAGAGTAGAATCACTCCATATTCTTCTCGCTCTATTCATTAGTTTCTTGATAACATTCGTATGGATATGAATACGAATTGATTTGACGATGAGAAGAGTAGACGTGATCAACAAGCGGGCGGCCCACGAAGTCTGCCCTAAATCGAGAGGCGCAAAAAGGTTATTGAGCAGGTCAAGCAATGTCTTTACATGCGAAATCTAGGCCTACCCAACTTTAGTTACGGCCCGACCGGGATAACTTTACGTAAGTATCGTGTCACCGGCAGGCTTAATCAATATACTGGTCCCGATACCTAGCCCCGGCCCGGCCCCGGCCCCGACCCCGACCCCAAGGACCACCTCTCTGTTTTGGAATTTTTTTTTCGAACAGAAAGGTTAAATTTTCAGATAATGGAAGACTGAAACGGTTCTCTCAAAGGCCATACTCATAACAAAACAATAATTCTCAGACAAACAACGTCCTTCGATTGCACAAGATTATCGGAGGAAACGAAAAAATAAGAATCAGAGTATCAAATGGATCAAAAACTTAGTCTCAATCTCTCATGTATAACCCAACAAAACCCATTCAACTAATTAGGGTCCGTTTGTTTGAAAGAAAACCACTCCAGGAAATTATTTTCTGACTTTTCGGTATTTGGATGACGGAAAACTAGTCAATCTACGGACAACATTTTCTATAGACTGAAAACAAAAAACTTAGATTGGGGAAAACGATTCCCCCTTTTGGCAAGAAAGAAATCACTTTCCTCAAATCACCAACTCAAATGAAAACTAACCATTTCCCTTGGAAAATGATTTTCATGGGAAATACTTTCTCTTTATCAAGAAATTTTTCGGTGAAACAAACGCACCCTTACGCAATCCCAAATCATTTTAAGGATATAAATAGAAACAGGAGAGCATCTTCCTTTAGAAAGAGAGAGTGGACAGAACCAGAACAAGCTTTTCTCGTTCATCAGGACTCAACAAGCGTGACTCCACATCCTACGCAGCATGCACATTCCAATGAGAAACAAGCACATTTATGACTATCCAGGAGAAAATTTCTGTAAAATGCCTAAACTTTTCCATTTTCACCCACGGGGATGTTCAAATTCTGGATATAAATGCGAGCTGCAGCTCTTCTCAACATACATTAGTGTCCAATCTGCTTAAAGGAGCCACCACCAGGTTTATCTTCCCATACTTCTTTCAGGGATATAAGCAGCAAGTCCCGGGTTTACTGAACTATGGCATTCGACAAGTAAAAACGGGCGATTCCCATGCGTGGAAATGGTCGAAAAAGCAATTGAAATGAGACTGTCACACAAGGGAAATGAAGTTAAGATCCGAAATGCTACGTCTTAGCTCAGCTTCCAGGCAGATGAATGTGGAAATCATCGATACAGAGCGCTTTTTGCAGAATCAAATTTGAGAGAAACGACGTCACGAAGACCAACCCCCCCCCCCCCAAATTCTACAAATTCTACACTCAAACGCGTTCGCTCAGCACACGAAATCCAGAACCCACAATGAATATGCAATTGCGACTTGCGATCGCGAGTTGAAAGAACGAGAAAACTCACGTATTTGTTGTCGAGGGTCTTCGATTTGGGGAGATGCGAGGCGGTGATCTGGCGAGACATCGCTGCTGGCTCCTCCGGAGTCGTCCCTCACACGGAACCGCGGCGGCGGCGAAATCGCGCCGGAGGAACGATGAAAACCCTAGAAATCGTGCATTGCGAACGGAATCGGCGCTTCGCGGAGCATCAGTTTCCGGCGAAGGGAGAGTCCAAAGCAGACGCCCAGCATCTGGCCCGTTAAAGTGAGTCTTGTCTTCAAGTGACCCCGTTTGCCAACTTTAATGCTTTGCTTTGTAATGCCTAAAAAGAAATAATGAGAGTAGAAAATGTTCAAAAATTGACCGAATCTGTTTCGCCAAAAATATATCATTCGAAAAATATTTTCTAAAAAATGCACGTCTCATCGTTAGTGAAAAAGATGAGATATATTTAATTTTGTAAAATAGCGCCGTTGCAATTTCACAATTTAATTGAAAAAATTGACTATGAACGCTCTGCGTTGAAATCGAAATTACTCTATATTTTTCTCACTTTATCCATCAATTTTTTTTTACAAAATAATCACATGGATGTAACTTGGTGTGATTGGCTCCCGGGTTGGGCTGATTCCAACTTAGATATGGGAATTGGACTAGTCGATCCTAGTCTGGCTCCCAAGTTGGTTCGATTCCCGAGCATGACCGATTTGGTTTAGGGTTTTGTCAATTTTCTTTTCTTTACTCAAAAGAAAAAGGAAAAATAAAATAAAAAACATGTATTGATCCAGGTGGCTCGGTTCCTTGTTCCGAAACTGGAGCAAAGAACTAAATCGATTATTCCCGATTCCAAAAATCTGGAACCGGAACTCGCCCGGAATCTGTCAATTCGATCCGGTTCTCATGCACATCCCTAGATGCAATGATGAATCGATCCGACGATTAGAAGATTTGATGGGACCGACAAGCGGCCGGCCCGCTAAGTCCGCCCCGACTCGGGAGGCCCAGAAGGCCAAATTCCGGCCTAGCCCAATTTTAACAGGTGCCTTGCGGGGCGGGCTTCATCAACATACCAGGCCCGATTATTGACCCGACCCGACCCGACAACGTCTCTGTTTCGGAATGCTTCTGAGGAGACAAAAGGTTCGATTTCGGGCAGATAACCAGCGAATCAGCGAAGGAGAAGAAGAAACCCTAGTCGTCTCAGCTGAGGAGGAGCTCGCGAGAGCAGGGGCCGACCCTCCGCCGATTGCTCCGCGCCGCGCTCGCTCTAGAGATCCTCGTCCTTCTTCGGGCTCCGTCGTTACCAATTTCGGGTAAAGCTTCGATTTTTTGCGCGGATTCTTGATTCGTTCCGCGTTGCGCGAGCTCGTGTTGGGGTTGGGGGGGGGGGGGGGGGGTGTTTGCACGTTGTCCTCGATCCATATGTCCGGTCGTGTTGCTGCGTGATTTGATTCGTCCTCGGTTGGATCGTGTCGTCGTGTTCCGATTTTTCCGGTAATTTATCCCGTTTTGTTCTTCTTGCTGCTGGGGAAGATTGTGGATGAGGTGCTCCGGGTGTGATTTTATTCTGTTGTTCTTCCGACCCTTTTCAGCCACTCGTGTCTTTGGTTGAAGCGTAATATTGATTTCGGTAGTTCTGCAATAGAATCATATTTGATTTCTTGATCTGGATCTTTCATGGTATCCGTGTGTCCGATTCGATATGTTCACTCGTGGTTGTTTATGTTCTTCTCTTTCTTTCCTTGTTCATTCCCAGCGCTAGCTCAAACTTATATTAGGAACCCATGTTTACCTTCGGATAGTTGCGGAAATATTTGCGACACTGCCTTTTGTTCTTGTGGACCTGATGGCTTGAAGTACTTTTTTTTATGTCTATAGGTTTAGACAACCTTCTTTTTCCCTTTTAAAAGTGGAGCAACTGCTGCCATGGGGAAGAAGAAATCCGAGGAATCTGCATCGGTCGCGAAGGTCAAGGCAGGCAGCAAGGAAGGAGCAAAAGATGGCAAGAGAGAGAAGCTATCGGTATCAGCCATGCTAGCCAGCATGGACCAAAAGCCAGAAAAGCCGAAGAAGGGATCGTCGTCTTCTTTGAGCAGTAATGCTGGTAAATCTAAGGCAAAAACGGCTTCAAAACTCCCATCTTATACAGATGGACTTGACCTTCCTCCTTCTGATGAGGAAGAAGAATATGCATCTGATGAGGAAAGCAAACGACTCAGCCGGCAGCAGAGGTCTGAAGTAAAGGCTCTTGAAACATCGGTAAGCGAGAAAGAGATGAAGAAGAGAGAAAAGAAGGACACGCTTGCTGCGTATGCCGTAGAACAAGCTAAACAGGAAGCTCTGAAGGATGACCACGATGCCTTCACTGTTGTTATTGGTAGTCGAGCTTCTGTTCTTGATGGCGAAGAGGAAGCAGATGCTAATGTGAAGGATATTACTATTGACAACTTCTCCGTCTCGGCCAGAGGGAAAGAACTTCTAAAGAACACATCAGTGAAGATATCTCACGGGAAGAGATATGGTCTGGTTGGACCAAATGGTATGGGCAAATCTACATTGTTAAAGCTGCTTGCTTGGAGGAAGATACCAGTCCCTAAGAATATTGATGTTCTTTTGGTGGAACAAGAGGTAACTGGCGATAATAGGTCCGCTTTGGAAGCAGTTGTGTCTGCCAATGAAGAGCTGGTCAAGGTTAGACAAGAGGTAGCCGTATTACAAAACGTACCTTCGGTTGATGGTGCTGATGGAGAAGGTGAAGACAGTAATGAAGATGATGCTGGGGAGAAACTGGCTGAGTTGTATGAGAAATTGCAGATTTTGGGGTCAGATGCTGCTGAGGCTCAGGCGTCGAAAATTCTAGCTGGGTTGGGATTTAGCAAAGACATGCAAGCTCGTCCGACCAAATCATTCAGTGGTGGTTGGAGAATGAGAATATCGCTGGCTAGAGCCCTTTTTGTGCAACCAACTCTTCTGTTACTGGATGAACCCACCAACCATCTTGACCTTAGGGCTGTTCTATGGTTAGAGGAATACTTGTGCAGGTGGAAGAAGACTCTTGTTGTTGTCTCACATGATCGAGATTTTCTCAACACTGTGTGCACTGAGATCATTCATCTTCATGACCTGAAGCTCCACTTCTATCGTGGCAACTTTGATGATTTCGAAAGTGGGTATGAGCAGCGGCGGAAAGAAATGAACAAGAAATTTGAGATTTATGAGAAGCAGGTCAAAGCTGCCAAGAGGTCTGGAAACCGTGCTCAGCAGGAAAAAGTTAAAGATCGAGCAAAGTTCGTTGCAGCCAAGGAAGCATCGAAGAATAAGGCAAAGGGCAAGGCTGATGAAGATGAACCATTAGCAGAGGCGCCAAAGAAATGGAGGGATTACAGTGTGGAATTTCACTTCCCAGAGCCTACTGAGCTTACCCCACCGCTCTTGCAGCTAATTGAGGTCATCTTCAGCTATCCAGGTCGAGATGATTTTAGGCTCTCGAACATTGATGTAGGTATTGATATGGGGACTCGTGTTGCTATTGTTGGGCCGAATGGAGCTGGGAAATCTACTTTACTGAATCTCCTTGCTGGGGATTTGGTTCCAACCGAGGGTGAAGTACGGAGGAGTCAGAAGTTGAGAATTGGCAGGTACTCGCAGCACTTTGTGGACCTACTGACTATGGAAGAAACACCAGTTCAGTATCTTCTCCGTCTTCATCCAGATCAGGAGGGTCTTAGCAAGCAGGAGGCTGTCCGAGCAAAGCTTGGAAAGTTTGGTCTTCCCAGTCACAATCACCTCACTCCTATTGCAAAACTATCTGGAGGTCAGAAATCTCGTGTGGTCTTCACTTCGATATCCATGTCAAAGCCACACATATTGCTGCTGGACGAGCCCACAAATCATTTAGATATGCAAAGTATTGACGCTCTGGCAGATGCACTGGACGAGTTTACTGGTGGAGTCGTCCTCGTGAGTCATGACTCCAGGCTTATATCACGTGTTTGTGATGATGAAGAGCGAAGTGAAATTTGGGTGGTAGAAGACGGAACCGTTAAATTTTTCCCAGGAACGTTCGATGAGTACAAGGAGGAACTTCAAAGAGAAATCAAAGCTGAGGTTGATGAGTAACATGCCATTTAAAGTGGCCTAGGTATTGCTAGTTCCGATACCATAGGCGCAAATTTTCTCACGTATATTATATCTGTACTCTTTTGTTTTAATGCTTAAGAAGAGATGCAATCTTCATTTGATGAGTGTAACGAGACGACCTGTATCACATTTTAATAAAGAATGGATGGAACATTATTTTTACAGCATAAAAATACACTACTGCAAAATGAAAATATTCCTTATACTAGCGTGCGAATTGATTTCTTTTGTCTTGTCAAATGTCAAACTTACTATTCCAATTAACATCTTCATCTCTTTTTATTTTCTCTTAATGTAGTCCTGGCAGGACCCTATCTGCATTTTTGGGAGAAGTTAAGAAATATTACTGTAAGTATTGATTTTTTCTTTTTCATATGTCACACATGTGCATATGCGTTGACCGGACCGCAGTGTGTTGATTAGCATTTTTATCTGTCCATGAAGTTACACCGAGTATAAACCTCCTTGATGGAATATTTTCAGGCAGTAATAGCCATGAGAGAGGCAGGAAATCCTGGAATGTCCAATGAGGATGTGTGCATTCTATTCACCAGTCTTGGACATGCTCTGCTTTTAATTGTATATGAAGCTGCCAAAGGTTTTGTCCCTCGTCACCTCTCAGGGTACGAAACCTCATCTGCCGTTGCCAACACCCGATTTGGAAGGGCCAAAATGGTCATACACTGAGCATCTCCTCGATGAAGGGAGAGATTTATTTGTAAGGTGGCTAGGCGACAGAAATCTTGAGTTTCTGTTGTGGAATATTTGTTTCTTTTGATGTTGGACCGGTTTTGCATGGTTTCGTTTTCAGAGAACGACAGATTTCTGTTGCAAGTTATCTGTACATCATATATGAGCGACATAGACGCGTAAATATTATTTTTCCATTCAGCTGCACATAGATGGTCAGCTTATTGGAAGTTACATTGTACTCACCATGTGTTCTTGCGCATAATTCACGTTTCTTGAGACGTGGAACATCTGAATATATCTATTTGTTAATATTTTCTTAAAAATAATCGCATATATCGCTTATTAAAATGAATGAATAAAAAAAATTTAGACATAAATTATTATTAATAATAAAAGTATTTTTCATTTAATTAATTATTTTTAACAATACATGCTATTGTTTTTACAATCCTCTCATTCTATAAAAAAAATCTAATTGAATTGCTGACCTGGTCGTTAAATGCCATGCTGGCTCTTACGTGGCATGGCACTTGAGAGCCATTGGATAGCCTAGAGAAGAAATTCAAAAAAAAAAAGGCATTCAAGGAGGGGGAGAGTGGAGGGAAGCCGGTATGATAACTAGGAGTCTGAATAGTAATTAATCTGTAAACTACTATATTTGGCAAACACCATCCATTGGAATGTATGAATTGAATTCTACATATGTAAACAACTATAGATAGTAGGAAATTAAGAAACCCTATAAAAATTGTACTTGCCATGTCAAATTGAAGTCATAATTACCATAAGTTTTTACGAGCTAATTAAAAAAAAAACATACAAATTTTGCCTTAAGTGACAATTGTGACTTGAATTTTTTTTGTCTCAATAAAAAACACCAACTTTTATTCGAGTCCCAAAATTAGCTCCCGCGATATGAAATTTTCAAATTGTTCTTACCAGATTTAGGACTAAAGTAGAAATTTGTGATTTTTTACAAGACAATAAAAAATTTGGGCCAAAATTGTCACTAAAGATAAATTTAGTGCTTTCTTTTGAAATTAGGCCCAGTTTTTACAACATGCCTTTTCTATCTTACTTTTACGATGAGTGCTATTTGTTGTAAAGCTGGCAAATGCACTTATAAAAGGGATGAGGACGTTACTCCCACAACATATAGGTTCAATGCAAGTAACAAAACATGCCCTTGGCATTTTCCATTACGGTAGTGACGAGAGAGCAATCAATTCTTTTGATTTCTAATACCGGTTATAAATAACTACGACGTATGGTCTCTTAGCCTCTTTCTTTTTTTTCCCTGTTTATCACTCAGCAATATTTACCACGTGATAATACTTCGTAAACTAAATGTCTACATGGTATCGAAGACAACAAAGTCTAAAATCCCGCTCCTGATCATGTAGAGTCATATCTACAAGGTTTAGGAGAAAACAAAACGACAAAACGGTTTTACGTTTCAATATTGATTAATATGCCACTCCTGC
Source organism: Syzygium aqueum (assembly GCA_031216185.1). Taxonomy (NCBI): domain Eukaryota; kingdom Viridiplantae; phylum Streptophyta; class Magnoliopsida; order Myrtales; family Myrtaceae; genus Syzygium; species Syzygium aqueum. The sequence goes on from CM062240.1 coordinate 5,193,416, forward strand.
CAACTGGTCGGAACCATGTAGAGTCATGTTCAGCCCGCACAAGTTCATCGAGGGGAAACGAGAGCGATTTGGATAAACAGTATCTATTGCATAAGTTTATCGAGTATTTGAAGAAAAACTTGTTTTCAGGAAAACCTCTATAATCACAAATAAAGCATGTGTCCACTGTAGTGCTTGGCCACTAATTTTCATCCAAATGGTTTAAAGTAAGCAATCGTACAAGAATTGGGTTGTCAACCGTAAATTCTTGACCTCGAGTAAATCCGCCATCATCTCAACTTCATCGATGCAAATGAGTCCGCCAGATTCATGGCCTCGTCTAGATGTGAAGCATCCGTCCCCTAACAAACGAGTCAGCATAGAGAGGTAAGCTCGCGACAGAATAATCAGGTCAGAGGGTCCAAAAACAATTGAGTGCAAATTATTCTGGGGAGGAAGATAATGCATCATTCGGCACCAACATTGCATAATTGGAAGCAATCAGTGCAATTACACTTCTCTAGTTAATGCCCTGAGTGAAGCGAACTTCAGCCGCTTAAGTATTCCTAACTTCAGTCCCATGATTACAGGCACTACTACTTCTACACATAAGTTCAAGGAAAATCAAATATTTTTGTATTTTATTTGTTTCTGGCAAACCATCATTCTCTTTTCCAAGCATACCATCCTTTTGTTTCTTGGGACCGGTGAAGATTCTCTCTCATGTCAACTAGCATAGCATCAAGGAACTGAAATAAAGCCTATGTGAAAGCTCATTACCTGGCCTGTGGCAAGACCCCCTTTTCCTTTACCGCATCGACCCTTAAGTGGTCCTAACGCTTCTTCCAACCATTGTGATACTTCCAACTGCTTGGCATTCCCACCTTTCTCTGGCACACCAGCACACACCACTACCTTGTTTGTTGTTTCATCTCTACTGAAAACCATGGTCGAGATCCCCTGTTCATTTTTTGTTAAAGCGGCATTACATATTTAGCAGGAGCAAACACAAGTATACATGAACGTCAGCAGGGGAAAAAATGCTACCTTCTGTTCCAGGACCTTAACGACAGCTTCACGAACAGCAGCTGCATCCAAACCAACATCGACTCGAGAGATGCAGAATCCCTTCCCACCCAAGATGGCAGCTTCTGCGGTCTCCAAAGAGACCTCCACAGCTTTCTTCGTATTCGCTTCAGCAATCTTCTTTTGTGCCTTCCTCACTTCAGACTGAGAGAATGCCATTAACAAAACATGAATAAAAGTACTTAAAAGATATATTACCTATTCAAAAACAAAAGTACTTGATACTGCTTGTGAAATGTTTGCCAAAAGGAAAAACAAGATCAAATGTAAGTTCCAAATCAACTAAGATCTCACAACGCAAAAATCAACGAATTAGACATGGTATCCAAAGTCAAATTCAACACTAACCTAGTCAATCCCTTTTACAAATCTACTATTCTTTTAATTTTTCACAAAAAGAACTGCAAAAGATGGAAAAAGAAGTTTGAACCGATGGAATGGACCATATAAATAGACCGATAAAAAGTGGCCAGATTCTACCTGAAGAGCAGCAATCTTGGTCCTGATGTCAGCTTTTCTAGCTGCAGGTATAGGTGCCGAATCCACACGACTCTTCAAGGAAGCTACTTTCTACAAGGACGAGAAGCTTTAATCAATCAGTAAAAGCATCTACAGATTCATCACAAATACGATAAGTACAGATGAGATGACAAGGAAAAGGAGTTTCAGGCTACAAAAACAACCTTTGACATGGAAAACAAATTCCAACTTACTGATTCCTCCATTTTAAACACGTGATAAAAATGACATCTCTATGGCCAAGAAAATAGATAGACACAAATACAATGCAGGATGAAAAATTAAACGTTCTAAGATAGGTGCACTGATTTACCTCTACAATGGGAATTTAAGAAAGCCTGATTTAAACAACTTAGTTATCGTTAGATCTCATATCTGCTCAATATTAATAACATCAATCTAATCCTGTTGTTTGTTCCGCAGGAGAGGACTGCCCTAGATGGAAATTCAGTGATGTGATCTTTATGGTGTTACTCAAACATAAGTTAATGCCCAGAAAAGCACGAGAGGCAAGAAGAATTTGGCCTTAAAGAAAGAAAATGAGAGATTGGTTAATTACTAGCTATCTAAAAAGCATGAAAGTTGCATCACTACAAACTGGATTTTGACAAAGAACTAATCACATAGACAGTAATTGAAATGATAATACAAAACAAGCAACCAGAATACAATATATATGAAGACTGCGCCACAATTCTCATACTTAACAAGTGAAGCACAAGAACATGGAATAATTGGCCAGATATGCTTAGCAGAGAATAATAAAAAGAACAGAATTTTCGGATGAGAATTACTTCAACAAATGCCTAATGTACGTAATGCTTCTACAACAACCTTTTCCAGCAAGTTTCCCTCGGTTCTGTATGCATCGGTTACTTCCAGTTCAAGCGAGTCTGCCAACTCGATTGCCTTAAAAGCACAATCGGCAGTAACAGCAGTTACTCTTCTGATTCCTTTAGCAATTCCCTCCTCAGACAAAAGAGCGAATGCCTTAGCTTCCCGTGTATTTGATATATGAGTACCTATAGACATAAAATGAAAAAGTCAATTCATATACATAAATCTGGATCCAGAACTTGATGCTAAGCAACAAGATACAAGACAAAATTACCTCCACAAAGTTCTGCTGAAATCGATTGCCATTCTTCATTATCTGGATCAGCTAAAAGTTCTTCGACTTTTCGTCCAATAGACACAACCCTAACTGGATCAGGGTAGATCTGGAACCAAGAGCGGAAATTAATGAACTGTGATCTAGAAAAATACAAAATGGAGAAAATTAAAAGAGAAAAAAAAGCTTATGTAGCTACCTCCCCAAAAACAGCTCGCAAACCGTTGATACCTTTGGCCTTGGGAAGCGGTGTCTCTTTTGCATATACATCTAATTCAGCTTTTATTTGCTCATTGACAATTGACTCTATTCTTCTTAAAACTTCAGGATCCACAGGCTTACCTGTTCAAGTTTAAATAAAAAAAAATTAATACAAGTAGCTCCCCAACCAACAATCTTTTTTGTAATAGTGAGGCAATTCATTAAAAACGCACCAAAGGAATGGCAAACCATTTACAAAATCAAGAACAGGAGTCTAGTATGTCTAGAATGGTATTACGTCAGACTGGATCTCTCTACATACCAAAATTTCAAAGTGAAAAGCCAAGAGCCACTAATTTTTACAATATGAATCTCTGTATTATCAAAAACTCTCCTGTTTATTTCCCTCCTATCAACAATATCTTACCATGAGAAAAGTCAAATCTCAATTTTTCAGGCAGAACGATTGATCCTTTCTGGTCAACATGAGTACCGAGCACTTCCTGAATTCACAATGAGAAGACAAACATCAGATACTCAAATATAGAAGGAGAGGAAATACAAATAAGTTTGTATCTAAACTTGAAAATTAATCAAATGGAATTCACTAGCTTCACTCCACTTAGCAATTAAGCATACCCTGAGTGCAAAATTCAACATGTGTGTACATGTATGGTTTGGGGCTATAAGTTGACGCCGTTCATAGTCCACCTGCCCAATGTATAAAAGCAATAAGCAAACCAGATGAAGCGTGACATAGGAAAATTACCCAGTAGTAACTAATTTATTGTGGATGTACCTTACAAATGACTTCATCACCAACATTCAACTTTCCCCTCTCCCCCAATAGGGAACCGATGTGAAGAACAAAACCTCCAAAAAGTTGAACATTACAAACTTGGAATGTGCCGAAAGGCCCATCAAGCAATCCGGTATCATAAATCTACAGGCAATGATTTAGTAAAATGCAGAAGGTTTGTTACAAAATATGAATGAAACTATGTAAGGCAGATTAAATCATGACAAACACGCAGCAATTTTGTAAAATGCAGAAGGTGTGTTACAAATAGGAATGAAACTCTAAAAGGTGAATTAGATACAGGCAAGCAGCTAAAAAAAAGATGTTACAAGGATGGGTTTTCTCAGCCCTAAATCCATGAAAAGGTATGAGCATGCAAGATTGTTACAGATTTTCACCACAAAGGCACAAGCTTATTTCTATGAGCCATCCTATTTTAAAAGTCGTACTTGCTGCAATACAAGCATGCACACTGGTCAATCATATCATTCAAAATAAACCATGCAACAATAGTGAAAGAGTCTCCAATTAGATCTCAGCAAGAAAATAATTGATCATGCGAGCAAAACAATACCTGACCACCTTGTTCAGCATAGAAACTAGTGCTATCAAGAACTAAGCCCACTTCTTCGCCAGCAACTGCACCTTCCAGGAATTCACCAGAATAGATGGCTTTAATCACACTCTTGTGGTCCTGATATGGACGATCAAAAACCAAAAGAAAAACATTAGAGTTCCAGTTCCTGATCCCAAATTATACATAGATAGATAGATAGATAGATAGATAGATAGATAGATAAAATGTGTTCTATCCAGCGACATGTAACAAAAAAGGTAAAAACTTAGATTAGTCTATGCAAATGCTCAAGAATCACACCAAAGAGAGAGGTGAGAGAAGCTGCATTTATCTTAATATTCAAAAGATAATCAGAGAGACAGATAAACCAGTAAATAAGACTAGCTTCTCTACTTCATAAAACATTTCACACTTCAAAAACATTGGTAAGTTCAGATCCAGTGAGTAATAAAAACTCTCGAAAGAGAGAAAATTTGCTTCTGTTAGCAGCAACTACTTTAGAGTTTGGCAGAAGAAAAGGGAAAAAAAAACAGAAGAGATCATAAAGCCAAAACAAAATCACTGCTACTATATGGCTTATTTTATACAAAAATAAAACTATTAGCAATATGATATATCCCACCCTGAAATAAATGTAACTAACCTGGAACCAAATAAATTTGAAGGAATCATCAGTTTTAGCAACTCCTTTCTTGGACAATGTAGAGGTTGCTTCAGCATCCAAGACAATAGCACCACCAACTTGCTGTAAGATATAGTCAAAAAATTATTTACCACTAACAAATAGTTAAAAGTTTAACTCATTTCCTGAACCTTCACAGTAATAAATTCAACATCAACCAGAAATTGAGAAAGCAAACCCTCCCCTCCCCACTCCCTTACAAAAAACAAGGTGGATACACCGCCTTAACAAAACTCTATTATTTTTCACTCTATCCCCAATCACTTTGGAAGACTAAAGACCATTATGGGCAATGAAACAAAGCGCAAGCAGACACTACCTTATTTTGGGCACTTCTAGATCTCTCTCTTGCCTCATCCATTGCACTGTTGAAACCCTCTACATCAACTAGTAAACCTCTTTCTTCAGCCATAAGCTGGATTAAGTACAGTAGGTCAGGGTACAAAACAACCAGAAACTACAAGTTCGAGCGTACAGAAAACGTTAATTTTCAATACCTGAGTCAGATCTAGTGGGAATCCATATGTATCCCACAGGACAAAAGCATCCTGTAAAATTGATAAATAAAAGTGAACATAATTTGGTTCAGAATTATCAATTCAACATTTTATACAGACAAACAGAAACTCTTTTAATTTAGTGTCATATACAAAGAAAGAGAACCACAGATTAGAATAAGGGATACATGGCAGGAAGAAGGGCAAACGGATAGAGGACAGAGAGAGAGAGCAACCATGACAGATTAACATCAGTATATCCCAATGCCTTCAAAACAACAAGTCTAAATGGTTTCATATGAGAAACATATCTAGACAATTGAGCATGACAAAATAAGAACAATGAGTAAGATTCAGCGAGTGAAAAACTTCAGAAATATGTTCTCGAAGAGAAAAGGCATTGATACAACTATCAACTACTGATACAATTAAAAAAGTACCTGTCCACTCAATATCTTTCCCTGGACATCCTGAGCAGCCTTCTTAAATTTCTCTATTCCCTAATGGTAAAAAAGAACAAATCAATATATTAGAATATCTAAATAAAAAATCATACACGCACGGCCATTGACTACAAAATTTAAACAGTTGAAGTAAGCAAATGATTAGTGCAGAATAGGCACGTGAAACAACACCCCTGGAATGCTTTCTTGATAAAAATTTCATGGGAGAGTCTTTGGATGGAATGGGTCAGGCCTAAGAGCCTTTGCAGAGATGTTCACATCTAAACTAGCAGGAACTTGATAAAACGTTTTTATTTCAGGCGGGCGAAAGAGAATGTCTTACACTGTCCCAACCACATAGAAGTATCTTTATAATCAACATCATAGGAAAAGGCTGAATTTTCCTAATGCAGAACATACAGCAGAAAGTGGGGACTACTTTTATTCTCAATTGAGTAGAAGAAGTGAAAATAAGCTCAGTTTACTTGGGAACAATAAGGAATTTGGGAAGCAAAGTTTATTTAAAGTACTTTCAAAACTGGGGCAGATCTGTATAACTGAATGACTTTTATAGAGCAAAAGAACTTCCAGAGATCCGACAGAACAATAAATGGTGAGAAAGGGGATACTAAGAACTGGAGCCTTTTTTTTTTAGGTTAATATTCACTAACCTTGAGCAAAGTCTTCCCAAAACTAGCTTCCTCATCTGCAATTACCTCTCGTATACGCAATTCATGTTGCTTCAGCTCAGGAAAAACATCGCCCATTACTTTCACCACAATGCTCACAAGACTGATTTGCCATCATTCACAACCAAAGTATGGCGACTTAGAATTTGCAAACTACAAAAACCAAGAGCTGAAAGTGCGATGCATCATCAAATACCCGGACAACTTAAAAGAGGTCATTCATATTTTAAAAATGGAGGAGACAGATACTTGTAACTGCAAAATTGTCTAAAACACTATATCATTTCCTACCCATTGAAAAATCCTTCCTCAGCTTTCAAAACCTCACTTCCATAACGAACAGCTCGACGTAGAATACGCCTAAGAACGTACTCACGACCTTCATTGCCTGCATAAAGCAATATGAATTGCTAGATTGTTTATGACAGGCAACATTAAGAGTTTTTAGACTCAGGACACACTAATGTTATCTGAAAAAAGATGCTGAGAGAATTAGGTAAAAGCATAATGAAATATGCCAAAAAATCAGACTAAGCAGTGGCAGTCAACCTGGACAAGAACCATCAGCTATGGCAAATGATAAAGTTCTAATGTGATCTGCAACAACCCGATAAGCCATGTCAACTTTGTCAACATCCTCTGCTCCAACTTTTCCAGAGTATGGTCGAGCTCCAGTCGCCTATACAAAAGTTGGAAGAGCATATATACTCAATGAAAATTGAGTTGAGTAATACTACAGCCATCAAAAGTTTCATCCTCAAGGTCAGAAAGCTGGGAGCTGAAACAGATCCTTTCACCAGGAAAGGGCAGAGAACCATTAAATGCATGCTTTTGCAATTAAGGGTAGAAAACGAAAAGAGTAGTGGTTCTTTAAAATCCCAAGTAAGAGTATAGTACATAGGCAATATACTCAAGTCAGAATTTGAAATCCAGTACTTAACTGATGAATAACACTATCATATTGCAAAAAATAAAAATAAAAAAATTGATAAACCTTTTTCCAAATAAAAATGAACTTATTAAGTTATTTTTAACACCTCACAATATACACATAGATAATGAGTACCGAGAGAACGACCAATAACTAACAGATGCCATCAAATCCCATTTAATAAAAAAAATAGTTGAGAAGTTGTATACCTGTTGGATAGAATCGAAGATAGGCATGAATACATCAGTGTCGTAATTGCTCATCTTGTTCTGAAGCACCGAGGTCAGTCTCTCAAACCCCATACCAGTATCAACATGCTTAGCAGGCAGAGGTTTCAAGGAGCCATCGCTTTCCCGATTAAACTACAAGAGAGTAACACATAAGCAGAAAGAAACAGAGAATAATGCCAAGACATCAACAAATATACATGAGACAAAAAGCACAACATGTAATGGCAGTAGCATTATCATTGATGTTCAAAGCACTGATTCCAAGTCACAGTCATCCTACTCCAGAAATCATGATGTATGAGAACAATGAGAGGTTTTATTGGAAACCGTACCTGAATGAAGACAAGGTTCCATATCTCGATGCAAGTAGGATCATCATAGTTAACCAAGGAAGAAGCATCGCGATTACCAATTCTATCAAAATGTATCTCGGTGCAAGGCCCACAAGGTCCTGTATCACCCATCTCCCAAAAGTTGTCCTATTGAAGCCGTAAGAAGAATAACAAGATGAGTACCAAATCGAACATAGATGGAATAGTATGTAAATTGACAGCTGTATCTCCTTCAAAAATCAAGCAAAATAGTTGGCCGCACATGATAAAAGCAAGTATACAAGAATATCTGCTAAGTTTTTTATTTTATGTCATTGGAGCTGCAGTCTATCAAGGAAAAAGCACAAGAACGTTCAACTAGTGAAACACATAACAAGGATCATCAGCTTGAACATGCAACTTCCGTCAATGGATATCAGTTCATGCCACCATATGCATGCATATAGAGGTAAAAAACACCCCTCCATGCAGACAGATATGTAAAATCATGATAACCGCACAAACAAGCCCACAGTGGGAATCGGGCATAACAGGGAAGAATGAAACCACAGTTTTAGATCTCAAAGAGGACAAACCTTACAACCAAAAGGTAAGACACGCCCAGGAGGTAAAAATTTAAGCCATATTTCTCTAGCTTCATTATCAGGAGCAAGACCAGCTTTCTCATCACCACCAAAATAGGTGGCATAGATTCGATCTTTTGGCAGCTTGTAAACCTGTGAGACCACAGGTGGAAAACTGATGAGCAAACGGATTATACAAATGAATAAATCATTTCCAAATGGTTTCATTTAAATTAAGAAACTTCAATCATTAAATACTATTGGAGAAGGAGCTCAGCTAATAATACATCTTAGTCTTGTAAAACTGGAACTTGGTCTAAAGCAAAAGGAGTTCCCCGACCATAAGGGCTGAAACAGTTTCTATCCTAAAAATAACAACAAAAAGCACTTGCTACAAGATTGTCAACTCTGCATTAATATGCACGCCTGTACAAGAAAATAATAAGTAAAAACAAAAAAAGTAGCTATTGTCAAAGCACTTGCCACCGTGAGAATTTCCCAGGCCCACTCGATAGCCTCTTTCTTGAAGTAGTCACCAAATGACCAGTTGCCAAGCATCTCAAAGAAGGTGTGATGGTAAGTGTCCTTTCCTACATCATCGAGATCGTTGTGCTTCCCACCAGCACGAATGCACTTCTGGGTGTTGCAAGCACGTGACAGTTTGCTCAAGGGATTGGTCGGATCAACTGTCCCCAAGAATATTGGCTTGAACTGGTTCATTCCTGCCAAAAGCACAAAATGCAGACCCAAATCCTGAAAGGCCCTTTTTTTCCCAGTATCTACACGCTCGAGGAAAACATGTGATTGGTTGGTCCTACAACACCATCACGCTGAGCGGAACAATGCGACAAATTAAACCGGAGATACAACAATATCTCCCGATCATACGCAAGCACAAAGCAAAATTGCTCCGAGAAATTCGGGGAAGTAACGAGAATCTTCACCAAATAAGGCAACAAAAGCAAGACTGAACGAGTCCAATCTCCGTCAAACGCAGCACCTGCATTGGCGAAGAGCAAGGTAGGGTCATTGACGGGCACGACCGGGCTGGACGGCCAGTTGACGTGCCTCTTCCCCTCGAAGAACTTGATGAAGGTGTCCCGCACCCGGGTCGCGGGCCACTGCTCCTCCACCTGCGGCATGGCGGCGACGGCGGCGGCACCCCGCGGCGGCGTCCGATCGGGGAGGGAGTCTCGCGCCAGCGGCGAGGAGCAGTGCAACCGGAAGACGATCGGAGACGGAGGCGGAGGAGAGGCGGGAAGGGCGGAGGAGGTGGCGGCGAGATTCGAGGGGGAGAGGGAGGCGAGGAGCCGTAGAGCGACGGTGGCGGTGGTGCTTCGTCGTCTACAGAGGAAGCTCATTCATTTTTTTCCTCCGGTTTTTGGCTCGCAACTGCACGCTACGTTTTTATCGCGGGGAACATATTCCCCACCCAAACCCTAGCCCGCAACGAAATCCCCCTCTCTCTCTCTCTCTCTCTCTCTCTCTCTCTCTCTTCCTCGAGCTTTGGGGATGGATATATTCACTTCCCTTTCCTTTCCTTTTCTTAATTAACCTTTATAAAGTGATTTTACGTTTGATTCCTTCTACGATCATCTAAAGAGTTAATACCACGGATAATTTCAAATTAATATATTTATTATAAATTTGCTCTAAACGGGCACAAAAGTCCACGAGACACGTATCTATAAATATGTGATGAATATCTAATGATAAGATGTTGATGGGATTATCGATGAATTGAATGAGCATGTTAAAATCCATTTCCAAAATTAACTTCCTGAATTGCATTTGGGCAGCGCTATTTCCACCCCCATTTTGGCTGAGACACTCCTTTTCTCCTATGAACGAACTTACCGAAATACCTCCACTCTCCCTTTCTCTTCGATTTATTATTTCTTCTTTTATCGGGCTAACCCATTTCTTTTTGTTACCAAGCTAACTCACGAAATTGTTGTTTATTTCTATTATCTCTCTTATCTCATCAGCTTCGCAATATAAATATCAAATTTCATCTAACAAGAAATTATCTTATCCTACGTCCTATTATCACTTTGCCTAGTGAAGGTTGTTAATTTTAATTTATTATCCCATATTTTTAATCACAAAAGTTACATAGAATGTTAGAAATTTTTTGTTTTGATGGCTTATAAACATACGATTAATTGCCTTTTTTATCAAATAGTTTAAGGGAAACTTTACTTCAGAGTTGAAAATTAAAATTCAATCTAATTATCTAGGCAATTTTAAATTAAACATCATTGATTTGTGCTTTCTTTTGAGTTTTTTCCATTTTAATACAAATTTCAAGATGAGGGTTAACAATTTATTTACACCTTCTTTACTTTAAAACTCATATAAGATCTTTTCAAAAGAAAATTTTAAGCATATTTTAAACTTTTAATCCGCGTGATATGAGATTGAATCTATCATCGATATTAATTACTTTCTTCATTGTAGGATTAGAACAGCAAAAAGTTTCCTTTTTTTCCCTTTATGTGCTTATCTTTTGTTAATACTTAGATATGATCTAAATATAATTTGATCATGCTTCTAACAAATTAACCTTTTTCATATTTTGATTAATTTTTCTTTTCCATATTTGATAAAGATTTGCTACATAATTAAATTGAATTTTCATTTTCGACTTTGAAATATACTTTTGATCATACTATATTACAAAAAATAGTCAATTAATTGTGTGTTCATAAGTTGTCATAAATAGAAATATCATGTGATTGAAGATATGAGACGATATATTAAAATTGACAACATTGTCTAGGCAATGTTATAACAAGATACATGGTAACATAATATTTTGTCGTGTGTGATGGAGGTTTTGTATTGTGAAACTGATGTGAGAAACAATACAAATAAAGGTAGTTTTGTGGGTTAGCCTAATAAAAAAACAAAAAGTAAATTGAAGAGAGAGAGGAGGGTACTTCAGTAAGTTACATAGGAAAAAGAGGTGTCTTAGTTAAAATGAGTGTGGAAAACAATGTCATCCATTACATTTTTAGGTGTCTATTTATTTCATGAAAAGCATTTTCCGAGAAAATATTTTTCTAATTTTCCGGCATTTAATTCACTTAAGAAAATGAGTCAACGAAAAATATTTTCAAATTCAATAAAAAAAACTTTCCTACCAAAACTTAAAAATTCGGGAAAATGATTTCCTCTTTAAAAGCATCGGATAACATTTTATGATGCTTGGACCAAAAATTCTATAATTGGACATGAGAACCTCAAAGTTGGTTCCCATGTTCCATCATTCAAGATCAGGTCAACAGGTCCGATCCCTCGTCGCCCATGCCCAAGTCCATCAAGGCAAGGCCTAAACCCCGAATGCCTATACCCAATGCTATTTAAGGCCATGCTCGGGTCCTTGACGCTCGAGCTCTTGTCCTAACCCATAGGCCAGGGTCTTAGACTTGGGTCCTTGGTTAATGAATTTTTTTTTTATAATTTTTTTTTAAATATATCAAAATTTTAATTATTTCTTTTATTTTCTTTCTTCACTTTCTTTTTCTTTTTGCTACTTCCTTGGGCAATCCCCCTATGAGCTCGCAACCTCTAGCGGGCGAGGCTTCAGCTCACCTATGGCTGATCGCCGACCTTGTCGCCGTGGCTGGCTGTTGGCCAAGGAAGAAAAAAAAAAGAAAAGAAAAGAAAAAATATATATAAATAATTACAAATATGAATTTTTTATAATTATTCCAATATGATTTTCCTTCCCAAATAACAGAAAATACTTTCCAGATCTTTTTCAATTTTAGTCAACTACTAAAAAATGAAGTTTTTTTTTTGAAAAATATTTTGTAGACATAATACATTTGTCGCGAAACAAAAAGATCATTATATTGTTATTGAGTCCCGAAACTACTTTTTAGTGTTATTGGGATTATACGTGTACAAGGTGACTTTTTTTTATTGAAACAAGCTGCCTTGACTTGGGGACATATTTGCATTTATGGCTTGTTTGACAAAATTGAAAAATAAGTGCGATATCAAGCCCCCTCACATTTGTTTTGCTTTTTGGGGCTGAAGTGGATTTTTTATTGAGGGAAAATTGTTCAAAAATTTCTAAACTTATTATACAGTGACTAATTCAGTCTCAAATATTTTAATTATATCAATTTAATTCTAAAATTTTTGATAATTTACCGATTTGGTCATAAAAAATACTTTATTCGTATTAATTTAATTATAGATATTGAAAATTTACTAATTTAATCATAAATCTTTTGATCAAATGTACAATTTAATATTTGAATGCATGAAAATGTTCAATTTCAAGGGTAATATCGATAACAACTATTTAAAAATCACATTAAATAAATTAAAAATTTTGGATAGTATTACGTATTGAGTTAATATTCAGTTCGGAGATCTGATTGTTAATTGGCTGACGGTTGAGGAATTATTTGTATGAATATCCCAATCGCAAAGGACGTGAAAGGTTCGGTGACCGCCGGCGGATCGCAGCCGGAGCCTCTTCCTCTTCCTCCGCAGGCTCGCGACGGCCAAAAACCCCAGAGCGAACCAGAGGAGGCAAGTCAAAGCCTCTCGAGCTTCGAAGAGACCTCATCGCACTTCGCGTCGCCGATCGCGCATTACCGAAGGGTTCCGATGAAGCCTCTGCTCCTGCTGCTCCTGTCGGCCCTCGCTTCTATCCCAACCCCCGCGTCGCCGGCGACCCCCGATCCCGAGCCCGGCGGCTTCCCCGAGTGGAAGCTCGTCACCAAGCAGAACTTCTCTTCTCAGATCAGGCACCACCCTCACATCCTCCTCCTCGTCACTCTTCCTTGTAAGTTCCCTGTGACCGGGCATCGCCTAAGGGCCTATCACTGGCGTGCCGAGTCCTTCGTTCGACCGAGCTCGAGTGTTTCCGGAGCTCGGTTCGAACCTCACATGGCGCTCTCTGCGTTAGCTTACTTTGTGATTGACGCTTTCTATGTCGGAGAGTCTAATGATGCAGCTTAATTGTTGGATTTTCTCAATACCCTTTCCTTGTTGAGTTTTTCAGCAGCTTAGTTTCGCGCGTTCGTCGATATTGGTGCAGTGCAAGTTTTGTCCCTGGTTGGCTATTTCGTATTAAGTCAGTTCAAGTTTCGTTTCGTTAATTTGTATTGCAGGGGTTCATGTAGCAAACATCCTTGCAATACCTATGTCGTAGGATAAAGAGCTTCATGTCAAACTCTTTGGCTTTGTCATTCTGACTAGTTATAGGGGCATGTTGATTGGTGTATGTGTCTGATTTGATCGATATCTCGATTTTGTACATTTAGTCTTGAAATGTAAACATGCTAGTTGTGGATGCTATCGGTTGAGGCGAACATCCGGAAGTGCAAAAAAGGGTACTAACAATTCGTGGACCAAATGAGCTGTATGAGCGGTGACGTCCGTGTATGGTTCCATGAGAAGAGCGGTGGACAGAAATGGCCTCGATGCATTACCATTTGGTGTTGATGCACATTGTCTTTGACCTTTTTTGTCGCTTTCACTTGAAAATTATGTCTATTTTGTGCTTAAAAGTTTTATGAAGATGTGTTGGTTTCCAAGATGATTTCATAAAACGTCAACATGACATGCTTGGTATGATAGTGAGTCACCACACCCGTGACCGTCACTTGTCATATTATATACACATGGCCATGTTGGCTTCAATTAAAGAGTCGATATAAGTTGGGTTGTAGGGGTAAAAGCAGGCCCTACTACAACAAAGCCTCTTTGTAGATCTTTCATCTCAGCTTTTCACATGTAGGGTCTGGTGAGTCTCGATCCCTCATGAAAGAGATTGCTCATTCGCTCCATAAAAGGAAAGAAGAACTCGGTTCCTTGAGGCTGATGTTTATGTACAAAAATGTGGAAAAGATGCTGGCGGATGCTATAGGTGCTTCCCAGGAACAGGAAACCACCATTATGTATTATCACCATTCTACATCTTACAAGTATCGCGGAAGACTTCGGGCACAGAATATATTGTCGTCACTTCATCCTTATTTGACAGTTCCTCCTGAAAATCTTCCCCTTGAACTTATCAAATTTGAACAGGACTTGAAAAGCTTCCTTGAATCGACAGACAGAGCTTTACTTCTTCTGGAATTTTGTGGATGGGCTCCAGAATTGCTGATTAGGGCGAGGAAGAATGGTACTGAACATGGCTATGGTTCACAGGGTATGTTTATCTTTGCTAGCAATGCTAAACGAAGTGTTGTTGTATTAAATAGACAGATTTCCTGGTTTTGACTGAACATGCTGATCGCCTTATTAAGGTACTGTTGAATAGTCAATATTACTCAGATAATACTTAATGATTCTGTTTGTGCTATAAATTGTATTTGCCCAACATAATTTGAGTCCACTACTTTGTATTTTACCAGTCGCTGTATGCTTTGGCCCTAGAGGCAAAGGAAGTTTGGCAATGGCATGCACTCATCCTAATATGCTGAGGATAGCCTCTTCCATTATTCCTTTTGGTGCTATCTAATCACAAATTTATAAGACATTTTGTCGTTCTTTTTACGTGGTTAAGTCCCCTTTTTGTCCCCTAACTTGTAGTGCCTTTTCAATTTCCTATCCAATTATTTCTGTAGTGGTATGGAGTCCTTCTGTTGCCATTCATTACATTTAATGATGAATTTGTGCGATCAAGTCCTTCCGTCACCACTTGTTGCTTGACTCTTTAAATTCTAATGTCGCAAAAATTGACGTGGTTGAATGCCTGGTACTCTTTCTCTCTCCTCTTCGTACTATATTCACCACTTGTCAATTGCCACGTCAACAACTTGACATGTTAGTTGTCGGAAGGACTTGATTACGCCAAAAAAGATATAGAGACATTGCAAAAACACTAAGTTAGAGGTTAAGATGTGGGATCAACCCTTCTTTTTAGCCACTTATATAAGTTGATTTTAAAAATTCATATCAGGCTTGTGGGGACATTGATTTTTTATCCACGAACTCATATGATACATTGTTACAAAATGTTGCTAAAGACCAATAGAACTGAACTTTTGCAGGGGATATTGTCGAAGCCAATTACCATGAAAAGACGGACAGAATGTCAGCATTTATTGGAAACAAGAAGCAGAAGGTGGCTGGTACTTTACTTGCACTTAGTATGATTTTGCTTTGTGAAAAACAAATCAACGAGTTTGTCTAATGATCCCTGCATATTTTTGGGGCAGAGTTTGGAAAATGGTGTCGCACAATGTGGGATCCAAAATGGATTCTATGGGATCCCTTCATTTGGGGAATTAAGCTCGATCAATGATAATCCTACTACGGACAGCGCTGAGGACGAGAGGCACGGGGCTGGAGTCTCATGTAATTTCAGAGAGTTTCAACAATTTGAATCTTTCTTCTCAAAGTTCATGACAGCTGCAAGAGAGTTTTTACTGCCACCCGAGAGACATAGATTTGGTCTGATTACAAATAGATCATTACTTTTGTCATTGGGGGTTGGAGCAATTAATTCATGGTCAGCAATGATACATTATGCTGGATGTCCCAGTTGCTCAAAGTATCTCGAGAAAGAGGACGACTTCGAGAGGTTTCTGCAGATAGAAGATCCGGCAATTGCTGAAGTGAGTCTTCCATTAAGATGTCATCCTTGATTTCTATAAATTCTGTACCACTTGTTGCTTCGGTAAGCTGAACGTTTAAGGTCCTTGATATATATATATATATATATGTATATGTATATGTATACTGACTTGGGCACTCCTGATGACTTAGACCAAGTTTATCGAGAAGAAAAAATTCCAGATGAATAGAATGTATAGTCATATGAAATTTTCCTGGCCTCAGAAGAGCTGAGTGGTGAGTTGCAGTTCTGAGCATTAGAGTAGTCACATCTTTGTTGTAGAGAGGTAATAATAGATTCCAGTCATGCTAATTGGAGACTCTTAGAGCGTGTTGAAATGCATTCTCAGGAGAGATTATGTATCATGAACCCTATGACTGCGGCCAGGTTGAGCTAGTCTGTATTTTTAAGTGGAATCACTCACTAGTTTAGGTCAACTTTGACTGTAATGCTTATTTTTAAGGAGAGGAAATGTTTGTTCTAGGACCTACAACTACCTTACCCTAATCTTGGCTGAGTCTTTAATTTCCTCTTGATCTACTACGTCAGCTTCATTTCTGAAACAACCATTTAACTTGAATATTCTGCAAAAACAGAAAGTTCTTTCTGCTATAGATATACAAGTTATGGAAGCTCCAGATACTTATTATGGCTTTTGATATTTCTAGGCCTAGAAGACTCTCTGGGCATTGTGCATTTGTGTTTTAGTTTAGTGGCAGCATGTTTCCATTTTTTATTGACCTAAATACCATTTTTATATCTTGTAGTTGGAAGATAATGAGCGTAACTTAGAGCCTGCTTTACCAGCAAATAAGCCATCGATACTTCTTTTTGTGGATAGGTCATCGGACTCATCAGAAACGAGAATTAAGAGTAAGGAAGCATTCGATGCTTTTAGAAAACTGGCGCTGCAGTACCATATTCCCGCTCACATGCGTGAAAAGAATAAAGAAGAGCCGGGAAAATTTTTGGCCCATTCACATCTGTCATCAAGAAGCATGAGTAGGCAGCCTAAAGCACCGGAAAGTACATCTAGGCATCCTAAGTTAAAACTATACCAATCATCTCAGAGTGTAAACTTAGGGGATAAGGTGTCTATCATGATAGTGAATGACAAAAAGCATGCAACTTTAGATAAGATCACTACTGATGTGCAAGGAAGTTCTTTGCATGAAGTTTTGGAAAATTTTCTTCAGAGAAACAAGGGAGCCAGGTTGAGCTCACTCGCCAAGAAGGCAGGCTTCCAACTTCTGTCTGATGATTTTGAGATTAAAATATCAAATCCATTGTCGTCTCAGACAGAAATTCAGCCTAACCAGGCTTCAGTTGAACTTTCCAAGGAAGACCTGGTAAGTCAGATTGATCAGGACCAGGAGAAAGTAATAAATATTATGAGCACATCAGCTGCAGGACTTGGGGAAAATATGATTCCCACTGGTTCAGAACCTTTGCGTTATGATGAAGAGAAGATAGACACTGCTAATTTGAGCGATGATTTAACATCCGCTGAGAGTGAGCACATTTTTACCAATACTGAACTTGATAATCTTGAAGATATCAGGGAAGATGAAATACATTTATCAAAGGTAGATAAAATAAGGGGACAGCTGCAGTCACGAGGCTTGGAAGGTTCATTTTACTTTTTGGATGGTAATTACCGGCTGCTGAAGGCCTTGACTGGAGGGTTGAAGGTTCCATCCTTGGTAATAATTGATCCGATTTTGCAATGCCACTATCTGTTCCCAGATCAGATGCATTTTAGCTACACTCCACTGGCTAACTTCCTAGATGGGTATTTGAATGGTAGTCTTCTCCCGTATCAGCGCTTCGAGTCTCTGATAACGATGCCTCGGGATGCTGCTCGCCCCCCCTTTGTAAATTTGGATTTTCATGAGGCTGATTCTATACCACGGATAGCGGTTAAAACTTTTTTTGAGCTGGTTTTTGGTTTTAATCACTCCGAGACTGGTAATGTTGCACCTGCTAGGCGGAAGGATATGTTGGTCCTGTTTAGCAATGGCTGGTGTGGATTTTGCCAGAGAATGGAACTAGTTGTTCGTGAAGTACATCGAGCTTTGAGGGGTTATGTGAACATGCTGTCTCGTGGATTTCAAAATGCTCAAACACAGTTCAGCATTGGTGAGTATCTACTTTCTTGCTTTCACTAGGCAAACTTCATTTCCTTGTTCTTCTGCATCTCTTTCATCTTGCAATGACATGCCATGAGCTACCCAATTAAAAGCATTTTGGTGTTTTAAGTGGAAGTTTGGACATTCAAGTGCTACTGAGTTGGTTGTTGATCATAATTGGTGTGAGTTTGAGGGTAGACCTGAGCTAATCCATGTCTTTAGAGTGGCCCCTCCAGATCTGTTCAAGCGCCATAATACAAGTGTGGTAACCTCTGGTTAAGTCATGAATATTAGGGATCTGTTGGCAAACTGAATATTGGAAATAGTTTGTGTTACAATATAATGTTAAATTTTTCCTTCGGGGGCTATGTTTTCCTTCAACCTTGTTGGAGGAAACGCCCTCCAACCATGCCTTTGAGTGATGGATTACAAACATGGACACCACCCACATGTAATTTTTGGTTAAGTTTGCATGTGAGTAATGTCCATAATTTGTAACATATCAAGCAGTGGCATGGTTGGAGAGAGTTTCGTCCCACCCCTTTCTTCAAGCACCTGAATCAACATATACCATGACTTCTTATTGAGATTCACATTTGAATTGAATTCTAAATGTGGTTATCACGTTTCCCTTACGACTTTTTCCTATATTACCGGGAATTGGGATATGAGTATCAGATATGGACAAGGACTCAAGTTTTTGGTTTGTCTAACCTCAAAATTGACATAATTATAATTGGCAGATTGTTAGAGAAATCGATAGGGCTTTTTGGACATCTTATTCCCATTTCTTTGCTATTTCCTTTTGTTAATTTAATATAACTATTATATTACCTAAACCAAACAACTTAAGAGCCGTTATGGTGCAATTCTATTTTGACAAGAATAACACTTACATTGCACTCTTACTGTTACTATAACCACTCATTGGGTCTAATAGCACCTAAGGAAATAATATGGTATTCAACTTATGGGAGTACACTTATCGGACAGATATTGCCAACTTCTCATGAAGCTCAATGGCTTTGCACTCATGCACATGCACAAATAGAAGTGCACGCATGCATACATTCATACATGTTTGTTGTGGTTAGTATATGGTTGGTTTTGCCACTAAATATATGGACTTTATGTATAGTTGTTGAAAATCTGTTACGTTGCTTGGCAAAAAAATGTATAGGTATATTAACCTGCCAATTAACTCTCTTTTTTTCTGAGATGGTGATCAACCATTATTAGGATGTCATTATACGTTAAGCTAAGGTCCTGCTTATCGGGCCCTTGTGGAGGGACTATGTAAAACTCTTCCAGTGATAAGACAGGACAAGACTCTATTAATACATGTCTTTTTCAGAAATAAATTTTTACTTGGTTTATATTTTGAGAGACAAAAATGTATAACTTTTACCTGATTTAGGAAGTGCTTCATATATGGAAGACAACAAGGAGGGTATGGCTCAAAAGCTTCCTCTTGTTTACTTGATGGATTGCACAATGAATGATTGCAGTCTTATTTTCAAAGCAATGAACCTGGTATGTCTGGTTTGAAGTCCATTCATTGCTTTTTTCTCATTTCCTCTACTTTTAGATGAATGATCTTGATTTTGTCTTGGTTGTTGAAATTATTTGCTTAATCCTTCATCTCTGAATTTTTCCTGTAATTTTGTCAATTGTTCGCATGTAATACGGGGTGCAAAACTGCATATGGACAGGGCATCTATAATAAAATGCGTGAACTGTTTCTAGAAAACTCCTTTATTAGATAATGAAACGAAAGACCTGGTAGCATTTTCTTGCGAGGATACTATCCTAATTTTTTTTTTTAAATTACTCACTCAAAGGAAGGTCTGTGAAGGAGCCATTTGCCAATTTGAACTAAACAATGCTGAGTGAAGTTAGGCCATTCTTTTCTTTTTGATCTTTAAACTATAACACTCTTTGTTCAGCTTAGTCAGTAATCCAAAGTTGGTGGAGCCATATTTGATACTCAACAATCCATAAATGACCCCTAAAGAATCTCAACAGCCATTTTTTATATTTTTGCATGTTATATCAACGATCTTAGTGCGTTAAACTTTTGTACCTTTCTTTTGTGATGAAAGATGTATTGGCTAAATGCTAATTACATGGGCAATATCCCATGCCATCATACATCCAGTCCAATTCTGGATTCAGAAAACCAAAGCTGGTGATCAATACCTTTGGGAAGGGCTAGGCGTAATTAGAGGGTTGTCCGTGTAAGTTAGCGAAAGCATAGGGTTGCATTGTGATCTTTCAAAAACCTTTGTTTATAATTTGGCAATAACAAGTTTTTATCAAATTAGATATGATATCTGCATCTAGAAAAGCATGAGTTCACCTTGATCAATTTGCAAAGGCAATAGATTAGTGGTCCCAAAAAACCTAGAGCAAAGCTTGTGCATTCTGCATCGAAGTATATTGCTCTATGATCTGTTTCTTTTGGAAAGAGGCACCCAATCTAAGGAGCAAATTGGCAAGATGCAAATTTGGAATTCTTCTAAAAATTTGCTTCCATGCATGGATGATTCCTCTCATTTTGTTGCTGGCAGTCTTTTTAGGTTCAATATGTTGACTTAGACAGCTTTGAATTGCTAAGAAGCTATCAATATGGTCTGCAAATGTTCGATGACAACAAGACTCACTTTTGTGATTTGGGATTTGCAGAGAGAACTTTACCCAGCTTTGGTGTTGTTTCCAGCAGAAAATAAAACTTCTGTGTCTTATGACGGCGATATGGCAGTTGCGTCTATTGTCAAGTTCTTAGCTGACTATGGAAGTTATTCTCATAACCTCATCAGTGAGAAGGGTAATGCTTTCTTCTTCTGCAGGGAGCTCTGCCTATTGTAGGACATCGCAGTGTTTATTCGATGCCGAAGATGGATGAATTCGCAGGATGGTACCCTATTGTGCGAATTGAATAGATCCTCCTCAAGAGCATGTCCAGTTTCTGTATCTGTTTCTGTCAGAAATTGACCGTTTCTAGTATTCTTAGAACACAGTTTCCCATAATTGCAGAACATCCATTATTAGGTTCCATCCCCTTTTCTTCATGATATCAGCCAGTGTTGCACAACTTTCTGGGGCTATATGTTCCCTTTTTCCTTTTTTAAAAAACCTTAAGTTTGAACTCTGGTTACTGTTATTCTACCTCGGTTGATCTGCATTCCTCAGAATTTTCTATATTGCCTGTTTGTAGATTGGTCAAAACATTTTATGCTGACTAGAAACCCGATTACCCTTTTTCATAGGAATCCTCTGGACTTCACGGGCAAAATATGGCGTGGGTCAAAATTCTTTCAGCACAACATCATCTAATGTGGTTGATGAGGAAAATCTCGCAGGAAAGGACCAGTTACAGGACTTTTTGCTGCAAAATAAGGCTGCAGACAGAACGGTCGAGTACAGTTGGACCAAACTGCCTAAATCAAAAGGCCCAGATGGAGCAGCTTCCCGTGTAGTGGTGGGTTCCATCCTTGTTGCTACTGAGAAACTTCTTGGCATGCACCCATTTGCTAACTCCCAGATTCTCATTGTGAAAGCGGATAAAGTCACTGGGTTTCAAGGTCTGATTATTAACAAGCCTATTAGCTGGGATATTCTGCATGAACTGGAAGAAGGGTCTGAGTTTCTTAAGGAGGCACCTCTTTCGCTTGGTGGGCCCCTTGTAAACCGTAGACTGCCTTTAGTCAGTTTAACTCGAGCCGATAAGAACCAGTACCTGGAAATCCTACCAGGGATGCGCTTCGTTGACCAGTTGGAGACGGTTAGAGAGATCGATGAACTCAAGGCAGGAAATGGATCTGTTGCTGATTATTGGTTTTTCTTGGGGTGTGCAAGCTGGGGGTGGGACCAGCTATTCGATGAAATTGATAAAGGAGCTTGGAACGTCAACCATGACGCAATGAAGGAAGTTACTTGGCCGAGACCATGATCTCATTCGTTTTGTCGTACCATCCGGTTAGAAATCCTTTTTTCTGTCGGGATAACTTTGGAAAGCTCGTTATAGGAATTTTGAATGAGCGTCTGAAAGATGGATGCGTCTTGTCCTATATGTATTTCATTATACGTCCCCCATAGAGATGTTGAGATCACATTCAGGTATCCCTTTCAAATATTTAGTTTCAATCAAATTGTCGGTTTAAATGTACATATAGCCTTCTGCTTGAGGTATTTTTTCCTCTTTCTTTAGTATTTTTAACCAACCAGTCATTTCAGTTCGTGAACTCCTTTCCGGTCGTTCTACGTACGACATTGCAATGATTTAAGCACCGTCACGATTTGCTGAAGACTTGTAAAAGGCCAATTGCAGGAATTTCGAATAAAAAAATGAGTAAAGCAGACATTCAAGATACGAAGATCGCTTAAATAGACAGTCTTCTGCAGGTAAGAAATGCAACTATGCATCCAGGCTTTTCGGTGTCAAATGATGTCCTTTATACCAAAGAGGATCAATTGATGTCCTTTACATCAGATGCCGCACAGCCATCTCTAGTTGAATTCTAAGGCGTTTCAAATATTTTATTACTCAGCTTCTATATACAACAGATTAACCAGGTCACCGTCCGTTTTAACTACCGTTTATTAAGTTACAGACCTTTCTCCACAGACCCAGAACCTGATCAATCTCATAGCTTATCACTCCCACAGGATACCACGTTCGACCAGGAATTGTACGGGTGGTTCTATTTCTGGCTGGCAATTCCTGTAGTTTGCCCCCATACAAGTCTCTCACTACGTTTTTCGCCAGGAAAAAGATCAAGTATGCATACACGAGCTCAACCAATGCAGGAACTAATGGTAACTTTAAAGAGCAGGTCAGTTGCAACCAAAAAGTGCAAGCTAACTGGCACAGCCAAACAAATAGTTGACCTATTATTAGCTCAGTGAACAAAATCCTACCTGCCATGTTATACAAGAGAATCAGTAATTTTCGCAAAACATGTCACTCCACAAACAATAAAATATCCTGTTTGAGAGAGCGAGACAGACGAATGTCGTGCTAGAAAGAAGAGATATTATGAGAGGACAGCCCCCGTACAACTGCTTGCTATTGCTAGACCCAAATAAATTGCGCCAGAGGTGCCGAAGTGAGACACCAGCATCTCCGGAATACAAGGACTGTTCATCTCCAGATGTTCTGCAGGTACCAAATTAGACAGTGTAAATCCATCCATGTCACAAGAATGGACCCTATAAAAAAAGAAGCTAAATCTAGAGAAAAGACTTTCATCACGACTTCCCCCGTAAAAGCCATAACCGACTCGTCGTTAAAAAAAAAGACATTTCATACAAAGACCTTAACTAGCCCAAACAAAAGCTCCATTAGGTACAGGAGGATTCTCACTCCAGGATCCATCTAATGAAAATCAAAACCAGCATCTCAAAATGGCCACAAACTTCCAGTAAGCTGCAAGTCCAAAATGAGCAGATTAGTAGCACTATCAGATAACTCCTACAGCCTAGATAAGAATACTTCCCAATGCCCTTGAACAGAAATTCCAAAGGTGCCATATCTGTAGTAAATACCACAACATCAGTCTAAAGATTGGGGAAAAAGACAGAATTCAACACTGCTAGTACATTGCCAATTCAACTTCAACCAGAGCATTATCATCTGGTACTATGTGGAGTCCCACAAAAGCACATGGGCTATAATCATGGCTATAAGAAGTTCCAGAGACAACCTTTTAACATCCTAGCGGCACCAGGGATCTTTTCATCGCTTTCTACCACCACGTTCCCTCAGAGAAAGTGCAAGAGTTTCTCCATCTTTGATGTTGTAATGCGCGAGAGAAATATTTTCCTTGAGGAAACCAGGTTTTCCACTCAGTTTCTGTTTGTTTGCTGGTAATTGTATCTCCCCAGCAATCTTTTCCTTCAGACTGCCCACAGTTTCAGATAAAGACTGCACTGCAATTTCCAAAACCTGGCCTTTAAGATTTCCTTCGTCAAGATTGGGTACAGATACATTAATACGAGCAGGGCCCTGCAACAATTCCAATCAAAGAATTTCAATCAGTCCATGGACATCAAAATACTAAAACAAATATAGAGAGTCAGAAAATAATAGGTACAACAGAGACATGCAAAAACAACAGAGGTCACATACGGGATTTTGGGCCAGAAACTGATCCTCCGGAATAAGGGCAGTGTCATCAAGCTTCTGCCTCTTTGGCTCTGGCTCTTCTGGAAGAGGTGGAGGTGCCTCCTCAGGAGGTGGGGGTGGAGCCATTCCCTGTGATGGAGGAGGCGGCGGTGGCATCATGGGCAAACCAGTTGGGGGAACAGGCATGGGGACAAAAGGTCGTGGAACCGGCATGGGTGTAAACTGAGATCCAGGAGGAGGTGGTGCAGGAATTCCAGATGGATTCATATATGAATGAGGTGGCATAGGTGGCCCATTGACCATCATGGGCTGCTGTCCAGAAGTCATGGGCATTGGAGGTGGTGGTGGACGAACTGGAGATACCATTGGCATACCGGGAGGCCTGGGAGGAGGCACTGGATATGCACTGCTAGTTTGCGCATATTGGACTGGGTTTGGAGGGACACGAGGAAGATTTAAGGCAAGTCCTGGAGGAGGAGGCAGAGGGCGCACAGATGGAAGAATAGGCCTTGGTGGAGGAGCAGCAGGGCCAGGAAGAGTCCTTGCATCATTTCCAGCATCGTTCTGTTCGTCCATGTTAGCATTCTGAGACAAAGCTTGATTTGCAGTGCGTCCAATGCTGCCAGTATGACCATCCCATATAACCTGCTTTGGTTGCTCATCTTTCTTCTTTTCAATCTCAGCCTTCACTGCATTAGAAACTTCTTCCTCGGTTGTACCAAAAATATCCGGACGAGTCCTTGCTAGTCCAACGATGTTCCTAGATATTTCATCATCCTGCGCAAGAGTTGTCTCCCTAATCTTGGCGAACATTCTCTCCTTCTGTTCCTTGTACTTTGGATCAATGAGAGAAATTCTCATGTGTTCTGACATTTCATTAATCAGAATCAGTTCGCCAGTAATAGGGGAAACAACAAATTTGGTTGGGTCTCTCTCAGCAGGTATTCTCTCTTCTGGTCTCTTCCAGTTCTTCACTATTCTCATAGGTGGTTCCTCCTCGTTGTCCCTGGCCATGATCTTCCTGTCATCGTCATTTTCTTCAAGCCTAGCTGCCCTCATACCCTCTTCAACAAGTTGTACCTCCTCCTCATCCATTTCCATTTCCACCTCCCTTCCAGGCTCAACCATTTCTTCCTCTTCCAGATTAGACATCTTACTTCTCCGTATAACTTCTTCAATAGTCATTGGAGGTGGAAGGTCTTCATCCTCATCATCTGCAAAATCTATCGTCTCGACCACAACAAAATCATGCCAATCTATCATAGCCATTTGCATCCTCTCTTGCTCAATCTCATCTTCTGCCCTTTGCCTTGCCTGCTCTTGCGACCGTTCCCATTCTAGCCGATGCAAGCACCTTTCCAGCACAGTTGTCATATCCACAACACTCTTCTGAAGCTTATCTGTCAACCCCTTTGGAGGCATCAGCACCTTTGAATAGGCATCAGCCAGTGCAGTGAAGAACATAAACATACTATGAGTTGGCTTGAGAAAATGAAACTGAGGATTGTTAATTTCCCTGCTAGTCAACCCAGTTAAGAATGACTTCCCATTTCTAGCCACAAACTGCGCTGTGAGCTTTATAATGTCGAGTTCTTCCCCAGTAATACCCTCAGGAAGCCGGACAGTGTATTGTTCTGTCTCTGGAGGCTCAAGAACTTTACGTACAGGTTTCAACAGGGCTAGGATGTCTGATTGAATCGACTCTGGAGCAGCCTGTGCAGCAGGGGCATTTGGAACTGACTCAGGTACGGCAGAATCTGCAGGCTGAGGTGTCTGCTGCGCTGAAGCCTGACTCTGTGCCCGAAATTCAGATAATCTATGCTGGTAATATGCATGGTAAGGGTCAGAAGAGTTCAGAAAATTGAACTTTGCATTGCCAGCATTATTCGCAATGATCCTTCTCTCAAATTCAGGTCCATTCTTTGCAACAAATTGAGCTGTTTTATCGACAATGTTTCTGATGTCAGGAGGAGGATGTATAATTCCAATTGTCCTTGTGTGGGTTGCAACTGAAGCAGGCGTAGCATTACTATTCTCCTCATTTTCCATATTATCCTCCTCCTGCTCCTCAGGCAGTTGAGACGGAGGAAGAGGACCAAGATTTCCATCCAAAGGTGGGGCAGGAAGGGGTAAAATAGGTGTTGCACCCAACATTTTTTCACCTTGAATAATAGTTTACTCGAAGTAGTAGATAACAAAAAGGAAATGCGTTAACAAGTTCCACGCCTTTTGCCCAGAAGCATCTCAATCAACCTGAAAAATTTTCCAAACACGGAAGAGCAAGATAAGAAGGATGAATTACTTCCAGGTTACATAAACCACAACAGACTGAACTGGCAATTGTGTTACAAGAAATTAGAGGATAATCATGATTGACACAGGCAAAAGTTGCCACTAAATCAGAAGAAAAAATGTAGAAGAAGAGGAAAAGTGTAATCAAACATAGATAAGATAGCAAATCAGCATATTACCATCATCAACGTCCACAAAATATAACCTCATTTTCCAGCACAAATGTCCAACCAATAGAGCCTCTTAGACGAATCTATAAAGCGAAATAGCTTGCAAAGAACTGAACACATTAATTTAAGCAGATTCTTTTCATAATGAGCAAATAAGTAATTCGCTAGTCCCAACGTACAAGGGGTGTGGACACATCTGTTTAGAGAAACAGATCTAGAAAGCCAGGACTCCGAGCAATGTCGCACAGAGAGCATATTCTCAGCGTTGACTGACGGGTATGACGAGATAGTATGACTGGCAATTTCCAAAGCATGGTACTCATATCAATTATAAAGCCAACTATAAAGGTACCACACTCCTATTCTCTCAGTCCAAACAACATGTCGCCCAAGCACAGGAGGGCTAAACAACATGTTGAACACAAACGGCACATTCGGGAATCTTAAAAACCCCGCAGAGCATAGTCTCAACAAAATTCATCTAGTAATACACGCATCATACACAGAACGTTAGACCCTAAAAACTCCCCCCTGACCCGTGCTTCACATATTTCCCCTCCCAGCACCAAGCCCTCACGCGGTCCCTCCCCAAACCACCAAACCGTCCTCACTCCTCCCAGCAAAACTGCAAAACTAATGCGGCCTAGCCATCGCTATAGCCAGATCGACACTGCTCGCAATCGCCACGTCGTCTACAACACTCGAATTCGCCGAACCCAAAAGAAAGAAACAAAAAAAAAACCACTAAAAACCTCGAAGTCTCCAACTTTATCCGGAAACACGGGCGAGGCGAGACACACACCTCCCGCCGCCACTCACAACCACGCGAACCACTCCATGCCGACAAAGCCGACCCCCGCCGTCGTCCACAACGCCTCGCGACAGGGCGGCGAATCCGGAAAACACACACACAAGAAAAAGGGAGACGAGACGACGATAAGAAGGATCGAAGAGAGGGACGCACGCACGCACCTGCAGCGGCGGAGCGGAGGTACGGCCGATTCGGTCGCCGGAGGCGGAAGCGCGAATCGGCGAGCTCGAACGAGCAGAGAGAGAGAGAGAGAGAGAGATGGAAGACGAAGGGATCGCCAGCGATGATCGGAGCTCGAGAGTTCAGTCCACCACGTCGCGGGAAGAATGGAGTGCCCCTCCCCCCCCCCCAATTCCCAAATCCGAAATGTAAGCCCTAATTCCTCCCCTCAACTTCCCCCCTTTTTATAGGTGCCGCGTTAATGCCCAAGAACGGTAGAGAGAGAGAGAGAGAGAGAGAGAGTTTTTTGGCATTTTTTGGAGTTTTTTTTTGTAATATAGTCGTGAGATGAAAATGTTGTTTGTTCAAAATGATAAAAAAGAAGGCTTGTTTTTCTTCTTATATAGAAGATAAAATCGGTAGTGTAAAGACCGTATTATCAATTTGTCGAAAAAATTTGACCCAAAAAGATTTGTCGAAAAAGAATTATGTAATTTTGTTAAATAGAGATAAGTAAATTGCTGCTAAAGTGGCATGGCCTGAGAAAGCGATTGAATTTACAAAGATGATCAATGGCTTCAATCGCGCTTTCATGGAAAAGATCATGTTAATTCCATTATGGACAGTTGATGGTTATTTAATGATATTAGTTTTTCACATCGTTATTTTTCAATTGCAGTTTTAACGCGTCAGACTCATATTGATACGTGTGTTGAAAAGTTGAATAACAAGCTTCCGAAAGTTCATGTCTTTAGGCTCATTAACAAAGCTATGTATATTCTTCGTCCAACACCGTATTGGGTTTTCATTCCTCAACATCCAATGAGTTGCAAACGCATTGTGGGTTTTCCTTTATCGTACTTAGAATAGCACGTCTTTTTCTAAATCCTATACCGCTTCTTAACACATCGATTGTTAATTTTCTTTTCTAAACTAAGATAGGTTAGTTTAGAGTGTTAAATGAAAATCACAAAAACAATATGCATAGACATTGGAATAGTGACAAAAACCTCTTTGCACTAAAATGGTAAACCAACAAATAAATGATTTGAAAATATTTTTCTAAAAATGATTGTCTATATCGCTTATAAAAATGAATGAACGAAAAATATTTTCACTGTCCACGAAAATATCTAGACATGAATTGTTGTCAATAATAAAAACATTTTTTATCGATCAATTATTTTAAGAAATATAAGCGCTTTTCTAAGGGAAATATTTTTCAAATAATTTATTTTTCACAAAATAAACTGAGGCTTAAGTACTTATTACGATTTCATCATCTCTTATTTACGATCGTAAAAAGCGTGAAACTCTTATAGTAAAGTGTATGAGATACTTCGATGTTTTAAATTTCTTGGATTGGCTCCAAAAATATGTTGAGAAAGTCGATTTCGACACCTGTCCTTTTCTCTATAAATGGCCACTTACAAAAAGGAAAAATCGCATAAAAAGAAGGGTGTAGATTGATTTGTTATACCATACTACCGAAATAAGAAGATAATGTTTCCCTCCATACCTTGCCCTCACTCGTCACATGGCAACAGCCGCATATTCTTCTTCTTCTTCTTCACTGTTCTGTCGCTTCAATGAAACAGGAGGTAAATCATCACCATAAGCCCAAGAGCTGAAGCTTCCATCTTCTTTTTGCTTTCTGCTCAAATCCCACTTTCAGATTTTTGGTCAATGTCCATCTGCTTCAAGAGTTTTAGGAACTCTTGTTATCAAAGAATGAAAAGAAGTTAGGGAAATTCAGCTTCACGCCTTGAATCTCTCTCTCTCTCTCTGACACTTGTAGGAAAATGGCGTCCTTTGGTGAGCAAGCGATGGAGTATCAACGCCTCCGTAAGTCCATTGCTTGTTCTCTAGTATGAAGCTGGGAATGACTATGTCGAAAATAGTTGGAACATATGACATCTCAATCTGACAGAGAAGAAACAGTGTTGTGTTGGTCTTGGTGATCAAGAGAATTGATAATCCTACGTCTTTGTCAATTTGTGCCAACTTAATCGGGTTTCTTTTCTTCCCCATTGTACTCCCGAAACTTTGAAAGAGCTAGCTTATCTCAAGAAAATGCAGCTTTTCGTGTTGACAACCTTTCTGGGAGATCTTGAGATTCAGTGTACTTGTTTCTTGCGCTACTGGTTGAAATGGGCTCTTCTCTTGCGATGATGTTGTTGGTGCCATCGCTATTCTTCTTTGTTTCCAGAATTCTGGATGGCGGGCATTTTCAGTCAGCCATCATTGGTAAGCTCAAGGTCCATGAGCTAGTACGAAAAAAAAAGAAATGGGTTGTTTCTGTGTGGTTAATACAATTAACCTTGAGTTTCTCGGGCATATATTCTAGCCATGTAAGGCGATAAACGAGTGAGTGGGAGTCTCTTCCTATTCATAATTAGTCTCGCGAGGTGTTGGTCACAACAAAATCGATCTTGGACCGTGTTGTCTGAGATTGACTTCGAGAGCAGTTGAAACTCCAATAGTTGCCTTTTCAACTTAACAGAGTTTCTGAGCTAATCTTGCTTCCATGTCTCTGTCGGTTAGAATAAGGGCATCTTGTCACAGTTAATATGAAGACTGTTGTCCAGTTAGATTCTTGATGATCTGAAGGGCACGTATCTTACAGAAACAGGTGAATGATTCTGTGAAATTGGAAGAACAATTTAACTCGAATTGAAAAGTTGCTTAATGATGATGCAGTCCTAATTTTTATCCAGATTGCAACATTGCAAAGTATGCAAATCTGTTGTTATCTGAACGGCATAGGGTAATAAGTAGAGATAGAATGATTAGAGACTCTCCTAGAACTACTTGTTTTGAGACTTCTATAATAGTCTCTAGACATGAGAATCCATCATATGTTCACACTCTCCTGTGATTGCCCGGCACAGATTTCAAGAAGAAGTCAAAAAGCACCGCGCCGTCTGATCACGATCGGAACATCAGACAGAAGGTGGCATGGGAAATGGACCTGTGATTATATCCTCTCTCTTCGAGACTTGCGGTTATTGGATTTGGTCGAAGGCGACCAGAAAGACACGAAAGTTTTCGTCAACCTCAGCATAGAGAAGGTGAAGTCCTCTTTCCCGTATCTGTTGGAAATTGCTCGGGGTGTTCAATAAGTGTGTTATGCGACAGTGGCAATCCAACTGGTTAATAATAAACCTTAAAACCAAGTTTAAACATATATTCCAACAATCAGTTCATAGTTTTCGTCTCCGTTTCCATATATTTAACGCCCTGCAAGATATACTCTCATGTCAGAAAGGATTGCAACTAAATTTCGTCATGCTCTGTTGAATCAACTTCTATCTCTAAGTTTGGTCATTGGCTGCTCGCGACAAAGAACCGTCTGAAAGACCAGGCTCCCCTACTGGGAGAAGGATGTTTCGCGAGTAATAACTCAGGAGTTTACAACCTGCTCGGTCAGCAATCACCATGTCCAAGTATGCTAAACACTCTTAATCCTTTAGCCATAAGCTAGTCAACACACATAGTCAATAGGCTAGTGAATTGATAACAATTGTAAGATCTGTCTTCCTCATGATACGAAGATCAAATACAAACTAGGATGATGTTTGCGTTTGCCCACGGGTGATATAGTTTACGAATTGGATGACTGGAAAGTCTTCTAAGCGCCAATACACCATTTGAATGGTGATGACTGCAAATGGAGAGACTACTCTCCTACACATTTCTGAAAAAAAAATTATCCATTTATTCTCTTGTGCGCCAGCTTTAAATCGGTACCCCGAGTCTTCCAATTTATCGAACTCTTTTCTCTTTTTTGGACAGCATGCCAGCTTCGGCTTATCAATCGATGGGAGGATCACTACTTCTTTCACCAGAAAATGCAGTAATTGCTCTTCCCCGTACTGCAGAGAGGTAAAGTTTTCAGTTATCAACAAGCAGACAAAGGAAAGCATGTCAGAACACAATGGACCAACTCTCTCTTGCCTACAATCAAACTTGACCTACCGCCACATTACCTTATAGAATTGGCGCCATTGTGTTTGTGATCATCCTTTTTCCTTGTTCAGCAGATTAATACAAGTTTCAATGTTTGGGTTCTGACATCTAATAGAGTCAGTCATTCGACCGAAGTTCCCGAGATCGGAGGAGATGATCCATCAGTAAGTCTCTCATACCCTCTCTCTCTGTCTCTCTCTGTCTCTCTCTAACACGTGTGTTTCGGCAGGTCATCTATGTCAAACCTGGATATGAAGCTCATCTCGATCCACTTATTCAAGACACTCTTCGGCTTACTACCTCAGTCAAAGTACGGATCCAACATGAGAATAGTTGTCCAAATTTTACCTTCTGATAAATCTGCTCATAGATTTAAGGACAGGAGCCAAGGCCATACTGATTCTAAAGAAGATTACTGCGTGCACATGCACAAGCGGAAAACGTTTTTCCAAGTCCATTTGGTAATTCTACTTCGTGATTCCATTTGCAGGATACATGCTCAGAATCATGTGAAAAATCCGAGCCTACAATCCAGTGTAAGTGTTTTGGACTGCAAATCAGTTTACTTTGAGTCGGCTTCTAAGCCATAGGAGTCCTTGGAAAGGCCAAGATCTGGTCCGCAGGACGGAACCGGGTCAAACCCAGTTCCGATTCCAAATATTTTGCCAGAACAAAGTGAACCAGACAATTAAACCAGTTCAAGACCAGCCGGTTTGGCCGGTTAAGTCCAGTCGGAGTTTGAATGCTTCGCCTTGAGTTGATTTAGAACAAACTTTTTCTTGTGTGCAGATATTGGTGATCCAAAAGCTGCTTCAGTTGATAAGAGGTGGGGCAGACTCTTGGAGCTGAAGAACACGAATCGTTGACCTATTGATGTCAATTTAATCTCTGTGTCTTGACGTAAGAAGTATGCTGTACATGACTTTAGCCAACACCCTTTTCGTTTACGCTTGCCCTAGTCCTGCCTCTAGAGAGATTGATGACCCATTATATGAAAACATAATTGTCACACAACATTGTGCAAATAGGTGGCAATAAAAGGTTCTTTCTCAAATAAATCAAGCTTTTGACGCCTGTTTTCATTTCCCGTACTCTTGTAAGGTTTTACTGTTGTCGTGAATTTGAGGGGATAACAATTTTGATGGAAGCAATGCCAATAGGCTCGTTTGAGCAGAAGGTGAAAAAGGGAGGAAGATTGTATTCTGCGGTGAAACTCTGATTGCAGGCCAAATTGTCAGGGCTTCATTGAGTAATTTCATTAACTATTTATTCATTAGAAGTTGGATTTAGACATTTTCTTGCCAGCCAAGTTGGGTGTCAATCCGCTGCTGAAATGGCCCCAAGAAGAGGTGGGAGGAATCAGTAGAAGCAGTCGTACAAATAACAAAATAAGCCCCCATCCACCAACAAATTGATATGATTGAAGTCGACACACTCTTCCATCAGCCTCTTTTCAAATATTTTAAATAAAAAATCAAGAACAACATCACGACAACATATGAAAGCAATACAATCTGACGGTAGACGTCCCTTTGAGCGAGAGATCTTGTCAAATCAAATTTTGGCTTATCCTGTCAAGAATGCACACTTCCTTTCTAACTTGACAAGGATGCCAGAACTTTCCAATAGGCTGTAATGACGGAAGACAAAGCACGACTGATTCACCGCCATCAAGCTTGTCAGTAAGCCGAACTCTATGTAAGTAATTGCAAAGTGATTCATATATCTGCCGCCAGAAAGTTTGATGATAATGAGACCTGCAATACGTAATGAACATCCATTGAGAGTCGGCCTTCAGATAAGCTAGTTGTCCAATCCAGTCTGGATGAGCGCGGACATAAAAAAAGCACATAAGCATGCACGTTATGTGTGTTCATGCTTCTGTGTTTGTGTTTGTACTTGCGCGCGCGCGCGCGAGAGAGAGAGAGATTACCTTTTCACCAAGTTTGAATGGTGGAAGACCCTTGTAAGGGCATGTACCGCAGCGAAAGGCATCTCCCAGACCACACTGCATGGCATGATAAATCAGCAAAATTATAAGCCCAGGATGAAAAATCATGAGTTAAAAGATTTCCAACATAGTATACAGATCTGCAGAGATTTTCTATATACAAAAGCAGCCCCCCATGGCAGAAATGAACTGAGATTTATGCACTCCTAAGAATCCAATCAAGGAAATCAATGCTCCAAGAGAACAAGGCACAGTGCAACTGCTACAGCTTTGCTAAGACAAGAATCATAATGAAGTCAAAAGCATAGATCACCCTGTCAAATACTGTATCGTGGTGTAAAACTTTCGAGCACCTGCAATTTTACTGTTACACCTAATATTTACCAAATGAAGGAAAAAAACACCCTGTCAGATACTATATTTTTGCATACATCCTTCAGCATCCACAATCTTACCGGCAATTACACCCCATTTTACAACCAAATAATAAAACAGCAAATAAGAGAGCATACATTGCCACATGCCGATTGAGGATTGTTTAGCTGGTCCGAGGTGAGTCCCAGTTTTTCCACTTTCTCCTCTTCTTCAGCTCTCCCACATGTGCAGTTCTTGCAAGCTTTCCTAGTGCTTCCAACTTCACAGTCCCCAACTACAAAAGTTGTTTCTATATTATGAAGAACTCCAAACACAAAAAGCTCACAGAACCGATTCATTACTACTCTGCTATTATACCAGGTGGAAGTTGCGGTTTCTTCAAGTCCTCTTCAGTTAAAAGGCTGTCCTCATCTATCAAATCATCATCGTCGTCCATTATTTGAACTTTTGGAAAGCTTTTTGCGCCCTTCTTAATTGCAAAGGAGGAGCCAAGTTTCCAGGATGGCTTTGTCGCTTTGACCTGAGAAAATTCAAAAGACATACCATTAGATGCTTGCAATGCATAATTCGATAGCATAAAATTGGTATTAAATTGTGAGGGATTGACAGCAAACTATATGAATTAATTCGATAACAAAATAACCAACAAAAAATCATCCCAGATATGAGAAACCTGGGAGGAAAAAACTTGGCCCACCACTCTTTTCAACATTTTATTCAAGGAGCAAAATAATGAAGTGAAATCGAGATGGACAAAGATAGGTCATGCTAAAAACTGGCACTCACCATAAAATGCCGTACACCATCAGAGATTGCCACTGATTTAATTTGAAGACTCTGTGCTTTTAAAAATCCAGCCAACAGCAACTCCCGTTCAAGAGCAGAGGATGCCTAAAACCGAAATTTCATATGATGTTCAGAACGGCATATTATTCACTCACATCAAATAGACAAGTAAAGAGAAAAGCAGATGGTGATGATGTTTCACCACGGGTATCATCTACCTTAGATGTATCCTCCGCTATGGACGATAAAGCCTTACAAATCACAATGGTTCCACCAGGCTTCAACACTCTTGAGATTTCTTCGAATAAGCTATTACCAGGAAATTCAGGTGACTTGCAGATAACGACAGAGAAGTCCACAGAAGAAGGCTCTATCGGCAATTGACCTGTCACCAGCCAGAAAATAATCAGGGGAAGCACAATTTAAATCTCCGATTAAAGCCACATTTGTCAAAATAAAACGACAAAAACAAGACACTACGAACCCCATCTAAGTGAAGTTGGAGCATTTCATGCACATTACCAATAGCTCTTCTTTCATTTAAAATCAGGTCGTCAGTTAAAATCAAAGACGCAATCTGTACACTGTGAAAAAAAGGGGGCCTGCAACCTTGCTGAGAGACATGCACATGTGTGCTTGTGTATATACATTCACATGATGAACCAAAGATCAAAGATCAGACAACTTGCCCAACAACTTTCTTCCTTCATGGAGCCAATTAATACATAACAAGCACAAATGGAAGTTCCTAATATGAAGTTCTAATTTTCATTTCGATTTATCTGTAATATGGGAGACGTGGTGACAATAAACTATAAGCATAATATATGAGATACCCAGATAGAGAAATCAACCAGACGATTCTGACACAAACCTAGAGACTGACATGAGATCTAAAAAGGCTAAACACTTTTTTCAAGAAAGGCTTGCATTGAGAGGTCTCAAATCATTAAGTTTATGCGATTTAAGTTTTTCCTTGCCACCTGTCGAAGCCTCCCATCAAAAGAGCAATTGCTCACCATGTCAGTGACCGAGATTTCGTTTGTGGCAAAAAAAAAAAAGCCAGATATAGCGGATAGAAAAGGTAGCAATGATGAAACTAACAGAACACAAGGAAAGCAAGAAAGACAGCGAAAATAGAGAGTGATCTATCAAGCAAATGCTAAACGGACACGTGCAATCCCGAAAAGCACAACGAACATTATACGATACCTAAACGAGATGCCTGTGTGATGATTTGAGGATCACACTGCTCCAAATTATCACTTCCAACCTCCCTAATCAAATCGAAAACTGCTTTCATTTGCATAATCGCGTCATCAGTCAAAGCCAGCACAGCAAACTGCGTTGCCATTGGATCCTACAAAGAAACCGAAAGGGAACAATTTAGCATACAGCCCACGGAACTCTTAAAGCACACAAAGACTGGGAGAACCCAAAGGACATACGTCTCCCCACGCTAATGAGAACCACAACGACGCCAAAACTTTCCATGATCAGTTAAACCCAGAAAAACACGATCAAAAAAACCAAGGGCAACCCAGAAACTTGTGACCACCGATTTACACACCCTGATAAAGAACGAACCTCAAACATCTCAAAGTTCGCAGATTTAAATCAAATCAACGCCGGAAAAAGCATTCCACTTCGTTTCCCGCGTACTATTCTACAGCGGACAAGCGGAAACGAAGCGAGAATCATCACACACCCAAAACGAAAAATCAGTCAACACCTCAAATATCTCAAGCTTCGCAGATTGAAACCAAATCTAACGCCGGAAAAAACAAAAGCATTCCACTTCGTTTCCCACGTACTATTCTACAGCGGACAAGCGGAAACGAAGCGAGAATCATCACACACCCAAAACAAAAGAATCAGTCAACACCTCAAATATCTCAAAGTTCGCAGATTGAAACCAAATCCAACGCCGGAAAACAAAAAAAAAAGCATTCCACTTCGTTTCCCACGTATTATTCTACAGCCGACAAGCGAAAACGAAATCTCGCGCCGGAAAAAAAAAAAAGGCAGTCCGCTTCGTTTCCCACGTACTATTCTACAGCCGACAGAGCGGAAACGAGGCAAAGAGAGGAAAACCCAGTCAACGAAGCGAAGGCCGGCGGCGAGGACGGGCCCAATCGGCGATGCGCAAGGACGCGCTGGCGCCGATCGGGCAAGAGGGGATCGAGACGACTCACCATTTTTCGAAGCGCAGAAGCTCGTTGGCGTGGGCGGGGATCGATGCCTCGACTGCTGCCTCACGCGACGCACCGACGAATCCTACGAGAGCGACTCGGAAAGGGGAAGGAAACGGGGAGGTTGTCCGCCTTTACGTTAACCCTCGCCGACTCGCCCGACCCGTTTTGACGGACCCGCCCGGCCGGCGCTCGGATCCGGAAAGGTTCCTTGCTTGCTTGCTACGGCTCTCCTTCTTGGTGGCGGTTCGTTTAATCGAAGTTAATGAGGAAAAAACAAAAGGATAAAGCGTCAATCTCACTTTTAGTCAATCTCGTTTATGTACATTTTGACTCGAATTCCACGTGAAAAATTATGGTTACGCGTGACCAGCATTCGTACGAATTTAAAGAACCGTCTTATAAGCGTAAACGTAAATTTTTTGCGTATTTTTAACTATATCAATCTTCTCTTAAAATGGGAGCTTTTTTATTTGAGCAAAATTTTTTCCCAAACCGACTATTTTTCGCGAGCCAAGCGACGGCATTTTCTTAAAATATCTGGTTTAAGCTTTTGTTTGATTACATAATAATATGTATTTTTTAAGCCTTCGAAAATGTTCTTTATTTTAGAACAGTATTTGGATGGGAGGGGAATAGGATTAATCATATTAGAAATTACATTTAGTGTATCCATCATTTTGAAAGAAGAATTTTTTTTTTAATTTGTTGAGCCATTGACGGATTTAACATGGGTCAATGGGGCGCTGGACCCCTCTAAGCTTCCTGTAGTAGATACAGTATCTTGTATTTTTATTTATTGAATTCACCTTTATATATACACACACAAGTGCGAACTAGTAGAAGATTGGGCTTCATTCAATGTAGGAAGAAAAGAGGATTGTATTGAGATTACGTTTGTTTCGTAAAAAATAACTTTTAAGAAAAACATTTCAACGGTTTCTAGCTGCATGATGCCCGGAAAATATGTCCGAAAAAGAAAGTATTTTCAGCCAACAGAAAACTCCCGGTTCAAAAGTCAGAAAAATGAATTCCTATTTAAAAAAATAGGGAGTCATTTTCCCCAGTCGAGAAATATTTCCCTTTCGAATCTCGTTCGTGCCTTTAATTGCACTACGTCACCCACACCCATCGCCCAGATAGAGCAGTACCAAACGTACACTTCAGAGATCATGCAAAGCAGAGCCCCGTTCGCATCATATGTCAGCAACCGCATCCAGCGAAAAAGAGCGCATTTTCGCGAAACATCCCATGAATCATATAAAATTAATATCACGAAAAATCTTAAATTAGTATATTTATGACAATTTTATTCCGAACTAATTTTTTGACCACTAAAAGCCCCAAACTGGTATACCTACGATAAATTTATCCCGAATTATTTTTTTGATCACTAAAAACTCCAAACTGGTACATTTGTGATAAATTTATCCTTCGTTAGTATCAGTTAAATTAGATTAATATCACGAAAAATCACAAATTGATAAACTTGTGACATATAATGGAGTAAAATCCCAAATTGGTACATCCGTCAACTACCACGTATCATTAAACTTAACAATTTGACAATAAAATTTAACAGAAACTAACGAAAGGTAAATTTATCACAGGTGTACCACTTCAAGGTAAAATTGTCACAGGTGTACTAATTTGAGATTTTTTGTAATCAAAAAATAATTTAAGGTAAATTTATCACGGATGTATCAATTTGAAATTTTTCGTGATATTAAACCAATTATATATGCACATGCTTACCATGGAACTTGTTTTCAGTCTGTTTGCTTTTCGGAGATACAATCCTCATTCGTCAGTCCACATTCCATTGAATTTAACCATCATAGTCACCATGTCTGAGCAGAGCAGGAGAGGCTCTTGCCCATGTAATTGTCAGATTCAGACAGGTAAAATCATTAGTATAGAAATTGCATTAACTTCATTGCAAACCAAGGAAGCGAAGGCATGTCTTGAAGTTGGGGATGAACGTGCTTGCCTCCACCCAGTTTTTGCTACTAAAAGGCCACAAGACAGTATCATTTGCTATGCATCTCATCAATCATCTCATATGAAAATAATAGATAACGAAGATTGCATGATGGGATGGGGAGATAATGTCAGGTCATCAAAGCAAAACACAAAACCGGAAAAAAGAGCAAAGAAAAGGGGATTAGATAGCCATCCAGCAAAGGTCGACTCGTTAGATCATCCAAAAGAGAGTTCAACCTAAACAATCCTTCAGCAAATAAAGTCACAAAAGAAGAAACACCAATCCACCGTCGCGAACAAAGGTGGAAGGAAATCCAAAGATGACCGACACAGAAGTAAGATATCCCTGCCAATAAAAAAACACTCCATCCTTGTTAATCTGCCGGCTGATCGGCCTCAGCATAAGCGGTCTCAAGGTGCGCTTGCTCCGCTTCCTGCACCTCCTTCTCAGTCTTCCTTCCCTTCTTGGACTTGTAGTACACACTCATGAAGGTCCCCACGGCTTTGTACTTCTTCCTACAGTGCTCGTAGAGGCCAGCATCAAACATCTTCCAGAAGTTCTTTTCATTCAGCTCAGAGACTGCATACTGGGGCTGGAAGCCATGGTTATCAATCAACCAGTTCTCCATCTTGCGAACAGCTTCACCGCCGTCAAATACCTCGCCTCTTAAGACAGGCCCAGGTGCATAATAGACCCCGACATCTGTGTACATTTGGGCATATTGTGTGTCTCCCTGTCTGCGATGTAGATCAAATCCAGGTTCAGGGTAGACCATGGTCTTCATGGGAAGCTTATAGAGCCTGTGTGGGCATAGCCAAAGGGGGTATACCTGAAATTGAAAGAATAAACAACAAATTCATACGACAACGCAAACATGAAAGAGGTAACAACCTCATTTTGAAATATCTTAATTGCCACATCCCACACTTCAGACAGGGAAAGGTCTAAATCCAAGGATACCTTGGACTCTAATAAGATACGCCACAAAGTAGCACACAGGAACTAGGCAACTGTCCATGCACTATGTTATTTTTTTGTTTATATTTCATCAAAATAATAGAACAGATGTTTCAAAGAACAGCAAGCAGGAGCATCAGAAGATTTACCTCCATCTCCTTGTGTACCCATTCAAGAGCATCACCGACCTTGTACAGTGGAACCAGCATGTCCTGAATAACATGCATCTCGTGATAATAGTTTCGAATAGCTTCACCTTGGGTAGCCTTGAGCAGAGAAACTTTTGGAGGCATTATCCAACCAAGGAGGAACCTAAACCACCACTGATCTGCAAATGGAAGGATCAACTTCCCCTCCCAGTATAAGCACCTGGTGTGCCTATGGTAATATTCTCTGGTAGGGATGTACTCTACAAACTCCCCTTTCTTTAATGCCGTCTGTGCATACTGATAAAACCAGGGTTTAAACCACCATCCTACACTGTTAATCACATTCCCCTTCTTCTTGGCCTCTTCTTTAGAAGCATATTTCCCAGTCATACATACAGCTTCTGTTGGCGAATATATCATTGTCTCTACAAAGTCAGGAACCTTTTCAGGATTGTCCTGATCTCCATCTCGTGGTGCGAAGGAATCCATGTATCCCTGTGCAATGTCTTTTAGATTACCCACGACAGGCTTGTATGTCAGCTTCATATATTCCTTGACGGGTATGAGCTTGATCTCCGCGGAGACAAGAAGACCCAGGGTGCCTTGAGACCAGGGGATGGTATAGAAAAGGTCAGAGAACTCATTATCCTTGGTTGCTCTAACCACTCGTCCATCTGCTAGAACTATCTCATATGCTACAACAGTATCAGAAAATAGACCATATATGTGGGAGCTTCCCTCGATTCCGTAGCCATTGATGAGGCCACCAACAGTAAGATCATCAAGCTCAGCAACAACTGCTAGGGAGAGATTCATAGGCACCGTAACCCTACTGATCTGCCCCATATTGACTAGCGGCTCAACCCTGGCAACCATCCGCTCTTTGTCAATTTCAAGTATATTCCGGAAAGCCGATAAATCAACCTCAAAATGCCGGGCCCGCTTGTAGTCCACATTTCGCATTCCAACAGCAATCCAAGGTTTACGAGCGGTGCAAACCAGACCACCTGTTTTGGGATCCCTTTCTTTAAGACGATTAACAACTTTCTGAACA
This sequence comes from Syzygium aqueum, assembly GCA_031216185.1. NCBI lineage: Eukaryota > Viridiplantae > Streptophyta > Magnoliopsida > Myrtales > Myrtaceae > Syzygium > Syzygium aqueum. Next base: position 5,234,748 of record CM062240.1, read on the forward strand.
TTTTCATCATGTTCCTTCTGACGCTGCTTGAATGACTTCCTCTCTGATTTGACATCCCCGAGATATGTGAGGAAATACAAGGTGAAAGAGATTGGGAGCACGACAAAGATGACAATAATCCATCGGAACTGAACAAAATAATCCACCCAAATCTTCTTCCTCTTTGGGCGCAGGGGAGAATTAAGATCAGACATTGTGGTTGTCAATGCACCCTAATCCTGCAATAAGGACCCTGTCACTAAACCAGAAGAAGATTACTAAAGTTTCAAGCTGAAAGAAATGGAAAAAACCTCAAGTAACATTCATGATAACTTAGGACCAAGATATGACCAACTATATTTCTACTTGGAAATGTTTACAACTCGAAGCAGAATGACGTGAAGCAAACAAACTTCAAATTTAATGAATAATGCACATGCACAAGTCATAGATAGAAAAATATCATGCAGCAAGCACTGGTGCCTTTCATCTATCTCTCAAGAACAAGGATGAAGGCAAACTTGGAGATTTTTTCCTCAAAGAGATTGCCGAGTTCCGAGTTTCGATAACAAATCACTGCCACTTCAGATATACCAGATGAAGTTGAACAGGGGCCTTAGGTAACTTGATTCAATCAACTCCACTAACAATTAAACTCAACTTAGTCATGACCCGAAATCTTTTTGGTCAAGACCACATTCAAACATGAACGAGTTTCATTCACATCATCAAGCCCAATTTAAACACTTGACAAGCTCAACATTCCACATGAACTATAATCAAATTCAAGTTTGGATTTCAAATCAGTACTGAAATAAAAGATAAAATTGAAAATGATTTATCTTTAGATACTGTGCAGGATATTGAAAGTATAAAAGCTTAAACCTGTGCAACTCATTATTCCCTCAGTCTTAAAAACCATTCATCTCCAGGATTAACAAATTCAAACTCCGGGATTCTCTCGCTTACGCTGATCATTATTCAGAAAGAACATAGTTTCAAAGTCAGGATACCAAGATCAATGGATACCAAATAGAATAAAATACACGAAAGAGAAGTTTATCTTACAATCGAGGAAAATAGGCATTTCACTGAACCAAACACCACAAATAGTCACGAGACCGAAAGCTATCTGCCGATATTATTAACCAACAAGCCACAACTTTGAAATTATTCTTTCTCAACTTTTTTCGGAGTAGTGTTATAAAATCCTGTTCTCCATAGCAAATTTGATTCCAAAACGTAACCAGCAAACACCATTCTTAGAAGTTTGACGATTCACTGCAATTCAAATTACCATTTTCATTTCAAGCTATGAAAATATCAATATGTTTTTGCCCAGTAAAAGCTGCTTGGTGTGTCGACGTCTTACATATGCATAACCATATTAAAGCGAAAAAAACCAACTTAATATCTTGAAACTCCATGCCGTCAAAATAAGCAAATGCTATGCTGTAATTCAAATAGTTCCCTCAGGGGAACAGAAAGGTCGTGCAGTTTATATTGCAGGTCGCCAAAACTACTCTTCCCAAGTCAATGCATCCTCAAATAAAAAAAAGAACGAATCTATAGCATTTTCTCTCATCCTCAGAGTCATCCACAGTGTTTTCTGGATTCCATTAGATCATAATATTTGTACATACTTACAAGAAACCAAGAATCTGAAAATTCTTTTCTGCTTAAACAAAAAGTACTTGAAAACATAAATTTGAGGAATTGATAATTAGTTAGATAGTCACATTTGCATGCGGGTAAATTGTCCAAACATTCTGCAAAGCTACAGAACTAATGTGCTGGACAAAAGTAAAGAAGATGCACTCACATATTCCCAAGCGGGAGGGGGGGGGGGGAGTGGATTCAATAAAATTTGATGTAGTAGTTTTCGAAATTACAAGCATGCTTCGCAAAACATTGGAACAAGCATTGACAGCATGCTCTCAAGTCCAGAAACAGTCAACTCAGCCGGAGGAGGTGCCTTAATACAAAGTGTGAACTCGCACGCAGTCCTTTTCTTATATTTTCTTGCAGTAAAAACAATACAGGATTCATGACCCATCAATATAATACCCACAAACTCAGATCTAGATCAGTAACGTGCGACAGCACAGGCCTTGAAGGACGGAACTTGCGGAACAGCTACCACGATGTACACACGGTAGAAACAAAAGCTCGTCCAATCTAACTCTAAACCCTCAAAATGTCCAATCCGCAGCAGGATCTTCCATTTCACCGACCATAACGATTTCGTTGAACGCGGTACAAAGTGTCGCATCTATCGAAGCATTTTCAGTCAACCCAGCGACTCCCGCGCAGCAGAAACGAAAAAAAAAAAAATTCAAACCAGACAGACCCGCGCGCGCGCGCGCGCGTCCAAGAATCACTCAACCAGATCTACCGCCGCAAACAGAGGAGCATTCTCAAGGAGCAACAGAAGTACTAAAACCGGGCGAATCCAGTACACTCCACAGCAGCGCAAGACGGACCAAAAACGGCATGCGCGCGCACCCATCGGACCTCCGAACGTTCTCGCCTCCCGCACCTTCCCGCGACCACAAGGTCGACACGAACAAAGCAAAAACAAAAGCTTGCGCACACGCACACACAAAGCGCAGGGGAACCGGCGAAACGGCGCGAGAGCCGCTCGAGAACGGAACCGACGGGAAATGGAGCCGGTCGCGAGCGAGAATGCAGCGCCGGCGACGGCGACCTTCGAAACCCTAGCGGAGCGAAGATCTTAGAGAGTACCTGAGCCGGAGAGCGGAGCCCGGCGGCAATGCTTGGGGAGGAGAGAGAGAGAGAGAGAGAGAGAGAGGGAGAGGCGGAAATGGCGACTGCTCGCTTCAACGGCCAAGCAAAAATGTTATATAGAGGAGGGAGATATTTCTTACCAAAATAAATTAATTAATTAACTCATTAATTAACTAAATCATATATTCTCATTATTCCAAGTACGGAATTTCGAATTAACGGGAATTGGATGTGAATTTTTTATAATCCCGACCGAAAAAAAATGGGCATGTGAATTTCGTCGACAAATTTCAGACATCCGAAATAAAGAAAATTTGTCGTCTCCAACGACCCCCCCCCCCCCCCGCGACATCTCCAAATGGTCGATATTTTTCTTATTTAGATATAATCGATGAGTGCCTAGCATGGTGGTCCGGGAAATGAAGGTCGCACCTGATGACCACGATATCCCGGGCCCGGACACGCGCTGGTCCGGGTGGAGCATGCGATGGAAGCACGGGGTGGTCGCGGTGGGCGGGGCGACCACCGGTCACGTCCGGCGAAGATTATTGATTAGTGGGGTTTCGGGAACTTTTGGATTTTACCATTACTGGAAAAAAAAATCAGATTTTTGCCTTTTTTTTTTAGCTTTATGCACTTTTTTGGTGGGATGCTTTACTGGTCATGGATCTGTTCTGCTTTTTCAAATATCAGTATATCCAAGGAAATTAAAAACGAGGTCAGATAATGTCGAAAACAAATCAAGAGGAAAAAAAAAGGAAAAAATAATCGGGTACGGACAGGGTGTCGTGAGTATTTGGGTCTCGATATTTATTTCGTGATTAATTGAAGGGAACGGAAAATAAACATTGTCATTTCTTTTTTAACATCATTTTTCTTAATGCAAATAATCTTGTTCATGCATCTTGACAAAAAAAGTTTGTCATTTCTCAAAGTGTTATCCGTTTGGTATCACGTGGGATCAATATAAATTATTAAAAATATGAATTACTGCAAATCACTTGACTACCCCGTGTAATAAGATGACGCTATATGCAGAAATGTTCGCCATCAGAAATTAGCAAAAAATCGAAATGAATCAGGATAAATAATTTTTGTTTCCTTAAAGACACTGATATTTAAAGAAGAAGAAGCAAACTCCCACGTATTTTTTTCTATACTCAAAATCACTACCTACGTGAATTTATTTATGTTAATATACATCGATACAAAAGAAAAATCAATTCAATTTGGGCAATTCGAATTCCGTCTCGCTCGATCAAATTCTGTGTGTCGAATCATTACGTCTTGTAACATCGTAGTAACAAAACAATACGATAACGTAAACAAGTTAAAAAAAAACGGGTAAGCCGATAAAATAAGCTCGTCAAAAAAAGTTCCTATGTACGTACGGACTCGTGCGAGTCCTACAAATACACGAGGCGAGATACTTTAACACCCCTTCCTAGATTTGAAGGTCCCGAGAGAGGACAAACAAGGTCCGCATGCGAAATAAAAAATATCAAACGAGCCAATATTATACAAAGCTATATAAAGTTTATTTATTTATTTATTTATTTTATTTGGCAGAGAGGGAGATCCGATATCCATGAATAGCGACGTGCACGCGACGCCTGGGTGTTAATGACTTCCACATGGTTTAATGGACAGTACAGCGAAATAAATAATAATAATTAATAAAAATATATATATGGCGGAATAATGAATAAATAATTTTTAAAAATCCGATTAAAAAAATTAGAATGGACAGAGAAAAGGACAAAAGAAATGAAGAAATCGAAGAGGGGATCCAGATATTCGCTGTCGCTCGCGATTTCTTTAAGACGCGCGGACACAGCATCCCATGTGACGTGACCTCCCCACCCCCCGCATTTATTTATTATTTAATTTATTTTCTTTTCCAGTGTCATTATCGTGATTATTAGAAATAAAAGACGCAATTACCCTTGCTTCGATCGCCAGAACAATGACGTGCTTGCCAGCCGATGAGCATTTGATCGGTCGGCGAACCCATGCCCTTATTTGAGACTAATTGAGCATTTCGAGCCCCTATTTAAGACTGATTGGGCATTTCGGGCCCTTATTTGACACTATGTCTACTTTGGACTCGTTTTTTAGAAAATGACCTCACTTTGGGTACTGATTTGAAATTTCCCTTGAGTTTGGGATCTGTTGAACAAATTAATTTTTTTTCGAATTTTGTTGAAAAAAGTTGAGTTGCAAGAAAAGGGTACAAATAAACAATTAAAGAAACGGTCAATTTTTTTTTAAAATTATCGAATTCGAACGCTTCTTGATTAACCTTCGAGACATTATTCGAACGGAATGAAATTAATTCGGACATAACAAATTTGCCATGTACGAATCGCGGCATTTGCCGCTCGTAGCAATTTCGAAGGCCGCTCCCGCTTCTATGTGGGTTTTGAGCTTTATTTGATACGTGCGAATGACGTGGTTTGGGTGCATCGCTGAAATTAATCGAGTCGATTGAAACTCTTTGTCTTATAAAAGAACTAAAAAAAAAAATTTAGATCTCAATTTCCACGTGATGGAAGTCGAAATAATCATGGCATGATGACATAATGAACCCACGATGTCTATCATTGTGTTACTTTTTCGTTTTGTATTTTTTTATAATTCTCGTGTGATGTCTTACATTACTTTTTGTATATCAAAAGTTTCCCTTTTCAATCCGCATCGAGACTAGGAATTCACAGGGTATTACTGTGGAATCGTTATGGATTAGGAAAAGATTGTTAACATTTTTTCAATTAGAGACAACGACAATATACTATTGATTGGTCCCTCCCTCGTAGTGGGTTGCTTGTCCTTAGGCAAACCTAGCATTAATGTACAACTGCTTACACATTTATGTAGGATTTATCTAATTTAGGGCTCAAAAAAACGAGTAGTTATCTGTATATATGTATGTATGTATTTCACGTGTGGACCTGCCACGTCACGTGACGCAACTGGCAACTGGGCCATCCAAGCTTTAATTTATCTTTATTTTTTGGGTCAAATCCCAACTTAATTTGAAACGAGTGAACAGTGGATCTGGGAGGGGAAGCACGTGCACGTATAAAATATAATTGATTTAAGAGCAGGCTATGTTATTCTTATTTTGGATATTGTGTTGTAATGAGATCATCCGGGGGAGGGCCTATCGTAGATAGAGTGGCATTATCACGAGACGTAACGACACGAATGATTTTTAAATTTTGATTTAACATATAATGTGATTCATATAAGTGTTAGAATCGAACCGAAAAATCGAAACGAAATACTAACAGAACCTAAAATTTGGTGCATTTCGGTTCGGTTCGATTTTCAGTTCGGATTATCAAAATTAACCATTTTTTTTTTCAGTTTGGTTCGAATCAAACCTAAAATAAGCCACCTTCGAGTTTTGCTTGGATGAGCCGCTTCGCTTTCAGTTCAACTTGCTTAGATTTCTGCTCCAGCGTCAACTTGTGGCGAATTGGATGGAATCGCATTGGTTTCGTCGAATTTCTGCATCGACACAATTGGGTTCGGCAAGCATTGCATGACGGCGGACGACCTCCACTGCAGCCTGCAGATCAAAGCATTCACGCCTGCACAAAATTTTTTTTTTGGCTGATTTAAGGCAACGCTCGGAAGGTGTTTGAGGAAATGCCCGAGAGAGATACCACGTTCGACTATCTGGGTCGGCAATTGAGTTAAGCGATATAGAAAGTGTAGATTTGTGCTCAACTAGTTTTGGGCAGAATTCTTGTAGAATCGGAGATAGGGAAGAAGAAAGATCGAATCGGAGTGTACCTGATAAGGAGTTTGGAGGAGTCTTGGGGAAGAAGTCTCGGTGAAGAAGACGAAACAGAGAAGAAAAAGAAAAACCGAAAAAAAAAAATCGAAAATCGAAAACCAAGCCAAGCCGAACCAAGCTGAACCAAACCGGTTTTTCAGTTCAATTCATAGTTAGTTCGAGTAAGATTCAGTTCGATTCAATGGTGCATTCCTAAACGGTTCAGTTTGGTAACCGAACCAAACCGTTTACACTATTAGCAGTTCATGAACTTTTTAATTTGTTCAATGTGGTTTAACAACTTTTTATTTATTCAATATGGTCCATGAACCTTTGGTACAATATTCAATTTAGTCCTTAAACTATATGGAAAGACAATATTGAATAATTTCATATAGTTCGAAGACTAAATTGATTATATACTAAAAGTTCAGGGACCACTTTGAATAAATAAAAAGTTCATGGATGACATCACACATTGAGATGATTTTTAAGGACCACGTTGAGCAAAGCAAAAGTTAGAAAAATATATTACATATTGGGCCAAAATTCACAAGCTATTTATGTCATTATGCCTTGTTATAATGAGCAAAAAGTTTAGAAGCCTTGCAAGATTTTGGCTTAATTATCGAAAAAAAAAGAGCGAGGATATTAAATATTTTTTTGATTTCCATTAGCCCGCAATATTCTTTTTATTTATCGAAAAGAATAAAATTTTTATTTCATCGTCCCATCTGAAAATGATTTACTCATGAAATGACGCCAATAAAAGACACGATCCATTTGGAAATTTCCTAATTAAAAAAATTGACAGTGTTTATGGTCCCCAATTGATGTGGGATAATTACCCAATCAGTTCTAAAATTATTGTATGAATATCAATCCGTTCTTGAACTTTCTGATTTTGTTAATGCGGTCCTAAATATTTACATTATATTTCAACGTAGTCCTTCAGATCAATTATTTTTTTGAAAATTGCTAATAGGGTAATAAACAAGTTATCAATGCCAGTAGGTCACATGGAATGGCTGGCAGTGATTAAATGCCACAATAGCAATTTTCGATAGTAATTTGCTGGAAGGACTACGTAGGAATATCGCATAAGGTTCGTAACTATATTAGCAAAATTGGAAAGTCTAATATTGAATCGATACATGTACAGTAAGTTTAGGAATAAATTTTTCCTAATTGACGTAGGTCCTACAATTCCATTCACTACCCTTTTCATTGTAACGACTTGATCATATTAAGAGAATGTTCGAAACCTTTCCACGCATGGCAAACAAGAAATTACTTGATGCGACTTATGATCATCCCTAAAATTAAGGTCCTCGTTCTTTTGAATCAACAACACGTTAGAAAGATGAAAATATTTCCCACAATGATAAAAGTAAGGATTAATGCTACAAAAAATCTTAAATTGGTACATCCGTGATAATTTTACTCTATACTAATTTTTTGACCATCAATAACTCCAAACTAATATGCCCGCGACAAATTTACCCTCCATTAAATTGGATTAACAGCACAAAAAACTACAAACTAATATACATGTGACTAATGGAGGTAAAACCCTAAACTAGTACACCCGTCAGCTGCCACATATCATTTAACTTAACAATTGAACGGTAAAATTTAACGGAAACTAATAAGAAGGTAAATTTGTCGCGGATATACTAATCTGAGATTTTTTGTGATCAAAAAATTAGTTTAGGATAAATGTGTCACAGGTGCAGTAGTTTGAGGTTTTTCGTAAAATTAACCCGAAAAGTAATGACGGTTCGAAAAAAAAAACTAAACTTTTTCCACATTAATTTTAGAAACATATCAAATTGCAAGAATTTCCCATTTTGGGATCGGCCCTAAACAATTCAGGCTCGTGTTGTTTTCTCCTAAAACTGGGACCATCATCTATATCCCTCTGGACTCCAACCATTTCTCCCTGTCAAAAAGTACAGAGACGTGAGAAAGGCGCAGGCGATGTGCACCGTCAGTGTGGCCAAAAAAGTCACGTCCTTACACCGAAGTGGCTGTCTCTTTGTCTGCTTCGGGTGAGTTTATTATTAGTCATAGCACAATTATTAAGAGTGGCTTTACAACTGGGAATTCTTCTCGCTTATAACGACACAACCGGTATCCAAACTTTAACCTAATATATAATATAATTCATAAATTTTTAATTTATTTAATATAACTCATAAACTTTTGATTCATGTTCAATGTAGTTTCTGAACTATATGAAGAAATTCAATATTATCATTCAATCAATAAAAATTCAGAGACAAAATTGAACGTTTTCGTATAATTCAAGGATTAAATTGATCAAGTACCAGGAATCCATGGATCACATTGAACAAATTGAAAGTTCATGAATCACATTACACGTTAAGCTAAAGTTCATAAACCACCCTTCTTTTCTTTTATCTTCTAAATTCTACCTGCGTAGCGATTTACATTTTGTTAATGAGATTTGAATTGGTGTCTCGCAATTCGAATTGCTGAATAGAAATCCCCTCGAGCCCCAATCAGTTCGCCAATCCCGAAGAGTGTTACGCTGCGTTTGGCATAGTTTTACCAAAGGGCTTTAAGCCCACGAAAAGCCTTTGGCAAAAAGTCGAGATGTTTGACAACAAAATTGCGCCAAATATGGGATGAGATTTTTTACAATCATGAGGATATTTAGAGTATTTCTAATTCCACCTTATTTGATCATATTCCAGTCTAAATTCGGATGACCGAACGCAATCATTAAGCACTGAATTGTTAATGTTTAGCACTCAACGTGAAAAATGTTGTTCATATTTACACCCGAAAAAAGAGAGTCGAAAACAACAGCAAGAACGAAAAGTAAAGAAAGTGCCATGCATGTCCTCTCCCTTCCTCGGGACCTACTCCTTCGCTTTAAAAATACGACAGAGTCAGGAAAATGAATCCCCTTACTAAAAAGGGAGAAAACATTTTCTTGGAAAATGAATTTTGAAAAGTATTTTATTACGAAGTTTATCCCGAAATAAAATTTTCTCCAATTTCCAGTAGCTCGTAATTTTGGTTTTATTTATCAAAAAAGAAAGAAGAAAAACTATATAATCAAGAAAATCAAGTAGGGGTTGGATCCAAAGTTAGTGAGGCTCGAAGCTTAGCAGTAATTTCACTGCCCTTTTCATGTGGATGGTGTCTTGCTCGCATCAAGCTGTTACCACCGTAGTCAGACACGTCTCACTCGTTCACCATGTTCTTCCCGATTTTTGGCCGTATATATCCCTAAATAAGAAATCTCGCGATGTGATTGATGGTGATCCTTGAAATTAAGGTTCTCATCCTTTCAAATTGAAAGACGTGAGAAAGGTGCGACGGTGACAGTGACGATGCTTAAATAAATGGTCTATAAATTTTAATTTAATGTGTAATATCATCCCTAAACTTTTAATCTATTCAATATTATCATTAAACTTTGATCCAATGCTCCATGTGAATTTTAAATTTATTAATAGTTCATGGGCTATATTATGTAAATTAAAATTTAAAAATTATACTACGCATTTGATCAAAGTTCAGAGTTTATTGTGTACGTTGAGCGGGACCCAAAAACTCACTTCTTTCCACCATAGTGGAAGTCTCTCTGTCTCCTTGAGTTTAATCAATAATTAAAAAAAATATTGTTAAAAACTGTGTCCTAACATGCTTATTAAGGGTAGTTTTATTATTTGGGAATTCTTCTCCTTCTTTTTGTCCGATGTGTTTGTAATGTCTAGGCATTTGATCCGTGCAAACTTGGCCTATGCAGGTGGTCCGATGACAACCGATTGACGCGCGATCGATGGGATATGAACGTGTCGCCTGTTGTTCAAATTGTGGAGCTAAAAATCTCAGGGAGCCTCAATCGATCACGCCAATTGCGGATGGTTTTAGTTTGTCAAGAATGACTTGGCTCATCTTCTCTTAGAAATATATTGTGGAACCTCGTTCTGGGGATGATGTGATAGATAAAAACAATTAAAATTTGAGAATCCATGTTGGAAAATTTGCATTTTCGTAATGAGATCTAAAGCGGGTCTCACTGTTTCTTATTATGTGATTGGATTACTAGTCTAGCCTATGCTTGCACAAAGGCATGTTGCTAAAAACTTTATGATCAAGAAAAATGCACTCCATAAAATTTTTCCCTTTATCGATTAGGGAATTAATTCTCCTAACTTTAAGCATGAATATTTTCTTTACATATAAATGATTTTTCGTTGATTAATTATTTTCAGCAAATCATACACATGAAAGTTCGAAAAATTAATTTGCGAAAAATTCATTCATTCAAATATGGGTTAGTACCACATAAAATCCCAAATTGTTACACCCGTGACAAATTTACCAAAAACTAAGCTTTTTATTACAAAAAACCCCCCAAACTAGTATATTCATGAGAATTTTACTCTTGAAAAGTTTCCGCTAAATTTTATCGTCAAATTTCTGAGTTTGATGACACGCGATAATTGATTGGTATATCAGTTTAGGGTTTTACCCTCCGTTTATTACTAGTGTACCGATTTGTGATTTTTATGGTATAAATTTATTACAAATATATCAATTTTAAAAATTATTTTAGGGTAAATTTATCATATATATATCAGTTTAGGATTTTTCGTAGTATTAATCCTAAAATTAATTTGCGAAAAACTTTTTATTCAAACAGAAATGCATCCTCAAATCTAAAACAACGTGAAACACGCTGTTCCTATTTACACACGAGGGAGTAAAGAAAGTTGAAAACAGCAAACGAGAGAACGAAAAGAAAAAGAAAGTGTCGGCCGTGTCATCTCCTTTTCCTCGGGCCCACTCCCCAGCTTTAAGAACATGACAATGTTAAAATTTTGAATTAATATTACGAAAAGCCCTAAATTAGTACACTTATGATAATTTAACCTTGAATTATTTTTTAATCATAAAAAAGCCCAAACTGATATACCCGTGACAATTTTATCCCGAATGATTGTTTTGACCACAAAAAACCCTACACTAGTGCACATGTCATAATTTTATCCCGAACTAATTTTTGATCACCAAAAACCCCAAACTGGTATACCTGTGATAATTTTACCCCGAACTAAACCCTAAATTGATACACCTGTGACAAATTTATTCTCCGTTAGTTTTCGTTAAATTTTACTGTCAAATTGCTAAATTTGATGACACGTGATAGTTGACATGTGTACAAGTTTGGGGTTTTACCCTTCTATTTGTCAGAAGTTTATTAACTTGTGATTTTTCGTGATATTAATCCAATTTAATGGACACTAACGAAGGATAAATTTATCACAAATGTACTAGTTTGGGGTTTTTAGTGGTTAAAAAATTAGTTTAGGGTAAAATTATCACACGTGTACCAATTTGAGGTTTTTGGTGATTAAAAAATTAGTTCGTGGTAAAATTATCACAGGTGTATCGGTGTGGGGTTTTTGGTGGTAAAAAAAAAAATAGTCCGGGGTAAATTTGTCACAGGTGTACTAGTTTGGGGTTTTTGATGGTCAAAAAATTAGTTCGGGGTAAAATTGTCACAAATATACCAGTTTGGGGTTTTTCGTAATATTAACCCTAAAATTTTTCTTGAAAATAATAATGTTCATCTCTGCTACCAGTGGGGTCACCCAAAAGCTGGCTCGAGGAGGAATTTTTCAACCTTGAACTTTTTTGTCTGAAATCCCACTGAATTTTCGTGTCTTTTGTTTGTTTATATATTGATATATCAAAATTGACAAAAACGCAATATAGTGAAGATTATTGAGAACTAATCTCACTAAGTACATGTCTAATTTTCTAAAAACATCCCCAACTTAAAAACCTAAATTTTAGGTCCGATCCCAATCCTGTCTCGAACTTTTCATTCTGGTGTCAGATTTGCCTGCATTCAAAAATCGCCACTGGTTTTTTTCAAAATTATTAATATCGGGAGGCTGTTATTGTTCCATATAAAGGTGAGGGTGTTGGTGAAGACGCAAGTATTGATAATGAACCTCTTATTGGCCATGGCGATTTTTGAATGGGAGTGAAAATTTGAGACTACAAGTGAAGGTTGATGAAAAATAAACAAAAACTAAACCCTTTTTTTTAAATTTATTTTCATGAAAAATACTTTTTTTTTATCATGAAATTATCGTTGAAATAAACGCGCATTTATTTAATCTCCTAGGCTGCGTTTGATCGACCGGATAAAAGCCAGGATATAATATGTTTTATCCTATCTTGTGTTTGGCGGTGGTTCAGGATAGGATAAGGTCGGATATAGACCGGATATAGCCTGGATAAAAAAATCCGAGGGGGGAGGGATGGATCCGGATAGGATTTCTAATGCCTATTTTTCCAGAAATCTTATGCTCCACTTGCCGTCATCTTCATCCCCACACCTTGTGCGCTTTTATCAAAAAAATTTCTTGATTTTTTTTCTTTCACCAACTCCTCCGGATCAGTAAATAGCAAAAAAATAAAAAATAAAAATTATCCTATCCGACTTTAAATCCGTAGTCCACCAAACAGTGGATAGGATATGAAGAAATCTCAAGATTTCTTATCCTATCCTATCCAGTCCTATCCTATTTAGAAATCCGGACGGTCAAATACCGCCCTAGAGTTGTCTTGATCGCAAGGTGCACTTTCAATGTGCCTCGTGTTTAGCGTGGGCTTGGAACAAGAGCATGAAACTTCTCGGTCTGCTTTGCATATTCCGGGTGAATTTAGTGGGATGACCCTAAATTCTCATGAGTCATGACATGACCCGGTAAAGTATTACCACGCGTTCTCCAAAAATAATTACAATTCAGTGTTGGGGCCGCGGTTCGAAATTCATTCCGCTCAATTTGAATCTACCACGAGCTCGTGATTTTCGGACACCCAAGCGCCTGCAAAGGCTGGGGACAGAGGCGGACGACTCGACATGCAAGGAAACGGCCCGGAGCACGAGGAGTGCCCCACTAGCTATTGTGCTTTTAGGCGCAATAGACAGGTGCCCTAGCCTATTTTGGTGGATGCCTGGCCACGGCACAACCCCAATCTAGATTTGTTGAAACCCTACATTAGAAGCTATAAAAAGTTTATGAGAACCCTAATGAGCTTTTGAGAGTCTGTATTTAAAGGGAGTTGGGAGCATGTAAAAAGCTCCTTTCTTATAATCAATTCTTCAACGTTCAGATGTTGTCTCGGATTGGAAAACATTTGAGTAGGAGCCTTTCGAACAATTACGATATTCTCTTGTTGATTACAACGGAACCATCTCCTCCATCTCTTCTCGTAAAGTAGAACCACATAAATCTACCATGTTCATGTTTTATTTCCGCAATTTATCTTTTTGTTTGAATTGCTTCGTTTGTTCAGGCTTCTGCGATCGGAACAATAAGCAAATGAAAATGCTCACGATTAAATGATTCTGCCTTACATAATTACTATTAATCACAATTTTGCATGTCTTACTTTCTTTTGCTTTTGTAAAATATCGAAGACCATTACAAGGAAAACGAGCGGAGCGGAGCCAACACGGAGCGATTTATGGACACCTAAAACTCAAAAAAGCAACTCAATGAATTTAGTACCTTTACTAAATTAAATCTCCAGTCATATCCGGAATACCCATGCGAGAATCACGTATGTCCCGCCATTTTCAATGGTTCAAATTCACGTTTAATACATATAATACTCTAGTGTAATAATTTCTCCAAAACTCGAGAGAAAGCAAGTACGTGTGAAATTTAATGAAACTTTAGATTCCTCAAATACTGGAATTTTTTTAATCATACATTTGCCTGGCCTACATTTCAAGTGTTACTACCTTCTCATCTCACGCAGGAAACACAATAAATTTTCCTAACAATGCGTAAATCAACGACTCCGCCAATATTGCAGATTGTTATCTTTCTAAGCTACTAATTCGCTGGTAATCAAGTTTCGGAAAAAATGACTGTCACCTTGTCATATGAACAACGGACGCAGATGAATCTTTAAGTTGCACGAAGTTGTAGACAAAATTTTTCCCGCCGCCATCACAATATTTCCTCTGCTAACAGCCATGAATTTACATAATGCGAGAGTAGAAGAATCCATTGAGAAAAGAATGTACTTAGCCAACTCCATCATTGGGACATGAAAACAAGTGGACCATGGACCGGCCTGCCAAAAAAAAATCAGTTTCTAAGCATCTTCTGTAAATAAGAACACGAACCATTTTATACAATAAACATGACATGCATGTTCTTTGGATGATCAGCCTGTAGATACAATGTAAGTTAGAGGATGGATTCCTTTCACATCCATGAAAACAGCTAGTCCGACACCCATATTACGCAGGTTTTTAATCTAAAACAGCAGACCTAACTGACCTATAAAAGAACAGCAAGTAAAGAACACCAAAGCTACACCACAGAATTGCCATTCTTATTCAAAGAACATACATCTCCCATACCATTATGTTGCAGTAAAGGACATAGCACAGGCAAAGTGGTTGGGAGGCTAATTAAAGTAGAATTATCTAATCAAAATGAACTAAAAAGTATTACCTTATCGACGTAGCTGCACAATCAAGGATTAAAGAAACCAGAACCACCAATGTTTAGAGCAATTAACACTGATATACTCGTTATGACTGCAAGCCAAAATAAAACTGATCCTGCAGTAAAATATTTGGAAAAAATCAAGAATTAGCCAATGCAAGTAAAGGGCTGCACTTGAGTACAATATTTAAACGCAATACCTCCAGATCCTCCAGAAGCACTGCTGGCATCAGAAGGTGAGGAGGATTCAGCATTAAAACCTCCCGATGGTACCGTTGACCCCGTCTTTGAAGCCTGATCTGGAAATCTACTGTTTGCAGATGCCACAATTCCTTGAAATTCTTCACTCACAATTAGTGCTGCTAACACATCCATGAATGATTCCTTATCTGTTCCACTTGAACTTATCTGTCCATACGTACTACTTGACTCATCAAAATCGGACTCATCATCCGAGACATCTATCTCCATAGATTCTAACATGGCTCTGTCGTCTTCTTCATCTTCAACATAACCTTTATATGTAAGTCGAAGTAGGAGCTCCCCCGAGGATCCCCTTCTAAACACTCCCCAACCACCTTGCAAGACTACAACTCTATCTGTGGGTACAGTATCTTGGAGAGAGCCCAAGTCAACCTACAAATATAGTCTAAATTCAGAAAGATCTTCCAGATGAAAATGTGACACGATCGAGGAATGACTCAGTACAGGAGACTGACTAACTCGATGTTATTAGCAAGTAAATAAACTGTCATTATATGATTCAACTTTAGCTATGAATGCTATGAACAAGAAAATAACTATCTGGTGGATGAGAAAAAGGTTTAACTTGGTTGTCACATCAGAAGATTTTACACATTTGAAGCTTGGTGGAAGCATTTTCACATCACGTATAAAATTTTAATCTCCGAAAAAACACCTAATGGAACTAGAATTCTCAATAACATTTGGCAAAGCCAAATATGGGTTGCATTGTGGAGGACAGAGGAATAATTGAGCATGATTACCTGTATTACATGCCTAACTTTAAGATCTCGAGTGTTTGCTAAAGAAATTCTGATAAATGCCTAGGTTCGGAAGAAGAAAGAGCAAGGCAAATACCCAGCCCAATTTTCAGTCATTTAGGATCTATTTAGAGTTAAGATCAACGATCTTTCCTAAAGCAACTTGAACTTCATACCAGAAAAAACATTTTTCCCTTCCTGTCAGTTGACTCTATAAAGAGGCCATAAATGTGACCTAAGATCATTCTCACAAGAAAAGAAAAGATAAACCAAATTCTGAATTATCCTTAGAGACTAACATATCAATGTCCTCAACAAGATTCACAGATCATTCCACATCCAAATCCATTTTGAAGTTTGAACTAAAATAAACTCAGGGCAGGATCTGATAATCACTGTCGAATGTTGACTTTTGTGCCCATCACTTGTGTAAATTTGTATCTCTCCAATTTACTAGGATCACAGTTTTCTACATTTCTATCCAGATTTGATCAAAATATAGCATTATCGGATGAAGTCCATATATCAACATGAACCAGCTGTTTCTGTTCCAATTCTTTTTCATTGTCCATAGCTATAATTCTACAAACAGGTGTCAAGCCAGAACGATGATCCATAGTCATACTTTGTAATTACATTAATATGTAATTCAGCATCTGTCATGAGAAAAAAAAAGACAAGGATAGCCTCATTACTAAAGATTTAGGTTTGCATTACAAGACAAAGTGGCAGCAAAAACAGGTCCACAATGCTAAACCATCGGGCGTTATGCTTCAAGTTTAAACCAACGTAAACAATCTTACACAGCATAGAGTAGAGCATTGACTTAAAAGGAGCGAAAATTCAACCTTTGATACATATAGCGGACGCCAAACTCAAAGGAACCATGAAGGTAAGAAAACTGGAAGCAGTTATGCAGAGGAGGCAATGACATGATATAATTAAAGCGGAACAGGTATCATAAATTATATGATATACTCTCCCTAAACTTATCCAGTTTATCCATTATATATTTTAAAAAGTCCAATATAAAAGCTCGACAATATGATTGTCAGAAGGGCTTAGGAGGGAAGAGAGAAGGTTCTAAAAATACAATCGTTTTTGGATGGAGGGAAAGTGACAGAGGGGAAGGGTTGGGATGGATTAGGATAGACTAGGAGGGATTAGTCCGGTTAATTTAAATCCCTACAAATCTGTCCAGATATGGAGCGTTTTGGAGAGGGACTTGTGTATTAACAAATAAATGTATTCTCCTTTCTCACTCATACCCTTCTTTTACATCTATTTATAAGTACATAAAATGATATTAATGTCACAATGCATTCTTGATTTTGCCAGCATCCAAAAAATATTATAACTTGATCCCTCAAAATCCTCTCTTCTTTTCTCTCACAATCATTTGCATCTCTTCCTTTTCTACTTTTAATAAGTCTATTGAAATCCCAAAGATAAGCAAAGTGAGATACTTTGACACCCACTCTCACGTGCAAATTGGATTGAGAGCGGCACGTGAAATTGACAAACAAGGAGTCTAAGACGCAAAATATATTTGGGGGCGCAACCTGACTCCAATACAATGAGAGAGTCCAAACCAAAAGTTTAAGCAATTAGGGATGGAAGACCACATATATATAAACAGAATATAAACCTACACATAAGCGTCGGGGATCTTATACATGTTAGAAAGTCCAACCTAAAAACTTAAGCTGATAGGGAAGGAGACTACATGAATATAAGGCCTATTGAAACCTTATGAGTAAGCAATGAGAGACACTTTAACAATTTAAAACCAAATCAATTTTGCATGACTTAGGAAAAAAGTGCAATAATAATGCAGCAATTTGTTAACCAGTTACTACGAAAAGCTAAGGCACTGTGAGGCCAAAAGTTAAGGGGAAGCTCATGATTGTTACAAGGATGCAATGGACCCAAGAAAACTAAGCTAAACAGCATGCATCCAAAAGAAGGCGGACCAAGTTGACTAGGACCCTTGCAAATTCCTTTTTCAGATGCATACAAAAACATGAGGACAAAAGAGACCAAACTGCATCATAATAGTCACTTTTTCTTGCACAGTACATTTCCACAACGAACCGCAAAATTATCATAGTGATACTGCTTTTATGGTTATTATACCTCAGCTGTACCAATAGTCAGATCTGCAAATCCAACAGCATCCTTCACTTGAATATGCAGCTTTTGCTTTCTAGGATTTACAACGAGCATGTGAAAATCCTGCCAAATGATGTGATTATAGTGAGACATACCACGCATGTATGTGTATCATGCATAACTAGCAAACCAGCGCATGTAGCTTTACCTGATTCCAGATTGGCTCTCCAGGACGCCCAATGACAGTGGTCTGGCTGTTCTTTTTACTTCTAATTATTTGATCCCCCAAGCTTAGGATAACATATGGATCAGTTTTGCCTGCCACCAGAGGGAAAACAGTGACATTTCTGATGCAGTAAAGAATGGCACAAATGACAATGAAGAGGTCCAATCTTGTATAACATACTAACAGAGTGAGTTTAATGCACAATTGCAATTAGAAAATTCCTTTACTGCCCATGACCAGCAGTAATAGCCATTACTAATAACAAGTACCAGGAAGTAATTACCATAGAGATAACTAAGTTTCCGAGCATCGACCACAGTCACAGATAACTCTCCAACATAATCCTTGTTTCCTTCATTCATCTCTCCAGATCTGAAATCATTTGTGACTGGACCAACTGCTTTTCCTTGCTGAAAATCTAAAACAATCTTCTTCGGTCTTACAAATAGCTTAGGCAAATCCTCAGTGAGAAGCTTTGTTAAAAACCTAAAACAAGTGCACGCAGATATTATTAGTCCAAAGCTCAACATATCTTCAAGCACACGTGGGAACCAAAAAAAATAAGTATATCGCATCAAAGCTAGCATAAACAAAACCCTATGGATTACTCCAGCTCTATGACTATACAGTGTCACCTTCCTTTTACTCTTTTGTGGGGCCAAAATCTAAAGTATCCCCTTTTTGACCATGCCTTTTTCTGAGACTGTTCTGCTAAGAACAGAAATAATATTAAGCTCTTAGTTGTTGAGCACCATATGTTCTCTTCCACCTATATCCTGCTCCTAATCAAGATGTAGTATCATGATTCAGGAATTTTACATTAATTTAGCTTTATGACCATTACTCGTTTCTCTAAACCCCGTAGAACTTCGGTGGAATATCAACCTTATGACAAATCTTCGTGCTACCAAGTACTGAATTCGCAGATTGACATGCAGTTTATGCAGTCTTATGACATTCAATAACATGAAAAAAAGTGAAGAAGCCAACTTTGGACGTCCAACATTCCACATGCTCAACGTGCCTTGATCAGGTGATACCAAGGAAAACCCCCAAGTTCTTAATAATCCCATTTCAACTTGTTTAATAACATAAAATCATGCTATGGACATGTGACATCCACCTTGACTCTGAATACACTCAACAAATGTTCAGCCAAAAAAGAAAATGCCCAGTTGAAAAAAATAAAATAAAAAGAAAATCAATCCCTTCACAGATTATACAACAGAATGTAATGGTTAAAGTAAAGATTCAACTTACATGGAAAGAACAGGAATTGCTGGTTTTTGCACCACCCATGCAGAAAAGAAAAGGCAAAAAAGAATATAAATCAGTGTCTGTAAGCCTGCAAACATTTCATTATGCAAGAGTACAGCAGAATTTCCTTGTAAAAATGCAAATTTAACATTATCACAGCAGGTAAGTTTGACAAACCATGTCAGAGCTCAGATTTCATACTCCATTAACATGTCTGTACAATGCCCACAAGATTCGAGTACTCATATTTTAAAGTTTTTATTACGTCTTTGTAATCTGACTGTAACAAGAGAATAGCAGGAAGCAATCTACTACTACTACAGCTAATTTTGTCTGAATTCCCAGGAGATCAAGAGAAGGCTTTGTAATAATATAAACAGATATCAAAAGAACGTAGGCTCATCATGTAATAAAACTCCTAGCTGTCATCAAATGCCAGCAGAACCAGAGTCGCAAGAGAAGAGCATTAGCAAATCAGGACTTCTCCCTTGATAAATAAGTAAATCTTAAAAAAAGAGCACCATGGAGTTGCAAGCCAGATTAGAAGAAAAATTATAGCAAGGAATCCAGAAATCATCAAAGAAAGTAGCTTCATGTGGCTTCTTTTGAACTGTTATCCTATCATGCCCATCATATAACTTGCAGTGCACCCCGGTTCTAGCTCAAAAACAAACTGATTATTGACCTCAGTTTCAATAACACGAGCAGTATTAAATTGTGAAAGGAACCACTTCAACACTGAAGGAGAGGCAATCTGAATTGTGTAGGTTATATTTAAAAAGTCGCTCAATGGAGAATAATCAAATACAGGAATTAAAGTTTTGCTTCATTTTACACCAAACAAATTAGATTTAACTGATTTTTTTGCCTTGTGAATGTATTCTATCTTGAGAGACAATCTCGAGCTTAAAGGAAGAAGATGTCTTTAAGACCAAAATGTGCTTCCTTGTGGCCTGAGCTAATAGTGCATCATGGCCGGCCGTGATTTGGAACTACAAAAATGTTTTTCCAATCATTATTGTGGAGCATCTTAGAGGGCAGTTAAGTACCTATGCCCAATTCCAATGCTAAACCAGTGATTCCAGAATACTCATAACAACTTTTTTCACACTATAAGAGGTTAATTGAAATTCCTGCTCTTATAACCAATTGTTATTATATTGTGAACTATGATCAGGGTCCTTGTTGTAAGTCAGTAACATTTAGTCCCTGTGTAGCTCCCATGGGCAATACAACAGATAAGAATTGGCAGCAGGTTTATAAATATTAGGTTTTCCGTGATGTGTCAAACAACAGCAAAGGCATGGCCTATGGAAGAAAATTAACTAATGTGACAAACAACTATAACACATTTCACTTTTCATGCTTTTGGAAGCTTATCTCCTAAGTGCAAGTCCTTTCACTATAAATTCATTGACAATAATTGGAATGTGAGCATGTCGTTGGTCAGTGTCTTAGATAGGGACTGATGTACCATTTTATGGCTTAGCATGGTCTGAAGATCAGTCTCGAGATGTATGCATGGAATTCCAAATCCAAGCACCAGCTAGTGGGCCCACAGAAAAAAAAACCAGCCCCAAGTGGGACAGTGATAGACTATGAACAAACTGAGAAGTTAACTTCTCATCGCCAGGAATGAGATATACATTCTCAAATATGTAAATTCTAATATATCTTGAACTTTTTGTTCTTGATGTAATTCATGAACCGCTCGGCCTTGGGTTTTGTTCAACATCAACACATTCAGGAATATGCTCATAAATGCAACACGTAATGAACAGGCAACAGCTAAAGGCATTAAAAGTTGCAACATACCCATCAAATTGAACAAGCGGAACGGTGAAAGTTCAAATTTGATCTTTGGAAGTGAAACAAAAGCCCATGAAGCAGCTCCCACCCAAGGTTCTGTTGGTATCAATCGCAATTTAACCCAAAGTTCCCCATCAATATCAAAGTCCCGAACGCCAACTGGCACAACAATTGGGATGATACCAAATTTTAGCGAGAGCATTAAAAGCATGCGGGCACCACCAGTATAGCGAAGGCCTATTTGGTACCTGCATAAATAATGGTAACAAACAATTACTTCTACTAGATATTAAAATATTATTGAGAACAAAAGGAAATTCATGCTCAAATCCAAAAGACAAAGCAAATATACAAGTGGATCAATTTGCCAGTAAAAGATAATTACATCGCACCAGAATATACTCACCAGAATTCCTTTAATTTCATCAGCTAAAATTTTTAAGTGTAACTAGAAATGTCATAGGCCTAGATAGTATTTGCCAGAAAATAACAATGTCATGCGGGAATAAATTCTAAACTAGTTAGCGACAAATCTAAAGGAAAACTAGTAGTCATGACCCAATTAACTAAATAGTTAACACTCTCATCTTTTAAAGTCAAATCACCTGACAGAACTTGTCCTCAATTACGTCAGCTATATCAGCAATCATATTAAGAATTAAACATATCTTTACGAAGGTTCAAGCTCACAAAATGGAATTTGGTGGTAGCAAAGGGCTCTCATTGATTAGGTTTCCAAACAATCAGAACTGACAAAGTACCACAGACTTTAGAGGATGTAAGGATGACCAGTACATGGCAGGGGCATGTAAAGGTTATGCTGGAGATTATCCAGCATTCCATTCTTCATAGACAATTCAAGCAATAAGCATCACCCTCCTGTCTAATGAAACAGTGATGCATGCGAAGATAAACCAAACCCTAGATCTCCAATGTCTCAAACAGTAACTCATTGATATCCACAACTTAATGTTGGATAACTGACTTCCACCATATTCTACGTGAGGCAGCAGGTAAGCACTGCACGTGAACAAGCCAAGATTGCTTCAAAACTATACTTCAACACCTTAAATTTCCTTTGAAATTCTCACGGTTTGCGTTAAAGTTAGCAGAAAGAAAAAAATGACAGTCATGAAATCATAATTCTCTCAGTCAAAGTGACCTCTCCATGATACTTGCCCTTCCTGTAGATCTAAAGGCTCCTGGAATACATTGTCAACCCCTCTATCCCAATACTCTATCTTTACAGTAGAGAAACATACATAGTCAACATTAGCTAATTCAATAGTGGATGCTATGCTCTTTTTTTATAAGAAGAAGAATCAACAACCGCTCAGATATTAATGGGCACTAATTTGTCCTTGAAACAACCTCAAATTTCTAAGGGCAAAACATAAGTTAGATGAACGTAGCATTCAGCTATCACCGTCTCATATCATGACTGTAGGTCTATTAATGATCTTGCAAATCTATCAGTATATTAGTTAACCAATCCTTCGTTCAATAGCTACTTGCTTCTAAGATATATACAAGCAACATGCTTCTAAATGTTCTCTTCACTCAGCAGTTTGGCAAGTTCTTGTACAACAATTGACTGGAAAGTATTCTCCATTTCAGAGTCTGACAAGATTCTAAAAACTGAACTCAAGCTTTTAATGTTTCATATCATGGTTCTAGTAACATATAAACCTAAATAAATCTGTCTCCGCATCCGTCCAGGTAAGTTAACAGAGAGATCATTAACCAATGTTTCCAATCTTCAGAAGGATCCTCAGAGGTCTGTCTACAAGAGCTCACTTCCTGTTACACTATTTCTTTTCATTTAAGATGTCAAAGTTGGCGATGTTCAACACATGATTAAACTCATGCAGCTTGAGACTTCTATCACAGCACAAAAACACCGGTGGTCAAATAAATCGCCAGCATTCAAATCACATTAAGATGAGGGTCTCCACCAACATCATTTCTGACCCAAGAAAGTTCTGTCCAATAGCAAAAAACTCTTCATGCCTTGGCAGGCCAGTAGAGAACAGTATGAACTTAAATTTGACTGGGACCAATGAGAAGACTGAATATCAAGGAACTCAAATTTCAAATAAGATGGTTTGAGACGAATGAAGGACATCAAATTGGATGCGACTTGTGGAAAAAACAGAATGTTCATGAATTGTTAGAGGCACATATAGTTCAGATACTTAATCCCAAAGGCGTTTCTAAGACAATATATGTTTAACAAAGATATAAAGTGCTCTGCCATACCTAGTTTATACAAGAGATCACAACCACGACCGTTGAAAGGATATGAAAAGAAGACGCAACTTCTCTATCAAGCTAAAGGCATGATTAACTGAAACAACATACAAATGATAATAGATGTTCATTATTAGAAATAATATGAAGTCTCAGAACACTTACTGCAAGTCATTAACGCGACGTGAAGTCCTACGTTCGACATTTCTGACCGACAATGGCTCGTCCCCCAGTGAGAACTGCTTAATTTCAACCCTCTCAACATAATCAGGCTTCTTCAAGTTATCAATGACAGGTTGAAGCAGCCCAATGATCCAATTCTCGATCCCACCTCTATAAACCTTCCAAAGCTTCCCCAACACCATGTTCACCCACTCGACAGATTCTTTCCTCTGCAAATCCTTCTCCAGGAACAACGAAAAGCTCGCGGGCACCTGCGGCCACGCGCCACGCCTGATCTCATCGGCCCCCGCCTTGTTCCTTTTTCTCGAGGTCCATAACTTATCGAAAGCAACGCCAACAAAGAAAAAGAAAACAAACAACCCCACTATGTTCCTATTAATCGGAGGCGAAGGTATCGGGTGTAGCACCCCGAGCTGTGTTCTGAGCTTATCCACAATGGGGTCCTCCCGGAAGTTGGTGAAATTCGAACCCATTTGGATGGACGCCTCTCCGGGCAACTCCTCGCTGTGCAACTCATTGGTCAACCTCTTGACCACGAGATTCTTGGCACCCCTCCTGGCCGAACTAGCAATCTCCACACTGAAACCGCGGTTCCCACCGTCGGAGGGAATCACGCAAGCCCGGAAACTCCATCTCCTCCTGCTCAACGACCCGGGCGGGAATCTCCCCTTCCTCCTCTTATTAGAGAAAGCAACGGGCGGGGCGCGGAGGGCCTCACCGCCGCATTGGCAGACCACCCTGGCGAAGGAGGAGGCCGGCGAGAACCCGAAGCTCGCGGAGGAGGACGAGGGCTGCGGAATCATTTGGCGGCGGCGGCGGCGCGGAGGAACTCAGGGCCCCGGGCGGCGAAGCGGGGGCGGGAGGGGCGGCATTGGCCAGGGACATGAATTCCCCGCGGCGACGGCTCTATCGGGCCACCGGTGGGGAGCGGCCGGCGGCGAGGCTCGGGGCGGGAGGAGGAGGAGAAGGGAAATCAGGAGCGGATTCTGGAGAGCTTGAGGCGACTCCGGAAGTCCGAATCCATGTACGCAGAGCGAGAGGAA
This sequence comes from Syzygium aqueum, assembly GCA_031216185.1. Classification (NCBI taxonomy): domain Eukaryota; kingdom Viridiplantae; phylum Streptophyta; class Magnoliopsida; order Myrtales; family Myrtaceae; genus Syzygium; species Syzygium aqueum. The sequence continues at coordinate 5,259,668 of CM062240.1, forward strand.
GGTGCAGGTGCAGGTGCGTGCGCGTGCGGAGGTGGTGTGGAACGTGAAGCTCGTGGCTGGGGAGAGGAGAGGTTTGAACTTTGAATTGAATTTCAACCAGAAAAGGAGGTCGGTTTGCGTGTGGGTGGGCTGACCACGATGCAGCGCATTAGCTTTTGCGATGCCTGATATCCTCCAACGCAGGCCTCAAAACCACAAGGAGAAAGTCCGGCTGCCTGGCACCATATCAAAAAGAAGCCACTCCCCCCCCACATTTCGAGGTGCTGCGATAAATCTGTTGCCTTTGCTTTTGTTTATTTTCTTTTTTTTTTGTTCTTGGACAGTCGTACACGTGGGTCGGTCGGAGCAGCAGACACGCTTCTTCTTCCTCGTCACTTTTCTCCGTCTCTTTCCGGTCTTTCTTCTCTTTCTTTCTTTCTTTTTTTTTGTTTTTAAATTATGAGTAATTACAACATACATCGCTAATGTATTGTCCTTTTTTTTGTTCCCTACAACTATTGATGTACAAAAAATATTAAGAAAGCCTTCCTTGGATAGATTGTGAGTACCCAATTCGTCGCGATCCTTATCACGAGAGTCTCGCTTAAGACCCACACGGTGTCACCCTATGGGCGAACCGGCCGTTTAGGCACTCGAATTGCATATGAAAAAAAATACTAGAAATAACGTGATGCACAATGGGCATGTGAGCCACTCGGCTAAAATCCGACAGGGTGAGTTTATGTATTCGTAGGATCTCGTCAACGACAAGGAAAATTTGAACATATTTTGAAGATGAGCTTACCATGTGCGGGCCAAGTAGCTTAGTATGTTTGGTTTGCGTCAGCAATGCGACAAACACAGAGCAATTGTTTCACGAGAAAATAATATGGTGTCCAAGTTTCGTGAAAGACACCGTAACTTGAACACCTCATCATATTCAAACCAAATGTTCGATCACTTAAGGCCCGTTTGATAACGTGCCAAATAATAAAAATTTATGTTCTTTTGTTCCTAGAAATAGTTTGGGAACAGAAATGCGTTTGGTAAACTTTTTGTTCCTGGGCACATTTTTACAAAAATTTGTACCCAGAAACAGTTTTGGAAGAGAAACAAGAAGTAAAAAAAAGTTGTTTTTTGTTTCTCGGCACAATTTTGAGAATTAGTTTTTCTTCTTTTTCTTTTTTTTATTATCTTCTTTGTGTTGCTCTTCCCGAGACTGTGGCCGGTTGCCGGCAACCGATGGCTGGCGGCCAACGACCGGCCATAGCCCAGGGCCGGCGAGGGCGAGGGCTGCACCCTCGTTGCCTGGGTAAGGCGGCTCGCTGTCGGTCATGGCGAGGTCGGCCTCGCCCAGATCGGGCGAGGCCGACCTCGCCCCTCACCGTGGGTCGCGACGGCAAGGCTCAGCCTCGCCAGATCTGGGCGAGGCCGACCTCGCCATGACCGACGGCGAGCCGCCTCGCCCAAGCGGCGAGGGTCCAGCCCTCGCCCTCACCGGCAAGGGGGACCCTCGCCTTCGCCGGCGGCTGGCGAGGGCCGTGACGCCCTCGCCAGCCCTGGGCTGTAGCCGATCGCCGACCACCAGTCGCCGGCGACCAGCCATGGCCAAAGAAGAAAATGGGTAGAAAAAAAAATATTAAACAATTCAAAATATTATTAATGCAAAGAAATTTTGTATAGTTACCAAACGCATTTTTGTTCTTTTCTATTTTAGGAATAGAAATTTTGGACAGTTTACCAAACGCCTTCAAATGCTTAGAAATTATTTCCAGGCACAAAATAAAAAAAATCATTTCTGTTCAAAAATAGTTCCCGAATACAGAATGAAATTCATGCGTACCCTTGTCAACCTAGTATTTACCCATCCTTCTTAATACTAAAAACCCGTGCAATCTCCTCGTTTCCAGTTTGTCATTACACCAAAATATCATCGCTCATAATGATTTCGTCGGCATCGTCATGACCATAATAGTTCCGACGTCAAGAGAGGTGATGGGCAGTGGCCAAAAGAAATCGCCTCTCGACTCAAACTCCTCATGCGCACCATTTTGGTATTTGAGTTGCTGAATTTGGCTTCCATGGGTTTTTTTATCTCCCTCAAACCTTCATCCAATAACCACAAACGCAGAGATTTTGCTCCCAATAGCTTTCTCAATACATGATATCCTTTTTCCAGAAATCATAATGTACAATCCGAATATTACTAATCTGTAAGATACATAGACAAGAAACCAGACCAAATTTGAAGCGACACCCGACTTACCAATAATGCGAGCATTATACCAAATGGGAAGAGGATGGAACTATGTCGACATAGCCATGACAATATGCAACAATCAATGATAATTACAATTAGACACTCCCAGATCATCAGGCATATCGTTTCTGAATTATTGTCACCAGACAGCAAATATCGGGAGTCCCGAGATGAGGGATACATGAGCTTCGCGAAGAATTAAACAAGATGGACCTTGAGGTAGTCTCTCCCTATAACGGCCAGAAGCATTGAGAGAACCGGAAACAGAGATCGCTTCGGACTTCAAGTTCGAATCCATCAAAAGAATCAGAACTCAAGGATCTCAACCTTGCTGTCGTATTTGCGGGACAGATTATTCAGGGAGACGAAAAACCCTCCTTTCTTTTGAATTAAGGAACAAAAAAATTGGGAGAGAGAATTTACAACAACAGGCGGATTATCTTACAGTGGCACAAAGTAGAGTCATCAAGAATCTAGACGAACTCGCCATTACGACAAAACTTCTCCTACGCCAAATAGAGAGCTTCCAAATAATCATCAATGTAAGCCAGGCATGGCCAGTGGTCAGTTCTTATTCTAACCAAAGTCGAAGCATCAGATACTTCCATTTGCAAAAGAAGATGGTACCTTGGTGGAAGAAATATGAGGATATGGATGCAGCCCATGTTTCTGCTGGTATAGTTGGCATAGGTTTCCCTGTCATCCTCCTCATCAGTGTACTTGAGTTGAAGTGGACCCTCAAAATTGACACTTGCAAGGGTAGCGTCATCGGAAATATCCAGAGCAGAATCCTTCCAGATGATATCTTTAATAACTCCACCGTCTTTCACAAGATCTGAAAGCGGTTCTCCGGTTACTTTTACAACAAAAGGAGCGAGGTACCGTTCAGTGGATTGGATCACAGAGGATGCAGGGACCTCCAGTAGCTTGACTGATCGGGTTCCACTGATTGCAGCGACGCCTTTACCTCCTTTCAGAGGAAAGGTCTCCCGTCCAAAGTTGGAAGAACCGTCACATGCCTCCCAGAGGGATGTGAACAAGTCAGAGTAATAAAGAGGAACTGAGCTGTCGGGGATGTCAGATGGGGTAATAGCCTTGAGAAACATGTCTTCTATGCCCACAGAGATACTATGCAGCTGTCCCCGAATGATTTGACCATTGGCCGAATTAGTTTCAAGAAAAACATCCACCATCCCGGGAGTCGGTTCTCGAGGTTCTAATTCTATTGTAACAGAAGCTCTAAAGCTATCATCTTCATGGGCACCATTTTCTACAGCATGAACATCTGAGTTAACTTTCTGGACAGAAGAATCAATTTTCTTTGGAGGCTCTCCAAGAAGGAATGGTATGCGAAATAGTGGAATAGACCCATATGGTGCTGAAGAAGAAAACTTGAGTACAGTCGCATATATTGCTGGAAGTGCATCCGCTGCACTTGGATTATCTGAAGGAGAACTAAATCCCCATATCCGACTGAAGGGATCAGATTCAAATCTCAAACAACATGAGATTTTGACCTTAATCCCCGGCATATGCCTAAAATCAGGAATACTTGAGAAATGCCTCCTCAGAGTTCCTAACATTTCCGAAATCTTGGCATCCATAACCCGTAGTGGTTCCAGCTGTTGTTCGACGTTTAAGCTTTCGGAAGAAATTGGTTCATCAGAAGTGATGCCAATCACTGCATCATCAAATTTTGGTTCGCTATCCTTAATGCCTACTATAGACTCAGCCTTTGCATTTCCAAAACCCAAATTAGCCAAAGACAATGACCACGATTGCTTTACAAGTAAACGTACCACACGCTCAAGGTGTACGTAAGCAGAGATATTTCTAGATTTCCTAGGGTCATGAGGGAGTCTTGGAGCCTGCACATTGAAAAATGTGTCAGATTCTCCAGATGGAGTCATGGTAGGTAGCTGCTCCCCAAGTTTCAGCAGTTCTCTGAGCTTCTTACCAGGTACACATACCAACATTCTTAGATAGATCCTGCACAATGCCCATAGCACCATGAGCCCAACATATATTGGATGAAGCTAAGAACATGACAATAACATGTATCGATCCCACACCCAATTTTATGACACACAGTACAGTAAACAAAACTGATTGAGCTGGAAGCACAGAAAAGGAAAAGAATGCATCTTTTTTTTATCCCCATACCTTGCATTATCACGAACCTCCAAATCAGGGAAGTAAAGGCAGGTAAATGCAAGGAGACGAGATAGTCTGAGGAACAATCTAGAACTGTGGTGATGCATCATCATCGTCCTACATATTCCAAGAACCTTAATTCCTTGTGACCAAGATCTTAAGCCAGTGTCGGGGCCATGTTTCTTGACAAGGAACATGACTAAGTTGGTAAGAAGTTCTAGAAGTCCACGAGGGGGGATCGTGATATTTCCAGCAATTTTATCAAATATCGCAAGGTAGGCGACTAGTTTATAATCTACACTGACTTTCGGAAGCAAACGCTCATCTAGTGTCTGGAGCAGTCGCTCTCCCAACCAACAGTGCTTATTACAGCCCAAGAATCTGTTGATGAAGGAAACGATAATGGGAACTAACTGCTGAAATTCCATAGTCATCTCCACGATCATCCCCTAAAAAATGAGAAAGCATTAAAACAATGTGAAAACACCTCGCTTGGATGAAAACTTACCATCATTGTGCGATAGTATGCTGTCCAAAGGGGATGGAGTAAGAAAAAAAATCAAAGGAAGATTGACAATATTAAATCAAACACTGTATTGAAGTATTGCTAATACAAATAGTTATTCATAATTCATATATCTTAAATTCATGAATCATCTTCACTTTACAACCACCAAGCAATTCCATTCACTAACTGTAACTGACTTGGTAGTGCATGCAAAGCACTAGAATTAGTAGCCTCAAAACCAAAACTCTAGAAAGAGAATAACTCAGTATGTTATTGGTCCCTCTTTAAAGAAGGAAAAATACTTCATAGAGCGTATATTCTAAGGTCGTAGTTTTTTTCTGAAACTAGAAGCCTCAATTTATTAAATGTTTCAAAATTCCTTTCAAGCACAAGCATCGTCATCTCCAAGACAAGAAAGTTCCATTAAATATGCACTCTTTCAGGCAATTAGTGATATACTGCTATGAAAGATAAAAATCATCTCATAAAATTGACCTCTCTCAAGTAGTAACAACAGGCATCCGCTTGAGGTTTTCTTTTCCCTTTTAGTTTTTCCTATGCAAATGCTTGAAATTATCTTTAATATAAACCTGTCATATGAAATCCAGCTTATATGAGTGATGCACGATAAACAGACGTAGAGGCAGAGTATGGTCATAACACAAGGAAAGGAAGAAATGCGATGAAGTGGGAAATCTGAAGCATTACACACCTGCAAAAAAGGGAAGATTGTGGATTCCAAAAGCATTTTCGCTTTGATGGAATCATCGACGGAAAGGGAGAGCGTGCCTATTAAGAAATTATACAAGGTGCGAAATGCCACCGCAGTTTCTGTGCTCCATGGAGGCATCCATTTAAAAGCAGATACAGAGACAAGACCATCCTTGAATAGATTCACCACAGACAATGAATCCGCTTGCGAGACATCCTCAGAATTTTGGCTTCCAAGACACAATGAGCACAAGGCAAGAAGGTCGAGCTTCAGTGCCTTCACAGCAAGAGGATCAAAAACAGTTGGATAGAAGCTTGAAGCCATATCAACAACCATGTTCTTTCTCTCAACTACACGATTCGACATGCCACTGAAAAATCCCAATAACCAATGAAGGGCAAGCATCCGAAACACCGGATGACCTTGTGCTTCCCTTGAAACTGAGACAAGCCGACGAGCAATTTTATGCTCTTGTCCATCAAAAGCATCTAAGAAACGTAAATACAACATCAGAACCATGTGGCAAAGCACAGGATCATAGGAATAAATCATGCTGAAGAACTGGACCTTCAACATTGAAGCCTGCAACTCCAAAGCAACCGCCACGGGTATTATCATATGCATAAACTCCATCATCCCACAAGGGGTGAGAATTTGCGGCCATTCAAGCAAAAACGCCATGGCCCTCCTCAGTTCCTTGTAATTCAAAGCCGAAACCTCCCTTGTCGGACCCAACACCCATTGAGGCAAGTTAAACGGAACCAAAGGGACCGAAGTGTTCAAGATCGACACGTCGACCTTACGAGTCACGATATCGTGGATTACCTGAGCGAAGAGCAGAATGTAGCTCTGCGACGCGTGCGTGCGCTCGCTCTGACACAAGCTCCACAGGTGCCCCGCGATCTCGGCCAACAAGCAAGGCCAATTCCTCTCCAACTGCCTCAAGCACTCGCAGGCCACCGCCCTCGTCTGCCGGTCCGGCCCGTGGTTCGGCCGATTGACGATGGCCAGCAGCAATTCGACCAAGCTCGCGAGGTCGCGAGCGCACTGCTCGTCGCCGCCCAAACCGTCCACCACGGAGACGAAGATCGAGGTGGTGGACACCATCACCTGCTCCTTGAGCGCGTACGTGGCGAAGGCCGGATCGAGCGGCGACTGGACCACGGAGCGGAGGGCCTCCACGAGGCGGCCCAGGAGCTGGGCCCGGGAGGCGGGGACGAAGAGGGCGTCGGCGAACTCCTCGAGGAAGACGAGGAGGGAGTGCTTGAGGGCGAGGGGGAGGTCCCGTCGGAGCAGGGAGGAGACGGCCAGGTCAGCGATGGAGGCGGCGGGGTGGGCGGAGGTCCAGGTCTCGCGGCCGCGCTGGAAGTCTTCGATCAGGGACTCCCACTCCTGCGGGGAGAGGGGCTTCAGCGGCGGCTTGTCGGCGGACATGGTCGCCGGCGGGAGAGAGCTCAGGAAACCCTAGCGTCTCATCGGAGAGAGAGAGAGAGGGGAAACTGCAGGAGGTGAAGCTGAGCAATGAGCAACTGAGCACCGTCGGAGGACGTTGCAGAGAGAGAAGGGGGCGAAATCAAGATCCGTTACTGCTTCGCCATGATTGCTCTGGCTCGTGGCCGCGGGGAACAAAATGGCAAAAGAGGAATTTCACCTTCAACTCTTTCTTTTTTTTTTTGTCGCGGTTAAAAAATAATGGGTTTTTATTAGATTCATTTTTTGTGGTAAGAATATTCCTGCATATTTATCGTTGGATATTATAACACGCGGTGCTTCAAAATAATCTCACAACTAACTTCGTTCACGTGTTGTTCAACCAGCGATGAATATGAGTAAAAAAAAAAAAAAACTTCACACTGGCTCGTGAATCTAATAAATATAAAAAAAGAATATCTAATTTTAAATTTTTATTGGATATGCCACCGGCATAAAAAAGATATAGGTGATTAGCATACGGACGAATTCGATTATATGATTTTCTCTACATAAATGTATCGAGTAAAATGATGAATGTGTAAAAGCTTTTTCTCGTTGACTATGAATTTTTTTAACAATTCCATATATTTTACGTAGTCTATTTTTGAAACCACATCGCTTTGATCTAAAGTTTCGTAAGAGTATGCTTTAACTTTCATATTTGGCTCACATTTTCTTATAATCTTGAATTTATACAATATGGATATGTTCTTAATATATGATATAATTGAATAAAAAATAAAGAAAAAGGATCGGATAAATAAAATTATTAAAAGGTGAAAATCCTATATCCATCTATAGAAGGGGGGTGTATGGGGAGAGCGGTTGCCATGATGATAAGATCTAATGCAAATCTAAGATTACAAAATAAGGGTGCGTTTGTTTCACGAAAAATGTACTATTTCTAGAAATACTTTCTAGGAAATTATTTTCTAGGAAAATGAGTTCATTTTTCGGTATTTGGCTAAAACCTAAAAAATACTCGAAAAGTATTTTCAGTTGTTTGGTGAGGAAAATCATATCGTAAAAATTATCAAAAATTTTTGTATTTTCTAACTTATTTTTTATTTTTAAATTAATTTTATTAAGAAAAGAAAATACGTGAATGTTTTCCTTCTTAGAAAGAAAAGGAAACGAAAAGAAAAGAAAAGAAAAAAATATTAACATATTCAAGACAAGCAATTTCGAAAAGTGTTTTCACCTTCTTACATAAGAGAATTTGCTTTTCTAAAATTAAACATGATATTTGTGTAAATCGGAAAGTATTTTTCGTTGATCAAATCATTTTCGGAGAACTAAATGGATAAAAATCCGGAAAACATTTTTCGAGAAAAAACTCTCACCAAAACAAACACATCCCAAGAAGCATAAATTTTACACGACTATGGTAATGGCGGCTGAAGGACCACTTATTATAATAGACAACCTCTCTTTGTTCGTAAAATTTAGACAATATTATTTATTTTCGCTCTATTTTCTTTTACATATCTTACATTTTTTTTAATCTATTTGAGCAAGATAACTTCTTCTCGATGCTATAGGTACTATCTGAGTTTTGATTTGATTTCATCCAATCAATACCATATTAATGAATTATAACCATAATAGGATAATATCACCCATAATCTTTGTATAATTACTCGATTTTTCAAATTATTCCTCGACCTTTTGTGTTTAAAATAGTTTCTACTTTTACCAAACATTGACCTTCACTCACCCCTCTCTCTGAAGTGACTCTGGCTAGGCGGCGACGGGACATCGCAACGAGACATGCTTCTTCTCTGTCAATTGTTCGCGCACGGTTAAGGCTATACAGGTTCGGTGCTCCTAGGGTCCAATCCAATAGATGGACAAGGTTTACTCATCGAGTTTCATGATCACACACGTGGGAAAGGTCCTCGTTGAGTTTCTCTTCATGATAATGAACAAGTTTGAGACTTTTTTTTTTTTTTGCTAAATAACAAGTTTGAGACTTAAAAAGCTTAAATCGTGTTCTAAGGAATGTCCTTTCATCTACCAATCCAAAAAACAGAGGAAAGTCCTCCATCACCTGTCAAATTACCAATGTTAACTATAACTAACCATTCTTAGAAAGTTATTACTATCGATAAATTAACAAACCTTTTCGCGCCATGGTGAACCTGTGATAATAACTGTACCTCCATATAGTCTCATGAGATTCCAAATCATCTCTAAACAGCTAGGGGCATCCAAGGAATAAGACTTACAAGCGCACAAATATTTTTAACGTTGGTCCCTTGCTTGTGTGGTATGGCCAAAAAAGAACGGTGAAAATAAATCACTCATAAATCAAATTCAATTGTGTTTGTTTGTCTAATCTTTCTAAAGCACAACAAAAGTAATGTTGATTTTAGCAACGGTTTTGACTATCCTAAGATATGACTAGAATTTGTGGAACTGGTGCCATTCGATCATGAGAAGCTATAATCTAACAAGTATGGAAAAGTCGACTACATTACAATGGAAAAAGTAGCATGAATTCACATTACAATCATGAGGAATGGCACATTTCTCTAGTACAAAACCAGGCAGTGTCTTCTTCATCACATAGGGCCCAATAGCCACCAGAACTATTGTCTTCAAAACAGGAACCTCGCTATTTCCTAAACTCTCGCGTGAACCAAAGCTACCAAATCTTCTCATATTCGCTTCTTCTCCCCTTCCAAATAATATGTCAATTCCAAATCTTCACGACGAAGGTAAGGGATGAGCTGAGTCCCGCCAATGAAGTGATCAAAGAAATGAAAAAACAACTTAAGCCCATTATCATTTGTGCTGGCCATAAAAAGAGGAAGTCCTCTGTTGCGCGAAGTTGCTATGGACAGGAATATCCAAACCACAGAGAGACAAAAGATCAGAGATTGTTGTTATGGGATCCTCTTCGTATGCATTGGCATCGATAGTTTTCCGTTTTGGCTATTTTCATATGAAATTTTCTTTTAATCTTTATCCTAGGAATTGTTGTTGTGAGGTCACTGAGTTTGATATGCATGAAAAAATGCAGTCGCTCATAAATGGACTGCCTCTAATCTGCATTCTTTTATCTATGTAAGTCTGAGCCAATTATGCCCTTTTTTTTTATCTCTAGCTATTTACCATTCTTGAATCTTTCATCTTGGACCAAACCACGCCACAAAAAAAAATAAGTATAGTCATATTGTTGTACGTAATCCAATCCGAGCATTTTGGGATTAGATTGGATTGCGAGCTTTCCGTTGATAAAATAATCGAATCAATTAGATAATGGATGAAAAAGTTATCAATAGTCAAATTTTGGTCAACAACAAACATGGCATTTTCTATCATTTTCTCTCTTCATAACTTAATAGCTCAATCACTCTGCATGGCACTTTCTCTAGGGCACCTCATTTTTCTTTTTCTTGGTTTTCTCTCTTCATCTTTGAAACCTTAACACAATCACTTTGCCATGGCACTTTTTCTCTTCATAAGTACATATATGAGATCAGATAATCCCGAATAATAGGTGAATATAATGTTCGATTAGCTTGAAAATCATATTTTTGACAATCGAGTAAATGCAGTCATCAATGTAAAATCAAATCACATTTCAAAGAGATTGGATTGCGAGTTTTTCGTTGACAAAATAATCAAGTCAATTGGACAAGGTAAATTTATCTAAATTAGAAGACAACGTCGTTTTACGCAGGAGTAGAATCGGTGACCGTAGACGAAGCCAAAGATCTAGTCACATCAAAGGACACGATGGAGTAGAATGGGTTCATGCCGTATCTTAAAGACAAGCTCAAGCAGAGCTTGAAAGTGGTCCATCCAAGAAAAAGCCGCGACCAACAAGAAGACCAACAAGAAGGACAAGTCCCCGCTGCTGCTAACAATGGAGAAAGTAATGTAGTCAACATGGAGGTGAACAAAATGCCATATGGTAGATATTTGTCACCGCCAATGACGACGTATTGGAAATACATATGGCCGGGCCTAGTTACGCCACTTAGCCTGGTCAGAGCCACCACGTGGAGTCATATTAGCATGGTATCCTAGTCAAGCACATTTGTGACGCATGCGCGTGATGTTTTATCACAGAATTATCAGATAAGCTTGACCATATTTCAAAGAAATTGAATCTTGAGCTTTTTGTTGATAAAATAATCGAGTCAATAGGATAACGAAAGAAAAAGTTATCAATGGTCAAATTTTGATTAATAACAAACATAGCGCACAATAACATTGAAATCTATTAGAAACATGAACAAGGCTCAATATAGAATTTAGCTTTTGGCTTTAGATTTAGTGCAGGATGCCGGCAAAATTTAGCTGTTAAATTTTGGATCAGATTAAGATATTTTCTGTTTAAGCAAAATGGTTTGTTAAACATGCGGCAAAATTATTGTTATTCGGATGTCTCGCAAAAGAAACTAATACTGCCAGAGAACCGATAGATTAGGTAACGAATCCCAATGATTTAAATAGATAAATTTAACTTAATTAATTGATCTGAATCTTAAAAAAATAAAAAGAAGAAAATGCCAAACATGATAACCTAACTAAAGAGCTAGCTACATGAACACATAGAAACGATCGATTAATTCCACGAATGCCATCTCCTTTTACATTTGATGGATAATCAAATAAACTATTATTACCATAATTTAATCCATAATGTTTTTTTTGGTAAGGATTTAATCCATAATGTTGTAGGATCCATTACTTGAAAAATAACGCGTAGGTCAATTTGCAGGGGCTGGTGTCATTAGATACCAATCCCCACCTTTGGTATTCCCAATCCAAAATCCAAAAAAAAAAGAGACTTCTATTGGAACATTAACATAAGCACATGGGATACGCATATGTCAAACATGAATTTAGAATTGAGAGTAACTCAATCATCAATCGTGATTCTAGGGAAATTATTGTTCAATATCAAAATCCAATTAATATTGTTCAAGAAAAATTAGAAAGTGTATGTAACGGGACATCATTATTCAATATCATTATCCAGTGGGAAGGAATTAGAAAGCGCATATGGACATCATTGTTCAATATCACTATCCAATGGGAAGGAATGACCGCCAGCTCCCTCAAAATGTTAGAAAGTACTGCAGATCTGCAAAAAGAGATCACATCTCATATTAGTTGTCGGGGTCAACACACTTACGAACTAATCTACCAACAATGGTATGATAAGTAAGGGGTTTTTATTGCATATACAATTAGTGAAGATTTGATTTACATAGACCATCAAATGCACGCCAAAAAATTTATATCTCCAACAGTTTATTTAGATTTAAATATATATAGCCTACAAAGGGCTCGTTTGGTTCGACTTTGGGAGAATGTATTTGGGGGAATGCAAATACCATTGGGCTAAAGGGGTTTTCCGAAATGCAAGTAGTGTTTGGTGAGTGTTTTTTTTTTAAATCAACTTGAGTTAAAAGGACTTTTGCTAATTTTTTTTTTAAAAAAAAGCTCCAGTGGAGCTTAACCATCGGCCATTGCCGCCGGCCAACTGCTAACGGCCAGATCTAGTTGCTGACCACCGCTGTCGTCGTTGGGGTCGGGCTAGCCCTCAGGCAGCGATTGTCGGCTACCAGACCTACTTTTGGGAAAGATGAACAGTTGTGATAAACAGTGTAAATTGCATTCTGAAAATGAACTTCTCAAAATACTTCCACCCTTGCATTGGCCAAAAGTCCCTTAGAGAGCATTTCAATTACAATTGCATCTCTCCAAAGTGAGTAAAAAAAGTTACCAAACACCATTTGCATTTGTTCAAGAGACTTTAGAACCCAAATGAGCATTCCAAATGCTGAATTAAATAGGGCCAAAATACACAAGGCTATCTCAAAGCCGTTGCGTTTGTGCCATAAACGAATGAGGCAAATGGGGCTCAATGCCTCATTGAGGCAGAGACTGTCCAACTACTTAAATAGAAAGTAATGCACTAGACAACAAGCCATTGAAGTAACAATTGAACTCAACTAAGATATCATCTAGCCTCAGCTTAAAAAATAGATTAAAAAAACAGTAATTTAGATTGGTACAAACATCTACAAAATTCAGGCATGTCACCATTTACCAATACAACCGAATGGAGGAGGCTTGTGTTGCCATCAGGCTAGAGGAAGCTCATAGGACTCCCGGTGGCAGTGTAACAATAATTACTAGTTTAGAACAAATTCAACTCTAAAAACCATATATAAACCCGAATTTCAACAGAAACTTACTTAACTCCATACTCTTGTAGAGCTTGCTGCATCTCTCGGGCTACATCCACCTCGTGGCACTTGATCTCTACATGGCGGGGGCGCCCATGGTGGTCGAGCTTCTCCTAAAGCTCGACGACCGCAGGACCTGCATCACATTGTGCAGGAACATACACTGCTTGCTCATGATCTCTTCTTCCACTCTTTGCATCCTCAATATGGCCGCATCGTGTCTTTGCTTGGCGGCACGGAGTAAGTATCGTCTGAAGGAGAGAAAGCATAGATGTTATAGATGGATATAATCTACGTAATCATCAAAGATCAGCATTTACTTCCTGTTTAGGGCACAGTTGTTACGACGCTTGGCTTGATCGTACTCAGCTTTTGGCCTCTCTGAACTCCTGCTGGGCCACGAGTAGCTGCTGGGCAAGTACGGGCACTATGCCGAAGAGGGCTAGTCTGCCAAAATGGAGGGGATAGCGATAAGGAGAATAGAAATGAAATGACCATGGAAAAGAGAGAACTACAATTTAGATTAAGAAACCAAATCAAACATAGGTCAGAAAGCTTTTTAAACCCAATTTAGGTCCATAAATATGTGTTAGGACAATAATTCCTTCCATATTTTATTGATTTATTGCGTCAATTAATGAAAACACTACCCGTAGCTTCTGGTAAGTTGACATTATATGTCTTTATCAAATGGAGGACTTATTGTTTTGCTGCATTTTGGCTGGGTTTTGCTTCTCGTCTGCTTAGTGAAAATGATAGGGAGCATTGCTACATGAAAATCCGAAAATTTGCAGACTAGCCCTCAACTGAGCAAATGGATGTTTCTTGAGTTCAAGCATGCTGCGTGACTGTAAAATGACTTTCTTCACCGAAAAGAAAACCTCAATAACAATGCAGAAAATGGAAGTTTTGAGTTATGATGTTCGAGAGTACAGGATAATAAATAGCAAGAAATCCCATCGGGGAAGTTTTGAGTAATGAAGTAATTGGAACTTGTGATTGGGCGAGCTGCTCTCGCCGGATTTGGCATGGGTGGTAGCGAGGGTCACCCACGCTAGATCTTGCGAGGACGGCCCTCACCCAAGTCACAAGGGTCCAGCCCTAGCCTTGCTAGCTAGGGGGACCCTCACCAGCCTTGGCCTGCAGCTAGCCAGCGGCCACTTGCTAGGAAAAAGAAGAAGAAAAAAAAAATTTCCTTTTCATTTATGATTTTTATTTTCAAAATCAAGAAGTAACTTTTTTTTTGCTTCTTGATTTTATTCAAAAATTGATTCTTAGATCAAATTTTTGCAAATTTGTGCCCAGAAACAAAAATTTATCAAACGAATTTCTATTTCAAAACTGATTTTGGGAACAAAAGAATAGAAATAGTTACTATTTGGCCCATTGCCAAACGTGTCCTTAGGGTGCATTTGGTAACCATTTTGTTCTTGAAAATAATTTCTGCTCAGAAATGATTTTTTTATTCAATTCCTGGAAATAATTTCTAAGCATTTAAAAGCTTTTAATAAGTGCCCAAAATTTATATTCTTGGAGTAGAAAAAGAATAGAATGAGTTTGCTAACTGCACAAAATTTCTTTTTATTAATAATATTTTAATAATATTTTGAATTTTAATATTTCTTTCTTTTTAATTTTCTTCTTTTTTTTCTTATTCTCCTTCCTTGGTCCATGGCCAGTTTACTAGCACTGGCAAGAGCTGGACCCTCACCGCCGCACTCACTGGGGCGGCGAGGGTCTAGCCCTTGCCGGCCACTAGCGAGGGCCACGAAGCCCTGGCCAATGCCCTGTGGCCGGTCATCGGCGGTCGGCGATCGACCATAGGCCAGAAAGAAAACGAAGAAGAAAACCAAGAAGGAGGAAAAAAAATTATTTTCCATTTATATTTCTTGTTCTCAAAATCAAGAATTAACTTTTTTTTATTCTTGATTATATTTCAAAACTAATTTTGGGAACAAATTTGTGCCTAAAAACAAAAAAATTGACCAAACTTATTTCTATTCTTTTTTTGTTTCGGACAACGAAATAACAAAATCAGGTATTGTTTAGTAGGTTACCAAATAGCCCCTCAGGGGCAAAAGTGGGAACTTGATGCCCTGCTCCCCTTGCCGTCACAAAAGTCAACCCCTCAAGTGTCATAGTCCAACCTCTGACCTAGACCACACAAAAAATATAATTTTCAGCCAACATAAATAAATAAATAAAAAGAATAAAAGAACATGCACAAAATAAAAATTGCTCACAAGTTCAAATGAACTTTACTAAATTCCCAATATCGATTTTATCTATTAGGGCCACCATCAAATTGGATTGCATATGCAATTATGATGCGATTGAAAAATTAAAGGGCACGATAAGTTATATTATCATAGTTAGAGACTAATAGAGGAAATTACCTCTCTGCCCTTGTACCGCTCCATGATGTCGAGGCCGAGCTTGTTCAACCTGTACTGAGTCGATGTCACTGGTATCCTCCGGTCCGTGTCTCCACTGCATCGCGAAAGTTATTAAATTAATTAAACAAAACTCGAAATGACCAATTTAATTAATGAATGTAAATTAAACTAATCGACTTGCCTGAAGACCCATAAGCGAATACCCCCCACCTATGAGTTTCTTCAGTACCGGGCGGACCGAAAAAGGGCATGTCTTTCCAAGAAAGGCTCATCTCAAAGCTTAATTAATATTTGACCCAAAATTAGCAAAGATTGATATCTTTATAATTAGCCTCATATTCAAGAAAATCAAGAAATTATACTTTAATCACCTGCAAAGGCTCCATGGTTGAGGGATTAGGGTGATGTTTGCCTACAACGTCGCATTGCACGTCGGGAAAGTTCAAGTAAGTGGTGGTGTGGTTCGTCAGGCATGGATCGTAGCCCGCTCGTATCATGCGCAAGAGTTGCTGTCGGATCAAGAGAGATTAGTCATTAGATTAAGCTAATCATTGCGGAAAAGAAAAAAGTTATGTCGAAAAAGCAAAAAAGGTGAAGGGACAAAACATTAAGGAAGAAAAAGGGCACCTATTGAATGATAATTACTAGGTGTGCCTGCTTTGGCTCTCGTGTTTAAGAGATGGTTGGCGAAGGGCCAACTGAGCATATAAGTCAGGGAGTACAAACTATCCATGTCGATGATCTCGTACGTTCTATGATACTTGCATAATGCAGTGAGACAATCTTCAGTCAGATTTTTATTACCGAAGTCGTATTATGCCTCGATTGAAATATAGAGATGGTTGGCGAAGGGCCGATTGAGCGTATAAGTCAGGGAGTACAAACTATACATGTCGATGATCTCGTACGTTCTATGATACTTGTATAATGCAGTGAGACAATCTCCAGTTAGATTTTTGTTACCGAAGTCGCATTCTGCCTCGATTGAAATATAGAGATCGTTCGAAATCAGGGTGTATCCTCACACATAGTCGATCATTCCTGTTGAATCAGTCTCGAAATCCACATATGGGTTTCATACCTGCATGTTTAGAAATTTTGCAAGTAATTTATTCAATTGCATTAGTGGATATAACATGGAAAACCTTTGAAGAAAATCGAGTTTAGCCGAGAATTGGGATACGCACGATGACGCCTTCAAGGGCTAAGAAAGTTTCTTCAACTGATTTTTGGTTCTCATTGCAAATTGCCTCAGCAAGTGGGGGTATATTGTGCCATGAGAACTAGGTGAAAAAGAGAAAAGTATAATAAAAGTCTTCAATCTATTGCATTGGTATCAATTCCATCGTAAACTTTTCAATTTGATCAATTTAATCCTAAATATTTTCGCATTGGTATCGGCCAATTTAGGCCGGAAATCGCTGACATGGATGCCGGTGATCCTATGTGGCATCGCCGGCGTTGACGCTGACAATTTTATAATTTTTTTTCAAATTTTTTATTACTTTTTTTCTCTCTTCTTTTCTTCCTTTTTTCTTTGTCTAGAAACTATGGCCGACGATGATCGGCCAGCAAGGTCGTCGCCAACGGTGTCTAGAAAATGAAAAAAGAAAGAAAAGAAAAGAGAAAAAAAGAAAAAAACATTAAAAAATTATTAAAAAATTATCATTTTTGTCCACTTTAGCGTTGATAATGCCACGTAGGATCGCCGGCGTCCATGTTAGCAATTTCCAGCCTAAATTGACCGGATGGACCGAATTGGCACCAATGCAAAAAAGGTTTAGGACTAAATTGATCCAATTGAAAAGTTTATGACTGAATTGATACCAATGTAACAGATTTATGATTTTTTTAGTACTTTTCTCCTCGAGAGTTGATAAAAAATCCTTTTGAAGCACATTCAAAGCACCAAACTGAGAAATTCTGGGTTGAAAATGCATAAGTTCTCATAATTAGCATATGATGCAATCCCCGGAATTCCAGCGACTACAATTTCACTTCAAGGCGAAGTCCAACCTGATCGCTGATGATATTGTTCAACATCACGTATCATGGATGCCTTATCCCTAACAACATTGCCAACTGCAAATGCAACCCAAGTAAGTAGTGAGGGCCAATTAAAACATATTGATTAATAGAATAGACTTCGTAAACGTCTAAGCCTGCAGGTTATCATTTTCTCCTTTTGAGGTTCTGGCAACTGAACATGCTCAGAAATGATAATAATGTTCGGTCCATCAAGACCATTCATCATACTGAATGGAAACACGATGCTTGCTTTCTTGGAAAATGATGAGATTTGTGCTAACGAACTAACCAGATCTTTTGTCAATTGATCCACTGCCACCTACAGCAAAACTAAGGCCACTTCGATGATGAGTTACTTGATACTGGAGAATCAAGTGCTGGAGCAGTATTCCTATCGGTTTCATGGACCTACGCAGGAACTAGATCGGTTCTCCGGTTTCCGAGTAGATCCATGGAACTGGTCCCAAGTGGATATATTGAATCGGTCGTCAATCCGTGCAAATTTGCATTCATCAATTAATATAATGGTTAATTTAGTGAAAAGATAAAAGGTAAGAATAATAAAGAAATATGCATAATTGTCTTACTTATCAAACATGAAACGATATTGTGATTTTAGGATGAATGCTCTCATTTTTTTAATATATGTATACACATATACTGGTCTGGTCCGAGTGGGCAGTTTCATGCCTTGAATCGAAAATTAGATTGTTTTCATGGGAACCGCTAGTTCTAGGTTGGTTTGGTCCGGTTCGGTTACGGCAGTTCCTAATTCCTTTGCACATCCCGACTATATTTCTCTAAATCTAAAGTGACATTGGTACCGCGGCAAAGAGACATCAGGGCTTTGCTCCCTCGCTCTCAACTGTTCCACCTTACATTTTGTTCCTTACCTTTTTTTTCCTATCATTTAGCTAGACCATTGGCGTCAGCAGTGGAGACACCATCCAGATAATAGAGTCCATCATGTTCATGCCCTCCGCCAATCTTCTTCTTTGTATGAAGGTCCTGAAAAATGCAATAAGAGGGGTAAAATGTAACAGAACAACCAAGATTTTTAGTTAACTGACTAACAGATAACAAATTCAAAGGAAGTTGGGGAACATGTAAAACAGAGGACAAGGATAAGGATGGTGTAAGTGAAACAGCCCCTGATCCAACCACTTGAGTAGAGGAACCATTAACTAGAATAACTTCAGGTGAAGGACTAGAGTTATGGTGGGAAGAAAATAATTCTTGCTTACCCGTCATATGACTAGAAGCTTCCGAGTCAATGACCCAAGAGGTGCCAGGAGACAAAAGTAGACAAAAGGGCCATGTTACCTATACGTGCAAGAGTGGCAGTGGATGAGAAATTGGAAGCCTCCAGTTGTTGGACACGCTTGATGAGTTGTGCAACCATATCATCCCAAGACGCGGACTCAGAAGAACTACCCCCATCACGATATATTTATATTAAATATAAATTGTATATGACCATAATGCCTTATATATGTAAAAAGGAATAAAACACAGAAAATAAAGATAATTCTACTCTAACAGTTATTTTGTAAATTTTTCTTATTTGTTAAACTTGAATTTTAGGTTGGGCCAAAACCAATTTCAATTGCAATTTTGAAATAACTTGTGATCTTTTTTTCTACCTAAATATTACAAACCGCCACTTTTGTAGTCATATGAAGGGGAGGATTTGATTGCACAAACTATACAAATCAAGGACTTAAATAGGGAAATTAAAAAAAAAACTTAAGAGATAATGGCATAAATAATTTCTGAATTTTGATCAAATTGTAAAACATGGTCCATGAAATCTAATTTGTTCAATATAACCCTTGAATTTTAACTCAATATTTACTGTAATTTCTAAATTTTTAATTTACTCAATGTGGTCTCCAGACTTTTGATACAGTTAAACCTCGAACTGTATAAAAAATTTCAATGTTATCCTTTTATAATTTCAAATTTAAGGACAATATTGAATATTTTTCATATAATTCAATGATTATATTGAATATATATCAAAAGTTCAGGAATCATACAGAATAAAGTGAAAATTTAGGGACAATATTGCACATTGAGCTAAAATTCAGAAATCACGTTGAATATATTAAAAGTTTAAGAATCACATTATGCATTGAGCCAAAGTTCATGGATTATTTATGTCATTTTTTTAAAATTAAAGGACTAAATTGTACATTTGACATAAATTAGAAGAGCAAAAGAAAACTTTTTATGGCTCGGGGATTGCCCGGTCGGCGCGCGGCGATGTTGACCTGTGCATCCCTGCCACTCGCTTTTCTCACCGGAAGACGACGTTGCAGTTTGTCTCTTCCCAATGGCAACGACAACTGACCAAGAAAAAAAAGAAATTAAAAAGAAAAAGGAAAAAAGGAAAAAAAAGAAATTGATAAAGAAATAAAATTCATCGTCCTCCTCCTTCCTCTGACGCAGGTCCGATTCCGATCTCTCTGCAGCTTCTTCTCCCAACGCAGATCTGCAGTCTTCCTGTGCTCCACCAACCAGCATTCTCGCACGCACGCAGAGAGAGAGAGAGATGGCGGCATTCATGAAGCTCGACGACTCCCCCATGTTTCACAAGCAGGTCATCTCTCTCGCTCTGTCGATTTCCCCTTTCTCTCTTCTCTCTTCGATTTCGATTTGACTCGTCGTTCTTCTCGATCTTTGCTTCGTCGCGGAGACCACCGCACGACCTCGACGGAGCAATTAGTTGTTTGCTTGATGCATTCGTGGAGTAGGTGGATGTTTTTTTTTTTTTGCTGCTTCCGCCGTCTTCTTTCGTTTCATTCGCGCTGTTCCTTTGCGTGGTAACGTTCGATACCTGGTCGCGTCTTTCGAGGCTTGCGCTTTGGTCTGTACTAGGTTACTTGTCGGTTCAGCTGATTTTGATTGGTTTCGCATGTTGAAGCATATTGATTCTGCTCTTAACATGACTCGTGCGCAACTTTGTTTTTTTTTTTTGTCCTGGCATTGAATTATCCTCACGGCGATTTGGCGATGAACTTTCGAATTACTTTGTAGAAGTCTTCATCTTATAGTAATCATAACGCTATGCTCAAATGGCAATACAGATTTTTTCTCTAGAACAAATGGCGGAGGAGTTGAAAGAGCGTTGCCAGACATTATACAGAGGCTCCGCAAAATTTATGTAAGTGGCTTACATTGTGCCATTCCTTTTCTTTTTCCCTTTTTTTGTTCCAGTTGCTCAAGTACATGGCGGACTGGGTTGTAAACGAATTGGAGAGGTCAATTCCCTGTTTTGCAATGCCAAGGTCCATACTGATCAGTCTACATAGTGTTTCTATTGCCTCGTCGATTGGATAGCGAATTTTTATATGGTGGGCATTTTATAATATATAGTTCACCAGTGGTACTTCAGTATGAGGATGCTTATGTGCACTTGAATGTAAAGTACATCCTGTCATATCTGCTACTGTATACTATGGACTCCCCTGCAGTACTATGCTCACTATCCTTGCAACCCCTGCCTCCAAAACTTTTCTTTTTCGTTAAAATAATGACTTCAGGCGTTTGCCTTAAGTGGGCAATTGTCTGTTCTTGCTATCTCTAAGGAATACAGATGACCAGCTCTGGGATCTTTCGTGTATGACTGGGAGAAACTTCCTTACTGCCCCTAGGAGCTTTGTTGGTTTCACAAAGCTTACTTTGTGGCACTTTTCTCTAAACATTCTCTGTTGCTAGTGGGTCATTACGTGGTGATTTCTTCATTTTGCCTTGGGAATCGTATGATTAAGTGGCCTCATGTAGTATCTTCAGTAGATATGATTAAGTGGCTCCACCGAGGGATTTGGATTTTCAGCTGCTTCGATTTACCTTATATGGCTGGAACATGAGGGGAAAAACTGTCATTCTAAAGTAGTTACTAAAGAGGGTGCGCGATATCAGCTAGAAATTTCAAATATGAACGAATACAATTGGAAGCTTTTAGGAGGTTTTGGCTTTTGGTTCATAATTTTCTGACAGACATGATAATTGCATTGTCTTTTGTTCTGTTATATAAAAAAACACTATACTGTTATTGTGGAGCTTCACCTGGCAATAAAAGCGGTTGATGAAAACCTTCTAAGTAATTAGTCAATGATATTTAAACCTTTAAACCTCCAACATGCTTTGACGGGAATTAGTGGATATTTTGAAAGAACTGGGGTCGTCATGCATATTCAATATAACACGACAGCTGTCATGGCAATCTGCCTTATTTTCTAGCTTTCCCTCATTTATGAACTGGATTTAGAAGTCCTAAATATATCACATCCACCATTTTGGTTTTCTAACTGTGTAAAGTACCTTACCAGGAACCTCCATGACGTTTCTAATTTTATTCTCAAATCGAACTTACCCTCCCATGTGTTTGCTCAAAGCTAGAGTAATAGGCCATGCACTGGATTAATGTTTAATGTCTGCTCTTTCAGGGCATCTCTTGGTGAAGCATGTAATGCGGACACAACATTCGCAGATTCCTTGGAAGCATTTGGTGGTGGACAGGATGATCCAGTTAGTGTATCAATAGGAGGTTATCAAT
The DNA here is from genome assembly GCA_031216185.1 of Syzygium aqueum. Taxonomy (NCBI): domain Eukaryota; kingdom Viridiplantae; phylum Streptophyta; class Magnoliopsida; order Myrtales; family Myrtaceae; genus Syzygium; species Syzygium aqueum. Next base: position 5,281,951 of record CM062240.1, read on the forward strand.
ATAAGTCTGAGCAATTTTCTGGTTTACTTCGTCGAGTAAACCATTTAAAACCCGAATCCCCATCGTATTTTTGCTTATATTTTTGTTTGTTGAATTTTGAGATGTACAATAACAACTCAAGTCTTGTTGTGGATAATTTAAAAACTGTGTATTGTATTTGCATTATCTGCTTATTTCCAGGTTGGCGCTTCTTAATTGGGTATGTTGTAGTTGATTGCTGTTAGAAAAGAATAAAAAAGCCTCATGCATTTACTGTTCACTCTTCCTGTTATGTACTTTAAAACTAATAAAGTTAAGCATGCTACTTTTTCATATTTCGTACAATTAAACATAGGAATGAGATGTGACGACTGTATGAGGACATACAGCATCATTCACTTGATATAATTAACTGAATTGTTTTTCCATTTACTCTATGAGTCCCGCTGTTACATTGTTATCTTTGATACAACTGGCACGGTGGGATATGAAAATAAGCAAATGTATTAATATGGGGTGGCTAAGCTAGTGCTTTGTTCAGACTACTTGCTTTTCTTCCCCAATGTTTGAGTTTGGTCAGTCCTTTATTCTAGGTTTCTTGTGCTGAATTTTTCCTTAAAACAAATGAATCAACTGGTAAAATCCCTGTTCCGGATGGTTTTGGAGGAGTCATTCAAATTTTGTTCCATCCTCTACTTGTCTCAGGTCCTGTGATATCCAAGTTCATATCAGCATTTCATGAGCTTGCTTCTTACAAGGAGCTTTTGCGTTCCCAGGTAATTGCTTGCATTGCATCTAGTAAGATAGTTTAATATGTTGTAATAGATAGCATTTCTAATACTATTGAGAAAGACATCTATGAAGGAAGATTCTTTTGGTCAGCGAAACGAAAAGTTTCACTAAAGAGGCACGAAGAAGGTGCTGACTCATGTTCAGAAGAAAAGGGCATAAAAAATAGAGAGAATATCTAATATTTGTTGGAGCATTTCAACCTTGAAAGTTTTTCATTATGCCAAAAGTCTGAAGCTTTAAACTGTCTATCCCGGAAAAAATTGTTAAGGCTTCTGAATTTGCAAACTAGCATAAATGAGAGAGGACTAGCAGAGATGAACTATTTCTTCTTGGAGGTTTGTGCCTCGCCAAGCCCAAATCTCTTGCTCCATTGAACCTGCCATAGCACAGTTCATCCCTTTAGAAGCATGAGATGTAGTCCGAAATTGTCACGTCCAAGAGCAGGGGGGGAAAGATGTGAGGCACCGCTTTCTGTTCCCTACTCTACAAATCTTAATGGCTTGGCAAAGCTCGGCACCTCTTTTTACTGTTCTGCAAGCATAGAATCCATCGCCACATGCTTTCCCAATCAGAAGGAGAGATTTCCATTGGAAACTTTCTTTTTCAAACTGTTTTCCAAGGAAGATCTGGTCTATAACAGTAAGAATCAGTATTTGCCCAGTCCGTAGAAAGATTGCTTTCCTTTCTTACCTTGCCTTGAACCTTTGACCTTGAGGTTGAATATCTTGAGATAGATTTCACCATCGAATCATTGCTTTAGTCCTTTTCCATAGGACAATTTTCTCTCTATGTGGAAGAAATTAGGGATATGTTTCTTGGGAGACTCAATGTCATGCCAAAAGTGAGTTCTCCTCTCATGTCCCAGCTTAAATTTCACATGGCTTAGGAAGTCCCGAGCTTCTATAAGTGATCTAATTGCCTTGTATTGTAAGTTATCTGCCTGCCTTTTCAAGCCCATGCAACTCATTCTATGCTGATTGGCCACCACCATCTTTTGCAGAACATGATTTATTTCATTTTGAATAGTTTTTTGGGTGTTCTCACTAGCATCAAATAACTTTTGCTTAATGAAGAGAGGTGGGTAGAGAAGAAAATACAAGAGGTAGGGTTATCAGAGGCTGATGAAGAGCAGAGAGTGGCTGGGAGAGAGAGAAAACCCGGTGAGGCAGTGCGGGTGATGTTGGAGATGTGTGATTGATGGTGACACTAGGTTCCTAAATTCATCATCATCAGTAATTGATGTAGCCTTCATCTTCCTCTTAGTTGTTGTTTTTTGATTCAAGCATAGAGCATAAGTGGGCGCATAAAGAAGCCAAGTGCTTTAGTAATCAATAAATATGCATGGCCACTGGTCATTAACCATTTTATAGCGGGGGTCTATACATTAGGTATAGATCTAAATGGCTTTTGATTAGTCTTGTGTTATTCTCCACATGCTACATCTATTCTGGAGCTTTTGTATAGCAATATCCATGTCATGGTGGTTGTGGGCCAATTTCAGTTGCTTGAAATAGCTTATCAGAATTTGATATGATATAAATTATGGTTGGAAAAAAAGAAAAGAAAGGTTGGATCTAAATGGCTTTTGATTAGTCTTATGTTATTCCCCACATGCTACATCTATTCTGGAGCTTTTGTATAGCAATATCCACGTCGTGGTGGTTGTGGGTCAATTTCAGTTGCCTGAAATAGCTTATCAGAATTTGATATGATATAATTTATGGTTGGAAAAAAAAAGAAAGGTTGGATATAATATAAAGTTTCTTTACAGTTGGAGCATGTATTGGTCGATCGCTTGACGCAGTTTGTAAATGTGGATATGCAAGAGGCGAAGGTATAGATTTTTTTTTCCTGGTGCATCCTTTCTTGTCTACATTTTCAGTAGAAGAGAATTATCGGTTGGCAGGGAGGGGGTGGTGAGCCATGCACAATATCCGATATAAGATAATCTATAACATCTTATTGAAAATTGGTTGACTCTTACACTTTTTGGTGTAGTGGAAACTTACTTGTGGATGTAAATGCTTTCTTCGACGTAGTATGCTTTGTCTCGTAACTGAGCTCTTTTTATATGTGGGTTCGCACCCACCTGGTACCCTATAGTAGTTTATCTTTTACCTATATCAAATAAATAGCCCAATACAGTCAATAAATTGCACAAGAGAGCAGCCATTAACTGGAAGCGGCTGAGTTAATCACAAATATGGAGCTTAAAGTCATTTATAATTGCGAAGAGAAGATCTAGCACTGGTCATTCCAAACATCTCCTGTTTCTTTTGTTTAAAATTTTCATCCCCATGGGACCGTAGAATGTTATTTGCTGCTCTTATGCTCGTCGCTGAAAATCTTTCCATGCTCAGAGTGGATAAGCAATCCAAACAGTTGTTTGACCCAGTAATACCTATCAAATATTGTAAATCCATTGGTATTTTGACAATATTCTTTAGTTCTGTTCTCAAAATGTGCTGGAGTCTTCGGTTCTTATTGACAATATGAAAAGTGGTGCCATTTGAAATTGTTTGGACTTAGTAGACAGGTTTACTTTTAATATGTCAAATTGAACATTACAGTTACATCTCATTACCATTGTTCATCCATAGGCTCACTTTTATTGTATGACAATGTGAGAGACCTGTTGCAATGAAACTTTTATGCTTTTGCTTATGTTGCTTGCATGTGCAATTGTTTCACAGGAATCCCGACGACGCTTTGACAAAGCCGGACACTCTTATGATCAGGTATTGAGATTTGACTATGCATAAATTTCAATTTTTTTAGTTGCCTCTCTCTCTCTCTCTCTCTCTCTCTCTCTCTCTCTCTGACATGCACATATGGGCGTGCGCACGCGCACACAACCATGTGAAACACCTTACCTGACCAGCCTGCCTTGCATGAAAAATAGTAGCACGATTGTGTTCCAACAAACCTGATCATCTATCAAAAAATATGGTGCTGCTTATATGTGAATAACATGCGACAAATGCTGAGACTTAATTAAAAAGTTCTTGATATTGTGGAAAATTATATATTAGAAAAACTAGGAAACAAAATATTGATCATGAAACTACTGAATAACTTACATGATGTGAATAGAGATGTAAAACCAGAACCAGAACAAGGGCTAAATTAGAAAGAATTCAAGCTAGAACAAAGATAAAAATTCTAGGGTTGGAGAAACCAATAATGTCTGGTGAAAAGAGACTAAGTAACATATAAAAAAGCTAAATGAAAAAGAGAAACAAGTAAACTAGGAGAATACAAGATTATTCAGATTTAGACTTAAAAATTATGGAAAGCAACACTTTGGTCCCTAATACTTGACCATTTTGTATAGCTTGGTCCCTAATATTTAAAACTAAGCTTTTATTCCCTTAGGTTTCATTTTTGGGCAATCTTTGGTTGTTGACCCTCATTTGCGATGGATTTGGGACGTGATTATTGGACATGACAAAAGTTTTGAGGGTATTCTTGGGTCACGTTTTGATTCTCTATATTGGTTATGACCTATGTAATTATTATGACAACTCTCTGTTAAGTTTTGTTGCCCAGATTTGACAACAATGACAGTCTAGGACTTAAATGAAAGTTTTAAGACTAAAACCTCATTTTTTTAAATCAGAGACTAAACCCCAAAAACATGGTCAAGCTTTCGAGATCACAGAAACAATAATCCTTTTCATTGAACCTTGAAATTACAGTTATAACTTAGGATTAAACCTTCAATCCACATTGAATTCAAAATGAATGCCCTTTCTTGCTGTACTTAGAGAAAACATTCACAGTTTGGAATCATAAATGAAAATGAGGATTGAAACTAAAAAATTCTAGTGTTTAAAAAACTTGAATTTATTTAATGCAAAATGGTTTATAAGAAGTTGCTGTGCATCTTAATACTTTTTAATTTGAAAATTTAGATACTCGACTACTTACAAGCTGTTCAAGTGTTAGTAGCTGACTAGAATTAGTGTTGGAGCTCGAGTCAAAGTTGCTAGATGGAACGTTGTTGGTGGTAGAATAGATTTTCTTGGGAAAGCTATTTGGAAACTGAGGTTTTCGGCAAGAGTTTCTTTCTTCACTTGGGAAGAAACTTGGGAATGAATTATTACTTACAGCAAAGAGGCAAAGTGCCGGTTCGTAGGTGTTTCCTCTGCAAAAAGGAGGCAGAGACCATGCGTTTTCTCCTCCTTTATTTTTCTTGAATGAGTTGGACACCTTCCCATGCTTGAGTTTTTTATATCTTGGGTTATTGGAGGTTCTATTGGGCCTGGCAGGGCATTCACTTACAGGGTAACAAGAAAAGAAGGATTACTTCAATTCCTCTCTGTTTTTTGGTTGATTTGGATGGAGCGGAACAGCAGAGCTTTTGATGGAGAGGAGTCTTTTGTTTTTAAATGGAAAATTGGCTTAAAGTTATACACTTTTTACTAGGTGGAAACTTACGTATGGATGTAAATGATTTGGTTGATATAATAGATGCTTTGTCCTGTAATTGAGCTCTCTTTTGGTTTTGTGAACTCTTGTTGTATATGGGTTTGCACCCAGTTGATCTTTTTACCCATAAAAAAAGTTACGCTAGGGCATATTCGTGGCTCTCTCTCATTTGTGCATCAAAGGGAGTGACTCACGGATCCCTTGTGCTACTCAAACTCCCTGCTAGTGGGACACACGAGCCTGGCGTGTTTTACGAGTTGTACTGTGGTGACTCTTTGGGCATCTTGCATAAATGGGATCACTTCTCGGGGATAGTTATCAACGAAGAATTGCGCATGGATATTACTTTTGGTTGACAAATTGTTCTGTACATCAGCATTTGGCCTATACATCTTTAAAGAGGTTCCTCTCAAAGGTTATGTTGAATTCAGGTGTCATTATGGCCTAGGTAAATGTGGTGTTATAGGAACAAGCCATTGCCATGAACCTCACGTTGGAGGCCTTGAGTCCCATCGGTTATTTGGTATATTTTGAGGTCCATAATACATGGTAGAATAGTAGCACTACACAAACTATAAAAAACATTTGGAATCTGTGCTGTTATACTTCGGTGTCCAAGAAGGTGATTTCTGTCGATGGATGTATCATGTATTGGTCAGTCCTTCACTCTTTTTCTCATTTAGTTTGGAGCTTAGCTTGTTGGTGGGGTTTTATAAGAAGGAACTGATGGCTTACAGGAAGCCATCATATGAGAACGATGATTTGGATATTAATATATAGATGCCTTATTCTCTTTCTAGAAATCTGTTGTCATTGTCATGAAATTTTGGGTTATGGATATTCTACTTGGCAGGCCCGTGAAAAGTTTGTGTCTTTGAAGAGGAGTACGAGAGGAGACATTGTTGCTGAACTGGAAGAGGTAATTCTCGGTATAGGATCTTTGATATCGCTGAATTGTTTATTCTGCTTATCAAATATCTCATCAAATCTGAGAATGTTTGGCACTTTGTCTTGTCGATACAAAAGAGGAAAAAGGAAATATTGATTACTTAACTTCTGTAAACTATCTGGAGGAATTTTTGGGTGGCTCTCCCTCTCTGAAAGGCTTTCTGTCTCCATTTGTTGTCATTATTGTTGTCAATACGAGTGATCTTATTTCTTGTGGCGATGGCCTCTTTCAACTGTTGGTCAAATAATCAATTAATTGAATTACTGGGATAATGGTATTTATTACATTTCTTAGCGATGACAGGATCTACAAAACTCCAAATCAGCATTTGAGAGAAGCCGCTTCAATCTAGTAAGTTTACTTTATGTCATCTTTGTTTGTTTTCTTTCTACTTGGAAATTATCTCGTTTGGTCAATGTTGTTGCTTCTGATTGTTATTCCATCATTGTTTCAAGGAATGCAGGTGAGTGCGCTCATGAATATTGAAACGAAAAAGAAGTACGAATTTTTGGAATCTATAAGTGCAATCATGGATGCGCATCTGAGATATTTCAAGCAGGTTTGCTTCTTCAGCTTTTGTGGGGTGCTTTTTGTTTTCCTATTTGCCTTGTTTTGACCATAACTTGTCGACATTCATTCTTTTGTGCTGTTCATGCTTCAGGGTTACGAGTTATTGAGTCAATTGGAGCCATTTATTCACCAGGTACAGTCACAATTGAAACTTTATCAAAATCAGATTGTATTTCCCTAATTTTGCCTTCATATGAATTGGAAGTTTTGTGGCTTGTCTATCATCTTCAAATGGCTCTGCATAGCTGATATGGCCATGTGAAATGGGGTCTTTGTCCATCAAAATAGATTACACTACAGATCTGCTGATAAAAATGGCAAATGTCAAACTCATCTTTTAGTGTAGCATAGTCTTTCAAAATAACAGTATCACTGTAACCATCTCCATCCAAATGATCTTTCGTAGCCCTTTATCTTACATTATTTAAATATCTCTTTTTGATTATAGATTGACGTGTAGAGTCATAATCATGTTGCTATATACAACTACATTGAACGGTTGCCAATATGAGAACATGTCATCAACAAAGATGGTTCATTGACTGGCATTGGGCCTTCCCCTAGTAGCCTTTTGCTTAGAGATGGTAATTCAATCATTATTGGTTGGCTTCATTATGTGACATAAATATAGAGATGTGTGTGGAAGAAATGAAGAATGGATTTGAAAAGGGGGAATCTATGCCTACTCTTGGTGCTTTCTTGAATTTATCCTTTTGTAATCTAAACGTCGTTGTGTGGCATTCACATGTTGATCCATACTTAAAAAAATCTAAAGAAAAAGTGAGAAATGTGAGTTAAACTAAACACCATCCAAAATGGGGTCTACAAAAACAAAGAATTGAGTGTCAATGATTTCTCCTGAGCTAAGTACCTTATTGGGTGGCCAAAACGTAAAAGCTTTCTTTTTTTCTGGAAGAATGGAATAAGGAATTTAGACAAGTGATTCTTGTTATTTACTCCCACTAGTTGTTATGTCAATTCTTGAGTATACTAAATGCTTTATCTGGAGCCTACTAGTTTGAGTTATCACCTTAAAGCTATTTTCACTACAGTGCTACCCTGCTGTTCTCCTTAAACCTAAAATTACCAGTGCTACAATCTAACCCTCAGAGAAGCCTTTTCTGCACAAGTTAGAAAACTCCCTCTTGTTTTCTTCTTGAAGGGAGGATGATGTAAAGCCTTAGCCCTCAGGTTAGTTCACAAATTTTGTAGTAATATTATTGCGAAGAATGCATTATAGGCAGAAGTTCAAAAAGAGTTGTTTAACTTATCTATCTTAGGCGATGTGCTGTACTTCGAAGAAACTGGAGGAACTACGAGGATTCATACTCAAATTTGCAAGTTAGGGCTTACGATTGTAGATGAATGCAATGACCAGAAGTCAACTCTTCCCTTTTCTATAGATATGTTCCCATGTTATAAACAGAGATGTTAATGGATGAAATGATGGCTCCCTCTAAAATCAGGTATTGACATATGCTCAACAATCAAAAGAGATGGCTAATGTGGAACAAGACAGACTTGCCAAAAGGATTCAGGAATTCCGTACCCAAGCTGAATTGGACTCCTTACGTGCTTCAAGTGGTATTGAACCCCCTGATGTTGGCACGAATGCTGCTGGTGCAAATTCTTACAGAGACACTGAAACAATCACGACATCTACCAGAGGTGGAGAGGTAATCGAATTGCATTGTTCAGTATGTACATTTGTTCATGTGTTCTCATGATTTTGTGTAATGTATGTTGTCGACTAAATTGATATGTTTGTGAGCATATGATTACAAGCTACCAATTCCATGTTAATGCTAATGATAGAATTCGACCCATGTCCTTATCCTAAGAGTTACTGAACAAAGGAGTGATATTTTGCCCGGCTTGTCGTGTAAGTTTGGAGGTTGAAGAACTACTCCAAATTTTTTAATGTGGTTTCTTATTGGAGATTTTGATTAAATCGAGTTTCTTCCCTTCACGTATGAGTTTATTGCACGCAGCAATTAAATCTAAAGATAAAGCAAGGTTGTTAATTGATGCTTAACTTTAGCATTCGAAATCTACTTTTTATACTTGGAGCTTGCGCCCATGTTGTTGGCAAATTCATTATTTTTGTAAAAATTCTCATTCCAACTACAAGAGACCAGTGCTGCATAATGAATTTGTTAATAGCTGTTAAAGTATCTCTCATCGCTTGTTTCTGGGTTTTTTGTGGCTTGAGAGCTGAAGCTTTGGGTTGGATATTCTAACAACAGCCAACATTCCATTCAGCCAATTGGGATGTCATTTTATTGCAGTTTTATTTCTATATTGATATGCTGAATATGGGAATCAATCGGGCTGCTATGGGTTGTGCGTGTTGCATTACTTGAAGTGGGGAAATGATAGAACAGGCTTTTGTTCTTAAATTTTGTATAGAGGTGGCTTCCCCTCCGAATGTCATTTTGTATAGGGTTGGTACCCATGTAGTACCTTTTTCAATAGAATGTTGTTTATCCTTAAAATACAAAAAGGAAAGAGTTTTACGGAATTTTTTGTCTGAACCATCTCAAAAGGCATTTCTGATCCAAGCATTTGCCATCTCTATTTGAAAACATAATACTGATGTAACGTCTTGAATGTACTAATAAGCTTGTCCCTTAACTGTACTAACAAGATAAAGGCTCAAAGCAAAACCTCTTCTTATTACTATACAAAAAGCTTATTGTCCCTTCATGTGTCCTTGCATTAGTACAGTTCTGATTCTAATTTACGATTCATCTATAGTGTGAATTATGCAACAGATTGCCACTCCAAGTTCCTCTAAGAGAACATTTCTGAAACACTATTATACACTTCTATCATTAGGATTAGCAACTGTTTCAAAGCTTTAGGCATCTTTCAGACAGGTCTGAACGAAGGGACTGTTCTACCCAACTACAGAGAATTTTTATCTTGAGGATTATGTTCCTTATGATCTTTCATCACCATTTTAGCCAGTAAGAAGGAGCAGATCTAGTCTTACCAGGGTGAGGAAGAATACTGTCCGCATTCATATCTATTTCGAGTAGTCACTCTCCATGGTCCCGTGTGGTGTTACTTATTGAACTATAGATGAGTATTTAGATTTTTCTTATCTACTTATCTCGTAGGTTTCTTGATCAATAATGCTTCAAATAATTATCAATGAAATGTTGGTTGATTGTAGATTATGATGCTTAGTACAATATAATTGTTACCATTGGAATCTTCTCTGTTGTCATCAGTGAACATTCTCTCAACTCTGAGAATATCACTTCCTGAAGAGATATTGACAGGGGAAGATCCACGTCACTCATTTGAGTTCTTTTTTTCCAGGTCCAGACTGTCAAGCAGGGATATTTGTTGAAAAGGTCGTCAAGTTTGAGAGGTGATTGGAAAAGGAGATTTTTTGTCCTTGACAACCTCGGGACTTTGTATTACTACAGAAATAAAAGTTCCAAATCAGGGGTACGTCTGTGTTATTGTGAGTTTGAAACATCAGTTTGGCATTATCCTCCAATCACATTTTTTACCAGGTTTTGGATTGATGCAAAATTTTCTTCAGTTGAAAAAATAGATATAATTTTCAATGCTTTAAAATTTCCCAGCCTGTTACTGGGAGTTCTATGATAAGGAGAAACTTCAGTGTAGCTTTCCATGTTTTACAATCAAAATTGGTAGAATAAGTCAATAGGTGTCAAATTTATACATTTCATCTTGTTAGAATCCTTCGAAATTGGAAAGTATCACATATTCAATTGTATAATCTACGGCTTTATTGCTGATTGGGTTGATTTACTACAATGCATACAAGCTCATGGGAGATGCATTGAAATTTAAAACCTGTCATGGCCGACATTTTTCGTGTGTTCTGTTTCAGGGCACTCAATCACATCATTCCAGCTTGTCGGCTGAACAAAACAGCAGCGTTTTCAGCATATTTCTTTCAAAGCACAGTAGAGGTTCATCTTTTGGAGAAGAAACTCTTGGTTACCGTATTCTTGATCTTCATACGTCCACAATAAAGATTGATGCAGAGAACACAGATCTACGACTTTGCTTCAGAATAATTTCTCCATCAAAAAGCTACACACTGCAGGTGGGGCAATGATCAGCCTTTACCCTATCAACTAGGCTAATTATTCAAAACTTCGGTGCATGATTCAACCTGTAAACTAGCATGTCTTTTTGCATGACTCAACTCGTATGTTCTGTTCTGACAAAAAAAAATAAAAACTTGTATGTTCTGTTGGCGCGAACTGCATTACCAAAATTGGACTGTGATTATCAAAGTGTACCCCTGCACTTTACAAATGACCTTTTCTGATGGTATGAAACTGGATCTAATTCATTAAGATGGGTGCTGTCAGTTATTCTTGTATAGGACCATTATAAGGTTGGATTGATCAATCAGAAAAGGAAGACATTTATGAATTTTCTACCATTATCTTACCTTTTTTTCAGGCTGAAAATGAAGCAGATAGGATGGACTGGGTAGACAAAATCAAGGGAGCAATTGCTTCTCTTTTCAATTCGCATTTTCTTCAGCAGGTTTGTCCCTTTCAAAAGGTTTTCCACTCGTTTAATATAGAGCTGCTGCTAAACACAAGTTAAATTTGTTTCCTGCAGCCAAATCTTAGTGCAGAAACTACTAAGAACAATGCTTCTCGTGGTTTTAGATCAGCAGACGCAAATAATAGGTCTGGAGATATGATCAAGCTTGATGGACAAGATTCTGTGGCTAAGATTCTAAGGAGTATACCTGGAAATGACCTTTGTGCAGAATGTGGTTCACCTGAACCAGATTGGGCCTCACTCAACCTTGGTATTTTATTGTGCATCAAATGCTCTGGTGTCCACCGCAATCTTGGTGTTCATATTTCCAAGGTTCACTCCTTTTGAAACTCAATAGCTTGGATTAATTATTTATCCACCTTTACGTGTAGTGCCCGTGGAGGTTTTCTGTTCTTAAAGACAAAAAACCATGCGATGATGATCATGATGTTTTCACTAACCATAGATGCTTGCCGTGGCAGCTTCATATCTAGTATAATCGTTATTAGAGCTTAATTATCATAAGCTTGTCATGTTTTCATTGATGGTGCTCATCTTACTCCTTCAATGCTCAGATTAGAATACACGAGTGCTAACATGGTGCTGCATTCTTAAGTTCTTGGTCGATTCATTTTGAAGTGCTTCTTTGTTGATTAGATTTACTGTTTTAGAGGAGCATGTGTACAAAAAACTCCAGCCACTTGATTGTTTTGTTTTACAAAGCTGCGGTTCTCTCTCTTGCAAAATGAGTATTTTTTATGTTCCTCCATGCGTTAGACTGTCAAGTAATTGTTCTTTTGAGATTTGGAAATAATTTGCTTGAGAATTACTGGGTTAGGTCGCTATTGGATATAAGTAAGATATGTTGCAGCGCGAAGTACAGTTTTAGCGATTAGAACATCTATGCAGGGACCATTTCAGCGTAGAATGCCTTGCAAGCATGCCTTATTCTATCTGTAAGCTGTCCTAAATAAATCATACGAAGAAGAGAAAGATCTATACATTTGCATGTGACTGAAAATATGTATTTTTGTTATACATAATGTATCCTTGTACATGATGTTTTGACTTTTAGTTTAGTGTGACTATTTTCTACCAGTTATTGGTAGCCTGCACCTGGGGTTGCTGGTAAAGTAAAATAATTTGAAGGATCTCATTTTGATGCATTGCAGGTTCGATCTCTAACATTAGATGTCAAAGTGTGGGAAACTACTGTTTTGGATCTGTTCCATGCATTGGGTAACAGTTACTGCAACTCTATATGGGAGGGACTACTACAAGATGAAACAGTAAAGTAAGATCTTTTTCTGATTAATCTAAAAGCTCACTGTTGGATGATCTCCTTGGGTTTTTGAGCGCTAGTCATGTCTCTGTGCGGTGCTGCTGGTGTAGATTGGTTGGATTTTGAAGTCACTTCTTTTTTCAGCAATAACTTAACTACCTAATGGTATTTATAGGATTTCAACTTGTTTCCTTGGAAAAGAAGGTACTCTGTTGATAGTCTAATTTGTGTGTTCAATTGCTACTCAAACTTAGATTCAAAGATGCCATGAAAAAATGCTTGATCGAAAATTTTCTTAGGAAAGCCCTGTATTAGACCGTAATCATGTAGTCGAATTATCCTAGAAGATGAAAGATTTTCCCTTCTTTAAATCAAGAAATAATGTGTATCCTCACTTTAAATCAAGAATTGCTCTTTTCTTTTCTTGCAGCTCTCTCAATTTAACTTTTATTTACCATTGAACACTCGGAATCTTTCAAAACATATAAATATTAACATCTAGAGTCAGAGATAATTTGTTTCATAATTTCTCTAACTTAAAACATTTCTTTTTCTTTTTCAAATTTTGGAGGGAAAGCAAGTTTTGCTTATTTAAGCAGAACAAAACTTGGACGTTGCCAATAACTATGCAACAGGAAGCTTTATTATCATGAAAAAGAAAAACGTCTTCTTCTATCTCCAAAACACTTAACATTATTGAGAAAATGCCCCAAGCAGAGTACCGGGCTGTGCGGCGTTGAAATAACCCATGCCATATTCCCATGATCAGCTCGAGCAACCTTTTCTTTTTTTTGGTCAGAAGCTCGAGCAACCTTAAACAAAGGGTAAATGTATTAAAACTTCATCAAAAACTTTTTAATCTTTTTAGCATTTGGACCAAAAAAAAAAGTCTTTTTAGGATACTGGCCCTCGAGCCTCCTGTACAGAGAAGCTGTCATAAAAAATAGATGATCCGGTTATTGATATGCTTAAAAAGTGTCCAATATCCTTGCATATGGACAATTTTGTCATGCTTCTTCTATTAGCTTGACTTGCCTGCTGCTTCTGTAGATACTTGATAAGTGATCCGCTAATCATGTGGGTTTGGTTTATTTATTGACTATAGTGATAAATTAATTGGTTTGTCTAGCAGTTCTTGATCTTTGTTATTTCTATATTTGAGTGTGAAAATCCTCTGCAGAGAAGCGCCAGATGGTGCTGTCCCCTCAATGAGTAAACCTTGCCCAAATGATGCGGTATCTTTTAAGGAGAAGTACATCCACGCTAAGGTACTATTTACTTTATATTTCGATCAGCCTATGCAGATAGTATGAAGATGGACTTACCATCGGTTTTAAAGTTAAGTTCTTGAAAGTTGCAATTAGCTTTTAAATTTAAGGTGATAGCATCTTTAATGCATTCTTTCTATTTATGTTGGATCTTATCCACATCGAATGCTGCATAAGACAATAATCGATATGTTCGGTAAAAGTTCAGATTTAGTTGTAAGGTGTCATTCATGTCTTTTACAGCCTCTTTCTCTGTTTTATGTGTAGGGCTTGATACTATAGAAGGGATTTGTACTTTTCATTTTAATTCAGATTTTAATCTTAATCAATGCATGTTTCTGATTAATTTAAAAGCTGTCAGATTGCACTAATAGCAGCTTCCCGTGATGTAAATTTCTCTGAGGGTAAACCAGGGTTTATTAGCTCTTAAGCTTTTCTTCTTCTTCTTCTTGTATATTTATTTATATATTTATTATTTATTTTTTGATTAAACAGATTGCCACGACACGTGTGTACATAAAATTGTCCTCAGAGACTGTTTCAACACCTTTAGATAAAAAGAAAAGTCTGGAGGTTATATTTGTTTCATTGATGCGTCTTGATATCCATGTCATTTGTGGCTCACTTTTAGCTGGTATCAATTGTATGTATATATATGTGTGTATATCTGCATTGCCCAGAGCAATTGCCTGCTTGCATCTTCCTTCATTGTGTTGGCTAAATACTGTACATAATCTGGAAGTTGCAAAATGAATTCATTTTTGTTTCTTATTTTTAGTATGTAGAAAAGCTGCTCATTGTCAGAGACTCCGAATCATCTGGAAGTTTGCATGCCAAGAGAATCTGGCAAGCAGTCAAGACCAACAATTTGCGAGATGTATATCGGCTTGTGGTGACCTCAGATATGAATATCATTAATAGCATCTTTGATGAAGTTGATGGGGTTGAGGCCTTTGATTTAGATTCAGTTGACATAAATCTGAATGATCCAGCCAACTGCCTGCAAATGAAAGATCCCAGAGAACCTGCAAATTGTCTTCAAGGTTGTTCGTTATTGCATTTGGCATGTCATCAAGGCAATCCAGTGATGCTTGAGTTGCTTCTGCAATTTGGTGCTGATATAAATATGCAAGATTTCCATGGAAGGACTCCTTTGCACCACTGCATATCCGTGGGAAACAACTCATTAGCGAAGTTTCTTCTCAAAAGGTAATTCAGTTTCATATCGATTTACGTGTAGAAAATTTGTAGGCAGGCTGCATGACCTAGATACAAAAGTCTTCTTGCTCTTCCTAGAAATTCTGATGCACGTCCAAATTTACAATGATCATACAAAGATGCCTTTGCTGAAAAGACAATGATAAAAGACAGAAAATCATTTTGCTTTTCACAACTTATCACAAAAGTTGCCTATAAATTTGGAAAAAATTCCAAATAAGGGCTTGAAGTGGACTTTGTGTCATAAAAGGGCCTGAAGTGGTATGTTAGTCTCAAATAAGGGCCTGAAGTGGCCATGAGGGTCCCAAATAAGAGCTTAATCTTGCCAGTTGGTCACCTATCGTCGGCCGGCGAAATATTCCAACTGATCAAGGGTATTTTCGTCCAAAAATCATCTTTATTTTAAATATTATTTTTATTTTATTTCTTTTCTTTTTTCCTTCTTCTGGTTTTCTCTTTGTGCCGGCCACCGGCAAAGCCCAGGAAGGGCTGCGTGAGGGCGACCCTTGCCGGCAACAGGCGAGGGACGGCCTCAACGGCAACAGGCGAGGCCGTCCCTCGCCTGTTGCCGGTGAGGGTGGCCCTTGCCAAATCGGCCCTCACCCAGTCCTTCTGAGGCTTCGCTGGTGGCTGGCGGCTGGCAGCGAAGAAGAAAACCAGAAAAAGAAAGAAAAAAGGAAAAGGAAAAAAAGAAAAGAAAGGGAAAAATTCAAAAAAAAGTAAAAAACTCAAAAAAGTAAAAAGATGAAAATGTCCTTATCATCCAATAAGTCAGACCCTTTTTTGAAACGGACATAGCCACTTCAGTTCCTTATTTGAAACAAAATCCACTTTGGACCTTTATTTGAGAAGATGAGGGCACTCTAGGCCTTTATTTGGAATTTTCCCTATAAATTTGGGTCAGAATTTGGCAGTCAGATTTGGAAAGTCATTTTGCTAGACAGAGAATTGTTTGCCATTCTCAAGGATCTTGAATTGTCTTGTTGAATCTCACTAGACCGCCAAGTAGTCGTGGAGCATCAATTTTAATATTGGCTGGAAATAGTTGATGGCCTTATTAGTTGCGGCATCTTTTGAAGGAACTGAAGGCTAATTGAGAGAAACTGGGTTTACAGCCCATGATTTGTTGTTCTATTAAACTTTCCCAGTGTGTAAAACTTGCTTGGATTAACTAGTGTGTTCGTTATGCAGAGGAGCACGGCCATCTATCAAGGATGGCGAGGGACTCAGTGCGCTGGAAAGAGCAATGGAGATGGGAGCAATTACCGACGAGGACTTATTCATTTTGCTCGCCGAATGCGAGTGACACTACTTTCTTAGTTCGGCGCATCTTATCTTTAACCTCAGTTTTATGGACTTTTTAGCCAAAACATAGGGGGCATCATCGATTCAGAGTGATGTGCAATAGGATGATATCAGGCGGAGCGACCTACGCCTTAACTTTATCACTTGCAGTATTCTCACTGCGATTTGGAAACCGTCTGAGAATATCCAAATTCGCTTGAAATTCATGAAACGGAGGAAATAGAGAAGCCCTTGATTGGCGGTCAACTATGAGGTCTTACTTAGGGAGAAGGTTGAAACATCTGAACTTTCTGTAACATCATGGTGTCTTGATAGCGGGATTTTCTGTAGCAGCAACCTGTTCATCGACATTATTTACATGCTGTTTAGAAGCTTTGTCCGATACTGTAGGAGATTAAAGCTGTTGATACAGACATATATCAGTTCTGATGCCAGTGGAAAGAAGTATATGCCAGTACTTGGACTCGTAAGTGAATTCTTTATAACGTGAACGCTGTAGCTGTTTTTTGGTCGGAGTACACTTATATTAAACCCTGCATCAGATTATACTTAGGAAGATGGCCTAATCCACATGGCCAACTGATGGCATTGTTTCGATTTGCTTTCCTGTTTATGCGATCAACACTTTCTGTTCTTACTACCTACAAAAAGGCGGTTGTTTCCCGAGCGAAAAGACAACCTCTCTTTCTCTCTCTCCCCCTCTCTCGGCTCGATTCCCGTTACAATTTGGTATTTTGAAGGGGGAAGTAGCGAGTTCCGAGCTAATGCTCTGAGAAACCACTGCGTACTGAAGGCTTGTCTTTGTCTTTGCTTGGGTTACATATTGAAGGCTTATCAAAGAAAACGAGCATGAACGACAACAATGTGTTGAAAGCTTCCAAGATGGCTCATCCCCATCAGTGTCATGCTCGTTGAGGAATTTAAATACGAGAGGTAGTAGCTAGTTCTTAGTTTTCGCTATAACCCTTCACCTGGCCAAAAAGGGGAATTAGAAGTAGTGATGTTGAGAGGAACTCAAATTAAAGAACAGCCTATGGATGTATGGATACATTGATTTTCCACATTTTTATAAGAGAGAATCCACTTTCAACTTAGAAATAGTGGAGTTATGGATCCATCTAGACTGTCCATAAATAAATTAATGCTATCTACCCAGTAAATCGTAATGGAAATTATTCTCTCTCTTGAAAAGTAGCGAAAAAGTTTTACTTTACTTGACTAATTTTGAATGCCAACGTGCGTTTTCAAGACTACGGGTTCGTTTGGAACAAGCTGCTCTGGGTTTTTATGTCATGGTCAGAAAAATATATTCTTTTTTTTTTTTTCACTTTTAATGCACGGACAATACGCTGCAGGAGGGCACGAGTGATATTACCACAAAGTTCAGGGACTAGAATTTCAAACTTTCTTATTCCCCCTCTGGTTCTCTCTTCTTCTTCGCCAGCTTCAGAGAAGCCTGCGAGAGGGAAGTTGACAATTGGAAAAAAATGAGCGGCGAAGCAGCAGCAGCAGCGAAGAGGTGGATCAATGGCGACGAGAGCGCGCAGCAGATGCTCGGTCGAGCCCTGACGTCGCGGCCGTCGTTCGCGCTCCCTCCTCCGCTCCACAGAGCCCCTCTCCGCGCCGGCAACGTCGTCGAGATCGCCGGCCCCTCTCCGTCCGCCAAGACCCAAATCCTTGTTCAGGTCCCTCATTCTTGCCCTGTTCTTTCCTTCTTTTCTTGCCGAATTCTGGTGTGAAAAATTGCGTCTTTAAGCAGGAGACATCATCCGTCGCATCGAATTTGCTCGCACCCGTTAGTAGAATGTGCTGATTGTCTTTTTTTTTTTTTTTTTGAGCTGGTGCTGCTTGGTTTGTTGTTTAGTCCATTGTCGAGAGTTGAGTAGTGGGAAAGTGCGCCAGTTGATGGGTCGTATAGCGAGATGGCTGAAAGTCGGCTTTCTGCCTCTCTAGGCTGCAGTGAGCTGCATTCTCCCGAAAGAGCGGAATGGGGTGCACTACGGCGGGCTCGGGCATTCGGTGCTCTACATCGACCTGGACTGTCGGTTTGACGTCTCGAGGCTGGTGGAAATGCTCAGACACCGGATCGTGCAAGTTAATGGTGAGCCGAGACCTTTTCTTTCAAATGAGCAATTCTAGAAGGGTATGAACCCGTGATGTGGAACTAATTTAAGGCTATGGTGAAATTGCTCGAAGTTACGAGACTCCATGCATCAGTTTTTCTTGGGCAGGGTGCTCGTCTATTGCTGACAATGAGGAAATCCTTAAGCTGTCCATGAGACAATTCTCGTACATTCGCTGCTATGATAGTTTCGAGCTGCTTGCGACTCTAAAAGTAAGCGGTCTTGTCCTTGATAATTAGTTTCCTACCATTCTGCCCACAAGGTTGATGCTTAGCTGATTAGTTCTCTTCAGAGAGCAGTTTTCATGTTATGTACTGATCGGTGTTTTCGAGTAACTGTAACAATGTTAGAGTTTGCAGTGAAGTCAGTGAAATTTAAATAGAAAGGGAAAAACATGACTAAGAAGAAGAATGTGTGGAGCATATGCTCAAAAGTCAAGTTTGTCTGGATATCTGCAACATAGTCATCTATGATCTTAAGAGTAAGTGAATATGTCTTGGCTTTGATCAGTCAGACCTTTTAATGCTCATACCGCACTATAAATGTACTTCCAACTTATTTTTGGCAGAAAAAAAGGAATATACTTGCCCACAGATACTTAAATACTTAAATTAGATCTGCAAAAGTTTTTGGATGTTTCAGAAGTGCTGTCTGATCAACTTTCAAAGCATTTATTATGAATTAAACAAGCATCACTTGGTTTAAATTGACCGTAGGTTACTGTCGACTGAGATCATGACATATTCATACATCATGTTTGTGTTCCTAAAATATTTACTCAGTGGTAACATACTAATGCCTTGGTCAAGCCTTTAAAATATAGTGTGCATACTTTATGAAAAGTAGTATCGGTCTCACAGGTGCTTATTGTTTCAGACTCTGCATCACCGGCTTGAAAAGGAAAAGAAATCCAATGGTATCAGTGGTCATTCTCTCATGATCGACAGGTTTGTCATGGAATCTGATAAAGTCAAGTCACGTCATTGTACTTGGCTTTTTTGGCATAACTCTTTAGAGTTTGGTCCATTTCTAGTTTTCATGTGTGTTTAAAATTATTTGAGTCAATAGACTAGAGTTATTTCCTATGTAAATGTTGCAACTTTTTCAGGTAAAGTAATTGGATTTTTCGTTTGATAGTACAATGCATACTTGTAGAAGCTTCTAATGAGGAAAAAGAGAAAGGTGTACTGTGGTAAATTAAAAAGACCAAGGTTGCTTGTTATCATGGATCTCAGCAAAAATTGCCAATCGAATGGACTTGGGTCTGGTGGCAACTCAACTCCTTGAAAGTCATCCGCTGTTCTTCCCAAGCATAATGGAGTCAAAATCTGAACGTGTTTTCTCTTGCAACACCAGCTTCCAGCATCACCAATAGACTTTTACTAAGATCCATGGTAGCAAGCAAGGAGGATGCAGGCAATTCTTCGTTTTCTGTCACATTCACTGAAGACTGTGTTTTGTCTTACGGACTTTTTGGGAATTTTCACTTGAATACTGAATTTTAATAATGCAGACTGTTCCAAATTATCACAAGAGCTCTGAGTTTTTATGTGGCGTTGTTTCTAGTTTAATTTCTAAATACATTTATGCCAGAAGTTGGCTATAATTCTGAAGAGTTCCGGTTCTGTAAAATTGATCTCCCTGTAATCTTGACCAGCAGATGAAGTGTATATTGCAGTATGAATTAACATAGTTCTTTGGTTTTTCTTAAATGAGGACAGGTAGGGAACATGTTGACTTACCACTCATCTGCAACTTTATTTGACAGCATTGGCGCATTTCATTGGGTAGATCGTGCTTCCACATCATTGCCTCTTGGGGGAAAGAACAGGTAATGACTGTAGTCTTTTTGTTTGGATTCGACATGACATAAATCTGTCTCTCCCTGTATCTTTGCACCCATAGCACTCATAAAACCATTCATTGTTGCAGAATGTCTGTCCATAGTACCTCTGGAATCTTCTCTTGACTCTGTTCTTGCTGATTTTAGGAGTTTATAGGCTTCGTGTGCCAATGTTTTCATATTAGCTTTGTTTTATTAGTCTTTATATGACTGTTTTTGAATATTCCTGATGTAATTGAACAGTTTTCCTTATTGATCAATCATTACTTTATAAAAACAACATGGAGGCTATGCTGGACTCAGAAACCGAATTAGCTTCCTCATGTTATCATATTCTAATTCCACATTTTAATACCTAGGCAGTTTTGTGAACAGGGGAGTATCGTATTGTAAAGATGCGAAACTCAGTCGTTGGATTCTGTGGAATATTTATCCAAGTTCAGATATATTCAAAACCAAATATATGGATGTTTAACAAATACAAAGTTGGAATCATACAAAGGAAAATGGTACTAAATGGATATGAGAACAATAGCCTAGCAATCGATCATGAATACAGTGATTTTGGTCATTGTGGTGAGCAGATTAGTAGATCATCATCTCTGGTTTATACATTATTTTGCTTGGTTTTCTTTTCAAATTAGACATTGCCGGGCTGTCTTACCTTATTGTCAGCTCTACAATAGTGTGAAGTTTTTCTCCTTGTGCATAGTTTTCTCTTATAGTTGTCTCCATTGAATCTGTGAATTCCAAATTTATTATACATCATACATAATGATGTCATTGAATTTTCAATACTGCATTATATTTTGTTGCACAGCTATGTTGAAATTCTTTCCCTCTCTTCTTTGGGTTTACCTGATGTTGTAGAAATTTGTAATGTCTAGGAAATGCCTCTCTTTGCAGAATGTATTGGAGGTTGTAGTGGAAGATCTGAGAAAGCTGATGTCGGTACATCCCATGCTTGTTATTGTTACGAAAGCAACCATTGTCGCATCAGCTGGGAACAAGTTCAGGAGGTAAGAGTTTAGAGACATAACAACTCTGTATATACATGTATGTGGAGAAAATCATGTGCAAGAGGATGGATACTTTACGTCATCTATTTAATAGTTCACCACAGCTGTACACCGTGCTTAACACTGGCTGCTTTTGAATTTTGAGAAGTTGCTGCAGTACTAAGTCAAAGTGTTAACTGGAAGTGTTTCAACTAAATGGCCTAAAACATGTACTCTAGCTTCCTGCATGTTCGATTCAAGGCCCCCCTTAGCTCCTGACCTTCATATCCACTATGTCAATAATGTCTTCATCATTCTCAACTGCAGGCTTTTGTGGGTTAGGTTTTGGAATTTATTCTATGTGACGAATACTTTGCTTCATGTTATCAATTACTGAAACTTACCTTGTAAAACCCCGGTTGGAAGTTTGACCGTTATTTCTCCACAGCTTATTCGATTCAATAATCAATTGAAACCTGAACTCATAAATCTTAAGTTGTTTACGGGTTTAAATCCTGACTCTGCTTCTTGTCATTTGGTTTTCTTCAAAATAATAACATATTCTTCGACTTTGGTATTATGATGCCTTTTCTTACAGGAATTACAAAAGATGGCCATCCTCAGGCACTCCTTATACAAGCAGTGAATTAGAAGAGATTCAGAAACCTTATTTTCGTGAATATATGCCTTCTATCTGGCAGGTTGTTTCTGAATTGTCCTCCGCTCTTTTGTGTGGAGGAATCTGCCTGAGTATACCATTATTTAGGTTTTCACTGATTGTTGAAATATTTATACATCATATATCTTGGTGAATGGGCTGTTTATAATACTGATTTGGCGTAATTTCTGAGCAAATAAGGTGAAAAAATGGAAAGCTGAACTTTACTTTAAAGGTCAAATACTTCACTCATCTTCTCTCAAGACGTTTGCTTCAAAAACATCAATTCATTATAATTATAATGGATGTTTGACACTTACTTGAGTGCCACTTTTTCTGTTTTTTTTTCCTTCTTTTTCCCTGTTGCTTAGTTTTTCTATTTCTGTAGCTTAGTTATTACTCAGTGAATTGTTGCTTCAAAGCACCAGTACAGAAAATGTTGTCAATGGCACTGTAGCACAGTCTGTCTCTCTTTGATCTTTCTTGTAGCCATTCTTTGATCGTACCAGTAACCTGTATCACTTGAGCTTTTAAAGGATTTGTTGCATAGAACTAAAATGTTGCCTTTCTTTTCCTTGGTGCCAGTCCTTTGTTACACATAGGATACTCGTGCAAGGTTCAGGTTTGTAAAATTTTCTTCTGCTGAAAGTTGTTGCATGATGTCAACCTGATGTCACTGACTTAAACACACTAGTATTTTACAGTACGAATGAATGACATACAGCTCTTTGTCCTGCAGATGATCATATTGCCATGCCAAAATCTCAAGAGAATGACGCAGCTTATGTGTCAGAATGGTTGCTTCCACGTCTAAATTTCTTGGACAAATTTGTGGTGCGAGATGTAAGAATATCCAAAAGCTTCTCATTGAATTCAAAATGGAATCAATTTTTCAGTTTGTGCCTCTGGACATTTCTGATAAACTCTATGACTTGCAGGCTGGTGTTTTCCTTGTTTCATAAAGTGTAGCATCTGGACCTGTTATGCTTGTTGACATCCGCACACAAGCAAGGTCAAGATTGTTCTACTAAATATTCTATTGCTGTGTTGTCCTTTAGTTTCATTCTATTTGGTTCTTGTAAATATCCACCTTGGCACCCCAGATGAGCTTCTTGTCAACGGCATTGGGAATTTTGCACATGTTGATGCGAGTATATGTTGATCTTCTTGCATGTCGTGGGTCTTCTTTCTCTTTGAGGGTTCAAGTTGAAGCTCATCTCACGGCTGCACTTGTCTATAGTCAAGAGTTATGGAGCATCTTCCTTCAATATGGTATTGATTGTTCAGCACGATGGAATAAGTATCGTGAGAAATCTGATCTGAAAGCATTTGTTGAAGTTGGATGATGTGCTTGGATTGTCTTTCCTAGTTTACCAAAGTTTTTGAGTGGCGTTGAAAGCGCCGTCTAGTCAATACTAGCAGGGACTAGACGATTACATGCATGATGGCTGCTGCTATGCTAATGATCCGGTAGCGACTAGTCCTTTGTAGTTGACATACCGAGCTTTGTATCTTCGAGTTGGTTACCTCGTGTCATTTGATACGTAGGTAAGGAAAAAGGAGAGAACCCGTCGTCTTCGTTTACAAAGCATGTTGCTAAACTTCGTTTCATTCGATCGAGTACCTCAACTTTTCTAATGGGGCTCAATGCGGGGCTTCCGCAGAAGAAGGGCCGCGTCACGTGGTTTTTGGTTGATGTAAGCTCGCTTTGCAAAAATTATGCGGATACGCCAACTGGGATTTGCCAACACAAATTTAAATGAATTAAAACAACGCGCCTTCTTTTTGTTCCCTCTTCGTCTTCTTGCTTGCCCAGCCATGCTTGAACAGAAAAAACAAGTAGGTGCTTGACTGAATAACGAGCAAAATTCGAGACATTTAGGATGTTATTATCTAGTGTGTCTATCGGATGAGCTTGCTAGGAAAAATGGAGTTGAGAGTTATTATACCATTTCCTTTTTTATTGTCATGGAGAGACTTGTCATGTATCTTTTATATAGACCAACTGATTTAACTTATCATTACGGTAAAAACTTACTAATTGATGTCACGCTAAGTGTCATGGGGCAAATGATAGAGCCCACGTGACCTTGATAGGTCGGAAGATCAAGGGATTGTGACTCATCATGTCCTTCTCAATTTAGCCCAGCAATCCAGTTTCCTTGACTCATCATGCCGCTTTCAATTTAGCCCGGCAATCTAGTTTCCTCAAGTGAACACATATTATGTACGCAAAGATCCTCCATTATGATGATCATCTTGTTCCGAGCATAAAAATTCCGCCGACGCTCCCCGTAGCCCCGACTGTATCGACCCCTTTGTATCGTCCGATTGCCACGCCGAGCATGTCCAGATGATCGGTATGAATCTTAGCGACGGAATAATTAAGTCATGATTCATTGGATTCGGACCGTGCCGTTCCATTTTCCCCCTTTATATTTTATAGATTTTCTGGTGATCGTATATATGGGCATTGCCAAAAAGCGCGGGCTTTCTCCGTCCTCCGCGCGCGCGCGCGCGCACTCACGCTCGCTCCTCCGTCTTCCTCAAAGCGGTTTCGCCGGGAAAACGGGGGACCGAATGGAAATGGCGCCGTCGAAGACCATCCTCGATCTCTTCCAGCGGCCGTCGAAGCGTCTCAGGGTCTCTCCCTCCTCCTCCTCCTCCTCCGCTTCCCAGCTCGTTGCCAAGTCCCTCTCCACCGTCCCCGGCGGCGGCGGCGGCGGCGGCGGAACCCCCTCCTCCTCCGCCGATGATCTCACGCCTGCTCAGAAATCCCGCATCGAGCTCAACAAGCTCCTCGCCAGGTCGCGCCGTAACCTCAAAATCTGCTCCGACAAAATCTCCCGCTCCAAAGGTGTGGAACTCTCTCTCTCTCTCTCTCTCTCTAGAGTTTAAGGTTTCATCTTTAATTAATTTATCTCGTCGGGTTGCTTTTCGTTTAGGCTTGTCTCGCATTGCATCACTTGAAATGCCTTTAGCATATTACCTTATGACGGAGGTTTGATCTTAAGGCGAATCAGTTGATTTCTGTGGAATGAACTAGTCAGTTTTAAGGAATGTTCTTGAAAATGTTCAACTTGACCTAAGTACATATTTAGTCCGCTAGATGGTCACATTTGATGCTTAAACATACGAGTGTAACGTTAGGTTGGATTTTTTGGAAGATGAAGCTGTTGGGTTTTTGAGCAAATATCCTCCCCTTTTTTTTGTGTACTTCGTGTTTTTTGAAAATTTATGGGGAAAAAATTTTGCAGCTGAAGGCGTGGGTCATGTGAACCTGGAGGAGCTGTTGGTGGAGGAGACCTGGCTCGAGGCCCTTCCGGGTGAGCTTCAGAAGCCATATGCGAAGAACCTGTGCAAGTTTCTCCAGGCTGAGACATCTTGCGCCGCTGGCAATGTCAAGGGACCTGTTATATACCCGCCTCAGCATTTGATCTTTAATGCACTGAACTCGACCCCATTCGACAGAGTGAAGGCCGTGATTCTCGGGCAGGACCCTTACCATGGACCTGGTCAGGCCATGGGACTTTCCTTCTCTGTCCCTGAGGGCATTAAGCTCCCCTCGAGTCTTGCCAACATTTTTAAGGAGCTAAAACAAGATCTTGGCTGCTCCATTCCTTCTCACGGGAATCTCGAGAGATGGTCTGCTCAGGTACTGATACTAGTGTAAACAATATGATTTGGGATGTATGCCTATTCTGGTTTTGAAATAAACATCTCGAATGTGAGCAGTTTCTGATCAAACAACTATAAACATAGACCTAATTCCCTGCTTTTTCTTAATTACGTACTAGTGATGCTGGATTACTTTCTGCCATAATTTTGTCGAGTCCAATATGTTTTGAGTTTCCTTAAAGTCCTTGACAACAAGAAGTTCATGGAGCTTAACTTTGTCCTCCTAGTCCTGTCTTCTTATGTCTCAAAAACTCAAATTTATGAGCCTATAGCATATATCCGGTTCAAGCAATGTTGCAACTTTCCTAGTCCCTTCTTCAAATATCTTAAATCACTTGCTTGGACTAGCTTATGATGGGATTCAATGAGGTGACTGGCTTGTATCTTTGGGAAATTAACAGTTTTGTAGCTCTGTATCTTCATTAGTTAGGCCTCAGATTAAATATGTATGTGAGTGGTTCTTTCTGCAGTGAAGATATCTTCTAGATTTTGTTGTTATGACTATGAATCACTAGTTCTTAAAGAAATAATTGGCTTGGCTTGTCATCATCTTTGGGCTTCTTGCTCTAACGTTCCGAAGCTATAGCTTTGCTTTGAGTTTTCTGTTTCTTGTATTCCATTCTTTTTATTTCTGATGTACTGGACAGTGTGTCTTTTTAATAAAATTATATTTTACTCATCAAAAAAATGGTCTGTAAACAATTAATTGGATGAAGTGGGGGGCAAGGTGGATGGAAAAGCTAATTGCACCCAATGAGTCCCTTTAATGAAGTGAATTTAAAGGCACTTTCTCTGTCATGTATCTTCTAAATATATTCGCCTAACTCTGATTCTTATATTTTTTTTTGCGTAGGGTGTTTTATTGCTCAATGCTGTTCTCACTGGTAAGTTTATCATTCAAGCTGAACCTCCGATGAATTTGCTTGTCATGAGGATAATTACATTATCGATCAAGTAGAAAACTTCTGTCCATGAAGTTATTCATTAGCAGTCCATACAGTTGCTATTCAGATATGGATATTCCTATCTATTTAGGGTGCAACTCTTTCTATGCCTCAATATGGCTATCTCAGCTTGAAATCCTTGGAATTTAAACTATCTGAGAGAGAAAATGTTCTAAGAAGGTAAAACGACTAGAGAAGGCATAATAGTTTATAGCGCTAAACAACAGTGTTATAAACTATTCTTACTTTCATAATAAAACCATACATATCTATTCTTATTTTGTACACAACCCAAAACTATTGTATTTAATACTAAAACGAGTTTAAATTTAAATAGTAAAGGATGGTTTATTATTTATTATATATTTTGCAATGAGATAAATTTTCACAGATATCATGCTTTCTTATGATGCTTACTTTCCATATAACTGTGCTATCCTGGAAGACAAAAATCAGATTTTCCTACATCATCAGTTCTCTCCAAAGAGGGTTTACCCAAATCTATCATATAGTTATCATTTTTTGACCGGCATGAGTATGTCAAGTAAGCAACATGACAAGTTGTGCTCCGGGAATACATATAAACTTTCTCATATCCAACCCAATAATATCTATGTCAAGCTAACTAAGAAATCATATCTTTTCTTTTGGTTATATTTTTATGGTTGGGAAATACTTTATATTAATGACTTTGAGGAGTTTTTTACTAATGGTTGTGATAGCTGTCAACACTTAAAGAAGCGCATGGTATGGATTTCACCCAAAAAAAAAATCTAAACTGTGTATTCATTACTTGAGTCACATGACCTACATGCTTTCTTGCAGTCAGAAGTCATCAAGCTAACTCGCATGCAAGGAAAGGATGGGAGCAATTTACTGATGCTGTCATCAAAACAATCTCTCATGAGAAGAAAGGAGTAGTTTTTCTGCTCTGGGGAAATTCTGCTCAAGAGAAAAGAAGGTGCTTTTGCAATTTTTATCTTGATAGCTCTGTTATTATAAAAGGCTTGCCCAAGAAAAATAACGCTGCTTTTTCTAGAGAAAACACCGTCACACTGAGTTTTCTATAATAAGAACAAGAAAAGTTTCTTCATTATTTTTGTAATACTTAACATAGGGTAAGTCAATGAAGTCTCACATATGGACAGAAAGCGAACGTGTTAAATCTATACTTAACACATGGTAAGTCAATGAAATCTCACATATGGGCAGAAAGCAAACTTGTTATATCAAGAGGTTTGACAGATGGCGAATCTTTATTATATGAATGTAGTGTTCCTCGGTCTCAAAAATGGTTGCTTTGAAACGTTGACATTTACTAGGTCAAAGAAATCTTATATTTCTACAAGACCAACCTCAACGTGTGATGAGTTGTCATGAAGAGGGGCATTACCTAATAGCTTCCTTTTGAACTTCAAAATTAACCAATTGAAATATGTAAGTCCAATTTATTATCCTAAGTCTAATGATGGTCTGTATGTTTTGGAAAAAGTTGACATATTGAAGGTCAACAAAATTGAACATTTTGAAGAAAACCTACCTTAATGTGTCATGAGATGTGATGAAGAGGGGAAATTCCTAATATCTTCATTGGGAGCAACAAAATAAAATCTAAATTAGTTATGTCCAATGTTGCTCTAATGTGGCTCCTATGTGTCAGGGTTACCAAATTGGTCATAGCATGCCATGTTTGCGCTTAGAAATGTTTGTCTCAATTTGGTACATAAGTAATTCATTAATTCTGATGACATTTTAGTTCTTGTTAAATTTGGTTAGATATGCTCATGGCATTCACATACTCAAGTTTTTATCTGGATCGTGTCTTGTTCCTTGTCATGTTAAGTGATTGTATTTGGAGAGGCTCCAAATGTGATCCAACACACAATCATGAGCTCCACCCCTCTTCTTCATGTAGTAGATAGTTTTTCAGTAATAATGATGTATTAAACTTTGCAATGACCTTAGTGTTAGGCATTAGCATTATGGCAAAGTGAATTTCAATAAGAATGCAATTGAAAATAGGAGCAAATTTATTTAGTATAGGAAGACATTGTTTTCTTTTCTTTTTGCTTATGACAGTTGCGACACAGGTTGATTGATGAGACAAAGCATCACATACTGAAAGCAGCACATCCTTCTGGTTTGTCTGCAAACAGAGGCTTTTTTGGTTGCAGGTAATTTTTTCTTTTCCCTATAGTTATAGATCTTAAGTTTTACCTAGAGACGTTTCATGGGACATGATGGGCTGTGCATAATTATTAGTTATTGGTCCAAACACTTTAAATTCAACACACATTGCTAAATGTGCAAGTACCCTGAGATGATATGCTATTGATATTTGAAAAGGAGATCAGCATGTTTCCATATCGAACCTTGTTATGAAACGACTCATGTGAACATGCATTGCGCAATGACCATGTAGCGTGTGCCAGCGATGGCTTTATAGGGTAATAGAAAACCATCTCACTTCTAGTCAGGTTTGACATCCAGTGACTTTCACAGAAGAGTTGTTCACTCTCTAGAACTAAATTTGTGCCGCTAATTGTCTGTGGAACCATGCAAATTATGAGAAAAGCTTGCTGGGGCCGGTTTCATGATTGTAGGTGCCACGGATTTGTGCAAATTTCATGAATCTTCATGTTGTTAGACTATGTTAAGCACTGAGGTAAATGATGTCTGCCTGTGTGCACACGAAGACCAGACCTGTACTCTAAATGATAACAGTAAAAGTGCAATCACTTTTGAATAACTTGAAAGCTGTTGAAGTGGCTTCAGTGTGACGCAGCATTTCTTCATGTCCCATTCTTCCTATTGCAAGCAGTCAGATGTTACTTGAGATAATAACCGGATCTTACAAATCAAACAGGCATTTTTCTCGTACAAACCAAATTCTGGAGAACATGGGACTTGATCCCATAGATTGGCAATTATGAAAGGGAGATGGGCTTGGAATGATGTCCTTTTTGGCGGGTGATTGTTATTTTCTGGTGTTAGATTCACATGCCATATGGAGATGGGCACTTTTTTGACACAGAGCTGCTGGCTTACCCGCTTAGTTAATTTATATTCTGGAACATTTGTATGTATGTAGAAACTAGAAAGACAGTGAAGGGATGAGTCTATTAGGGCTGCCAGAACAGCTCATTTTGCTGGTCTTCAACATCATGTGAAAATTTGAAGGCCTAAAAAAAGCGATTTGCCGCAGGAAGCCCATCTTGTTTTTTGAAGGTTTCTTCTTCAAAATTTGTTGATAACAGAAGCTTGAGAAGCCATGTCTATGCCCAATGCAGAAGTTAGATGCATGACAATTTCCGGTGCATGAAAACAGAGTACGTTACGGCCACACCAAAATTAAGGAGATAATATCGAGCAATCGTAGAATATTTGAGAGGCTGAGATGACTAGATTCAGGAACGGTAATAGAACATGGCAGGATCAAGTATGTTTCATAGAGGGCAGTCCCACCAAGCCTATAGAATCATGGACCAGTGGCCAAGTCGGACATTCAAATACGTGCAGGTTATTGTTAATCTGTAGAATCAACAGAGGATCATAACATCAACCAGTTGAGCTGTCAAAAGAGTGGCATTGTTCTCCGTGACTTCTGTTTTCTGACTTCGATTGTCATCTGGATATGGTGAAAATCTTTAACACAACTTTTCAGGCTCAATGTCAGGCTAATGCCATCTAACCAAGCTTTGGATGCACACTCTCAGTAGCGAGAGGAATGTTAAAGGGGCCAAAATTAAACCGTTATCAGACAGAACAGAAACTTTCCTGAGCAATTGGGCAACATTCTACGAGTTCAATGTCATTATTATGGATACATGCAAGCCAACTAAATTCTGAGTTCTCCACTCGGCTCTAATATACACAAACAAATCTCCCAGTCACAAACTACGTCAAACGCATTTGTTGACGGTGTCATCGCTTTACAAGTTGAAAATCTCCATGGGCATACCCACCATATTGAAATTCGTCGTTAGATATAAGCAAATTGACTCGACTTTTGCTGCACAAATTCTTTTAGAACCAGATCTTTCTCGAATGAACTTTTGAATTCAATCCTCCTACCGTGACCTGTAAGTAGAAGTCAAACTGAAAATCAAAGTGGAACAGAGACTTCTAGATTTCTAATCATCTGTCATTATTACCACTAACTTTCTAAATTCAATCTCATAGCTGGTCAACCTGGTTTCTTTCCTAGTGCTTAGACAAGGAAAGTATATACTATCAATCCCTGTACTTTAGGTGAGTTTTCGTTTTGGTCCATGTGCTTTACAGTGGCGCATGCATGTGTGTGGGTGTGTCTGTGCGCGCGCGTGTATATTATGTTCTTTTTGTCTAAAGCATATGGATTCTGAACCAATCATTTAGCTGCCAGTAGGAGCACCAATACCAAAGCTTGATTATAGCAATTTCTAACACCATAAAGGGAATAGTGAGAAAATGTACCAACCTGGTACTATCCACCTGAAGTCCAAGTCAATCAACTTCTCAACACTATTTAGTTGTGCGGTAACTGCAAAAATAACATGCGAATTAGCAAGAAAACATAAACAGCAAACACCGGTAGACACAAATAGAAATTTGATTATAAGCTGCCTCTCTTTCCAGGAAGCCATCTTTTGAGTTAAGCATCTGTTATCTGGCAGTTAGAGAAAACATTTGTTACGAAATTGTTATGGAATGCCACCACTCATGTAGCTGCCGTTTCTCTTGGTTGGTAGGGAAGTCGCTGCTACTTCGGTAACAAGCTAGCAACCCCCACATGTCCGTCCAAGAGTCTCCAAGAAATCGGAATCTCCCCCATTTTATCTAACCCCCTCATCTCTCACGGATATCCAGAGAACACGAAGTCACCGTAGATAGAGATAATCATAGGTTAAGGTGCAAATTCTATTCTCCTATGAAGTACAAAGACACAGTTACCGGACCAAGTTTCACCGAGAAATGGTACAATGTGGTCGTACAATAAACAGAAGGCAACAACTTTAAGTGGATTGCAAGGTACTTCTAAATCTCCAAAGATGTGAAACATCCAGATACATAGTAATTAAATCCCCCTATATTAGCAATGCATGCATACCGACATCTCTACGAGTAAATTACTTAGGTATCAATGATCAATGAGCCAAAGAGCCACCGAGAACCAGAAGTACCAAAGAATGTGATTAAGACT
Organism: Syzygium aqueum; assembly: GCA_031216185.1. Classification (NCBI taxonomy): domain Eukaryota; kingdom Viridiplantae; phylum Streptophyta; class Magnoliopsida; order Myrtales; family Myrtaceae; genus Syzygium; species Syzygium aqueum. Next base: position 5,313,716 of record CM062240.1, read on the forward strand.
GCAGGCCTGGACAGGGACCACACTTCAACCAGTGCTTACCTGAACATCGGTTGTACTGTTCCATTATGCTTAATCCAGTTGGTGTCAGTAGTAAATGATCTCCTGTGAATATTACTTCCAGCGGTTTGTACAGCAAGCAAACTGTTCCCTGCAAAATGTTGACCCTCCATCATAAATCTTAGAACTTCAACGTGGATCAATCTTTCATACACTTTGGGTCCTAAAAGTTCTTGATGGAACAAAAATGTCCAAAGTTCCATACCATAGAACATATATATACATGCAAATGAAGAAAACGAGCATCAGACCAAGCAACCTACTTCCGTGTGTCCTGGGGTGTGAATAAGCTCTATGTCCTGCCCAAGATTCCAGGGCCCCCTTCCTTCCAATTTTATCTCTATCTCAGCAGTTGAATCTTCGAGCTGTTAAGATCAGGATGATCAGCCAATCTTAAACAAACAAGACCATATTATCTATATGGCTTTAATTAATACTCGTTTCACCACACTTGCCGTTAATCTCATCATTCCACGTGCTCCAGCTAAGGTGCTTAGGTACCACTAACAATAAGAATAACATGATGCCATGAAACATCCCATTGCCTTAAAGATACTAGTTGAATCCAATTCTCAATCAAAACTCTCGCAAAATTAAATCTGGCAAGTAGGTTTCAAAACTAAAATGCTTTTCGGCCTTTTATGAGGAGTGCAGTAATATTTATGACTCATTCCAACAAATATTTTATTCGGCTCTTCCATATATCCAGCCAAAATACATTCGATATGTCGTCTTATTCCCACATTTGTCCATCACGGAGCACGGTTCTTTTCTCAGCTACTTAACAATTGATGTTCAACATCTCATGCATAACCTCATAAAGAAACAAACTATACGAACCAAGAGAACAAGAATATGTTTACACTAAGGGGAATTAGGCAGAAGAAAGGTTATAATTACATCCTCAGAGTGCAAAATCCTGTCACAACCTAACCGCTCCCTCCACTTCTTGTGATCTGCGACATCATCCCTAGTAACCAAAAACAGAACAAACTCAGGTTTAGGTCCTGAACAACAGAGATGACGTCATGTATATTTCCAGGAGTAGTCATCATACTTGTGGGTTAGAAACATTGAGTGTGCACCGCCAAGCATCTCAATCTTACGTGCAAGTCTCTCGGTATACCTGGGGCTACATCGACAGGACAAAAGCGTAACAAAAGTTCACTAAACACGAGACAATCAGAATGAAGTGAAAAGGGGGAGGCTACATAGTGTATTGACAGCTTGACCAATATCTTCTCATTAAACTCTTCTAGAGTAGTACGACCAAAATTACCATTTCAGTGATCCTTCTCAAGCATACAATACCTATCTATAAGAATGTTTCCTTCAGCATGGACAATCAAGTATGAAGAAGCTCCGTAAGATTTCTCTGAATGATACCCGCAGTGATACACTCCCTGAAAGTATTTCAATGAACAACACATTAGCAAACTTTGGACGGAGGTTGCAGCTAAGACCAAGGCATATCCTAGAGAACAAGCGTGCATAGCCCTAAAAAGTTCTACGAAGGATTGCATATCCTTCTCAGCTTATGAAGACTAAAAGTTCTCCATTATAGAACAGAAACTAAAGACTACAAGTGCCTTACTATGCTATGTTATAAACTGGACAAGTGCACACGCTTTAACACATAGCTCAGAATGCATCGGGTTTCTTTCAATTGAGGTTGGACATGACCTTTGTAAGTTGTAACTTTCAAAACAACCTTAGTTCATGCTTCAACTAGTAATTGCATAAGCCCAGAAAGAAGTAACTAGGAGGACCATGGATGCAACAGTGATTATGCAGAAAGAAACGGCATTGTCCTTGTGTCCGGAAGAAGATAAGGGGAGTTCAGGTCTACACAAACAAGTGCTCAGCAGTAGATGAACTTCAGTGAATCTCTTACCATTAGTAGGACACAAATAGCTTTTCACCGCAGATAATATCAATGTCGTTAGAGATTCAATTATTAAATCATACCTTCATCTATCTGCTGAAGTATTTAGAGTCGTTGGCAATAATCCCCCAAAATTTTACATGGTTTCACAGCGTGAGGCCTTGAATTTAAATATATTTAGACCCTCTAATTGACCTCCCCTGTTGGTTACTTCTACGCTTCAGTCTTAGGCCAAAGTTCAGCCAACACGTGAAGGGGAGCATAAACCACACCTCCATTCATCAGTTTAAGTTTTTAGAGCAATTGGCAAATTTGACAAATGTAATTTAGCTACTAGGTTCGTTTGAAACAGAAATACTAAGTACAAGAGTCTCTTTTTTTATCTTTCCTCATCTTTCGAGTTTCGACAAGGAGAATCAGGGCTACGAGGACAATAATGCAAAACAAGGAGCTATCAATCAATCAAAAAATTTTGGTGAGCACGTGACACCAATCATCAAGGTAAATGAGATAAGAGTACCGGCAGCGTTTGCTCATCAATAGGGATCGGAAAAGTTTCATGGGCTACTAAGACATCGGGAGCTGGCTTTTCCGTGTGAATTGAACTTGTTGGACATGAAATTAAGGCCTACACATGGATCACACAATCCAAAAGTCATATCAGATTACCAAGAATTAGTCTAAAATGAAAAACATTCAGCATAGGCAAGGTCACGTATGGGTTATGATGCACTGAGAAAAGGAACTCAACCATCTATTAGAAAGGAAAACTGTCTCAGAACACACGGAATAATTTCAATGCTCGAAACAAATACAGAGCAACAAAAGAGAATGGTCGACCCCCATGAAACCCATCTTTCATAAAGCAAAAGGAATGGCTTTGAAACATTCCCCGAGTTCACTAACTCACTTTTACCAATACAGATTGATATTTCGTTTCTCAGTTCCAAACCTCGACTTATTGCTTGCAGGACTAAACATATCAAGATTATCAAAGAGGTGTCCACATTCAAGTCTCCTATTTCTTAAGTTACGTATTTCCCCCCTTTCATCAACGACAGTGTATACCAATATTCAGAAACACCCCCTTCCGATTGGCACTCATGCACTGATGTACATGGAGTGAATGCTCCCGCTATTTCTCATATTGTCCTGACATTATGCAGGTTCTACACAAAACCAGAAATTTGATAAAAAGAAACTAACAAAAAGTGGATAAGAAGATATGGCAATGCACCTGTAGAGCCTTTAGCCGTTCCTCCTTATCGGCTGGCTGTTTGAAAACTGCTGACATCTTGTCAACCCTTGTAAAAGTTTGCTGGAAGTACACAAAAAGACAATTTGTAAGTGGACCACTACCTATAGAACTCATACAGTACCATAGTCGACAAGAGGCACATATGTCCTCAATTGAATAAATGGCCAGCAGCAGAGAGAAATAGGCGCATGGATGACATAGGATACGAACCGCACAACAGAGAAATGTGATTGAATTGAGCATAACGAGCCAAAGATCTCAAGTGCAGGGAAGAAAAGATAGGCCGAGTTTTGGTTCGAGAAGATATTTTCAATTTTCACTTAATGAAAACTATCTTCAGTCCCATTTTCCTGTTTGCAGTAAACATGCTTTGCACAAGATAATGAAAAATTTATACAGCAACTAAATCTAGAAAACGAGTTTGGAAATATATAACTTCTGGTTCGTCGGTATCATCACATGGAAACAGGAGCAGAAATTCTGAAAATTCACTGGCCAAACATCGCCAGTTATTTTAGCTAATCCGCAGCCAGCATAATGACATACCTCCAGACTAAATAAATTTCAGACCACCCAAAGTTTGATCGACGCCAAATTTGGCAAGCCCACAGCAGGCGACCCACTAAGCAGACCATGTATTTCTATCACTCGTAAGCAGAAGCAAGCACAGAGCGTCAGATAACGAGTTGAACTGATTACCGGAGCCATCCAACGGCAGGTATCGCAATCTATGCACGTACTATCTGCAAACACGATCAGAGAGAAGTCAAACGAAGAACTCGAAAGACCGTGCGATGCCAATGCTGCCGGCTTGCTCTTCCCCAAGTCCCCACCGTTCATTCCACCATCACTCTACGAATCATATAGATCAAGCTAACGAAGAACACAGATCGTCCTCTGGAGACCATCGGACCACGTGATCACAGCGCACTGGACTCGAGGGAGGAGACGCGATGCTTTCTTTACCTACGAAGAAATCGCCGTCCACATTTTGCGGCCGCCTCCGCCTGCGCCGCCCTGAGGAGAGAGGAGACGACGGCGACGGCGACGGCGAGGAAGGCGGTGCCGACGAACCGCGATTCAGCGAAGCTCGAGTGCTCGGGAGGAGTCGTCTTCTACTCGCGTCTGCAACGGCAATGGAGCGAGGAGGAGCGAACGATGCGATCATCTCTTTCAACTGAACTCGAACTCAACGAAGAAGAAGTTTTCGGCTTCCAATATCTGTTGGCTCGATCTCGCTGATACGGGGATTTATTAGAGGAAAAATGAATTTTCATTTTTCTTTTTTGTTGTTGTGTTTTTCTTTTTTTTGTGGATGTAATTTTAAAGGGGAAATTATACCGAACCCCTCAACTTTGGGGGAGCTACGCATTTTCCCCCCACCCCCGAAGTTTCAATCAATTACGCGATATCCCAACTTTTATTTTGTTATAACAGTTAAACCCTCAATTGCAATGCACGTATTTATATTTATTTGTTTTTTTGAAGGAAGTCTTTCCTTTTATCCTTAATCGTTGTAAGCATACATGCACACATGCGTACATACATAATCACTAATTGAGAAAATGAACAACAACAAGAAACATGACAACAACAACAATGATGATAACAACGGTATGATAATTGCTTGAATTTGACAAAGGCTATTTCAATATAACTAATTGAGATTTTTTAAGGAAAAACATAAATGCTAATTATATTACAAAGCACGACCAGAAACAAAATATATAAAAAAAGGACAAGGTTTCGATAACAAAAGAAGATTATAAAAACCGATTGTTCATGATGTAAATTTACGAGCTTAATAAATACAATAATTATTGCTTAATAAAATTATCTAAGAAAATGCATAGAAATTCTGTCATCAATTTGTAAAAGGGAATGATTAGCCAGAACGCGATACTTTTAAATTTCTTTTTATTAATCAATCACTTATTTCGTTAATAAATCATTTGAAAATATACATCGAGAATCCAATTTATCCCTTTCGAGATTGGATATTATGAGTTGAAAGGACATCCCGTGCCTCATGTCCATGCTACTTTTCAGAAATTCGGACCTACTTTGGGCTAAAAGTCTTCAAAAGCCTTTGATTGAATTTCTTTAAAGTTCTCCAAAAAAAAATTTCCCAAATGCCTTTTGCATTCGATCAAGGGAAGCCGGGGCCCCAAAGAAGTTCCTTGCAAATTCTGAACAAACTGGACTTAAATCACCGCTCATCGCTGGTGGTCCATTTTCACTTTCTTTTTTTTGTTGGAAAGAAATCCCATTTCCATCCTTTAACGTGCAAAAGAAAAAATTTTGACCTTTTGAAAGAAAGGGAGAAATCTCTGGGGGAGGTAGCTTCCAATCATAGGCTCTCTGAAAAAGAGAGAGAGAGAGAATGAGAAAGAAAGAGAGAGGAGAAGTTTTAGAGGGGGGGGGGACAAAGGCACTCCTCTCTCTTCTCCTCCACTCTTCTCCTCCTCCTCCTTCCTCTTCCTCTTCCTCTTCAACCTTCGCCCATCCATCGCCCGAGCTTCCTTCGCTCTGCTGCTAAAACCCTAGAGCCAAAACCCCCGTCTCCCTTCGTTCTCGCCGCAACTTCAGGAGAGGCTTTTCTGCACGAGAAGCATGAATTTGACGACGGAACCCGAGACCCATTTCGCGGAAACGGCGATGCCTGCGAGCTAGAAGCGGGAGAGACTAGAGAGCAGTCTCAGCTCCACCGCTCTGCATTTATGGCGGAATCTTGAGAGACCCACGAGGGGAAACCGAACCAAAAATCTCAAATTTTGGTTTCAGAATGATCAACGGTCCTGACAGCGATGCAGCAGCAGGCTTCCTCTGCACCCGCCTCGCATCCTAGCAATCCTCCCCCTCCCCCACCTCCTTCGTCCACCCCGTCCCTCAAGCGATCCCCGGCCGCCACGCCGACGACCGCTCCGCCATCTCTGGCCCCTCTGTCATCCGCCGCGCACCGCCGCGATGCCGCCGGGCCCGTGCCGCCGCTCGCGGCAGGGGCCGAGGCTGCTCTGACCTCCGCCATGGCGAGGGTGAGGCTCTCTGACATCGCGCCATATGATGGGGCCCCGGTGGGGCCCTACCTCAGGGCAGTGGAGGCGCTGTCCGGGTCGCTCACGCGCCACAACGCGGCGGTGATCGAGCTGGGACCGGAGGATGCTGCGCTGATGCGGTGCGGCTTGGAGGCCGCGAAGTTGTACTTGAGGATGAGGTCCCAGGCTCCGGCCGCCGGTAAAGGGAGTCCCCGCGGTGTTTACTTGTACAGAGCCGGGAGGTGTGTGCGACTTTTATTTACTTGGTTTCTGAAAGTTTGGAGTTTGTGATTGTTGCCGTGGTCTGGTTTATGTAGAATTAGATACGAGGTGGCTGGTCGGGTGAAATTGAAATCGAGGCTTCATGCTTATAGGAGGTTGAAAGTTGAGTCTCCAATTTGTTTGTACAGATACTTGAAGTTGTAGTTGTTAGGAAGGTGCAGAAAATGGAATATGTGTGATCATGATCGGTGATGCATAGAACTTGAAGGAACGAGATGCTGGTTATGAATAGGCACCGTGATCAAGCTTGTTTAATCAAGTTCTAGCCTCGAAGGCATTTTGTGGTCTATTTGTTTTTTATGGACTTGCATTTAATAGATGGTTCCTTTGGCATGCTTTTGACATCGTTTTTAAGGACAATAAATGCCGCAAATGAAATTTGTCAGGGCTAAGTTATCGATATGTATTGATGGTTCCTCAGTTCGTAGTTCCTCCTGTTTCTCGTCATTGTAGAAAATGCCATCTTTGGTTCCCATACAAGTATTTTATGGGCAATAAATGCCGCAAATGAAATTTCTCTGGACCAAGTTTTCCATATGTATCGATAGTTCCTCACTTCGTAGTTCCTCCTGCTTCTCGTCATTGTAGAAAATGCCATCTTTGGTTCCCATGCCAGTATTTTATGGACAATAAGTGCCGCAAATGAAATTTCTCTGGACCAAGTTTTCCATATGTATCGATCGTTCCTCACTTCGTAGTTCCTCCTGTTTCTCGTCATTGTAGAAAATGCCATCTTTGGTTCCCATACCAGTATTTTATGGACAATAAATGCCGCAAATGAATTTTCTCTGGACCAAGTTTTCCATATGCATCAATGGTTCATCACTTTGTAGTTCCTCCTGTTTCTTGTCATTGTAGAAAATGCCATCTTTGGCTCCCATACCAGTTCCCAGACATTTTCTTTAGGAGGATGGTGTGGATATAAATTTGGTTGACTGGTACTTTATATAAAATCTTTGAGTGACTCCCTATTCTGGTTTGGTCTTCGATGTTCAAAATGTTGGAGGGACGCATAGACATCCATGCGTAGGTTGTTTCCTTGATGTCTGTTGATGATTAACTACTATTACATTCTTAGGTAAACTTCCATCTTTTAAAAAAGACTGAAGTATTTCAGACCCCTGTCCTGCAGTACATGTGTGCTTTATTTGGCTGTCTATATATTGTAACTTCTCGAATGATTGTGCCTATTTCTTCTGAAACTTTTCTTCCTGCTGCAATGGTGGATAGAGATTGCTATCCTTCGTCTGTTTGGCTTTTAATGTAGCCCTGACTGAATTTGCTTAGTTGCAGGCGTATAGAGGATTGGGATTCATCTCCCCCTTGCATGGGTGAAATTTTTAAGTGCATGGGAAAAGTTGCTCGGGCTGCCCTTTGTGCGATAGCGAGACATCTCCGGTTGCGAAGCGAGTAAGAAGGGGATTTGCTTGTACATGGCTTTATTTATTTCCTTTTCTCATTGTACTCTGGTTCTTTTCAATGGTGTGTAATTACTGAAGAAATATTGTGCAGTGTATTTACTCATTTACTGGATGATATCCCATTGCCTGCTAATGAGGTGTCTTCATCAGTGCTTGTTGCATCATACTCACCCAACACATTACCAAATGGGAAAGTCACCATTAGTGGAGGGAAGCTGAGTGTCAATGCAGAGGTTGAGAAGGGACTTCTGACATTGATTTCCGCGGATAATCCTGGTGTACAGGTAACTTCGTTCTATCATGGAAAACTTTAGCACATTGGATCTCTAGCTTTGCCTTGGTCTTGGGAGACAATACTTATCTGTAACGGACATGTGTTTTTCCATGTTTCCTTTTCGTAAGTCTACTGCTTATCATATTTCCGAGGTTTGTATATAGATGTCTCTATGTGGTGCTCATTGGGTTTTATCCCTCCTCGACTGTTAGGTTTTTGACCCCAATGGCCGTTGGTACCTAGCAGATGGTGGGTCGTCTTTTGGAGATCTCTTACTGGTGACAGGGAAGGCACTTAGTCATGTTACTGCTGGCCTTCGTCCCGCTGCATCGCATAGGGCTGCGCCAGATTACTTTGCTGGCTCTTTTGGTGGTGGGAGGTATGAATTTATTTTGCCCAATTTTTTATGGCTTCGTGATGCTAAAGTCTGTCTTTTTTATATCAATGTCCTTGATTATCAGGTGATGTCTTATGTTTTGCAGGACATCATTGGCTTTCAGGCTCATGCCTCAGAGCAACGCTGTTTTAGATTGTTCTCCCATAGCAGCCGTAGGCCATGTCATTCCTCAGAGCTATGTACCAGTATCAGTCAGCCAGTTTATGGATGACCTTTCTGCTGAGGAGGATGCATTGTGCCCCAACCCTGAGAATGTTTGTGTAAGATATCTCTACTGAGGGCTGTTGTTTTTTGGTTGTTTTCTCCGAAGTGTCCCAAAGAGACAAACTGAAATAGTTTGAACAATTTCTTTTGAACTATTTTATCAGTGCAATGACCGATTCCAGTTGCCTTGGTTGAGATGGATAAGGGGAAACTGATGTAGCTATAAGCTTAGTCGAGTACTCGGCTCTGAGATATTGTTTTTCCATCTAATTGACGGTCAATTAGCAGTAACTATTTTATATTATCCCTCGGTGTGTGCTTTTTGCTTGATGATGGAGTCTTGGTGAGATAAAGAGAAATTGCTTGCAAAGCTCGTAGTATTGACACTGTAGGGTATAAGCATCTTAGTTGAGTAGGTATGATGCCTGGAATGCTGATTTAGCAAAGCAAAGGAGTGAGTGAGTTATTTGTGACATTGGGAAAGACATACAAAAAAGCAATTACTTGGTAGCACAATTACCTTTTTGAGTCTGGTGCTATAATGGGCTCAGGCAAAATGGAAATATTGTGGTTCGGCAGAAGGGAATATGAATGAAAAAAAAGAGGAAGAATAGGGAAGAAAACACGTGATGCTATTGTAGTTCTTTGTGAATTGGAAGAGAGAGTAAATGAAAAGAATAAAAACTGGAGGCAAAGTTCCATAATATGGACGTAATGTCATTCTGTCAGAAAAGCAAAGAATGTGAAGTATGCTTCAAATAACACATGTGCTCGACGTGACACTAAAATGGTTTCAGGATCGAATCATTAAAGTAATACTTCTCATATCAATTTCTGGTTCACTTTTTTTCTTCCTTTCCCTTGATGTCTTTTCCTTAAAGTTCATTCCTTCACTTTCCCCTTTTTTTTTTTTTCCCTCAAAGCATTCTGTAAAGGCTAGTAATGATGGAAGTCGCACAGTTAAATGTCACCTTGCTTGAACATTGAGTGCAGTCATACTGATGCTTTGAGGAATGTATGGTTACTGGAAAAAGAAAAGACTGGAAAGTACGTCTGAGAAGTTGGTGTTCTCTTGATTAATGATAACGTCACAATATCTTGTGTAAGTGCTCGTATGTAGAATGACGAGCTTGAAATGTTGTTAGAGTTGGCGTTGGGCTTATTCCCTCAAATAAAGACCTTGTATGTATGGATCTTGCATGCATGGTTGGCATTTGGTTGAGCACAATGCGAAACTAAGATCAACGTGGCGGGATCCATTTGAGGAGAATTTTTCTCTTTGAAGTTGTGATTGTCCTGTGGCATTGGGGTTCCTAGAACCAAAAAAAGGTCTAAATAGAAATAGAGTTCATACTTTGAGATAAAAGAATTGTGGAAGAACCATATTAGATTAATGGTTTTCTTGACGAAAAATCATGAGACTATCCTACGTGATGCAGGATAAATGTGTTTATTTATCGAGCCTTTGCTAGCTTATAAGAAGGTAACCGTGAACCAGGTTTATAGCGAGAAAAGAGGAGGAAAGACAAAGTATGCGACATAGTAAACTTACAGAGGTGCTTTTCAATTGTTATGGCCTCCACTTGTTAGTAAATGGCCCTTTGATCATCTGCGCATGATTAAGGTAACATTACTTCTGTTGAAGAAGATAGAGGATTTAAAACTTTTTCCTTGGCGTTTTCGATTCAAGCTCATCTTTCCTGTTCATGTGATTTCATAAACTGGCCATCTGTTCTCTGTGTGTTGTTTAAAGCACATGAGACGTTCCTTCCTCACACATCGGCTACTTAAGATAGTATATAAGCAACATTAGCCCCAAGGGGATTAAAAGACTAGATACCCCTCTCATTGTTGGTCAAGAGAAGAGTTTTGTTTGAAGAGGAAATGGGAACTTGCTTCATCTGTCGCCTGAGATGTCATAGCTGGCTTTATTGAAGCCATGGGTTTGGTTTGATCTCTTCTGGCTTGAAGAGTGAATTGAGATAAATTGCTTCCTATAGTAGTAACGACAATTTGCTTGACTGAGGGCTTTTTTCGAAATTTATATTGACTCACTTTGTGGTTCTTCACCAAATTAAACTCAAAAACAGTTCTATCTGCTTATTTGTACCTGATGATATTCCCTTTAATTGGAGTTTTGTTGAAATGGTTGTGTTCTTAGCCGGATGTTTAAATTCACAGGTACCTGGAAATAATTCAAATAAGGAACCAACATTAAGAAGTGTCCTCTCTGATCCTTTATCGTGAGTTATTGCCCTGCCTTGGTTATTTTCCTTTTCGTAGTTTAGTTAACTGTGGTATTATTCTGTCTGCTGTGAACTTAGTTTCTTTTCCAGACTGATTTTTTTATTCTCTATGGCACTCTTGGTGCTCGTGAAAGTCTTGTTCCTGGTTCAGAAAACTCATTAATATTCATTCATGATGACTCTGCTAAGTTCCTATTCATCTTTTATTTTATTTGCTTTTGTACATCTCAAATTGCTTGTTCTACTTGATTGGACTGTTTTCTTGGTTCTACTGCTGGCTGCTTGTAGTTTCACTCATTGATTCCTGGTTTATTCAGGATGGAAGTTAAGAGTTGATTACTTTTCTTTTGCTTTTCTGTTTCTTCTCATGTCGATCTATCAAAATTATAGCGGTGCATTCCTTGAAGATGCTGTGGTTGTCTCATGCGGCCATTCATTTGGTGGTTTCATGCTGAAAAGAGTAATTGAGACGGTGAGGAATTCCAATATGTACTTTAAATCTTATGCTGTAAATCTTCCTAAGCAAATTATTTTATGCACATAGGCTTCCAAAATTGTGATAATGTATTTTCTCTACTGGTGCTTTTGAAATATTTTCTCAGAAAATAAACTTGTTTCAGAAATCAACAGAATGCTGCTTTACGTCATTTGACCTAATCATTGTATGTAATGACGATAGCCTGCAGGAACATTATTAACTTGAGGATCGAGAGTTCTCAAATGGGGTATATATTTCCATTAAAAAAGCATCCTGTCATTGAAGCTAGGGAAAATTGTTTGCTCTCGTCAAAGGAAATTTTTTTTTTAAAACTTACTTGTAAAGAACATCTTAATGGAATTTCAAGCAGATAACTAGTTTTTTTAGCTTTGTTAGATGGACATCAGTTGATTTTTCCAATTTCTCCCCCTTGTAAAGTGAAATTCATTGAAAAGGCACCATGAGGGGTGCCAACCCTCAATCATGAGCTTTTTTCACTTGTTATATGTAAGAAAAGCTTCAAAAGTTTGGTGTCCTGGGGGATATCATCCCTTGTGGTGTCAAATTCTTATCTGAAACGTCCTCTTCACCAATATATTGAATGGAATTACTACTTTTTAATGGAAGGCATAAGAATGATAATTGCAGTTGTATTCTTTTTTGGCAGTCAAGATGTACACTCTGCAGTGCAGAAATTAAGGGGAATTCTTTGATTCCGAATCATGGTACTTTCAAGTTCACTCTTTCATTTATTTTTGTCATATTGTCCTCTGGGATTTCGTCATCTTCCATTTAATGGACACTTGTGCGCCGTGAGTCAGCACAATGTCTTGCATAGAAGTTTATTCCGTTGTTTCTTTGCAACCAGCTTGATACATTGGACTTAATAGTCCGGCCCATTGAAAATGAAGTTTTATAAATTGTTGTAAACTCTGTTTCTTAAACAGCTCTTAGAGCTGCAGCTGCAGCTGTAAAGCTTGAGGATGATAGAAGGCTCTTCCATAATGCGCATCTCCGCAAGAGAAGAAAAGAGATGGGTGATCAAGCTGATGCAACGAGAAGATTTCACAGGGTAATTTCCAAATGAGCCCTTGTGATAGTGATTCAGTTTGTTTATGCCCAACAAGATGTTATCGTCAAGAGAAATAGCGGAAGAGATTAAAAATTTGTTTTAGCATCACCTTCCGTTTGTCAATGTTGCAGATTCAATATTAAAGTGCACCTCCATAATGATTTTTTTTCCCCTCAAATGTATGACCATTACAGTGGATGCTAGTAGTAGACACAATAGATTCGCAGGGATTCGTTGTCTTCAAGAAGGGATTTGATTCCTATAAAATATGGGAGTTTGAGAAAATGGAGACTTATGTTTCTTGTTAATCTTAGTGGATTGAATGTATGTGTAGAACATCCTTCGCTAGTTCTTTTCTCCCCTTTCTCTCTTCCCCTCTCTCCCTTCTTGCTTGGAGTCAGGTTTTCCCTTCCCCTTAACTCAAAGGAATATATTCTACATATGACATTGATGATGACTGCTTATGTGGACACCAGGAAAATGGGGAGAGTGGTGCTGATAATGGGCTGCATAAAGGGGTTCAATATCCATTTACAGTAAACGAGAAAGTTCTGATAAAGGTTAGTTACTCCCACCTGTGTGGCACAAATTGATGTTCACTGTGTCCTAGGATGAACATTAGATGCACTGATTGACAAGGAAACGCTGAGGTGGCACTCCAAATTGTGCAGGGGAATAAGAGGACACCGGAAAAATTTGTTGGTAAGGAAGCAATCATCACATCCCAATGTCTTAATGGCTGGTAAGTGCTTTTGATTTTCACTTCGACTTTCTCTGGTGTGTCAGTGTTTATTAAAACTAATTCTTATTATGTGTAGATTAGTGTGCCTTCAAGCTAGTAATGTCAGAGGTGCTTTGATGAGCACTGCTCAGTTCTTTCTCTCGTTTTTTAAAGTCTTCTGAACTAAGATTATATCAGATCTTCAGGGAAACACTTGCTATATCTCCATATTGTGTTAAAGACATGAGGAAGAAGCTTTCATTCTCTAATATGCCGGCTTTTCTGGTCAATTCTCTAATATCACCAGTTAAAGACCCCTGTTCGATGGTTGTCTGAAACGGTGAAATAGCAATTTCAATCGGCAGCAAATAGGATAGAGAAGCAGCTGCTTTCTTATCCTTGGTGTAATAAGTTCTAAAAGGCATCAGAATTAACAATGTAGCTGCAGTTTTTTGTGGCCTAGTTCAATGGATTTTTTGTGGTAGGTCTCTTCTTCTAAGGCAAGTGAATTGGCTGGCCTATGCCCTGGGGGCAGTGGGTTATTGATTTCCTTTTTGAGATTTTGCTTGGATGCGAGTGACCCTCAGTCTGATAATTGTAGGCAATGTATGATTGTTTTTCTCAATGGGAAGAAACCTTATCTTTGTTACAGAAGAAAACAATAGGGGGAATGTCTAGTACTGATAAAGGGTTTGTGGGATTCTTTCTCTGTACTAAATTTTAAGAGCTTTGGTGTAGGTATTTGCTGAAGATTATTGAAAGTGGAGAAAATGTTCGCCTTCAATACCGTTCTCTTGAGAAGATCCCAAACTCCAATTCCATTGATGACAGATGTCCATCTCAGATTCAGAATGGCAGTTCATAAGTTTTCTGTATCAGGTTTGTCAACGATTACTTAAATGGGAGAGCAAAACATAGTAGTTATATCATTTATGCGCCCCTGTGAGAATACCAGTATTTTATTTTCTGGATTTTGTTGACCTGAGGTGCCTTTAATTAAAATTGTCCTGAAAGTTCAATTAGGAAATTGCCTTATAATTTTGCAACTTTTGGTTCTATGAGGCTTGTCTTTCGTTTGAAATCTCATTCATGTGTAAGTATTCCATGGAACTTATAAATCTGTTTGTGTCTGTCCGTCCAACTGTCCATCCATCCATCCGTCTATCTGTCCATATGTGTCTCTCTCCATCCATGGGCAGGTCTTGCTTATCTGATCTGCTGTTGTCTGACTGTGCTGCCCTAACTTTTTGTGCTTCAACTTTCACGAGAGAGATTACGTGTTTGCCGCTTCTCATCCTGAAATCTTTTCTTAACTTGAATACGCACGGGCAGTCACTACATTGGCCATGATTGATATTGTTTTCTTTCTCGGCTGAAATTTTGGAGCTCTGCTTTCATCTCTCATGTTTCATATTATCTCCAATTATTGCACCAGGTGGAGGCCAATAATATGTAATGCCAATCTCATGATTCAGCAATTTTCCGAACCTAATAGTAGTTGTGTTGATAGACAATTTTATCAAGAGCTCAGCTTAGGTTTGACGAGTAGCACTTACATTCCATGTCTAGTGCAATCAATTCTCAAGACTTAATTTTCCAATCAGGAGCCTACGGATTAGTCGCTGATTTTCACTCATATCCAATGTGATGGATCTTGATTATGATTCTTCTTCTTCAGGTGCTTGCTAAAGATTCCAGGAAGTAGAGCAAAATTTTGGCCTGCGATTCCATCCTGGAGAGATCCTGAAGGTCAAGCTTCGATGATGACATCTGCTCCTCTACGATGATTCAAAGTGGCGGGTCATTTCTTTTAACCCTGAAACTCTGTAGGTCCTATTAGATTTCGGAGTCCTACAGTACGTCATGGTAGTCGAGCTCCTTTAGGGAGAATATGCAATTGGCTTCTTGTATGTCAAATGTATTTCGTTGAGAGGTCACATCAGATGTTTGTATATTCCTGTCACGTGTCTGTGTAGGTTTACCGAAGGAAAGATCGCTCTTTAGGTGTTACATTAGTCAGATGTAGATCAAGTAGTCGGCCGTCCTCCGCCGTGTAGCTCTACGGAAAGGATCCTATGTGAAGCGCTTGTCGCCTGATGCGGTGCTTCGTAGATGTATGACTAAATATCATGAGACGGCATGCTTCTGTTCAATTTTTGTGATTAGATCATTCTCTTCAATTTGAGTTTCTGTGCGTTTACAATTTGACTATAGAACATTGGTTTTTAACTGAATATCGAAAGAGGTGGTAGTGCGGCCAATTGTTTGATGGTGCAAATGCAACTTAGGGTGTTTTTGTTTTGATGAAATTATTTTTCGGGAAAGTATTTTCCGGACTTTTGTCCATTTGGTTATCCGAAAATGATTTGGCCAATCGAAAACACTTTCCGGTCAAAGAAATCATTCATGTATAAATTTAGGAAGGTGAATTCCCTACTTTAAGAAGATAAAAATACTTTTCGCAATTAATTATCTTAAATTTGTTAATATTTTATTTTATTATTATTTTTTTCTTTTTCCTTCTTCTTTCCTCCGCTGGTCGCAGGCCTTGGAGGTGGCTTGCAACTGGCCACAAGGGTGGGCCGGTGACGGCAGCTCGCCATATCTCGGCAAGCTAGAGTCTCGCCAACCTCAGCGGGGCGAGCTCGAGTCTCGCCGGAATTTGGCAAGCTTGAGCTCGCCGATGTCACACGAGGCCCGACCTTGCTGCTTCCACCTCGCCTGGACCTTGCTGCCTCTACCTCGCTTGGACCTCACCGCCTCCAACTCGCCTCAACCTCGCCCGAGGCCAGCGAGCTCGAGGCTTGGAAGATTCAGGTGAGCTCGAGCTTCACCAAGGCCTGCCTGGGAGCTTGAGCTCGCTTGGGGTCGTTGCTGATTGCGGTGGAGGAAGTTGCTGATTGCGGTGGAGGAAGGAGAAGAAAGAAAAGGAAAGAAAAGAAAAAAGGAATTAAAAAATTGATTTTTTTTAAAAAAGAAATTAAAATAATTAAAAATTCTATTTTTTAAAAATAAAATAATTAAAAAATTTTGATTTTCTTTTTGCCCGATATAAAGTCATGAGATCGAAATTATTTTTCAATAAAATGCAAACGTTAGAAAATAATTTCGATTACATATTACCAAATGAAAGAAAACTAACTGTTTTTTTTTAAATGTTTTTCGGAAAATCATTTTCCTTTATCATTGAGTTTTCCGCGAAGCAAATGCACCCTTAACTTGGGTTTTTGTTTTTTGGTTTTTTTTTCTTTAGTACGTGGATTTGTGGCTTATAACTATATATTTTAGCCAAAGGTGGGTTTTGTCTCACTTTCAAATTTCCCATTTAGCCAATGCATAATGGATTTTAAGAGAGAAAAGTAAAATTGGACAAAGAAAAAGGATCAAAGGATTTTTTTTATTAAAGAAAAAGTTACACTTGATGAAATTCTTTAATCATTCGTGTGGTATAACGAGCGACTTCTTCCTTTTCTCATTTTCTTTTTCTAAATTTTAATTAACCATTCGTTTTTAGTTATTGAAAAGATAGCAAAATCTTCATTTAATGTATTTTTTTGGATAAGGATTCCATATAGTGGTAAACAAGAAAAAAAATATTAAATATTTTATCTGTGTATCCAATCAAAGTTATTGATTGAATACCTGATCAAGGGCTCTACCCGCCCTGCCCCGCCTCGCCCATGTCGAAAGGCCTCGAAGGGTTTGGCCAAGTCATTTAAATCCCGTTTGTTTCGAGAAAAATGAATGATTTAGATAATATTTTCTTGATAATGATCGCTTGTATCGTTTGAAACAATTAATCAATAAAAAGCATTTTCATTGAATAGCTTAGAATTTAAAAATAATTGACTGATCTCGTAATACTTCACTTAACTAACCCTACCACCATTCTTGATGGGCCTCTAGATTTTATCACTTATGCTTCAACCGTTTACAACTTTGTTTATTTATTTTAGGGATTAGTGCACTAAAATTCCTAAAATTTGTCATGAAAGTGCAATTGAATCATAAAACTTTTAAAATGTGCAATTAAGTCCTAAAACTTGTCAAATTTGTGCAATCAAATCTTTTTTTTAGCTCTGTCCAATTTAACTAACTGAAAACGCTAACGTGACTTTTTTATTATTTTCTATGACCTTTGTGGCTAAAACATGATAGATAATGCCAAAGCAATGTAGTTTTGTCGAATATTGGAATTTAGAGCAAAAGTTCATGATTAAATTGACAAAATTGAAAAATTTAGAACTGAATGACATTCGTACTATACTTTACCAAAAAAAAAAATGACATTCGTACTATAGGTTTGAAATTAGTTTGATAATTATCCCTTAAGTTACTTATGAGATATTAAACCATAGCTATCAAACTCTAATTATCGCACTAAGCACTTACAGAAGAACGTGGCCATATTATCAATTATTTTATCTTGGCCATATAACCAAAATACATCGGTTGACTTGCTCAAATGCAAAAACTTACCCAAATTAGGAAATCATCCAAACTAGAAAACTTATTTGGATCGAGTTTTCTATTCGAGTTTAAACTTAAACGTATTATCAATAAAGCACTAGGTAAATTGTTGTAAAGATGAACTAAGTACACCGATTGTATATTTTTTTTGGGAAAATGACAAATAGTTCATGAATTTTGATCCAATGTGATTCTTAAACTTTTAATTTGCTCAATGTGGTCAATAAGCTATTAAATAAAATAGTCTATAGTCTCTATACAATCAAAGAAGAAGGAACGCTTTTTTGTATAGTTTATATAGTGCAGAAAAAGAAAAAAATCGGTATCTAATCCGAATAAATGCATGATTTCAACATAAATAAAGGGGGGATGTGGCGAAATTGGTAGATGCTACGGACTTAATTGGATTGAGCCTTGGTATGGAAACCTACTAACTGATAACTTTCAAATTCAGAGAAATCTTGAAATTAAATATGGGCAATCCTAAGCCAAATCCTATTTTATGAAAACCAACAAAACAATAAGGGTTCATTAAGGGAGAATAAAAAAAAAAGGATAGGATAGGTGCAGAGACTCGATGGGAGTTGTTCTAACAAATGGAGTGGACTAAGTTGCATTAGTAAAGGAATCTTTGTTATATTTGTGTCAATTTAATCCTAAACCTTTTGTTTTTGTGTCACTTCAGTCCTTCCGATCAATTTTGACCGGATTTTGCTCACGTGGATGCTGACCGGTCACTGGCGCTGACGTGGACAACTTAAATAATATTTTAATTTTTTTATTAATTTTTTTTCTTTTCTTTTTTCCTCCTCTCCTCCCCCTTCCTCCAGTCGATCGTCGATCCGGCGATCGGCTAGAGGCCAGCGCCGGCGAGGCTTGCCCTCGCCGACCGCTAACGAGGCCCAACCTTGCCAAATCCGGCCTCCGACAAGAGCTTGAGCCTCGCCATGGCTGGGCAAGGCCCGATCTCACCGACGACTAGGCGAGGCATGATCTCGCTGGATCTGGCGAGGTCGGACCTTACCCAACCATGGCGAGGCTCGCCTTCGCCGTCGTTGGCGAGGGCGAGCCTCGCCAGCGACCTGCAAGGTCAACCTCGCTAGTGGTCGGTCGCCAGTTCGGTGACTGGCTAGAGGAAGGAGGAGGAGAGGGAGAAAAAAAAAGAAAAGAAAAAAATTAACAAAAATTCAAAAAATATATTAAAATATTATTAAATTTGTCTACATCAGTGCCAGCTGCCGGCCAGCCAGCGTCCACGTCAGCAAAATCCGGCTAAAATTGGCCGGAAAGACTGAATTGGCACAAAAATAAAAAGGTTTAGGACTGAATTAACACTAATATAAGTGTAGGACTAAATTAGCACAAAAAAAGTTTTAGGACTGAAACAGCATCAATGCAAAAATTTTAGAATTAAATTGGCACAAATTTAAGACTAAATTGGCACCAATGCAAAAGATTTAGGACTTTTTTGGCACTTTTCGCGGAAAAAAATATTTTCTTTTGTACCTTTAAAATGTTAATATGGTGATCTGATATGATAAAATGGATTGTTTGCCATGATTTTAAAATTTTTTGTACAATAAATTGGTAGCCTTATAAGTTTAGTACAATTTAATCTTGCAATAATTTCCAAACCTTGTGAAACTTACTCCTAATTAGATTCATCATCATTAAAACCGGGACATCTTGTTGCATTGACAGCAAACATTTGTTACTATGAGAGATGGTGAATATCTTTAATCATTTGAGTTTTGAATTTGTTAGTATATATGAAGATTAATCATGTGTTATTACTTCCGCTCAGGAGTATCTTGGCTAATGTGTATTTATGGAGGACCGATCCTGGTGGTCAATTGCTTCATCACCTTAATCAGCTATCTGAACCACTTCCACCCCGACATCCCCCGCTACGACGCGTCGGAGTGGGACTGGTTCCGGGGATCGCTCACCGCGGTGGACCGCGACTACGGCATCCTCAACAAGGTCTTCAACCACATCACCGACACCCACGTCATCCACCACCTCTTCCCTGCCATGCCTCACTATTACGCGGTCGAGGTGACTCGAGCCATCAAGCCCATCCTCGGCTCGTACTACCGGGTCGACTCCACCCCGATCATCAAAGCCCTCTGGAGGGAGGTTAGAGAGTGCCTTTACGTGGAGCAGGAGGACGGCGGCGGGGATGGCGGGTCCAAGAAAGGCGTTTTCTGGTTCAAGAACAAGATCTGAGTTTGTACATATGGTCATGTTTGCAACTATGCTAAGGGTCCTCGTTAAGCATATATGATAATAAAAGATCTGAGTTTGCGGAGGATAATAGTTGATGAAGAAGAGAACATTTTTACCGCCTTTTTTTTTACTGAACGGTTATCTTTTGAATAATCAAATTATGAAATGGTAGATGCAATAAAAATGACAACAAGAAGAAGAAAAACAACATGAATATGGTTCCCCAATCTACTAACCATGCTGGGGCACACATTCGAGCTTAAGTTTGCATGTAACCGGATCCATAAGGTTAATAGGGTGTGTCATGAGCCCAGGACTCATTTCCCTATGATGGAAAAAAATCCAAAAGAAAAAATGCTTAGTCTATAATGAAGTAGTCTTAAGTAAATCTCAAATAAGTTGATACGCTTGATTTGGATGCAACAGATCTTATGATCAATTTATATGATCCGTTCCTCATGATAACCCTACGATCCATACCCTATGCAAGTTGACTGGGAAGTGAAGGTAGTGTGCATCTATGGGATTGAATAGAGCCGAAATCTTTGGTAAACCCATAGAAATTGGCAAGGCGAGGGGAATAATTCCTTTTTCTTTTCCTTGCAAACGCAAGATGAGGCTAAATTGAGGAAATGGTTGTTGACACCTAAATTTTGACGCGTTATTTAGTGTAATTTGCATAAAAAATTAGGGATTAAATTTTTAACCCCTAAAACAAAAATATTTAAATTGCATAACATATAGTTTAGGTTCATTGCATTTTTTGCATCAAATTGATTGTGGCGAATGAGCTTAAATTTCATTCAACGAGACTCGGCACGTTCGGAATGCAAGGGCCGGGAATTTCAAATCAAACGGGCTCGGTCGTTTTAATTTGGGCTTGATTTAGTTTAATTTAATTAATTCAGCCCAAGTTAATTCAGCCCATTTAATTAATTAGACTTAAGCCCAAGCCTAAGCCCATTAGAACTCTAGAGCCCACCTAATTGACCTAGTTTAGGACTATATAATCATGTTTAGGTCAGAAATTTAGGGGGGGGACGACACATAATTTTCTGATCAAAAATTTAGAGAGTGAGTGAGGAAGAAGGAGAGGCCGGCGAGAATCCAAGCTGCCGCTCGCCGAGCGCCGCACACCGCCGTCCGCGCTCGCCTCGTGTCTCCACACCGCGCCGTCCGACTCTGCCGCGGATCATCCACCGTTGTTGCCGTTCCCAGACCGACGAACTCCATTCAGCCGCTTCTGTTGCTGCTTCTTCACGCCCACGTCCAGACGTCTCCCACGGCTTTGAAGAGGAGCTGCCCTGCACGGTCAACACAAAGCATTCAGCAAAGAAATCTTCAACAAACTGAAGCCCCCACTTTCACGTGCATGCAAAGTACATAGAACCCACAGAGAAGAGCAAAATCGGTCAACTAAAGGAATAAGTCAAAGGTGGGGGCTTTTGCTTCTCTGTTCGGATCAAGAGGGGTTGTTCTACTCTTTTCTTTGGTCTGACAAGGGACGTGAGAGGTTTCAAGAAGACAGAAGGGAGAGAGAGAGAAAGAAGAAAAGTCAAAAGGGGGAGGGGTCTGTTCACTTCACGTAGGAGAGAAGAAGAAAATCAAAGAAAAGAAGTCAAGAAGAGAAGCTTGTTCTCCACACCATCGTTCTGGACGTTCTTCCTTTGACGTACAATTCTAGAGTCTCGACTTGTTCTGCGGCTGAATTTCTTCTCCACGCCTCTTCACCGACGCCCCCACAACCTTGGAGAGAAGCTGCGCATGCCATGTTTTGACGCTCCCACAGCAACCTCAGTCCGACGTTTGCAAGTCCTCGGCAACCTCATCTCCACGAACACAGCTCCTGGCAAGTTCGGCTTTCCTTCGAGTCTCACCGCACCACCGTGCCGCCGCTCCCGACGCACCGAGCACGCCGCCGCAAGCCACCGGGCACACCGTCGCTAGCCATCACCGCCCCGACGTCGCGTCGCCGTTCCCGATCCGCAATCTCAATTGCTGCAAAATTCAAAATTAGGAAAGAAAATCGGCAAAGCAGGTAATATTCTTATCTTGATTTGATTTAAATATTTGATTGCCTAATTTGTGTTCATGGATATCTAGATATGCATATTTGAATAATAAGTATATTCTAATTAGGATTTTATTTCCTTTTTTTGAAACTTTGGATATCTACTTGCTTAATTTGGATAGATTTCAGAATTTTCAAAATATTTTGAATATATCCGATATATTTGAGATATCTAAATCTTTCAAGATGTGATCGATTAGGAAAATTTCCTAATCCGCAACCGCACACGTGGAAATAAATCTATCTATCAGGCTTTAGATAGAATTATTTCCATAGCGGGAATTTCGAATTTTAGCGTCGATCTGTCAGGCTTCAGATCGAAACTTAATTCGAAAGATTTAGCGGTTTTATTTTCTACATGATTTTAATTTCGAATTTTCATAAAAAAAATACCAAAAAGATTGCGTTAGAATAGATTGATTTCTTTAGTTTAGAATTGCATGTTTAGATAATTTGCATTTTTTTTAATTCCGAATTTCAAAAAGAAAATATACAAAAAAATACCCGTCATTAGAAATAGGTCTCGTCGTCGCATGACATATAGTTTGCATGTTAAGTTGCATTAATCGCATGTCAATTTTTGCACGTCATTACATATAGGTTAGTTTGCATTTAAATAAAAGAAAATCAAAAAAGAAATTTCTGCACCATTGAACTTCAAATCAGAATTTTTTCAAAAGTTGTCAAATTGAGTGTTTTCCTTGAAATTGGTACCGAAAGGGCGTTAAGGAATTTAACGTAACCAAGTCCCGAATTCATAATTTCTGGTTCGTAGAAATAAAATAGTACTCCCGCTATTTTATTTAGGTTTCTAATCAACCTACCCTAAATGATTAGTGGCGACTCCCATTGAAAATGTTTGCATGTTCACAATTGGACCTAAGTTGCGATTTGGTAGAGTTTGGGAGAACTCGAGCTAGGTTAGTTAATTTAATTGATCTAGTAATCCATTAGCCTAAGATCGAAACCGCCGATTTTTATTTTAGGTCGCGACAGCTTGGCGACTCCGCTGGGGACTAACTTGAATTTTTTTGAAAGTTTAAGGAGGACTTAGGCCAAAAGATTTTCATGGAAAAATCACTTGATTTGACAAAATTTGTTGAATTCTCATTCTTAGGTGTTAAATGGTTTTGCAGGTTGGGAGGTATAAGGGGAGTAGTAATTGGCTAACCCTTTGTTTTGCAGGTTTAGTGGAGTGGAATTGTGGTTTAATTTTTGCACTATTGAAGTGTTGTTTGCATATAACTGTTGTGCATGATTTACAGTTTTTGCACTACACCACACACAACCTGTGACCGGACCTGGGTCACACCCTTAGTTCTAAGATGGTATTTGGATGGTTCTTTAACCTTGGTGGTAAGACTTCGCTAAAGGTTATCCCATTTGGATCCCGAAAATTTTCCAAAAAATGGCTCAAGGATCGTCCTCGTGCACGTGAGGCTACTGCGCGTGGAGGTTCCCCTTGTCGACTGAACCAAGCAGAAGTGATTGGACCCGACTAGTCATGACTATTGTATGCGAGGCTGCGACTAGTCATGATGAATGTGCGCGAGGCTGCGACATGTCGTTCCGTCCATCATTTCATTTTGCCAAAGCCTTTAGGGTAGATAGACTAAGGTTTAAACTCACGATCCATATGCATGTCTCTGTGATTGACATTGTCTCCCCAAGGACGGTAATTTCTCGAGCTTTATCTTTGCTTTTCTTCATCTTATTTTGAGTCGGTCCATGACATATCTAGGTAGGTTTTAATTTGAAAGCCATAATCATTGAGTCCTTCTTTAAAAAAAAAGAAGAAAGAAAGCCTTTTTTTCAGAGAATTTATTTCCTGGGTGTGTCATAGGTAATTATTTTCACAAGAGGTTGTCATCGTTTTTATAACAAAAAATGGCAAAAAAAAAAGCTTTAGAGAATTCGTTTTCAGTTTCTAGGGAGTCTTAATTTTTAGTTTTTCTAGTTTTATGATTAGGGATTTCGATGCGTCTATTTCTTAGGTTATGTCTAGAGAGTTATTTATTTTTCTTTGTTTAGAGCACTTTTCCATAAAGTCCCGTTCATATACGAGTATTTTGTGAATAAATGAAAAAAAAAACTAGAAAGCGTGTCATGGACCGACTCGTTCTTCTTACTCGTCGTATTTATTCCACCGTTGCTTTTTGCAGGTAATTTGCCACAGATCCCCCTCATCCTCATAATACTCGATCGGTGACCAAAAGAAGGATGGCCAATCAAGCTGAGATTGCAGCCATGATCGACGAGAAGCTGAAAGAACATATGAATGCAATCAATGAGCAGGTCACGGCTGCCATGTCCAAAATGATGGGTGATTTCATGGCCAAGCAGCAGCAGGTCAATATCGCCTCTCAATCGGAGACTCTGCTTCCAACCCATCAAGGCCTCCACCTCGACAAAACTCCTGCAGTGAACACTAATCCAACCCTTCAATCGGATGGTGTCATTCTGATCGACACCAGTGCTTCTCCGTCGGTCCCTGTTCTTCAGTCACCCCCCAATGATGAGAATGCCAAGTTGTTGGCTAAGCTCGACCAGAGATTACGTGAAGTGGAGGGAACTCAAAGTGTTCCGGCTATTGATTTGTCCATTTTTACCCGAGTCCAAGTGCCCGAAAAGTTCAAGATGCCAGCCTTTGAGAAGTACGATGGCACTTCAAATCCAATTCAGCACATTGATATGTACCAGGGGCTCATGAATAGATATGTTTCCAATGGACCTCTGATGATCCAAACCTTCCAAGCAAGCTTGAAGGATGCTGCAATGAGGTGGTATACCAACCACCAGATCAACCGGAAAGACTCCTGGGAAGAGGTGGCAAACCTTTTCGTCAAGCACTTCAAGTTCAATCTTGACGTCACTATTACGAGGGAAGATCTGGAGAGAGCTGAGCAGAAAAAGGGCGAGACTCTGAAGGAGTATGCCACTCGCTGGAGGAACATGGCGGGGCAAATCATGCCGGAACCCGCGGAACGTGACTTAATGAAGTTGTTCGTGTCCACCCTACCGCAATCAGTTCGTTCACGAATGTTGGTGACGGCCGCCCAATCTTTTGGCCAACTGATAGCCATGGGTGAGGAGATCGAGACCGGGCTCAAGAAGGGATGGTACGGTGAGTCAGGTTCATCGGCCAAGAGGTTTACTAATAAGAAGGACAAAGAACTTGCCCCCGAAGTCAACACGACTTATTTGCAGAAACCGCCAGCTCAAGCCCCGAAGCTACAATTCAGCACCCAGCAGACAACTTCTTATGGACGGCAAGGCCAGCAGGATCCACGCCCGCAGCGCAAACTTCGCCAGTTTACTCCACTTCCTGGGACGTTATCTCAGGTACTAGCGGTGCTAAGGAAGAAGAACTTGCTGAATTCAGAGCCACAAAGATCTAACCCTGCTGGCTATGCAAAGTATGATCCGTCAAAGAAATGCGATTATCATAGAGGTGAGGTTGGGCATTCGACAGATGAATGCCAAGTGCTCAAACATCGAGTGCAGGATCTACTCGACACTGGAGCATTTGCGCTGCAGCCAGCCGGTAAGCCCAATGGATAACCTAACACCTCCAGCGACAGAAGATCCTGATGATGCGATGGAGGAAATCACTGCTCTGTTCAATAACATGCTCATTGGAGCTATCGAGGAAGGACCGTTGGAAGGAGTGGGCCCTGGCCCGCGAGAGTAACGCCTTTAATTTTTCGCACACTCCCCTGCGTGGGAATTTTTACTGCTTTTTTAGGATTTGCCCCGTCTCGGGTGCTGCTTCTCATTTCTGTTTCTAGGTTTTGATTGTCGCGGTTTTCATTCAATAAATGTAATTCATTTCGAAAGAATCAATGAAATTACAAGTTTTATTCTCATTTTTGAGGGCATGTTGAGGTACATCAAACCAGTCCGGTGATGATATCCAACCGATAAAAGAAAATATAGTCCAAGGAGAATTCTGAGGCCTGGGCTTCTTCATGCTTTCTCGTGTTAAAACCTTTTCGAAATGAATTTCAAAAAAAAAAACAAAACAAAAACACAAGAACAAAGAAAATTACAAAAAAAAATGCAATGTTTAGCCCTGTTTGTCCTTCTGAATCTCCCACTTTATGTTTCAGGGGCAACTCCATATTCTCTTGTGTACAGTATGGAAGCAGTTCTACCTGTTGAGATTCAAATTCCTTTGTTACGTATTCTTTCACAGGTGCAATTGTCAGAAGCAGATTGGATCCAACAGAGGTTGGACCAGTTGAACACGGTTGATGAGAAAAGGCTTAAAGCTCTATGTCATGGCCAGTGCTACCAACAACAAGTTGTTAAATCTTTCAATAAGAAAGTCAAGCCTCGACATTTCCAGGTAGGCGACCTTGTCCTGTGGAAACTATTGCCGATATTTCCTTTCGCAGAAGGAAAATTCGCCCTGAATTATGGCGGCCCGTACATTGTGAAGAAAGTCCTTTCAGGAGGTACTTTAATTTTGGCCGAGATGGATGGTCGTGTTTTTTCCAGTCCAGTCAATTCTGATTCTATGAAAAAGTATTACACTTGATTTGTACTTATTTTGACTTTGCTTCGATCAAGTTTCAAATTGAATTTCATGAATCAATTGGTTTTTTTGTTATGTTACCAAGCTTCGTTTGAGGAAAGCCTTTAATCTGGCAATTTGTTTCTGTTCTAATGAAGTGATCATATTGCATGAGAGACTTCAAGATGACGAAAGGCAAACCATTTCCATACACGTCCTAAATAATAATCCTCAGTGCGAGTTGAGTGAAAATTCCGTGCTGACAAGGAAAAGGATTATCTCACGAAAAGTATGACGACCAAAATGACGAGAGGCATTCATTTCCTCTATCTAAACACTACAGGTTATCATTTGCTTAACCCCTTTGAACGGAGTTTCATTTCTTACCCTTGTCAGGAACAATCCCTATACTGGGGCAATTTCTTAGAAAGTTCAAAATGTTTAGAATTTTCTTGCTTTCACTTGCATCAATCTTCAAGTATATTTATTGCATGCAAATTTTGTGTTAGCTTGAGTGCCTTAGATATGACGAAGAGCATTTCTTTCTATACCCTTACACATTATACCCTTTGCATACCCAATTTGAGCGGCGAATTCATTTCAACCCGACTGGTGATCATTCTTGTGATAGACAAAAGAAATCATCTCAAGACAAGTTCAAGGTGACTTGGGGCAAATGAATGTTCAAAGGAAAATTCATTCGAAAGGACGCAAAAGGACTCCAATGAAATCGAAGTTCTCTCTCTTGAAAAAAAAAATCTCTCGAAAAGAGAATCTCTCTCTCTAAAAAAAAAACAACAAAAAATGAGAGAGAAGAAAGAGAGAAAGAAAAGTTTCAGTAAGAACTGAGTCAATATGCAAGATCATTCTTCAAGGAAAAAATGATTTGAAGATTCATTTGTGGAACAATTGCTGGAGATAGATCAATTGGACAATCGCCAATCTCCATATTCATAATACCCCTTTTGATGAAAATAGGCCATTCATTTCAAGCCTACCCGAACCTACGTTACAACCCTTACCGAAGTCTCTTCAGAATAAGGCACTTGAGTTAACGTAGAGTTTCCAATGCTTATAAATGTTGCTCGAAGAAGTGCAAGCAAGATTTTTCTACTTCATTTTTTGCGGCGTTCCTGACTTGTAAACCCGGAGCAGCTGATGATATCAATTCTTTCAATAACCTCGACTCAAAGAGTCCCTTTTGCTAAGCCATTGAACAAACCCATGTTTCAGTCCTTATAAAGACCTCTCAGATTGGCTAAATTATACTGATTTTGAGAATATCTGAACCCTTGTCAAGCACGACGAAGAGAATTTGAGTGATTCTTATACCGCATCAAGGGTCGGGTCAAAAGCCTTTCATTGAGAGTGAGTAGAAAGTCCTTTCTGATTAAAGGTCTCTCATTTAATGTGATCAAACTGTCGAAAGGACGAAATGATTGTTCTTATTGATAAATTCCCCAGTGAAGCTTGGTAATGCAAGCAGATTCATAAATCATGTTTTCTTTGCCTCTGCGCGTGTGGTATTTTAATATTTTCTCAGGTAAGAATAAGAGCGATGCCATTGGCTCCGTCATAAGAAGAATTCAGATACGTTTGCTATTTATTCTTCGTCGTTTCTCTTTTCAAAATACAATTTCTCATTTGGTGTTGCCAAGTGGAGTACGAGGCACACCCCATCTTTTGTTCGCCTAGCAGAATAGGCGCCATGATTTCCTATTTTTATGTTTGCCAAGTGGAGTACGCGGCAGCATAATTTCTCATTTGGTGTTGCTAAGTGGAGTACGCGGCACACCCCAATTGATGTTGCTGAGTGGAGTACGAAGCACATCCCATTTCATGTTCGCCAAGTGGAGTACGCGGCGTCATGGTTTTTCATGGTGTTGTCAAGTGGAGTACGTGGCACACCCCAATTAATGTTGCTGAGTGGAGTATGAAGCATATCTCATTTCATGTTCGCCAAGTGGAGTACGCGGCGGCATGGTGTTGCCAAGTGGAGTACGCGGCACACCCCAATTGATGTTGCTGAGTGGAGTACGAAGCACATCCCATTTTATGTTCGCCAAGTGGAGTACGCGGCGACATAATTCCCCAATCTCATGTTCGTCTAGCAGGATAGACGATGTAACACCCCAGTCTTTTGTTCGTCTAGCAGGATAGACGATGTAACACCCCAGTCTTTTGTTCGTCTAGCAGGATAGACGACGTAATATCCAGTCTCATGTTCACCTAGCAGGATAGGTGGCATAATATCCCAGTCTTTTGTTCGTCTAGCAGGATAGACGATGTAACACCCCAGTTTTTTGTTCGTCTAGCAGGATAGACGATGTAACACCCCAGTCTTTTGTTCGTCTAGCAGGATAGACGATGTAACACCCCAGTTTTTTGTTCGTCTAGCAGGATAGACGACGTAATATCCAGTCTCATGTTCACCTAGCAGGATAGGTGGCATAATATCCCAGTCTTTTGTTCGTCTAGCAGGATAGACGACGTAACACCCTAGTCTTTTGTTCGTCTAGCAGGATAGACGATGTAACACCCCAGTTTTTTGTTCGTCTAGCAGGATAGACGATGTAATATCCAGTACTTTGTTCGTCTAGCAGGATAGACGACGTAATATCCAGTCTCATGTTCACCTAGCAGGATAGGTGGCATAATATTTCAGTCTTTTGTTCGTCTAGCAGGATAGACGATGTAACACCCCAGTCTTTTGTTCGTCTAGCAGGATAGACGACGTAACACCCCAGTCTCATTGTTCGTCTAGCAGGATAGACGGCATAATATCCAGTCTCATGTTCGTCTAGCAGGATAGACGGCGTAACATCCAGTCCTTTGTTCGTCTAGCAGGATAGGCGGCGTAATATCCAGTCCTTTATTCGCCTAGCAGGATAGGTGGCATAGCATCCCGTTTCATGTTCGTCTAGCAGGATAGACGGCACAACTTCTCATTTGGTGTTGCCAAGTGGAGTACGCGGCACACCCTATCTCATTTTATGTTCACCTAGCAGGATAGGTGGCATAGTTTCTCAATTGGTGTCGCTAAGTGGAGTACGAGGCACACCAATCAATACATCCCTTTGTTTCTTCATATCATGCGCTATTTCGCATCTGTAAGAAATTACAGGTAACAGATAGACAATTTAGTACTTCGAAAACCTTACTTCCAGTTGATCAGAAGTTTGGAGATCGAGGGAATTGAAAGCATTATAAAGCATTCCGTCACTTGGACGCTTTTTATGCGATCCGTATGCAAGACTCTTTCACCGCTCCGCATGAAGTGAGAAGCCTTAACATACGTTCCTTATTGCTTGCATATCATGCATCATTGCATTTAAAAAAAAAATCATTCATCATTTTGCATAGTTTTAATTTAGGTCTCAGTCTTTGAGCGAAACCTCTGCGAGCCTCCACTCAAAGAGGGGCAGCTGTTGACACCTAAATTTTGACGCGTCATTTAGTGTAATTTGCATAAAAAATTAGGGATTAAATTTTTAACCCCTAAAACAAAAATATTTAAATTGCATAACATATAGTTTAGGTTCATTGCATTTTTTGCATCAAATTGATTGTGGCGAATGAGCTTAAATTTCATTCAACGAGACTCGGCATGTTCGGAATGCAAGGGCCGGGAATTTCAAATCAAACGGGCTCGGTCGTTTTAATTTGGGCTTGATTTAGTTTAATTTAATTAATTCAGCCCAAGTTAATTCAGCCCATTTAATTAATTAGACTTAAGCCCAAGCCTAAGCCCATTAGGACTCTAGAGCCCACCTAATTGACCTAGTTTAGGACTATATAATCATGTTTAGGTCAGAAATTTAGGGGGGGGACGACACATAATTTTCTGATCAAAAATTTAGAGAGTGAGTGAGGAAGAAGGAGAGGCCGGCGAGAATCCAAGCTGCCGCTCGCCGAGCGCCGCACACCGCCGTCCGCGCTCGCCTCGTGTCTCCACACCGCGCCGTCCGACTCTGCCGCGGATCATCCACCGTTGTTGCCGTTCCCAGACCGACGAACTCCATTCAGCCGCTTCTGTTGCTGCTTCTTCACGCCCACGTCCAGACGTCTCCCACGGCTTTGAAGAGGAGCTGCCCTGCACGGTCAACACAAAGCATTCAGCAAAGAAATCTTCAACAAACTGAAGCCCCCACTTTCACGTGCATGCAAAGTACATAGAACCCACAGAGAAGAGCAAAATCGGTCAACTAAAGGAATAAGTCAAAGGTGGGGGCTTTTGCTTCTCTGTTCGGATCAAGAGGGGTTGTTCTACTCTTTTCTTTGGTCTGACAAGGGACGTGAGAGGTTTCAAGAAGACAGAAGGGAGAGAGAGAGAAAGAAGAAAAGTCAAAAGGGGGAGGGGTCTGTTCACTTCACGTAGGAGAGAAGAAGAAAATCAAAGAAAAGAAGTCAAGAAGAGAAGCTTGTTCTCCACACCATCGTTCTGGACGTTCTTCCTTTGACGTACAATTCTAGAGTCTCGACTTGTTCTGCGGCTGAATTTCTTCTCCACGCCTCTTCACCGACGCCCCCACAACCTTGGAGAGAAGCTGCGCATGCCATGTTCTGACGCTCCCACAGCAACCTCAGTCCGACGTTTGCAAGTCCTCGGCAACCTCATCTCCACGAACACAGCTCCTGGCAAGTTCGGCTTTCCTTCGAGTCTCACCGCACCACCGTGCCGCCGCTCCCGACGCACCGAGCACGCCGCCGCAAGCCACCGGGCACACCGTCGCTAGCCATCACCGCCCCGACGTCGCGTCGCCGTTCCCGATCCGCAATCTCAATTGCTGCAAAATTCAAAATTAGGAAAGAAAATCGGCAAAGCAGGTAATATTCTTATCTTGATTTGATTTAAATATTTGATTGCCTAATTTGTGTTCATGGATATCTAGATATGCATATTTGAACAATAGGTATATTCTAATTAGGATTTTATTTCCTTTTTTTGAAACTTTGGATATCTACTTGCTTAATTTGGATAGATTTCAGAATTTTCAAAATATTTTGAATATATCCGATATATTTGAGATATCTAAATCTTTCAAGATGTGATCGATTAGGAAAATTTCCTAATCCGCAACCGCACACGTGGAAATAAATCTATCTATCAGGCTTTAGATAGAATTATTTCCATAGCGGGAATTTCGAATTTTAGCGTCGATCTGTCAGGCTTCAGATCGAAACTTAATTCGAAAGATTTAGCGGTTTTATTTTCTACGTGATTTTAATTTCGAATTTTCATAAAAAAAATACCAAAAAGATTGCGTTAGAATAGATTGATTTCTTTAGTTTAGAATTGCATGTTTAGATAATTTGCATTTTTTTTAATTCCGAATTTCAAAAAGAAAATATACAAAAAAATACCCGTCATTAGAAATAGGTCTCGTCGTCGCATGACATATAGTTTGCATGTTAAGTTGCATTAATCGCATGTCAATTTTTGCACGTCATTACATATAGGTGAGTTTGCATTTAAATAAAAGAAAACCCAAAAAGAAATTTCTGCACCATTGAATTTCAAATCAGAATTTTTTCAAAAATTGTCAAATTGAGTGTTTTCCTTGAAATTGGTACCGAAAGGGCGTTAAGGAGTTTAACGTAACCAAGTCCCGAATCCATAATTTCTGGTTCGTAAAAATAAAATAGTACTCCCGCTATTTTATTTAGGTTTCTAATCAACCTACCCTAAATGATTAGTGGCGACTCCTATTGAAAATATTTGCATGTTCACAATTGGACCTAAGTTGCGATTTGGTAGAGTTTGGGAGAACTCGAGCTAGGTTAGTTAATTTAATTAATCTAGTAATCCATTAGCCTAAGATCGAAACGCTTGCTATTTTTATTTTAGGTCGCGACAATGGTAAACATTACATTATTATGTATGTAATTTGGAATGTTTTCTTTGCATTTGTGGGATATTATAGGGAATACCAGTGGATATAGTTCAAAAACCCACCAAAGATAATTAGTTGTGATTATGAAGTGCCACGCCAAATGGGAAGCGTAGACGAACCTAAAACAATTCGAGTAACATATACTGAAAAGTAAACCTGACAAAACGGATTTATTGACCCAACAGATTTATGTGGTTCAATGGTGTGCCTACACCATAGGGAGAGATAGACGAGATGATTCTACTTTAATTAGCGAAAAAGAGATAATAGATGCCCAATCACACTCACCAACAAATGTTTCCCAACCCCGGTTACAATTCACATGTGAGTGGTAGTGCGAAAGAAAGAAATCTCACGTTAAATGAGTTGAACTAAAAGAAGCAACCGATATCATTGAGTTAACCCTTCACTCAATTGCTTGTATTTCCCTTAACTCAATGGCTTTTTTTTTTGGGTCGAAAACTCAATGGCTCATACATATATTTTATAAATGTGGATCCAACTAGACTGTCAATGGGTTCAAGTTATGGATTTCCTCTAGGATCTTCCCATAGTGAAGGTATTGGACTTCTGTGGTATTTTCGCTAATGGTAGTAATAGGATTGATGGTCGATTAGTAGGCCCTTAATGTGTATCGATATCCTAGACTCAGCAAGAATTCTCGTGGATCTTCGCGATTATTGAGAGTAGTTTGCCATCATGCTTTGATCCAGGAGGAGACCATGGGTGAAAGTCATGTTTGCACCGCTTGGGAGAATTGAAATTGCATTGATTTTTTTTTTTTTGGTAAAGGTAAGATGAAAAGTGCATGAAACAAAATTACAAAAAATTGAAACGTGCAAGGAAACGACAATACAAGAAACAGAAAGATAAACTTTGATGGAGCATCGTTGTTAAATCGAGATGCATTCCACGACTTGAAATCTTAATTTCATAAACTCTAAGTAGGATCATATCGAATGTAAACTTTGGCAAAGAAACTAAAATTGGGATAATTGTCCAAAAAGTGTTAAACCTAATATATGGCAACCAATTAAGTTGTAAACTTTGTAATTTGATCAGTTTAGTCCTAAACCTTTTAAAAATTTGTCAATATAGTTATTTAGGCCAATTTTAACTGAAAATCATTAATGTGGCCATCGGTCATCCTATGTGCATAGCTAGAGACAAATGGTGCTGACTTAGATAATTTTTTCAATTTTCTTATTTTTTTTCATTTTTCTTTCTTCTTTTTTCCTATTTCCCTCCGTTAGTTGTCTAGGCCACAGCAATGGCCCGTAGAGGTCACCCACAAGGGACCATGGGCCCTCACCTAGTGGCCGACAAGGGCCGGAGACCTCCACCGGCCATCGTCAAGGCCCCAGAGATTGGCAAAGGGAAATAGAGAAAAAAACAAAAAAGATGAAGGAAAGAAAAGAAAAGACACAAAAAAAAGTCAGATTTTTTTTTAAAAGTGCAAAAATCGTCCACATCAGCTTTGACGTTGGTAGTGCCACATAGGACGGCTGACGTTGATTAGACTGTCACGTTAGTGATTTCCTATTAACATTGGCCGAAAGGACTATATTATTAAATCATCAAAAGGTTTATGACCAAATTAGGTAAATCGAAGAGTTTATGACTGAATTAATCGTTATACAATAGACTTAGGATTTTTTGGACAATTTTCCAACCTAAAATAAATTTCTTCGTGTCACGAACATTTATAAATTGTGTAAGTTATAAAATATGAAATGTTGAGTAAGATTTATGACCTATGAAATTGATTATTTCTACGCACAAGAAGATAGAATACCCGATTGGGTTATTAATGCAAGGGTTACATTTGTTGGGGCGTGATTCATACTCACTATCGATAGAAAAGCACGGGGGTCCGAGAGGGCTACTCAGTGGGGATTGTAGGGGGTAGCGCCCCCACGATGCCTAATTACTTATATATTTGAGCTTATAATTTATTGGTAGTTTAGGTTTTGGCCTATGAATAGCTACTCAATATATATAATATCTTTCTCTTGTAATTGAGGATATAACAAGGAGGTGAAATGTGTTAAATATAGTGGAATCCTCAATTGGATGTAGCCTAGTTTAAGGGAAAACCAAGATAAAATCTTGTGTCTCGATTTTTTTTTCTTACCTTTATTCTCTTTTTCCTTGTGATTGTATGCCGAATCCTAACAACATTCAAGTATAAATCGCAAATCTTTTCATGCCATTCTATTTATTATTGTATCACAAGGAACTACTTCCAAATATTTTGTACCAAGGGTTCTTTTGACTCTGTAAATTTGTGTCATGATTCCTTTCTTTCTACATTACTACATTAATTAGGACTTGGAAATGGGGGTTGAAGTCGTTACACTCCGACTTAAAAATTAAACCACTAATATATGTAAAATTAAAAATAGTTTTGGCCGGAAGAATTACTAAATTTTACTTTTGTGCTAAGTCAATTGAAAATAGTTTCACCTCTCTCTTTTTCTTTTCTTGTCGCGACCGACCTCCTCATCGGGAGAGGTCTCAACCTAGTATGTGCTAAGTCTAGGTTCGAGACTTAACTCGGGCTCTCCCAAGCCCATACCATATCGCGACTTAGGGTTTAAGTTTTTAACATGCAAGTGGTTTACATACAGGAGTCGCCACTAATCGATTTGGGGTAGGCCGATTAGAAACCCAAATAGGATGTGGGAGAATCACCTTATTCCTACGAACCAGAGATTAACTGAGTACGGAGACTTGGTTACACTAGTTGAATAACTAATGCCCTTTCGGTACCTTTCTATCCTGTTCATTTTTCGAAAACATTTGTCAGGCAATTTGGATTGATTTTAGGACCTTTCTCCTAACATGTGAGGTGATCGAGCGAGTGGATAATAAGAAACGATTAGCAATCAATGCAGGCATGCAACCTAAGGCTCTAACTAAGTTAGATGACATTCGAAACACAACAGCTCATGCAATTGTATTAAAAAGAACATGCATAACGTAACAGCAGGCTTATCTAATTAAACATTCAACTTACGCGATTAAATATAACATGCATAATAAATTTAAAAAAACTTAAACATACCATAAAAAAACATATTACTTTTTTTAAAAAATTATTTTTAAATTTTTTAAATTTTTTTAAATTTTTTTTAAAAAATCAAATAATAATAATAATAATAATAATAAACGAAAATCTGAAAACATTTTTTTAAAATTTTTTTAAAATTTTTTTAAAAAAATTATTATTATTATTATTTTAAAAAAAATTAAAAAAAAAAAAAAAAAAAAAAAAAAAAAAAAAAAAAAAGGAACCGGGCCGGGTCGGAACCGACCCGAGTCAACGGATCCGACCCGGGCGTTGACCTGGGTCGGATCTGCTGATCCGGGTCAGTCCGACCCGAACTCGCAGACCCGCGGGGGGGGGGAAGAAGACGCCGGCGAGGCCAAAATTGGCCGTCCGCCGGCCAACCCATGCCGACGCTGCCCCCAAATCGACCCTGCAAGATCGCCACGAAGCCGTGCCACTCACCTGGGCCGTCGTCGGACCGCCGTTCGCCGGTCGGCGGACGAACCAAAAATCGGTCTCATTGAGACATTTCATCGAACAGGTGGCGTGCGAGGGGAAAAACGGAGGCCTTCGACCTCCTCCGGCAACTGGACCGGCTCCAACGGCTAAGGCTCACTTCTGACGACGACTGGGAGTCGGGGCCAGAGACGGTATTGGCCGGGATTTGCGCGAAACGGCCGGCGCAAGTCCGGGCCGAACCGTGTCCGCAAACAGGGGAAAACAGAGGAGGCTCTCGGCCGGAGGGCTCACCGGTCGACGGCACAGCTGGGGGGCCCTTCGGCGGCTGCGTTGGAGATGGCGAGACTGCGGGCTCTCCTCCTGGCTCCGGCGAGCTCTCAGCTCGCTTCGTCCCTCTCTATCTTCTCTTTCTCTGTTTCTGTTTTTCTCTCTGCTTCCCTTTCTCGCCGGCCGACCGGAGCGCTCTCTCTCTCGGTTATATAGAGCCGGTGACGACGACGGACTCCTTTACTACTCCGGCGAGCTCTCAGTACGTACGCTTTCTCTCTCTCGGTCTCTGTTTCTCTCACTCTCTCAGTTTCTCTCTCTACCTCGCCGACCGGAGCTCTCTCTCTCTCCTTGGTCTTTTATATCTGGCGACGGCGACGATGACGGGCCCCCTTTGCGTCGGCGTGACGATGGCCTGCACCGGCCTAGGCTCCGCGAATTCCGCGGCCATAGGCCGGTGCAGGGGGCGTCAGTTCTGGCATTGCAGAGGAGAGAACATGGGAATGAGAGGGAGGAGGGGATAAGGGTTCGTCTGGGAAACGGGGAAGACGGGACTGGCCTTAATGGCCAGTCCCTGTGGCGTGTTGCCCCGGCTCTCTTTTGGCGTTGATGACGATGATGACGAGCGGCGCCGCCGTGCGTCGGCGTGACGCGCGAACAGGGGAGAGCAGGGGAAGGTCTCGACCGGGGAAGGTGAAAGAGGAAGGAGGCTGGGCTGGGCCGGCGCGATGGGGAAGAAGGAAGAGACCGGGCTGGGTCGGGGGGAAAGAAAAGAAAAAGCAGGCTGGGCCTGTCATGCTACAAATGACAAGAACTCACTCACTGAGGTCATAGAAGTGAAAGACACCGTAGAAAATTGTAATGCTGGTGAGGATCTGGTGCTTTCTTCAGGTAAATTACTAACTCTGAAACATGTTAGAGTAGTACATTTACTTAAAAAGAATTTGACATCTATGAGTTTACTTGATAAAGCTGATATGTCCTTTTCAACTATGAATGGTCGAGTAACTTTATATGTTAACTCATGTTATTTCGGTTGTGCATTCATGGTTAATGATATGTATAGGTTGAGTTTAGATACTGATAGCATCAATCATATGAATTCTACTTTGATTGATCCAAAGTTGTTACACAATAGACTTGGACATGTGAATTACAGGAAAATGCAACATCTAGCTAAAACTCACAACATTCCATTGGATACTTCTATTCGATTTGACAAATGTGAAGTGTGTGCACAGGCTAAAATCACTAGAAAACCTTTTAAGTCGGTTTCTAAAAGCACACAACTTCTTCAGCTAATACATTCTGACCTTTGTGACTTCAGAAATTACGTTACTAGAGGTGGTCGGAAATATCTACTAACATTCATAGACGATTTTTCTCGATATTGTCATGTTTATTTGTTGAAATCGAAAGATGAGGTTTTTGAAAAGTTTAAGATTTTCAAGTCTAGAGTAGAAAATCAGCTCAACTTGAAAATTGAGAGGTTTAGAAGTGATAGAGGAGGAGAATATACAATGATAGGGTTCAAGGACTTTTGTGCTTCAGAGGGTATAATACTTGAAACCACTGCTCCTTACTCACCCCAATTAAATGGTGTTGCCGAGCATAAGAATAGAACGTTAACTGAAATGTTAAACTCCATGTTACTTATAGCTGGCATGCCTTCCTCCTACTGGGGAGAAGCAGTTCTAACTACTAATCACATCCTCAACAGGTTGCCGCACTCTAAGTTGTCTATGACACCTTATGAGATATGGCATAAGTATCCTTGTAGATATGATACTCTTAAGACTTGGGGCTGTGTTGCTTATGTAAGAATACAAGATCCTAAAAGACCTAAAGTAGGACCTAGAACCATTACTTGTGTATATCTAGGTTGTGCGGAAGATAGTGCTGCAAATAGATTTTTAGATCTATCTACTAATACAGTGATAGAATCTAGAGATGCAGAGTTTTTCGAGAACAAGTTTCTCGGATATCATGGCTTGAATGTTTTTGGATCTACAGATATGATTTCAAAGTCTCCTGTAGAATTTGAAGCAAGCTCTTCTGACACTAATTTCCCACAGCTGACTGTTGAACAAGCTCCAGTTAGAGTATCTACAAGAGATAAAGTTCCCAAAAGTTTTGGTGAGGACTTTGTTACTTACTATCTAGAGGATGATCCATTCTCCTATCAGGAAGCAATGAGATCTAGGGAATCTCTACTGTGGGCAGAAGCCATAGATGATGAAATGAGCTCTCTGCTACAAAACCACACTTGGCAGCTAGTCCATTTGCCAAAAGGGGCTAAGGCTATAGGCTGTAAGTGGGTATTGAAGAAGAAACTAAATAGTGATGGATCAATAGCCAGATACAAAGCACGTTTAGTAGCTAAAGGCTATAAACAGCTGAGTGGAATAGACTATTTTGATGTCTATTCACCTGTGTGTCATCTATCAACTATAAGAATTCTTCTTGCTTTGGCATCTATTGAACACTTTGTAGCGCATCAAATGGATGTAAAGACAGCTTTCCTAAATGGAGAATTAAATGAGGAAATCTACATGGAACAACCGGAAGGGTATGTCATGAAAGGTTTTGAGGACAAAGTTTGTAAACTGAACAAATCTTTGTATGGTCTTAAACAAGCACCTAAGATGTGGCATCTTAAATTTGACAAAGTGGTAAAGAGTTATGGCTTTCAGTCTAGTTATTTAGATAAATGCCGTTACCATAGTTCTATGTCAAATAAAATAGTCATCATTTGCGTGTATGTTGATGACATGTTAATTCATGGTTCCGATCACTCTGTAATGAGTGACGTGAAAGCTACTTTAGCTAAAGAATTTAACATGAAAGATCTCGGTATTGCTAATACCATTCTTGGTATGAAAGTAAGCTTTGAAAGGCAAGTCATCTCCTTTAGCCAGACTCATTATATAGAGCAACTACTTTCTACCTAGGGATACAGTGAGTGTAAACCGAGTGCGACACCATGTGATTATAATAAAAGATTGAGTCCTAATGAAGGGACTAGTGTCGATCAGTTAAAGTACTCGAAACTGATTGGTAGTCTCATGTATGTTATGAGTTGCACTATACCTGGCATAGCCTTTACAGTTGGCATGCTGAGTCGTTTCACTAGTAATCCTAGTAAAGAGCATTGGGATGCCCTCAGTAGGCTAATGAAATACCTTAAAGGTACCAAAGATTATGCTCTATGTTATTCTGGTTATTCTCCAACTGTGGATGAATATTCCGATGCCTCATGGTGCTCAGAAATTGGAAATAGTAAGTCCACTAGTGGATATGTATTCACTTTGGGTGGAGCTGCTATTACTTGGAAATCCAAAAGACAGACTTGTATTGCATTGTCGTCTATGGAATCAGAACTTTTTTCTTTAGCCTCAGCCGGCGAAGAGGCGGAGTGGATAAAGAATCTGATTTTGGATATTCCTTTGACTCAACTAAAGATTAATTCTTTAAACTTGTTCTGTGATAATTAAGCCGTTGTCCAAGTCGTCAAGAATGCTCTCTTTAATTCCAAGAGAAGGCATGTGAGACTGAGACATGCGTTGTTGAATTATCTGCGTGAACACGAAGTTATCACCTTGATCGATGTGCGATCGACGGATAACATGGCTGATGCTCTCACAAAGGGTATGCCTACAGATCGATTATTCAAAACAATGGGGGAAATGGGGTTAAAGACTATGTAGATATGTCTTAATTACCATTTATTTACCTTCTAATTGTATGTTTTGCATTATCGAATCTTCATTTGTTGGCCACAATGATAAGAACAATTTATGTGTTTCATCGATGTTCATGGTTGCTAATTAATTTGAAACGGGTGAGTTGTCTCATTCCAAACTTGATGAAGATGACGTTAACCTAATTCAAAAGTTCTATCAGGGGAGCTTGTGTCATTCCAAACTTGATGATACAATCCAACTAGGTTGGACTATCCTTTTGGTTAAATAATCTCATTCCAAACTTGATGCTAGGTTATTTGACTTTAAGGAATTAGTAATTGTGACATTCCAAATTGAAATACAGAAATAGTTGTTTGCATAACAAGTTTGTTGGTTATTGTAAGTGACATGACTATTGGTCTTGTTCTTTGAAACTGACCAATGGTTATTCTCTTATAAATAAACCGAACTTGATGGCTCTCTGTAATTCAAACTGTTTAGGCCTTGTTCATAATTTATGAAACTGGCTTGATGCTTATGAACATGATATTACGATGCTTTATGACATTAATATATGTTCTTTTCTGCCTGATTGAATTCATAATAATATGAAATTCATATTTGACATTCTACAGGGGATGGTAGAGATGGAGGAGAGCTTAGTGGGTGGGATCCTGACCAAGATGATCTACTAGATGAATTAATATATCATTCAGAGTATGTAGGGCCTTGATAAGTCACCTGCTATTGCCCATGTTGATGGAGTCCATTTACTTGAGACTTCCATTTTGCTATCTCTATTTTGTGAACATTATTGTGTTTAGTTGTGAACTGATTCTAAGATTTATTTTGGATATTGGGATTTGGATGAGTTTAAATTGAATCTGAAACTCTTCATATTTAATTTTATGTAATGATCTTAGAACATATTCATGATAAGGATGATTCACTTATTTAGATTGCAAATTATGATTGAGTTTAATATTTAGTGCTAAAACTCTTTGACCGATCCAAGTTGATTGTCTTGGACTGAATGTGGATGATTCATATTTGTTTGAACATTACACTGACCACCGTATTGGATTGTGTTGTATGGTGAACATAGGAGGAGAGTGTTGGATATAGTATTAATATATGTTGACACCTAAATTTCGGCGTATCATTTAGTGTTAATTTGCATAGAAAATTAGGGATTAAATTTTTAACCCCTAAACAAAAATATCTAAATTGCATAACATATAGTTTAGGTTTATTTTAATTTAATTGCATTTTTGCATCGGACCGACGATGGCGAATGAGCTTAAATTTTATCGGACGAGACTCGGCACGTTCGGAATGCAAGGGCCCGGAATTTCAAGTCAAACGGGCTCGGTCATTTTAATTTGGGTTTAATTTGATACGTTGAGTTTAATTAATCAAAAGTCCGAGTTAATTTAGCCCATTAAACCTAAGCCCAAGCCTAAGCCCATTAGGACATAAAGCCCATCTAAATTGACCTAGATTAGTACTATATAAGCATAACATTAGGTCAGAATTGGGGAGGACACTTTCAGATCAAAAAATTTTTAGAATTAGAGATAGAAAGAGAAGGAGCGAGCGACCAGCCGCGCCGCACCGCCACTGCCGATTGCGTCGTTCCTCGCGCCGCCGCACGGCACCACCGTGCTTGCTGCCTCGACGAGTCAACCGATCCAAGCTTGTCCGACGTGTTGCTGCCCTCTACCGTGACGATCATCACCTTCACGTGCAGCAGCCTTGAAGAGTTCGGTGGCTGCTTGTTCCTTCAGATTGGTCCCAATCGAAGCCGAAGTCCACTGAAGACTCGTCCAACCATCCGCTGCACAGACCGACGTTCACGGTTCTGAACGGAGAAGCCGCTGCTTCAGTTGCTGCTTCCTCAGTCCACGTCTTCAGCGAAGCCCACGTGAAATTGAAGAAGGAGTCAACCAAAGCTTGTCAACGTAGCTGCCTCCTCCTGTTGGTCCACGAAAAAAAACTGCCTCAGCCTTCCACGAAGACAACGCCATTGGTTGCTGGTTCTGGGCCCATCAGTCAACAAAGGAGCTGTTCTGCCCAGTCAACCGAAGAATTGAGCCCACGTCGTCGGCAACATCCAGAGAAGTCCACGTTTTTTCTTTGGCGTTGACACCATCCAGAGAAGCCGCTGCTTCTGTTGCTGTTCTTACTCGTCCACTTCCTCCCAGAATCGCTCACTCCACAGAGCTTATTTGTGGAAACTCAAAACACGAAAGTTGTAGATCTACGAGTCCTTGATCTGTGGCTTTTGGAATCGGGTCAATCCGACGTGTATTGAGGAAGTTACGCCTATTTTTCCGGAATCGTGCAGTCCTGAAATTTTCTACCCGAAGCCACCGCAAGTAGCGCCGACGCAGCTCTCGCCAACTCGTTGTCCAGCCCTTCAGCCGTGAGCCCCGCCAGAACAGTACGCCGAGCCTTGCCGTGAGTCCCGGTGTCGTTGTCGTGAGCCCCGCCGGTGCCGTGCCTCGCCATCGACGCGCCGGTCATTCCCGATCCGCAGTCCCGATACGCGCGATTCAAATTTGGAAAGTTATTTACGCAAATCAGGTAAATATCACATCTTGATTTAATTTGAATATTTTGTTTCCTGATTTGTGCTATTGATATCTAATTTTGCATAGTTAGATAACAAGCATTATTCCAATTAGGATCTTATTTCCTTTTTTGAAACTTTGGATATCTACTTGCTTAATTTGGATAGATTTCAGAATTTTCAAAAATATTTTGAATATATCCGATATATTTGAGATATCTAAATCTTTCAAGATGTGATCGATTAGGAAAATTTCCTAATCCGCAACCGCGCATGTGGAAATAAATCTATCTATCAGGCTTTAGATAGAATTATTTCCATAGCGGGAATTTCGAGTTTTAGCGTCGATCTGTCAGGCTTCAGATCGAAACTTAATTCGAAAGATTTAGCGGTTTTATTTTCTATGTGATTTTAATTTCGAATTTTCATAAAAAAAAATACCAAAAAGATTACTCTAGAATAGTTTAATTTCTTTAATTGCATGTTTAGATAACTAGCATTTTTAATTTCGAATTTTCATAAAAAAAATACCAAAAAGATTACTCTAGAATAGTTTAATTTCTTTAATTGCATGTTTAGATAACTAGCATTTTTAATTTCGAATTTCGATAAAAAAATACAAAAAAAGGTTGCATTAGAATAGGTTAGTTTAGAATTGCATGTTTAAATAATTTGTATTTTTTTAATTCCGAATTTCTTTTAAAAAAATACAAAAATATGCCCGTCATTAGAAATAGGTCACGTCGTCGCATGACATATAGTTTGCATGTTAGGTTGCATTAATCGCATGTCAATTTTTGCACGTCATTGCATATAGGTTAGCTTGCATTTAAATAAAAGAAAACCCAAAAAGAAATTTCTGCACCTTTGAACTTTAAATAAGAATTTTTTAAAATTGTCAAATTGAGTGTTTTTCTTGAAATTGGTACCGAAAGGGCGTTAAGGAGTTTAACGTAACCAAGTCCCGAATCCATAATTTCTGGTTCGTAGAAATAAAATAGTACTCCCGCTATTTTATTTAGGTTTCTAATCAACCTACCCTAAATGATTAGTGGCGACTCCCATTGAAAATATTTGCGTGTTCACAATTGGACCTAAGTTGCGATTTGGTAGAGTTTGGGAGAACTCGAGCTAGGTTAATTAATTTAA
Organism: Syzygium aqueum; assembly: GCA_031216185.1. NCBI lineage: Eukaryota > Viridiplantae > Streptophyta > Magnoliopsida > Myrtales > Myrtaceae > Syzygium > Syzygium aqueum. The sequence continues at coordinate 5,357,408 of CM062240.1, forward strand.
TTAATCTAGTAATCCATTAGCCTAAGATCGAAACTCCGATTTTTTTATTTTAGGTCGCGACAATATAGTCTAAATAATATATTCACATACAAGCTCAATAGGTTTAAAGCATGGTTATTTTACGCCCATATGGGCTGGAGCCTAATAACTTGCATATAAACTCTAGGGTTTTCCCTACGCTGGAGGTAACACTGTTGAGCGTTCAAAATTTGACGTCTCTTGGTGTAATACTTCAAGCAAAACACTTTTTGCTCTCTCAAACCCATAACCTCCAACACAAACTCCCTCCCTCTTGGCAGCTCCGCTGACGATGCTATGGCAAGAAGCATTCAAGCTGAATATGACAGAAGGAATCGCAGCCCCCCTCACCCAAAGTATGGGCCCTACACATGCCCCAGGTGCGAAGGGTTGTTCAGGACCTCTCCACAGTTCGCAACTCATATGAGGTTCCATTACAAGTCGGAGAGTGAAGAAGAGAGGAGGGTGAGGCTGGAAGAGAAGAACAGGCGCCATGGGAACCGTCGGGAGCCGGCGAAAGCAGCGGCAGAGCCCATGGCCGTGGCCTTTTGATCCATCCATTTGAGCCTGCAAACATTGAGAACCCTAGCAAGTGTAACCATGTCTGTGAAAACAGAAAATGTTGGAGTCCAGGAGATGGAGATGGAGATGGAGATGGAGATGGAGGGAGACCAAGGTCCTCCAGGGTTTTGTAAGATTAAGAAGGAGCCACTGATGTGAGGTCTAGGAGTTGGGGATTATCTGGGTCAAGGTTTTAAAATGCTTTGGGGGTCAAGTTTATTTCAAATTAAGAAATGATTATCTAGTACTGTAATAAGGATTTGCGACCAACGGATGCTGAATTTGATGCGTGTATGGAGAAGAATTTGGGTCTTTGTTGTTTTTTTTTTTTCATATCTATGCATCGGCGTATATACTTTGATAGCATTTTAGTTTTCAAGAAAAATGGGCTCGGTTTACGGCAAGCTTTAGTTTGGATGCATATTCCCACTCTCCAAGGTAATCAAACAAGCGAGCGTGCCTAAATGACTATCCTCGCGCGCGCCCGAGAGAGATCTGAGATAAGAATCAACAGAATGACAGACAAATGCTTGAATCAAAATGTCATATCATGATAATTGAGAGATAACTGCACAAACCAATTTTCCCAAATGAGAGAGAGAGAGAGAGAGAGAGAGAGAGAGAGAGAGAGAGAGATGGTTTACCTCAATTGCTATTGAGAAATTTGCAGAGGTTTTGTCTCCTAGATCCAGGCAATCGTGTTTGAGTAGTTCACAAGATCCATACCAAGTTCCATAAGAAATCACAAGAAATCTGGGCAATTATTGCACCATGCTCGTCTCTATCCACCACATCACCCATAGATTGAGTTTGTAAACAAATCGAGGCAGTGAAAGGGAAGGATTAAGTTTTATGTACTTACCTTAACGAGTGCAAAACCAAGCAAATATTGACAGCTCTCCGGTTTTTACATCTTTAACATGTCGCTGATGAACATTGAATCTAACAATTTAGCTTGTTCCATGCTTGACGATCTTGTATTATGAAATAGTTCTATCAGAGTATCTATTTGACACGTTTTTAAAAATGAATTTTTTCTAGACTTGGATAGAATTAATTTGTTGAAAATGGACTAAGTTCTTGGACTTCCAATTCAAAAACCTTGATTTAGAAGACAAGTCAGTATTGATCGACCTCAGATATCCTTTCAGATTTTCTTTGACTTCTTGTCGTTAGTTGTATCCAAAAAGTTTGATTTAGATAGCATACCGTTAGTGACCGTTAGTCTTAATTTTTTAATTAATCTAATGCAAACAATTTTCCGTAAACGGCATATCGTTATTGTATAATGAATATCGTTATTAAGCCTTACGTTAAGTTTGTTCATTTGTGGAAAACACAAATAGCTTCTATAATTTATGATCGTGAGACATCCTTTCAGACTAACTTTAACTTCTTGTCATTGGTTGTTCTATCCAAAAATTTCGATTTTGATAGCATACCGTTAGTTACCGTTATCCCACTCATTTTATTTAATATAATGCAAGCAATTTTCCGTAAATAACATATCGTTATCATACGAGGAGTATCAGTACAGAGCGGTACTTTGGCCTTATTCATTTGTGGAAAACACAAATAGCTTCTATGATTTATAATCGTTAGACATCCTTTCAGACAACCTTTGACTTCTTGTCAGTAATTACTGTATCCAAAAGTTTGATTTAGATAGCATATCGTTATTGATGGTTAGTCTCAATCTCTGTATTTAATTTAATGCATGCAATTATCCTTAGATGGCATATCGTTATTCCATCCAAAAACTCTCACTTATATGATATATCGTCATTGAGTGTTATACTAACTCTATTCACTTGTGGGTAACGCAAATGATTTCTACTGATGGTTTTATCGTTACAAATAGTTAGAATATTTTCAACTGATTATCGAAGAAGGCATAAGAAGACATTGGGGAAAATGCTAAAAAATTCCTAAACCTTTTGCATTGATACCAATTTAGTCCTAAACCTTTTTCTGGTGTCAATTCAGTCCTAAACCTTTTGCATTTGTGCTAATTTAGTTATAAACTTTTTTTTGGTGTCAATTCAGTCCTAAACATTTTGCATTGGTGCTAACTCAGTCATAAAGCTTTTGTCTTTATGTCAATTCAGTCCTTCTGACCAATTTTGGCTCGATTTTGCTGATGTGGACGCCGACAGCTGGTCACCGGCGCTGACATGGACAACTTTAATAATATTTTAATATTTTTATTAATTTGTTTTCTTTTTTTCCCCCTCCCCTCCCTCCTTCCTCTAGCCGGTCACCGGACTGGCGACCGGCCAGAGGCCAGAGGCCGATGCTGGTGAAGCTCGCCCTTGCCAACAACGGCGAAGGTGAGCCTCGCCATGACTAGGCGAGGCCCGACCTTGCCAGATCCGACAAGGCTCGCCTTCGCCATTGTTGGCAAGGGCGAGCATCACCAGTGGCTAGGCGAGGCCCAACCTCGCCGGATCTGGTGAGGTCGAGCCTCACCCAACGCAAGGCTGGTCTCTAGCAGATCGCTGGTCTGGCGACCAACTGGAGGAAGGAGGGAGGGGAGGGGAAAAAAAAGAAAAGAAAAAAATTAATAAAAATTTAAAAAATATATATTAAAATATTATTAAAGTTGTCCACATCAGCACTGGTGACTGGCTGCCGGTTGGTCGGCGTCCACGTCAGTAAAATTCCTGCCAAAATTGGCTAGAATGACTGAATTGGCACAAAAATGAAAGATTTAGGACTGAATTGGCACAAATATAAAAAGTTTAGAACTAAATTAGTACCATAAAAAAGTTTAGGACTGAATTGGCACCAATATAAAAAGTTTAAGACTGAATTGGTACCAAAAAAAGGTTTAGAACTGAATTGGCTCAAATGCAAAAGGTTGATGACTTTTATGGCATTTTTCCCGAAGACATTGAATTGCAAAAGCAATCCTCACTGTTTGGATTAATAGAAAGCAACGATTGCAAATCAAATTCCTAACCATGCGATACTTAAAGACGATGCATCAACAAAGCATCTTCAAATGTAATGCAGGAAGCACTTTTCTAGTCAAATAAAGGACTAATCTTACAAGAAAAAAAATTTCTTGTTAATCTTAACGCGATTGCGGCCTTCTCTTTATAAAAATAAATAAATGAACACCAACAAATTTCTCATTAAAGCTTTTAATCGAAAGACTATATTGAGAAAATGGGTTCTAGCAGTTAAGTAATATATACTTTTAACTGAGTATATATTACACTATAATATATATCACCATTATGGGTATCATTGTTTTACTAAAAATAATGTTAACATATTCTTAAAAGTTCAGAAAATTGTATAGAAAGTGGAAGTATTATCGAAACCACGCAATATACGTGTAGAGTTAGATTTTGGAGAACTTTTAATAGATAAAGGATTTGCAAACGGAGAAATTTTTAATATTATTCATTTTATTCGCAGATTCGATAAATTCTAGTGGGACATGAGGTATTAGGATTAGGACCCATGCAAAACATATAATCCATTGTTTAAATACATCAAACGAATGATGTCTGACATCAAACAACGAGTGATTTGTTTAGAAATTTCAATTAGCTCATGTTAATTAGCGATTTATTCACTGAAAGTAATTAACTACTAGATAGTTTTGTCCGGAAGGATTACTCAATTCTACTTTTGTGCTATGTCAATTTTAAATAGTTTCACCTTTCTCTTTCTCTTTCTTTTTCTTTGTCTGCTTTTTTTATTTTTTTGCTAAAAAATTTAAGATGTTATTGCTTAATCACTAAATCTGTTAATGACCTATCGTTATTGACCTTATTTTGATAATCTTTTTAACTTGGTAGCTCAATTTTGAAGACAGTGTTAATAGTATGCAGTGATTATGGTAATTTGTAAATTGTAATTTCTTTTACTGCGCATCGATTATTTTCCTATCCAAAACTTTTAATTAAATGAGATATATCGTTACCGACCGTCATATTTACTCGTTTTATTTAACAGGTAACGACATGTTTTTCCATAGATGGCATACCGTTAATCTACCGAAGAACTTTTTAATTAATGACCGTTGGACTCGCTTTTTTCACTCCCTATGTAATGCAAATGATTTACATAGAAAGCATGTTGTTATCGACTATCAGATTGTCTTCAACTATTTGTCGGAAAGGAATGCCTAGGGAGATTGAATTGCTAATGTAATTTTAGTTCGTATCGAAATTCCAAAAATATTCAAAGCTGCTACATAATAACATGGCATGTCCACCGTCCACCGGGTACACTGATCGAATTCATCATACATCATATGTACAGGCACACATCCATAATTAAACAACTTCACTTTTTAAGGTCCTTACGGATTTCGAGTTGGGATCTTCTCATGCACTAAATTCTGGGAAAGAAATCTGGGTGCGAATCGTATCAGGGCTCATCTCCATTAATGCATCTCATGCGTGTTTGTTGCCATCTTACTTTCTCCTGCCTTCCTCTTGCCTTAAATGGGATTGGTTCTTATCAAAAATTAAATGACTTTGCTTATATGTATCCAAATTGTCACCTTTTTAATTTGGCAGTAACGAGGGCCAACTCCTTGTGCAAAAAAGTCCCACAAGAATCTCGAAACTCCTATTATAAAAAGGCATCGAAATGCATACTTTCCCTCGCCACAAACAAAATCCCATTTTTGAATCACCCATTTCTCTCTGTTTGCCAATTCGATTTCTCTTGTCATGGCCTCCAGCAATGCAAACTCTGTCTCTCCTGGTGGCTCCTCTAGCAACATTAGGGCGAGAAGCCCTGAAGCCGATTCTGATGGGAAGAACCGCAGCCTCCCTCCCCCAGAGAGCGGACCTTTCCAGTGCCCACGATGCCAAGGCTTGTTAAGCACTTCGCAGGGGTTGGCGGAACACATGAAGTCCTATTGCAGGTTGGAGAGGGAAGACAATAAGAGGAGGAAGCTACAAGTGAAGCGCGGGCCCTACCGTGCGAACCTTATCCGGGCCGGCGGTGAGCCTCATAGTCCTGGCGGTTCAACCCGTGAAAATGAGGTGGCGGAAGCTGAGAACCTTAGCAAGGAAGGCACCCATGCAGGTGAAAACAGAAAACGTCAAAGTGCAGGAGAAGGGGATGGAGAACGTCCAGGGCATCGGAAGTGCTGAAGGGATTTTGAGATCGAAGAACAACTTGTGTGATTTGAGGTCTAGGCTTTGGGGATTATGTTGTTTAAGGTTTTAAATGGCTTTGTTTGTGGATTCCTAGTTTAAAGAGGTAATATCTGGCCATGTAATAAGCGTTTGCAACCAATGGATGATGGAACTTGATGCTTGTATGGAAAAGAATTTGGTTCCTTTTTTTTTCTGAATATTTATGCATTATATCCTTTAACAGGTTTTTTTTTTATTTATGAAGATGGACTTGGTTTATGGGTAAGCTTTAGTTTGGAGGCATATTTGTCACTTTCCAAAGTATTAAACAAGCGAGCGAGCCAAGCGAGCATGCATGACTATTCTCTCGCGCAAGCATGCGCAAGAGAGACTTGAAATGAGAATTAGCAGAATGAGCACCAAATGCTAGGCTCAATTTATCATGATAAATGAGAGATAACCACACCTCATTTTTCCCAAAGAAGAAAAGCTAAGCAGATTCAATAATGAATTTCAGCAATGGAAGAATAGAGAGAGAGAAAAGAGAAAGAGAGGGGGGCAAGAGTCGATTTATCAAAACCGATATTGAGATCATTTGCACAATTTTTTTTTTGATAACTCAGGAAACCCCGCACGGCCGACAGCAGGGAGGTAAACCCTGGGGGCGACACGTGCTAGCCACCACACACGTGCACCGGTTAAGTCACCCTGCGGCGCCTGGGATTCGAACACTCAACCTTTTGCGAGAGGAAGAGTGCCCTCCCCAGCAGCGCCACCCAGGCGGGTAGTGAGATCGTTTGCACAATTCATGTCTACAAGATCAAATAAACCACATTTTAAAAGTCCGCGAGTCTCGTACTAAGTCCTACTAGATATCACAAGATCTCCTTGCAAATACTGCAACTTGACTGGTTTTGTCCACCATATTGCCCATAGATTATGTCTGTAAACAACTGAAGGCAGTGAGTGACAACGATGTAGTTCTATATACTTGCCTGACTAGTGCAAAACGAAGAACGCATTGACATTTCTCGAGTTTTGCACGATTGCTTAAGTATTAAATTACATTACATGTCCTTATGACCAAAAATAAAATTGCACTACACATCTGTAACGTGTGGCCGATAAACATTTAATCTAACGGTTTAGCTGCAAATTTGATGCTTGACCATCTTCTGTATTATGAACAGTAACACCAGAGTTTCTACTTAACATGTTTTTACGAGCGAATTTCTTCTATTAACTTGGATTACAATTAATTTGTTGAAATCAGACGATGTTCTTGGACTTCCAATTCAAAAAATTTGGGAAAAGTGCCAAAAAAATCCAAAACCTTTTGCATTAGTGCCAATTTAGTTCTAAATCTTTTTTTGGTGCCAATTCAGTTCTAAACCTTTTTTGTGCCAATTAAGTCCTAAACCTTTTAAATTAGAGTCAATTCAGTCTTAAATCTTTTGTTTTTGTGTCAATTTAGTCTTTCCGGTCAATTTTGATCGGAATTTGCCGACGTGGACGCTTGCCGGCCGGCAATCAGTCACCGGCGCCGACATGGACAACTTAAATAATATTTTAATTTTTTTTTTGAATTTTTTTTTTTGCTTTTTTTGCTTTTTTTCCACTTTTTTTTTTGTTTCTCCTTCTTCTGGCCGGCGAGCTCGACCTCGCTGGCCACTGGCAAGGGCGGTCTTGCCCGGCGAGGCTCAATCTCTTCAAATCCGACGAGGTCGGGCCTCCCCCAACCATGGTGAGGCTCAAGCCCTCATCGGAGGCCGCGACAAGGGCTCGAGCCTCGCCATGGTCGGGGGAGGCCCGACATCGCAGGATTTGGCGAGGTCGAGCCTCACCCAACCGCCAGCAAGGCCCAATCTCATCAGATCCAACGAGGCCTGACCTCGCCAAATCCAACGAAGTCGGGCCTCCCCCGACCATGGCGAGGCTCGCCCTCGCTGCGGCCTCCGGCGAGGGCTTGAGCCTCGCCATGGTTGGGGGAGGCCTGACCTCGCCGGATTTGGCGAGGTCGGGCCTCGCCCAGCAGCCGGCGAGGGTGGCCCTCACCGTAGCCTCCGGCAAGGGCTCGAGCCTCACTATGGTCGAGGGATGCCCAATCTCGCTGGATCTGGCGAGGTCGGACCGGTGACCGGCCAGAGGCCGGCGAGCTCCAAAAAAAAGTGAAAAAAAAATTTAAAAAATAGGAAAAAAATAAAAATTCAAAAAAATATTAAAATATTATTTATGTTATCCACATCGACGCCGGTGACCAGTCACCGGCCTGCAGGCATCCATGTCCGCAAATTCCGGTTAAAATTGGCCGGAATGACTAAATTAGCACAAAAACAAACGATTTAAGACTAAATTGACACTAATTTAAAAGGTTTAGGACTGAATTGGCATCAAAAAAATGTTTAGGACTAAATTGGTACCAATGCAAAAGGTTTAGGACTGAATTGGCATAAAAAAAAAGGTTTAAGACTAAATTGACACTAATGCAAAAAGTTTAAGACTTTTTTGGTACTTTTCCCCAAAAACTTTGATTTAAACGACATATCAGTCTTTATGACCATTTTATGTCCTTTAAGAGAAATTTGACTTCTTTTCAGTAATTATTGAATCCAAAAATTTTTATTTAGAATGCTTACCATTATTACCGTTTGTCTTACTCACTTTATTTAATCTAAAAGCAAGCTTCCGCAATTGGAGCGTTCCGGTAACTCAATAGAGTGTTATTTAATACGAGCAATTTTCCACGTTCAAAAACTTCTCTATATGGAATATCGTTATTGAGCGTTATATACTTACTCTACTAACTTGTGGATAATGCAGATAATCTACGTTAATAGTTTATCGTTATTGACAGTTAGGATATCTTCGACTAATTATAAAAAATGGTATAATAAGGCATTGAATTGCAAATGCAATCCTCACTATTGAGATGAATGTAAAAAAACATTGGCAAATCAAATTCCTCATGATGCGCTATTTAAAGACTATCTATGGACAAAGCATCTTGATACACAATGCAGGAAGTATTTTTCCAATCGAATACATGACTGATCTTAAATGAAAGTTTGACATTCCTCCTTTTTATGAAAAAAATTAAATTAAATTAAATACAGACAAATTTCTCATTAAACATTTTAACTAAAAGAGAATATTGAGAAAAATGGGTTTTGGCAGTTACGTATGATATACTTTTAACTAATACATACAATTATAATACCTATATGAGTATCATTGTTTTACTAAAAATAATGTTCATCTATTTTTATTAAGGTTATAAAAATGTATAGAAAATGGATAATAGACGAATCTTAGGAGCAGAGTAAAGGATTTGGAGAACTTTCGATTTTATTGCAAATAGAGGAATTTTAATATATTTTTCTTATTGGATTATAAACTATAGTGGGATATCAGGAATTTCTGATTAGGACGCAAGCAAAATTTAATCCATTAGTTTGTCTCCATCAAATGAATGATGTCTGACATCAGTCAACGATTAATTATAAGTGGAAGTTTATTTTAGCTTATGTCATTGGAAATTTATTCAACCACTAAATATTTTTGGCCGGAGGAAATACTCAATTTTACTTTTGAGCTAAGTTAATTTTACATAGTTTCACCTTCCTCTTTTTCTTTTTTCTTTGTCGGTAAAAAAGTTAATTAGAGAGTTCCACGTTGTCATTGCTTGATCACTAAATTTATAAATGACCTTCTCTTTACTAATAACCTTATTTTGATAATATTCTTAACTTGTTAGCTCAATTCCGAAGACGGTGTTAATAGTACGCCGTGATTATAGTAATTTGTAAATGATTATTTCTTTTACTACATATCGGTTATTATCCTATCCAAAACTTTTAATTAAATGAGATATATTGTTAGCGACCGGTATACATGCTCTCTTTATTTGGCAAGTTTTCCGTAGATGCATACCGTTAATCTACCTAAAACTTTTTTATCATATCGTTAATGACCTTGGACTCACTTTTTTGCATTCCGTATGTAATGTAAATAGTTTCCAAGAAAGGAATGTCGGGACATCGAATTGCGAAAGTAATTTTAGTTCGTACCGAAATTCCAAATATATTCAAAGTTGATGTATAATAACATGGCATCTCAACCGTGCACACTGAAGGAATTCATCATACATCACATGTACTAGCACATTCCCATGATAACCAACAACTTCACATTTTAAGGTCCTCACTGATTTTAAGTCAGGATCTTCTCATGCACTGAAATCTGGGAAAGAAAATCTGGATGCTAATCGTATCAATACTAATGTCCATTAATGCACTTCAGTAATGTTTGTTGGCATCTTACTTTCGACCTGCCTTAAATGGGATTCGTTCTTATCAAAAAAATAAATTACTTTGCTTATATGCATGCAAATTATCACATTTTAGACTTTGGCAATAATGATGGCCAACTTCTAGTGTAATAAAGTTCCATATAAATCTTGACACTCCCCCTTATAAAAAGGGCCGAATATGCAAACTTCTATCACCACAAAACAAAACCCATTTACGGATCTACGCATTTCTGCTCATCATGGACCCAAGCAATGCAGACTCTGTCTCTCTGCGCGGCTCCTCTGACAGCATTAGGGCGAGAAGCCCTGAAGCCGACGCTGATGGGAGGAGCCGCAGCCTCCCTCACCCAAGGGGCGGGCCATACCAGTGCCCGAAGTGTGAAGGCTTCTTTAGGACTTCACCACTGTTTGCCTTTCACATGAGGACCCATTTCCAGTTGGAGAGAGTAGACAGGAAGAGGAGGAGGGTAGAAACGAAGAGCAGGCACCGCGCGAGCAGCCGCCTGGCCGGGGGCAGGTCCGATGGTGGCGACAGTTCAACCCATGAAAGTGTTGAGGCTGAAGCTGAAGCCCTAGCACGAAATGCGCACATGGATGCGAAAACAAAGAATGCTGAAGCGCAAGAGAAGGAGGTTGAGAACGCCCAAGGCACAGGAAGCGCTCGAGGGAATTTGGAAACAAAGATAAAGCCTGTGATGTGAGGTCTAGAAGTAGTGGATTATGTTGGTCAAGGTTTTATAAGGCATTATTTGTCCGTTTCTGGTTCAGAGAGGTGATTATCTAGTGACGTATTAAGCATTTGCAACCAAAGATGATGAATTTGATGCATGTATGGAGAAGAATGTTTCTTTTGTTTCGAATAGCTGTGCATGAAAGAACATCCTCTAATTGCTTTTTTCTTTCTTGAAAGAAAATGAACTTGGTTTATGGGCAAGTTTAGGTTTGGATGCATATTTGCCACACTCCAAAGTACTAAACAAGCGTGCGCGAATGCACGACATGTCTTGTGCACTCACATAAGCATGAACGAGAGTGATCTGAATAAGAATTAACAGAGCACCTGAGTTTATCATGATAAATGAATGATAACTACACACAAGAATTTCTCTAATAAGAGAAGCTAAACAAATTCGATGATAGATTTTAGTGATGGAAGAATTGTTAGTGATATGCCCTAGGAATCAATCAAGGTTGATACTCTAATATTAGTTGTGGATTAAATTGTGTCGGAAAATCAACCTTCACTATACTAAGGTAGTCATAATATATTGTTAGAGACTGCTTATGACTTGTGGGCCAAAAAGGGTTTTAAGCACACTGCTAATATTTAGTGAACCTACAGGATCGCACACAAAAGCGAATTGAGTTAATATTTTCTGTGTGCCGGGATCTACTTAAAATAAGAAGTAGATTTTAATTTATTCTCCTATTCAATTTATCTACGCGATCGTGCGTGTTATGAGATAACGATTAAATGTACGATTGAAGGTGGACGGTGTGACTGGCCCAAATCGCCTGGCCCACTTCTTTTAATTCCGCTAGATAATGAGGCTGTATAAATAGATAGAAAATCGTTCTCTATCTAGGGTTTTTCGACAGAGTATCGAAAATCAAAAGGCGTTGAAGAAAAGGAACTTCAAAATCTTTAGCTAGCACTTGGATTGTTGGAGAGTTCTGTTAGCGTGTGTGGATACTGGTAGAGGCGCAACACTTGGGACGCTAATCCAGACACAATCAATTGTCAATTTACGTTCGATTTGCAAAAGGCACGTATCGAACTTCTATTTCGATTTCAATATACACATGGATCCTATCTATGGTTCTAGGGTTTCGGTTTACAAATATATTCCATTGCGTTTTAACAATTGTGGAACCCAATGTAAAACCCTATAGTTGTGTTAAAGCAACTTGTGATATATTGAAGTTGAATTAGAAACCCTAATTGTTGATGCATATAATGTATGTTTGAAGAGTCTAAATTAGGGTTAGATGAATTTGAAATGCGAATTGATATGATCAATTGAGAAGGAACGAAGCAGGGATGGGTTGATTATGTTCCGCTCGCACCTGGGCTGTTGCCCAAGGCTGTGATGGCGGGCGGAGACGGCGGCGCACCAGGTTAGCCGGTGCGTCGAGGCGTTCAACCGGATGGGTACGGCGAGGGCGCGGGAGGTGGCAGCGACGGATAGTCTCCCGAGAACACAGAATCGAGAATTCTGTCTAGGTTTTCGACGCTACCCCTCAACCCCGCAAGGGGGAGCGGCTCCCTTAACCCCTGCATGGAATTGGTCATTTCCGTATGATTAATGTACATTTGTTATTATAAGTGATGTTTCGTTTATGTTCATAACATGTGTATATTCATCACTAAATAAACATTAAGAGTCCTTAATAAAATTAAGTAATAATATGATGTCTTTCCAATCATACATCTATTAAGACTTGAATCGTCAATAGATGGGTCTGCCAAAGCAGGGTGTCTTTAACTATTTGAGTAAAATAGGATGAATAATGGTCATCCATAAGTCAAGATTGGTTTACTTAATGAGGCTATCAAAACGGTTTTGGGCCTTGAGGCATAGTATTTAAGGATAAGATATGAAATGTCAACCCCAACAACCAAGAGTTATATTCGATACAATTGACAAAGAGTTGTCTACCTAAATAACTTAGTTTCGAGTGGTAAGCCAAGCTTACTCGAGTCTTGGTGAAATATGGATCTTGGTCCATTATACTTATTGGGACACATATTATAAAAGTATAGTGAGAGTTTATTAGAAATAATATTAACGAACAATTTACTTTGCATATTTATTGTAGACAATGACAACTACCTCTGCATCAAGCTTTTCATTGTGATCTGTCCTTGAGAAGAACAAATTGAATGGTTCAAACATCTTGGACTGGTATAAAAGCTTGAGAATTGTTCCCAAGCAGGAGAAAAAGGATTATGTCCTGGAGAAGCCAATCCCTCAGAAGGCATCTCCTTCCAACACTCCCCATGCTAAAAGGAATGCTTATCAGAAGCATAAAGATGATGCATTGGATGCATTGGATGCATCATGTCTAATGTTATCTACCATGAACTCAAACCTTCAGAAGCAGTTTGAGAACGTGGATGCCTGTGATGTGATCATGAACCTGAAAATTTGTTTTTGGAGCAAGCACGTACTGAAAGGTACCAAACGGTAAATACCTTAATTGAGTGCAAACTAGCAAGTGGGAGCTCAGTTAGCCCACATGTCATAAAGATGATAGGTTATATTGAAAACCTAGAGCGACTGGGCTCTCCCATTAACCAAGAGTTGGCTACTGACATTATTCTTCAATCATTGCATCAAGATTATGACACGTTTGTTATGAACTATAACATGCATAATCTGAACAAGTCTTTGACTGAACTGCATGGGATACTTAAAACTGCTGAGCAGAATATCAAGAAGAACCCTACCCCTAATGTTCTCATGGTTCAAAAAGGAGAAAGGATTTAAGAAGCCAGGTAAGGTCAAGGGTAAGGGCAAGGGCACTAAGCCCAAACCCAAATCCAAGACCAAATCGGGTCCGACTGTTGATGTTGTATGCTTCTATTGTGGCGAGAATGTGCATTGGAAGAGGAATTGCAAGAAATATTTAGAGGATTTGAAGAAAAAAGGAAGTGAGACTTCCGATTTAGGTATTTATGTTATAAAAGTAAATGTTACTACTAATTTTACTTCATGGGTATTGGATACCGGCTGTGGTACTCACATTTGTATGAATGTGCAGGGACTAAAATGAAGTAGAACACTTACAAAAGGTGAAGTGGAACTACGTGTTGGAAATGGAGCAAGAGTTGTTGCATTAGCCGTAGGAACATATGATGTAGCTTTGCCTTCTGGCATGATTTTAGAACTGAATAATTGCGACTATGTACCTGCTATACGCAGGAATATTATTTCTATTTCTTGTTTGGACAAGGAAGGTTTCTATTTTGATATAAAGAACAATAGTTGTTCATTTTATATTAATGGATTGTTTTATGGTAGAGCCCATATTGTGGATGGGATATATGTTCTAAATCTTGATGTGTCAATCTATAATATAAATATGAAAAGGTTTAAATCTAATGATTTGAATCCAACCTACCTATGGCAATGTCGATTAGGCCACATAAACGAAAAACTAATTTACAAGCTTCATAGCGATGGACTATTACATTCATTTGATTTTGAATCATTTGATACGTGTGAATCTTGTTTAATTGGAAAAATGACAAAAACTCCTTTTACTAATCAAAGTGAAAGAACAAAAGAATTATTGGCCCTTATACATACTGATGTGTGTGGACCACTAAGTTCTATAGCCAGAAGAGGTTATCAGTACTTCATTACATTTACTGATGATTTCAGTAGATATGGATATGTTTACTTGATGAAACATAAATCCGACTCCTTTGAAAAGTTCAAGGAATTTCAAAATGAAGTACAGAATCAACTTGGCAAGAGTATCAAGGCTCTTCGATTTGATCGAGGAGGAGAATATTTAAGCCAAGAGTTCAATGACCATTTCAAAGAGTGTGGAATTGTTTCACAATTCTCTCCCCCTGGAACACCACAGTGGAATGGTGTCTCTAAGAGGAGAAATCGAACTTTGTTAAACGTAGTTCGATCAATGATGAGTCATTCAGATCTTTCATTATCTTTATGGGGATATGCACTTGAAACAGCTGCGTTTACACTAAATAGAAGTCCATTAAAGTTGTAGAGAAGACACCATATGAGATGTGAACAGGAAAAGTTCCTAGTATGTCATTTCTAAATATTTGGGGTTGTGAAGCTTATGTAAAACGTTTACTTTCTGATAAGCTTGGACCCAAATCTAATAAATGTTTTTTTGTGGGATATCCTACAGAAACGAAAGGATATTACTTTTACAATCCATCATAGAACAAAGTATTTGTTGCTCAAAATGGTGTCTTTTTAGAGAAAGAGTTTCTTACTAAAGGAACTAGTGGGAGTAAGGTAAACCTCGAAGAAATTATTGTGCCACAAGACAATGTTCCAGTTCATGAGGAACCTCAATTAGATCTACAAAGAGTTGTAGAGTCTACTCCAGTGGCACCTATAATTCGTAAGTCTGAAAGAACACATCGTGAGCCTATGAGATATGGTTTTCACGTGACAGAACGTCGTCATCTATTGTTAATAGAAAATGACGAACCTACAACCTATACATAAGCTATGATGGGCCCAGACTCCGATAAATGGCTTCAGGCCATAAAATTCGAAATGGACTCAATATATCAAAACAAAGTTTGGACTTTGATTGATCCACCCAAAGGTATCAAACCTATAGGGTGCAAGTGGATTTTCAAGAAGAAAACTGATGTGGATGGAAATGTTCACATCTATAAAGCACGACTAGTAGCTAAAGGTTTCAAACAAACTCATGGTATTGACTATGACGAGACTTTTTCGCCAATGGCCATGCTTAAGTCCATTCGGAGTATCCTAACGTTTACTACATATTATGACTATGAGATATGGCAAATGAATGTAAATACAGCTTTCCTTAATGGAAATCTAGAGGAGGATGTGTATATGACACAACCTAAAGGCTTTACAATACTAGATAACACTGGGAAGATATGCAAGTTTCAATGTTCTATTTATGGATTGAAGCAGGCATCATGAAGCTGGAATATTCGTTTCGATGAAAATGTCAAAGAGTTTGGCTTCATAAAAAACAAAAAAGAAGCTTGTGTATACAAGAAGTCTAGTGGGAGTGCAATTATGTTTCTAATGTTGTATGTGGATGACATACTACTCATTGAAAACAACATTCCAATGCTTCGGTCAGTTAAGACATCGCTAGGAAAATTTTTCTCCATGAAGGATAGTGGAGAAGCAACCTATATCTTGGTGATCAGGATCTATAGAGATAGATCTGAAAGACTTATTGAACTGAGTCAAAGTACATATGTTGACAAAGTCATCAATAGGTTTAATATGCAAGACTCCAAGAAAGGTTTTCTCCCGATAACACATGGCATAAGTCTTAGCAAGACTCAGTGTCCTTCAATACAAGATGAGCAAGATCGCATGAGTAGGATTCCTTATGCATCAGCTTTGAGATCCATCATGTATGTTATGTTATGTACTCGTTCTGATGTTGCTTATGCATTGAGCATGACAAGTAGATACCAGTCAGATCCAGGGGAACCTCACAGGATTGCTGTAAAAAATATCCTTAAGTACTTGAGAAAAACTAAGCATTTATTCTTAATCTATAGAGGTGAGGAACAGATCACTGTAAGTGGTTACACTGATGCTAGTTTGCAAACCGACAAAGACGACCTTCGATCGCAGTCAGGTTTTGTCTTTTGTGTGAATGGTGGAGCGATGTGCTGAAAGAGTTCCAAGTAGGACAATCTTCCAAATTCTATGACAAAAGCTGAGTATATTGCTGCTTCAGAAGCATCAAAGGAAGTTGTTTAGATTCGAAAGTTCATAGAACAATTGGGAATCAGTCCCACAAGTTCAAATCAACGGACTTCTATTATGACAGCAATGGGGCCATAGCTTTGGCTAAAGAGCCTAGGTCTCACCAGAAGACCAAACACATACTCATGAAGTATCATCTCATTCGAGAATTCATTAAAAGAGGTGATGTCAAGATATGCAAAGTTGCAACGAAGTTGAATACAACTAATCCGTTGACGAAGGCTCTTCCATAACCTAAGCATGAGCGTCATTGTAACGCTTTAAGCCTTAGACACATTAGTGATTAGTCTTGATCTAAGTAGGAGTATATGTGATATACATTTTCATTGTTCATTAATAAAATATATATATTATATTTGATTTTGATTTAATTTGAGTATATAATTGAATGTGAAATCTTTATCCCCTAAATATTGAATATCCTTAATAGATAATCAAATACGTGATTTGATCGTGAAACTCTATTAATAGAGTGGATATTAATATTCTAAATGTCCCTAGTCAATTGCCATTGTGCATTGGGAAGCAGATGGTATTTGAGATTAGCATGAGAGTCAACTGATGACCAATTCACGGGTTATGAATATAGAGATATAAAGTTGATCACATGGAATACATGTTGGAGAACATTGTATTAGATAGACCCACTATGAGAATGTTGTAGGATTGTTATATAATGTCATCAGTATTTCTCATCACAACTATAGAGTATAGTCCTTTAACCTGAGTCTGCCTTGGTTTCCTAGACGTGGGTTGATATGCTTTAACATTGCCAAACGTTAGCCATAACAGGTGATTATAA
Source organism: Syzygium aqueum (assembly GCA_031216185.1). NCBI lineage: Eukaryota > Viridiplantae > Streptophyta > Magnoliopsida > Myrtales > Myrtaceae > Syzygium > Syzygium aqueum. The sequence continues at coordinate 5,374,688 of CM062240.1, forward strand.
AGGTAATGGCTGGGCATGTTATGAATCGTGCTGAGTAATGTAAGTAGACAAGATGGGATTTGTCCCTCTCATATAACGAGGGTATGATTTTCTGGCCTCCCGTAGAGTTGAGACTGTGAAATGCATGGTCATGCTCAAGTGAGTTGAGCAGTCAACAACTTATTTTGACAATCTAACTGCGGTATCGGGAAAATGAGTTTAAGCTATATAATGATGACACTTGTCTTGCCTTATGCTTAACTCGGAAATCAAGTGACAAAGTGACTTAGTTTATATGATTGATTCTAGTGCAAGTGGGAGATTGTTAGTGATCTATCCTAAGAATCAATCAAGTTTGATATTCTAATATTAGTTGTGGATTAGGTTGTGTCGGAAAATCGACCTTCACTATACTTAGGTAGTCATAATTGTTGACACCTAAATTTTGCTTAGTCATTTAGGGTTTATTTGCATAAAAATTATGGATTAATTTTTAACCCCAAATCAAAAATATTTTCATGGCATATAGGCATTAGGTGCATTTACATTAATAGGGCATGCTAGAACGTATTTTCCTCGTATATTTAAAAAAAAATTAAAGTAAATTATAAATTAAAAAAAATAAAGAAGAAAGGAAACAAAGGAGAGAAGAGACAAAAGAGGGGAAGGCCATCTGCTTTATCTCAGGGAGTGCACGTCAGAAGGGGGGCTACGAGAAGAGAAGCCAAAAGGAAAGGAAAGGAAAAGTCAAAGAAAAAATTTAAAAAAAAAAAAAAAGCTTTTCTTCTTACTCTGTTGACAGCGCAATCCATTCATAAAAATGGCAGAACGTAACGAGAAGCAGAAGCAATGCAGAAGGGCAGGCTGATCAACGGCAGCTTTGAGCTGAAAATAGAACGAAAAAGAGCTGGCTTTGTTGACTGATCGGGGACCGTTTTGGAGGGACACCAAAGAGAGAGGACCGGCGGGGATCTAAAAGGAGAAGGCTTGGCAAGAGATAGGGGGAAGAGTTTTCTAGAGACAACGAGAGAACAGAGGTGAAATCGGGAGACAATAGAGAGCGGGGAGGGGGACCAAGAAAAAAAAAGGAGAGAGTTTCAAGAAAGAAAGGGGAAACCGAGAGAAAGTTGAAGTGAATCGGAGAGGCTCGAGCCTCGTTCGCTCGCCGGAGTACCGTCTGAACCATCGCCGAGCACCCCCCCAGCCATCGTGCCTCGCTTCGGTCGATCGCGAACCAGGTGGGTACTAGCTTAGGTCCCCCGTTTTTGCTTCTCCTTCCCCTGCCTCTCGGGTGCCGGGCACACCGAGCCTATTCGGCGGTCGCCCGGCCCCGTCGACAGAGGCAATTTTTGGCTCCCAATGAAGTTGGTCTAAGTGTTATATATTGAAAATCAACCGTAAACTTTGTCGAAATCGGATCTGGGATCCCATCTTTCCAACGCTTCTCACGTGTTTGATGAAATGCCCGAGTGAGGACCAAAGCTGAAAAAACACGAAAACAGTCCGTAGATCCTTTGATTTATGCTTTATTCGTTGGAAATTGATGTTTGGTCACTGCCTCCTTGATTTCGTGTGATTTTATGGCATGTTAACTCCGGTACGAGTCGACCATGTGTACATTTCGTACCCGCCAAAAAGCTTTTTGTTGCCGGAGCGAGGTCCGGGGTTGAGGCCGCCCCCCGTTAGTTTTCGATCTTTGCTGCTTGTCTGTATATTTGTTTGTTTGGTTTTAGCGCATTTCTTTGGGCCGAACGTTGGACGATCAGAAAGTGTATTTTGAGTCGCCGACGAGGAAATGTGGTTTTTCTCCAAGTCGCCGGTGCAGTCGTCAGAATGTCGACCGTCGGCGACGGCGTAAGGCCAGCGTCCGCCATTGACGTTGGCGGCTTGAGTTGACGGCCGGCAATGGTCTTCCTCGGCGATGGTTGTCTTCGGTGATGTCTCGGTGAGTTTTTGGTTGAAGGAGCAAAGGAGAAAGCGTTCTAGGGAAGACGTGCGTGGACAAGGCATGAAGGGGATGAAGAAAAGTAATAAACAAATAGAAAAAGTAAAGAAACAAAAGAAAAAGGGGGAAATCAAAAGAAAAAAATAGAAAAAAAGTGAAAATGGGTTCCCGGGCAGGTTGGAATGCCGGGTCTGAGGTCGGGCGGACCGGGTCAGGGGATCCGGTCCGAATTCTTATTTTATTAATAAAAACATTAAAAAATATTTAAAAATTCAAAAAATATCAAAAATATTAAAAATTTCAAAAAAATTCGAAAATGTTTAAAAATCCAAAAAATATTAAAAGGCCTGAAAAAAATTAAAAAATAGAAAAATTTTGAAAATAAAAAATTGGAGATTGAGTTTTAGAATTGTTTTTCTCTCCCTTTTTATGTGATTAGCGTATGTTTGATTGCTCCTCGCTTGATTTATATACTTTGAATTGCGCATTCAATTTAATCTCGCATGTGGCTGATTATGCACGTTAGGTTCAGGTATTGATTGTTGCTTCCATTAACTTGGCTAGGAAAGGAATTTTGAGACTTCTAATTAGTGTGAACACGTTAGGCGGTAATTGAACAAGGTTAGGTACTGAAAGAACACTAATTGATCAATTAGTGTAATCAAGTCCCCGTACCCATCGAATCTCTGGTTCGTAGAAGTGAAGTATTTCTCCCGTGCTTCACTTGGGTATCTAATCGACCCACCAAAAATTGATTAGTGGCGACTCCTAAATGAAATTGATTTGCATGTTAATAACTGAAATCTAAGTCGCGAATTGGTATGGGTTTGAGAAAGCTCGAGCTAGGTTTAACTTAGCAATCCATTAGCCTAACACCTTAGGCGGCGAGGCCGGTTCGAGGAGGTCGCGACAATAATGTCTTGCTAGAGACCGCTTATGACTTGTGGACCAAAAAGAGTTTTGAGTACACTGCTAATGTTTAGTGAACCTACAAGGTCGCACATAAAAGCGAACTAAGTAAATATTTTCTGTGCGCCGGGATCTATTTAAAATAAGAAGTAGATTTTAATTTATTCTCCTATTCAACTTATCTACGCAGTCGTGCGCGTTATGAGATAACGATTAAATATATGATTGAAGGTGGACAGTTTGGCGGGCCCAAATCACCTAGTCCACTTCTTTTAATTCCGTTGGATAATGAGACTATATAAGTAGATAGAGAATCGTTTTCTGTCTAAAGTTTTTCGACAGAGTATCGAAAATCAAAAGGCGTTGAAGAAAAAGAACTTCAAGATCTTTAGCTAGCACTTGGATCGTTGGAGACTTTTGTTTGCGTGTGTGGATATTGGTAGAGCGCAACACTTGGGGCGCTAATCCAAATACAATCAATTGTCAAGTTACGTTCGATTTGCAAAATGTACGTATTGAACTTCTGTCTCGATTTCAATATATTCCGCTGCGTTTTAACAATTGTGGAACCCTACGTCAAACCCTACTAGAATACAGGAAGGGAGAGAGGGAGAGACATGGCTTCGGAGAAAAGTGCCAAAAAAGTCATAAACTTTTTGTATTTGTGTCAATTCAGTCCTAAACCTTTTGCATTGATGTCAATTTAGTCATAAACTTTTTTTTATGTCAATCCAGTTCTAAACCTTTTGTATTAGTGCTAATTCAGTTTTAAATCTTTTGTATTAGTGTCAATTCAGTCATTAACTTTTTTTGTCTTTGTGCCAATTCAATTCTTCTAACCAATTTTGACCAAATTTTGCTGATGTGGACGTCAGCCAGCCGACTGTCGATCACTGGCGATGACGTAGACAACTTTTTTAATAATATTTTTTTGAATTTTTATTTATTTGTTTTCTTTTTTTCTTTCTTTTTTCCCTCCCCCCTCCGGCCGATCGCCGGTCCGGCAACCAGCCACTGGCGGGACCTCGTTGGCCACATTGTGAGGCTCGCCCTCCCCAGCGACAACAAAGGCAAGCCTTGCCATGGCTGGACAAGGCACGACCTCGCCAGATTTGGCGAGGCTCGCCGTCGCTAGATCCAACGAGGCTCACCGTCGCCGGCGAGGGCGAGCCTCACAATGTGGCCGGCGAGGACCTCGCCAGACCGGCAACCGGCTAGAGGAAGGAGAGGGGAAGGGAAAAAAATTCAAAAAAATATTAAAATATTATTAAAAATTGTCCACGTTAGCACCGGTGATCGGCCGCCGGCCGGCCAGCCTCCACGTCAGCAAAATCCGACCAAAATTGACCGGAATGACAAAATTGGCATAAAGACAAAAAGATTTAGGACTAAATTGGTACAAATACAAAAGGTTTATAACTGAATTTGCACCAAAAAAAGGTTTAGAACTAAATTGGCACAAATGCAAAAGATTTAGGACTGAATTGGCACCAAAAAAAGGTTTAGGACTAAATTGACACAAATGCAAAAAGTTTAGGATTTTTTTGGCACTTTTCCCCATGACTTCCCAAAACTGTTATTGAGATTGTATATGTTTTCTAGATCAAGCCGATCATATCTTAAGAGTTTGCGAGACCCATCTTAAAGATGTATTTGTTTCATGAAAAAAATTTCATGACACTGGAAAACGTTTTCTTCGGAAATCAATTTCTTTAAAAATGGGTAGTTTTCCGTTGTTTGAAACAATTTTCAGTTTGGTTGCAATTTTTGAGGAGGCCTATGTTGCACAGTTAGAGAAATACATTGTTTCCTGTGAAGCTACGGATAGAGAGAGCCCCTTCTAAACTAGCACCGGTTCTCTGCCCAGCAGTAGCACCTCATTTGGATTCCTCCCATTTGATCGGGGAAATCATTTTCCACGCTTTATGCTGTGGTGATTTCTTTTGATGGAAAATGTTTTTCAGTGGGTCATTGATTTTCCATGTACCAAACACAAAAAATTAACAAAAATATATTTTAAAGTATTTTCGGCAAAACAAACCCCCCCTAAGTCCCAACAAAAATCACAAAATTGCGTGTAATTACTGCACTGTAATTGGTTTCGCCCATCATATCAACCATAAACTAAATCTATAAACAAATTGAAGGTGTGAGTGATATAGTTCTATGTGCTTTCCTTGCTGGTGGAGACCCAACCATGCGTGGACAACTCTCAAGTTTTGCATAGTTGCTTGAGTATCAAATTGCATTATACATATTTGACATTTCAATTTATCAATTTAGCTGCAAATTTATTCTTGACCATCTTTTATTATGAACAGTTACGCCGAATTTCTACTTAACATGTTTTTAGAAGCGAATTTCTTCTTGACTTGGGTATATCGATTGTTGAAATGGAAGACATTCTTGGACTTCCAATTCAAAAACTTTGATTTAAATGACATATCGACCTTGAGGACGGTTATAACTTATACGTTCTTATACTAACTTTGACTTCTTGTCTTTTTTTTTTTTGGTAAAGGCCTTTGACTTCTTGTCAGTCAGTATTGTTTCTAAAAAGTTCTATATAAAATTGCATACTATTATTGACCATTAGTCTTACTATTTTTATTTAATCAAAAAAACAATTTTCCACAGTTGGCATATCGGTGTTGAGCATTATACTTGCTCCATAGAGTATAGTTCTATCTAATGCAAGCATTTTTCCGCAATTCAAGAACTCTTCTATATGGAATGTCCTTATCGAGCGTTACACTCACTCTATTCACTTGTGGGTAACGCAAATAATTTCTATTAGCGGTTTATCGTTACTAACAGTTAGGATATCTTCAACTGATTATCAAAAAACTGCATAACAAGACATTAAATTGCAAAAGCAATCCTAATTGTTCGAATTAATAGAAAGGAACGATTGCAAATCGTATTCCTAGTGATGCGCTATTAAAGTTCTGCACATAGAGTTATGTTATCTTCTCCTATTGCAGACAAGGGTCTAATATATGCACTGAGATATGACTACGAAAAACGGGAAACTCATCCAGACTGTAAGAGAAGATCTCCAAAATGCAACAGGCTGTTTAGATGGAGACAGTTGATCATCCAGACGAGCATTAAATTTAGATGGCACAGTACGGAAGAGGATCTAGTTACGTGCAGATAACAATTTTCAGTAATGATGGATATTGACGTCGTCGAAAGTATACCTGCCTTAGTGTTCACTCTGGGCGAGAGCATCCCCGCCACCGGCGTGGAAGCAAATGATACAAAGAAAACTTTCTTATTTGGAGTGTTGCAATAGTGTGTCCGGCTATTTAATGAGGGACTACTGGAAGAAAGGAGTAAGATTTTGGTCTTGATATTGCTAGATATGTTCTTGGGAGCTAAAAGCATAATCAGCTTCACGGGAGTCAGGTTTCTACTTCTGCTACAATTTAAGCATTTCCTTTTCTACTTCTCATTAAGAGAGAAACATATTAGTTTACTTCTCACGCTTAAAGCTTGATGCAAGTACTTACATCTAGTCTGGTATCATTGATAAGGAAGATAAAACACCTGAAATGTGTCGCGGTTTGACTTAGGTTTGAATCCAAAGTAGAGATAGTGAAAGAGAGTGGATTACCATGGCTGTGTTCTTGATATTATTTTAGGTCGCTAGCAAACTGATTCGTAATTAAGCCACAAGAATTTGGCAGGTGCATCGATCTACTTACCTCAATACTTCCTAATCACACATTAATAAAGTTCCATTGATGAGTAACTGTTATGTATTTTGACCTTATATTTGTGCATTCCACATCATATGGACGACCAAACCGATACATAATTAGGTGAAAAGTGTAAGGATCACCGAACTATCCGCCTTCAATTGTACTTACCACTCCAAAGTTTTTAAGCAACAAGCTTTACAGAACATGCCTGTTCAAAAATCATGAACAATAAATGCGACTAAAATAATTGATCCGTTGACCAACCCATTGGCGATGCATAGCCACTCTGCCACCAAAAAACATTTTATTGAAGGGCAATCAACAAAGTAGCTTAGTTCCTGTCATACTATCTGTGTTCTTTTAATGGAAGAACTACGACCAATACCAACCAAAGATGAAACTAAAATTATCACAAATTGCGTGAATAAGAAAGAGAGAACAAGAACAGAAAAACAACCAAACAGAAATCTCAAGACTTTCAATCCAACAGGGCATGGAATGGAGGAAAGAAAAAAAAATGAATTACGTTTCTCCAATATGTTTATCCTTCAAGAAACTAAGAGGGATAGAACATATCAAACTGAATGATCTCCCATGCAAATTATCAGGAAAACTTGAAGACAAAATTACGCTAGATTACTTCACTCACTTTACAATTCACAAGGAAGATGCAACTAGCCTAACCCCCACTGTTCCATGGTCTCAGCAACACTTTCTTACACCTTTCTTCATCAGCTTTGCAGACTGAAAAATATGAACCAAAAGAGTTCTGTACATTCTTAAACTAAAGGAGGCTCAAACAATTTTGTAGACATAGCTAAAAACTAGAGGATCCTCACAAAAGACGTAATTCTTACAGAGCAACTGTTGTCTTTAGCCATTGCATCACATATCATCCCCCCCACAAATGAGGGCATATAGCTGCTTTGCTGTCCCTGAAACATCAGCGATGCTTCTCAGAGGAGATGTGATCTCTTCAGACATTGTCAACAATAGGACCCTGCATTCTGATACCGAAAACAGAAGTTGTTAATTCCAGCTGTCATTTCATGCAGAATGGAAACTTTTCCCCTGCTACAAGAATATTGTAGCATTACTCCTACCTCGACAATTAGAAGATATCCTCCTTTGATTACTCTATCATAAAGTCATTGGCATCAGCTTTTTCAAAATGAACATGATTGCCAATCAGTGGGAAATGTCAAGAGGTAAAAATTTGGATGTCCCATTGCCAAATAAAACAACAGAGGATTAAGGGTGTCGGTGGTGGGGATAAAGAAGCTCAAGATGCAGGAGTTTTTACAAGAAATTCAAGAGCGGTTTGTTGATGCAAAACGGTTGCAATATGACTTATACACCACAAACCAAAGGTTGACAAGCAAGGTGCATCAAAATCACCTGGTTAGTAAGTTTATCAAAGGCAATAGTACAAATTTGGGCACTCTAAAATGCAGACCCAATCTCTTATCTCAAATTAATTGGCAGTGCAATTGCTTGCATGGAAGAAACCAACCTGGAATTTTGCAGAAATTGAGAATTGAAAATGAAGCAAGAATCTTGTGTTCCATTCGTTCACCACTTTCCAGTTTCTCTTTCAGCTGAGGCACAAGTGCTGAAAAGACTAAAAGCTGGTGTTCGGCATCACTTAGTGAAGAAAGAGCAGAACTCAACCATGCCACAGTGACAAGACACACTTGAACCATATTCGAGTCCCTTGAGCTCAAACATTTCGAGATTGCATCTATAAATGATCTCCTTCTACTGCCAAGAAGTGATTCTAACAGGTTTTTCAGCCACTCTCGATGAGCTGAATCTTCATTTTCCTGTAAAATCAACCTAGATAAGTTCTTCAAGCAAATATTTACATGTACAAAGATATACAACACAGATAAGCTCTCTAAGTTCTCAGAGTTAAGATTATAGATTTGCAATCAGCTTGCCAACTTGGTATTACAGATAGCTGGGCAAGCAAGAAATCGCTAGAGATTGAACTGAATGTTTGCAAAGAATGTCCCACAACATAATTGAATTCTGAAGTAAATATGCTGCTCTTCTCATATGACTGAAGGTTCAACCAACAAATGGAGTAAAATGAGAGCATCTGAGAGATAATGAACCATAAATTTCTCTCTTCCCTTAGATACTGTGGCTTACTAATAAAATTAGTCCTCCAAGATTTCTCCATCTTCGAGACTGTTGAACTTTCACTGTGTTCCATTGGTCCAACATGCAATATACTTCATGACAACTTGAAGATGAACAAGATTTTCAATGAATAGCTCTAAATTCCCTATTGCACACATTATGTACTTCCAGATGAAAATATTTTCCGGTTCACACAACTTTTAGTTATAATTAAGCCAAAAGTACGGTAAGAAGAAGATAATAGAGCCAATCGTACAAATGAACAAGTATCGTCGGCGAGAAATCCATGCTGTTCATTGTCACAAGTGATTGCTTTGTAGGTCTCACTGCATCCTTCTTGCTTTAAAATCCAATCCTCTGGGGATAACATTTGAGAAAATGAGAAGTGTCCCCCAAAAACTAGAAGTGCTTTGCAGCACCTTTCTTGAACATTTTCATCATTTAAGCTTAGATCAAGAGCCAAGGAAATTGCATCAACAGCCTCTTCTCTGTATATGCTGTACTTCCGAGGTTCTACCTGCACCAAAGTGTTATCTTAGCCTTAATTTTCTGGAATGGATAACCAAAAAATAAGAGTAGGCTTCATTAAATCTGCAAATTCACACTACATCTTCAAATTCCAATACCAAGTTAATCACCATAAAATTTCATCATACTCACCGAGGCATATCTTACAGATGCAACTCAAAAATGGGCAAGAAGAGAAGTTACGAATATCAAATTCAAAATCCAATAAAATCCCAAAAACTACAAAATGAGTAGTCAAGAAAGTATACCAGTAGATCAAAGTGCAGCAAAAGTATGGCAACCAAAGGTTTTTCATAATCTGGAGCACTTCGTAGATACAAAAGCAGAACATGCATTGCATTGACCATCTCTTCATTGGTTAGGTTACCCAAGAAAGATACGACATCCTTCCTCCTGTTAAGTCAAACAAGAATACTAAGTATCATGCCAAACCATTGTAGAATAGCTTAGGTTCAATCTGCTACTACAGGTTCTCAATATGTTTAAGTTACTTCCTCAAAACCAAAATCACACTCTCCAACATAATCAGGGGAGACCAAGGTACTAGAGATACACAGATATATCATAAAAGGACATCCAGGTACTTGTACTCCCAATCCCTTTGGTATAGCTATAGCTATGTTGTAACCTAGCCGCGTCGTAGTTGTGCCTGTTGTGTGTTGTAACATGTGACTTTGGCAAAGTACAATAATACAGCACCCTTGAAGCTGGGTGAAGAAGCTTCCCAGAAGCTGCCATGAAAAACTGCAGCTGCAAGGGCCTTGCAGCTGTGAAGTATTTGCCAAACAACATATAAAAACTGAAGTACCAACTTTTACAATTGTAGCTGCTGGCGAGAAATTGCATGGTGTGCTTGTTTGATATAATTTTTCACGCAGCAACTACAGCTATGGAAATGAGTCTTGCAACTATCATGAAGTGTTTGGCAAATTCCTCACAGCTACAGCACCTTCAAATATCCAGCAGCTGTTAAGGAGCTGTCTCACCCAGTTTCAAGGTACTGTAGCGTTAAAACATATATCGCCAAAAACACAAATTACAACACTTACAGACGGTCACACCTATACAAAACACACACTAAACACCCTCCCAATAGATAAAGTTCTCATAAAGGATCTTAAGGCCATTGTTTCATGTTTCGGATACCAAAACTTAAAGGACCATCAAAACTTGACCAAAGTTCACTGGAATCGTAAATCATGTTGCTAAAGGAAGCAATTTACAATAGGCCATTAAAATCACACAGGCCATGTCATTTTGATGTCGTCTTTTTCAATCTATGCAATCAAGGTCAGATGAGAAATCCTCAAACCATAGCCATATGACCAGCATGCTTCATCTTTTCTTTCCAATTCTCATTCTTTACCTCCTCGTTAATCAGATTGTACTTTTTTTCTAGGGATTAAAGTGACAAATTTAGAATGCCTTACAGAATTGCTAATCCCACAAATGTATTAGCCCCTGCGGTCATTCAAGATTTCTATCATATTGCCACAACAAAATTAAAGATTCTTTTTTTTTTTTTTGGAGAGAGGCCTCCAAGCAGGAGATCTATATTTCAGAAATTTCACCTCATTTAGTGCAAAGACTTGTGATTCCTCGCAAGCAAGAACAACAAAGTTTCGGATCATAAATTAAACCTTGGCCTCATTTCACATTTAATGAGCAGTTATTCCTCAAGCCACACTTTCCACAGCTCCACTTTTACCCACAAATGACTTCTCTACTTGATTTAAATGAGGAAAAATTAGAAAAAGACTATTATCTAATGATGCTTCTTCTTATGTATTTGCTACATGTGCATGCAGATGCTAAATTGCCGGAAGTAACAAAAATATCTCCTAAGCAATTCACTACTACAACATATATTCTTCGTACCTGTTCAGACAAATAATTTCAATCAGCAAGCACACTGCATTTCTTCTCACTTGGATCTGCTTGCTGTGCATCAAATCAAGAAGGAATTTGCTACTTATGCCTTCTGCTATCTGGTTCCTGCAACTTGCATCTGCTTCAATACAACACAACATGAGTTCAAGAATGTTCTTTTTCTCTTCTGTTGGTCCTGATTCAGACCTTTGGATGAGATATTCCAAACCTCCAAGAGATATAAGTTGCCCAGCATTTGCAATTCGTGCTTCTTTATCAGAAGTTATAAGCAGTTGCTCCAACATAGAGATAGCTCCAGTATCTTTGTGCTCAAACTCGTGCCCTTCACTTTTGACCACTGTTTGCGAGGAAAAAGCGATACGATTTTTGCAGCATTCAGATGTCCAACTATCAATTACACGCTTAATGACAATATTTGTAAGCGGCAAACATAAGCATTCCAGAGTTTTTCCTGTCATTGGACAAGTTCTATTCCCCTGGTCAAACCATTTGCCGATTGCCACTCGTTCATATGTTTGACCAGTCTCCAGGGTCACTGGGTCTTCAAACAACTTTCCCGTAAGTGGACAAATGAAGTGCTTCAAAATGCTTGAGAAGGACTGTCCTTGCAAGCTTTCTTGACTTCCACTCTCTACAAGTGGAAATATACAAAATAGCGTTAGTCGTCATGATTAACCACTCAATACATCAACGGCAGTTTTTCATAACTCACCTTCCACAGAAAACTTCACTTGGATTGTCTGCAGAGGAACAAGAGTCAACTTATTATAATCATTGGAAATTAAACATTGACAGTACTCTTAAGCAGTAAAAGAAGAAGGAATAACAAGTCCCAGTTTCGAAGCAATCAGAAGGAAGAAAAGAGCAGTCAACAGGAGATAGACAGAGCTTGTTGAGGTTCAAAAAATGGACTCACATTGGTGGAGGAACACTGAATTTGTTGAGAACCATCCACATTTTGTTGGCTTCTGCCAGAATTGCTGTCCTCGTCATCGTTGGCTTCTGCTAGTGAAATGCTAGCTTCTCTTGAGCCCCTTCCTCCCCCAACTATCAGAGGAAGCCCATCTTCCTACATAGATATGAGCCTGTGGATGAGCACAAACAGTGAAATGCGGGAGCAAGTTTTACTGTTTCAGGTCATGCAACTTCCAGTGCATAAATGAAATAAACAACTCTTCCTGGTCAGTATGAATCAAATCTGTCAACACGATTATCAGTAGATCCACAAAAAAGCCTACCTCTCTTTTAGCTTTTAAATTGCAAGGACAACCCTTTCATTTATGGTAAAGAATGAACTCAATGTACAATGGAAGAGACCACCAAGAAACATGGATAGTATGTTGCAAATGCTTCAAAATGAGGAAGGCTACAACTTACAAGTGCTTCATCTTGAGGGTTCTTGGTGTGACTTTCCACACTACATCGATCGATATGTTTTACTGTCTCAGAGGAGTATGTTAATGTCTGCTTGGCTTCAATACTAGAGCTACCAGAGCTTATAGAACTTTGACAGTTGTCTGCTTCAGCTTCAGTATCATCCAGTCCAGGTTTACTTGAGCTGCCGAATACATCTTCATACAATTTCCTACTTACCATTGGCTGAGCATAAAAAGGGCCAACCGCTTGAGGTAGCTTTTCAGAATGGCCACGTGAACCATTAAACTGGAACTCCTGAAGAGATAATGAAGGAATATTGATGGAGGGTATAGATGGAGCTTCAAAGCCCTCCGTGAGCCAATCCTTATAATAAACTGCAAACTGATAGGTACCCGAATCAAGAAATTCATTATACACTTTGTCAAGAAGCATCAATCTCCTTTCCTTGTTTGGAGTATCCTCAAGAGAATCAGCTTCCTGACTATGCCAGAGCTTCAAATGTGAAAGATGAGGATAGAACAGATTTTCCCATAGTTCAGGTAGCAAAGTGGTCCGAGCTTGGAAAGGTGAATCAGAAAAAACTTGCAAAAGATGCTTTGCTGAAGCTCTATCTTTCTTCTGTAGCTTATATATCACACTCAAATACAGGTGAGCACAAGCTGACAAATGATAATTTGGGATCCCACAAGTGAAACCATCCTTTAAGTCATTGGAATTCAAGCCAGTAACAACACTGAGCTGCAATGAAGCTCTTTTGAAATCCTTTGCAGTTGTATACTCCTCTGCAGCATTTTCTACCGTATCAATTGCTTGCTTTAGATTGGCAATGACCTTGTCCTCATTATTAGAATATTGTTCCGGCGCAATGGAATTAAGACAGGAGAAGCAATTATTGTGAAGGGTTGTACGGAAACCCTCGTCCTTTAAATAGCGCTTGCTATATCCAGTTAGGATGGAGATTGTGGCTTGGACAGCAACTTCATCAAGCGCAGGTACAAACTCAGGAAGTGTCCCATGAACATGCTTTGGATTCTGACTGTCCTCAAAGCTTTTACCGTTTAATGAGCTTCCATTAGATTTTTCGTTGAAATTTTTGGGCTGAGTCTGCCCAGGTAGATGCGTCTTTGAAGTGCTACTGTGCTTCTCATTCAGTTTCATGTCCTTTCCTATGTTCTCTCTGTATTGTCTGCTTTTGTCACCCCCATCAGAAGGTTTGTCCATCGTCCACACTTCATTAAGATATATATCCTTTATCCTCTCGCTACTGTCCGCATCAATGTCAACAATCTCTTTTCCAGGCATATAATCTGAAGAACTGGCATTAGATCTTCTATCCTCCAGTAGACCAGGGGAATGTTCGGATTTCTGATGAGTCTCTTTCCTTGATCCCCCATCCACTCTCTCTCTAATTATTGGACCAAACCTTGACCTCGGAAGCTTGATACTATCGTCTTTTGATAGTTTACTTCTGAAACTGTATCTTGATGCATCAGACCTAGTCCTCTGTGTCTTGTTTCTATTTCCATATGAAGAATCTAACCTGTGTTGGCCGTGTAAACAGTGAATAGGCACAGTAACTGTATCCGAATTGACAGTTCTTGACCTTGTCATTGATTTTCTCCCTCTAAAGCCTTCCTCTGCTAGAAGCTCCTCTAAGGATGATGCCATTTGTGTTAAAAACAGAAATTTGTTCCACCGTGGTTCTGACAAATCATGTAAGGAATTAATAATGAAGCAAAGAATATTCATTCCAGGTTTCGAAAACAAAGAAGAAATAAAATGATGGATATCAAATTCACGGCCCTTAAATCCTTATAAAATCTCATTTGGCAAACTAACAAAAAATCTTAAGGGATGACTAAGGTCCTCATTTGTCAATTTGAAAGCACTCACCCTCAGCCCATGACTTTGTTTGACAAACCGATATAGTCAATACCTCAAACAAAGATTTCAAAGTAATTACTTATCACATCTCAAAATAGCAACCGGATAAATCATGCTTTCGAGTAACGTGAGGAAATCAAGTATATCATAGATTTCTTATAAGAAAGTTGCGTAACTTACCATCACCTCTGCAACCACCGCCACAAACTCTGAATTGCCTCCGCCATCACCAAACAACTGCTGCTAGCACTGTGGATCTTCGCTCGTTGCCCTTAAACAAGGGCTAAAGGCCTTCGCTGCCAGCACCACAACTCATCAGTCCCCATAGCCAGGCATTTATCAAACACAAGCATCGTAATCTTTCGAAGGAAAGTCTCAGTCTTCTATCATTGCTAAGAATTCAGAAAAATATCACTCTATAAATTGTACTCAAACGAAAAATAAGTGTCCTGAGGCTCTTCTTTCCTACTTTGAAACAACCTACCGAATTGAAAGCTGTTGCAGGAGAACAAATCTTACTTTAAAAAAACACACACACGATGCACACGCAGCACCTCTCTCTTAACTTCCAACGTTATTCTTGCTTAGGTGGTCGGGGATCATACCTAGGATCTCCTCCCACGATCCAAGCATGCGCTCAACTTCATCCCGCCTCTATTCACGCGCGCGCCCCGCTAAATTCCAACGCCAATTAGCGACCCTCGGAACCACCCAGGGCGAGCAAAAAGACAGAGGAACGAAGCGACCCCCACCCACAGGCCCACCGAAGAGTCCCGACGCGAGGAGGAGAGAAGGAAACGATGGAGACGCCGGTCGCGCCGAGGCCAGCTTCTTCCTAAAGGCGGAGAGACAGAGAGAGAGAAGAGACAAGGAGAAGAGAACAAGACAGAAGGAATGAGGGAGCGACGGGGAAGGCCTCGGAGCTGAGGACGGCGACAGGAGGAAGCCGACAAGATCCACCGCGGCCTCGTCCTGATCCTGCGACATTTGTATGGGATCGAATGGCGCGAGCGAGACCGCGACCGCGTCGAGAGCGACGTGCGGCGAAGCTTGCTTCTCTCTCTCTTCCGCTTTCTTTAACGGCGGTTTGGTTCGCTCGCTGTCGCCATTGCCGGCCGAAGGGGAAGAGCTTCCCGCGTCCTCGCCCGGTGCTGCTTGGTAGTACCATCAGCAGTTGGCGCGTGGGTACGCTTCGGGTACGCCAAATGGAGAGCGCGAAAGCGACGGGCGCCGGGGTCAAAAGTTTTGACCAGGCTCCGACCGCTGGCGGGAGGACACGTGTCCGGGTCGGATCCGTCGCGATCAACACAATTACGGTGATCCGGGGGGCCCGATTTGTCGAATTCGGGTTCTTGCGAGTTTGTGCCCGCCGGCTGCGGCGGCTGGTCGGCCCCTCCCCGCGAGGTCGACATTTTTCACCCGAAGAGCACCTCTTTTCCAGGATTAAAAGAAAAGGAAAACGAAAAAACCAAAGCTCCGTCAGGCCCTACCCCTCTCGCACATCGACTGAACATATCCAGTATCCACTGATCAAATCAAGAAAAAGAAAAAAAAAAAAAGGAGGGGGGGGAGGAGGGGAGGGAAACAAGGAGGAGGAGGACGAACTATCGGCTGCAGAAAGAGAAGGAGCAACCACCAGCTACGAGGACGGAAATGGCGATTCCGGAGCCGAAACCGGAACCATGCGAGGCGCCGGAGCTCCGATCGGCTGAGCTCCAGCAGAACGAGCTCCCCCCGCTTACTTCTCCAGCAGCTAACCACCGGAAACCCCCCCGCTGAGAATCGAACTGCGGCTCGCCAAAGATCAAGCTGCGAGAAGCTCTTCCGAGCACGAGAGAGAGAGAGAGAGAGAGAGAGAGATGGAGAGAGATGGAGAGACAGAGACGGTGTGATGCTTTAAGCTATACTTAGAAGAGAAGGAAGCAAAGAGTGCGTGCAAGAGCGAGCGAGGTAGAGATAGAAAGAGAAAGAGAAAGAGAAAGAGAAAGAGTGTGGTCGGATTCCACCGTGGCAAAAAACGAGTCCCTCTCCATTCGACACGTGTCGCATGGCCCCACCCGGTCAGACATCTCCCTCTTCCTTCCTTGGAATTTTCAAAATTAAGCCCTCTCGCGCGAGAAAATATTGGGTGCAGCTCTGATTCCACCGTGGCAAAATCCGAGTCACTCACCGAGCGACACGTGTCTCCCGCGCCCCACCGCGTCAGAGCTGAAATATTTTGAAAAAAAATAAGACTCTCTCTCTCCTCTCTCTCTCTCTCTACTTCGCGCTCGCGCTCTCTCTCTACACACTCTCTCTCTCTCCACTCACGCCTCCGAGACTCCGTCGCCTACGACGAACGACGCCGACGCCACGTCCTGGCCGATGCCTCGCCGTTGCCCTAGCCCCCGCCTCGACTCGCTCTGTTGTTCTCGCCGTCTCCATCTCCGCCCTACCCGTAGCCTCCGCCTCGACGCTTTGCAGTTCTCGCCGTCTTCGCCGTCCGATGAACCACGTCGCCGCCTCCGACGAAGCCCCGAGAGGTACAGATTTACTCGAGATTTAGTTTACTCCAAGTGGATTTCAGAATATATCCTTTATAATTCATTTTCTTCTCTCTTTCAAATTTTTATCAGCCATTCAAGGAGAATGAGTTTGAACAGAGCACTGAGGTTGCAATTATGCATCAGTAGAGCCACCGGTGAGCGTTTCCCTGATAGCAGTAGTCTCTATGTGAAGCTACCAGCAACTGTTCATGTCAAATATTTAATCATATCCGTCAAGTGATTTAGTTATTATTAATGGATGAGTTTTCTGTAGCAGATCCTTCAAGACTTTTTTCTTTTCTTTAGCTTTATGATTTGTGATGCTTCATGCGTAGGTTAGGATGATTGTGCTGGCTATTTTCCATGATATAAATTTTATATGTGACTGTTCTCCTGTTCCACCCTACAGGTTGGATGAACTTGAGCTACAGATGTTCATCCTCCTTTATATCCTTTACGATGCCCTACTAGCTGCAATTTGATAAATAAGGCTGTGTTTTATTGTTGTGAGATCTATCGTTTTGGGTCCTGCGTAACCTTTTCTGGATGTTAAATTCTCTGTAAGTTTCTTGAAATTGCAAATACCATGATTAGAGTTTCTGAAACTAGGGCTATATGACAACTGAAAATATACCTTTGTTCTCATAGGATCTTGATTATGATTTTGAAATCTCCGAATTTTCTATCTCATTTCATATCACTTTAACCTGCAGCTCACTTTCTGATCATTTCTGATAGTAATTAATTTTTATGCCCTACTCAATGTTTTGTTATATCTCTATCTGTGATAGAATTTGGGAATTCAACATCTTCTGATTTAGTTATCCTGTAATCAACTGGAAATTTTCTTGTAATGACAAAAAAACATTATTATTTTCGTTGTCGTCGTCATTATTATTACTATCATCTCCAACTTAACTAGAAACTTTCTTTTAATGATAACAGCATATTCATCCTTCTTTTTGTCCCCATTGTACTTTATGAATGGTCAATGAATGTTTGTTCTTTTGCTTTGATCAGGGCTGCATACAAACGATATGCTGACACAATCAAATTAATTCTCTTATCCTTTCCCAACATTTGTTTACCTTTCTTAGTAATGCCTTATATTTATAAACTGTTGTATGCAATTACTAACATGAATTTTAGTGGCTTTCCAATTTTTTTTCAATTAAGTAATCCAATTGTCGCGACCCTAAAAATTTTTATCAATTTCTCGGGCTAATGGATTATTAAGATTGAACTTAACTCGGGCCCTCCCAAGCCCTACCAATTCGCAACTTAAGGTTTAAGTTCTTAACGTGCAAATGTTTTCATGCTTGGAGTCGCCACTAATCAATTTGCGGTAGGTCGATTAGAAACCTAAATAAAACATAGGGAGATATGCTTTATTCCTACGAACCAGAGATTCTAAACCCGGGAACTTGATTACGCTAGATCTAGTCTAACGCCCTTTCGGTGCCTTTTCTTTTCAAAAATATTTTGGCAGACAGTTTGGATCCATTTTAACTTAATTACTAACATGTGATGTGTTCATGCGGATGCGCAAACCATCAATTTAACACCCAAGAAAGCGTTAAACAAATTGCAAATTTGGAAGAAAGACTTACCTCGAAGCAACGCAAGCATCTGCATTGTTAGCTAGCAAATCACATCAATCAACCCTAATATGATTTCTAATTAACAAGCAATTCACTCAAAACTTTTCTTTTTTGATTTTCACTTATTTAAATGAAGGCTAGCTTATATGCAATGATGTGCAAAAATATGACATGCGAATTAATGCAACCTAACATGCAAACTATATGTCATGCGACGACGTGACTTAATTCTAATGACGGATGCAATGATATATTTTTTTGGTATTTTCTGATGAAATTCGGAATTAAAAATATGCCTAAAATAACATGCAACCTATGATGACTTCTCTTTTTTGGTATTTTCTATTAAAATTCGGAATGATAAAAATACCTAAAATAACATGCAACCTATGATGACTTAATCTACCCTAGAATGACTTATTTTTTGGGATTTTTGTGTAAAATTCGGAATAATAAAATAACGTGAATAATCCGTTAGGATTAAAATAATACCTAATTTAAACTAGGAAACATACCACCTTAAGTCCTAATTTAAATTAAATATTTCTCTCATCCTTTGGGATATATTCAAAATTCCTAAACATGCAAAATTCTAATTCAAATCTAAATGATATTTTTTTGAATTTTCTGTTTTATTTGAAAAGGAAAGAAAGCAATCTAAACATGGATAGCAACCACTTTCAAATCGACCACGCGATCCGCCAAATTTGTTTCAAACTCGGATTAGGCACAAAAATCGAACTATCGGTCATATCTATAGGGTTATAGATATCGACGGAAAGTCGATTATTTAAATTTGAAAAGCTAATGAAATTTATCATCGTATCCAAGTGATTATGGATAGGATGATAATTTCTCGTATCGCCGCGTATCGAACCTTAGGGTTAAGGTCAAATAGTCGTCCAGATACGTTGCTAAATTAGAAAATTTTCCTAATTTGAATATTTAAAAATATCGTGGACATATCGAACATTATCCTAAGATATCAGTAAACCAACGAAGAATATCCACGGAATATCTAAATATTCGAATCAGGAAACGGAATATTCTGAAAATTTACCGGATAACGATCATTACCTAATTTGGATAACTTCCAAATTCGAATCACGTGGATCGTGATTGGACTGCAGATCGGGATCGGCGACGTCGGTGACGGGATGGCGACGATGACGACGACACCGGCTGGGCTATTCGGTGGGCTCACCGGCGGCTGGTGAGGCTACGGCGCGGCCGGAGTGGCGTCTCCGGTGGGCTGTGGACAACGGCGACAGTGGCTGTGGACAGCGGCACGTCAGCGAAGCTCCGGCTAGACGATGGCACAGCAACAGCGGCGTGGTTGAGGCGGCGGACTGCTCCGGCGGTGGCAAGCAGCAGTGGCGTCGAGACGGTGTGGAAGCAGGTCCGGCAGCTTCACCGGCGAGGTGCTCAACGCGGGGAAGCTCACGGTGGGCGCAGCTGAGGCTCAGCTCTCCGGCGGGAACGGCGGAGCAGGGGCGATGGCAGGGACGTCCGGCGTGGCAATGTCGTGCAGGGGCGGACAGCAGGCGGCTCGGCATGGCGAGAGGCTGCTGCGTGCAGCGAAGGGGCTGCTTCGCCGGCGACGGCGTCAGGCAATCTCCGGGCGCGCAATGGACGGTGACGAACAGGACCGGCGGTTGCGGTGAAGTGCGGGCAGTGGCGGGCGTCGGGCACGCGGCACGACTGGCGGCGGTGTGGACCGGTGCGGCGGACGGCGCATGGTGGGGGGTCTCGACGGTGGCTGTGACGTGCGCGGCGGCAAGCAGGGGAAGCGGACGTCGGCGTGAAGAGCGGCTCCGGCGTGCGGCGGCGTGGGTGCACGGCGGTCGGCAGCGTACGGCGTGGGCCCTTGCCGGCGTCTCCTCCCTTCTTCTCACTCTCTCTCTAAAAAAAAAAAAACTCTCTCAAAATTCTGATTTCTGAAATTGTGATCTCCCCTAATTCTGACCTAAAACATGTTTATATAATCCTAAACTATGTCAATTAGATGGGCTCTATAGTCCTAATGGGCTTAGACTTGGGCTTAGGTCTAATTAACATTAAAATGAGCTGAATTATCTTGGGCTGAATTAAACTCAAAATATAATGGGCTGAATTAAGCCCAAATTAAAACGACCGAGCCCGTTCGTCTTGAAATTCCCTGCCCTTGCATTCCCGAGCGAACCGAGTTTCGTTTAATGAAATTTAAGCTCGTTCGCCATCGCCAATTTGATGTAAAAAATGCAATTAAATTAACGTGAATCTAAACTATATGTTATGCAATTTAAATATTTTTTGTTTAGGGGTTAAAAATTTAATCCCTAATTTTTTATGCAAACTACACTAAATGTTCGGTAAAAATTTAGGTGTCAACACCAATAAAAAAGTTGGTAAATTAAGAAAAACAAATAAGTTGACAACTAATTCAAATAAGAGTTGGCAACTCAGAAATAATTGATAAATTAGAGAAAAGTTGATTTTAAACACAAGTTGGTAAACAAAAAGAAAAGGGAGTAATTCAAAGAAAAATCAACTCGGTGAGTAACTAAAATGAAAATTCATAGACCAAAGCTAGCTGATTGGATAAAGTTGGTAAATCACTTTAATTTAGATTGGTAAATTTAAGATGATACTAAGAAATGCAATAAAAATGTTGAAATGATATGATGAATCAATTAAGTAAAACAGCTAAGCGAGCGTCTGTAAGTAACTCAAATGAGAGTTGGTAACTTGGTATTACATGGTAATATAACGGGAGAAAAATCAGTGAGACACATAGTTTAGGTTTTTAATCTCTTAAAAGGGCTTGTAAATGCAATGGGTTATTAACCAATGAAAATAAAAGGTAGTAACTCGATAGAGAAACTGATAGATTGAAAAAAAAAATGAAACGTTGGTAGATTATTCAAATGAAAGTTGATAACTTAAAACTATTAGGTAATTTATCTATAAAAAGCCAATAAGTCACTTTAATTTAGATCAGCACTTAATATAAGAGTTAGTGAATTCAGAGAGTTACTAAATTATACAAATAAAAGTTTCCCAGTTAATACAAAATTTGATAACTCGCCAACTTTAAAAAGACTTGATAACTCCGTAAAAATATTGCGAATTACCGGCAAGTTATTCGTAAAGAAGAAAGAAATTCACTGGTCACTCTATATCAACAATTGCTTTTTCTCACTCATGAACGCTTAATGAATCTTATCTTAACGACAAAAATAGAAGAAGGAAAAATTGGCAATTTGGAAACGCAGGACAATAGAATTTTGCTTGGTTGCGTCATGTTCGTTCAGCTGCTCTTCCAGTTCTTTGGAAAAACACCAACCTAAAGATGCGTCTGTTGCTGATCTAAGAAAACGATTCGTTTACACTGTTTCTCGACAGTAGAAAATCATCCATGTGCTTCATGCTGTCCAAGGAACTTAAACCATGAGGATTATTTCGCATCCTGATCATAAGCTTATGTAACTATCACGTGATTAAGAAATTTGAAGTATGTAATTTACGATGAAGGATTATTGTTTGCCGTGTGCATGCTACATGTCTCAGATTTTTCAGGAAAAATTATCTAAAAAGTCATGTATGTATTACACTTTAGTCAATTTACTCCTAAACCTTTAAAATTTGCTAATTGAATCTTAAATTTTTTTTTTCATATTTTGCCAATTGAGTCTATCTGGCCGATTTTAATCAGAAATCGCTAACATGGATAATTGTTTTTAAGAAAATGATTTTTTTATAATTTTGAATTTCTTTCTTTTCTCTTTTATTATCCTTTTTTTTTGCCAAGTCTAGCGAGAGTCGCTAGCCAACCCTCGCCTGCCAATGGGCAAGGGCCGGTCGACCCTCATCGGCCACCGAGTGATGATCGCGAAGCCCTTGCAGGTCAACAGCATGGGTCGCAGCCCTTGCTTAGATTTGGCGAGGGTCGCAAAGCCCTCACCCAATGCCTGATGAGGATCAGCTGGCCCATGCCTATGACTGGCGAGGGTTGGCCAACAACCCTGAGGGACTTGGAAGGAAAAAAAAGAAAAACAAAGAAAAGAAAAAGAAGAAAAAAATCATAATTTTTTTTAAAATTTATAAAAAAAATGTACATGTCAATGTCAACCGTGCCAGATAAAAGACCAACATTCACATAAGCGATTTCTTGCTAAAATTGGCCAGACAAACTTAATTGACAAAACGTGAAAATGTTTAGTACTCAATTGAAAAATTTATATTTAAATTAGTGAAAGTGCAATAGGATAATCACTCCTTGGGCAATTTTGCCAAGATTTCCATGATCATAAGCTTAGGTAATCTTCATTGCTAGCAACTTTCCTTGGTTGGGAATAAAGACAACAGGAGTGCCGTAATTTTCATATAGCGCTCACTTCAATAATAACTTTTTGTTCGCTCACCTAAGTGTCACATCGGAGTAAAATAGATCATTTGAGTGTCACTTCCGGCAAATCGTCCTACGTGGCTTTTTTAATTAATTTTCCAACCGACGTTGATATTTTAAATGTTTTATTATTATTTTTTGAATTTTATTTATTTTTTAATTTTGATTTTAGTTTTTGTTTTTGTTTTACTTTTTTAAGTTTCTTTTTTTTCAAGGTCGGCAAGGGTCATCGGTGACCCTCACCCGTTGCGAAGCCCTCGCCCAATGGGCAAGAGCTGCCTTGCCCTCTGTCGCGAAGGCTTGGGCAAGGCCATCGTGGCATCACCAGCAGTGGGCAAGGTCGCGAGGGCCGTCACCAAATTTGGGCGATCGCAGGCAAAGCGACCTCATTAGATCTGGCTGTGACGCCTTGCCTGCAGCCGCGTAGATATGGCGATAGCCCTATCCCATCTGGGCGAGCGCTTTGCAGTCGATGAGGGTTGCCATTGACCCTTGCCGACATTAAAAAAAATCTAAAAAAAGGAAAAGAAAAATTCAAATTTCAAAAAAAAGTAATTACGAAATTCCAAAAAAAAATTCAAAAATTCAAAATATATTAAAAATTATTCACGTCAGTGCTGGCGAAGCCACATCAGATGATCCGCGTCCACGTCGGATGATATTTAAGTGATCATTTTTTTAAATTTATGGCACTCGAGTAAGAAAAAAAGAGTTACGGCACTTAAGTGAGCGCCGTACGAAAGTTATGGCATTCTTAGTGTTATTATCTCCTTGTTTACTTGGGACTTTTGATGTTGACTCATTCGCGACGCTCGTTACTTTCTTATGAAGTCTCGTGACTTTCGTTAACTTTGCCTTCTTGTAATGATATTAGGTTTTCTGAAATTCCCGTGAGCTTTGTTGGTGAACAATCAATTCATCGTAACTTTCCTTCCGCCTATGTAATTGTGTCCTCGCCGAGGGCAATTTATTTGTCACGTAGCTGTTTGCAACTTTTTTCAAGGACATGATTTCCTTTTTGTCGTTGTAACTTGTAAGTTCATCGGATCCCGTGGTCGTACTATTTCACTGAAAATAGTAATTTACCTAAGTTAATTGTAAACTTCGTTCTTGAATTTTTAATAAACTAGCTAATTGATCTTAACTTTCCTCTGACAGTTTACACTTTGCATATCTTTGGTAACTTTTCTTTACGTGACGTGATCCGTAATATTCCAAAAAAAAAAAAGATGGCAATCTGCCGAAGTTAGCTACTAAATTTCCTTCTCATAATGTTAATAAATTAGCGATTGATCGTAAGTTTCATTTTGACATCCATCATTTCCTAATAGTAACTTACCCATTACGTATTTTTGGTAACTTTTCTTTACAGTCTAGAAGATTTTCATTTTGTCGTATAAGTTATGTGAGTTTCCTGGTTTGTAATATTTTACAAAAGGAGTATTTCACCTAAGTTACTTGTAACTTTCTTTTGCCCTACAGTTAACAAATTACCTAATGGATAACTCTCCTTTGTAGTTTGTAAATTTGTCCTCACTAATAGTGATTTACCAGTAAATTATCCTTTCATAACTTTAATTGGAACAACATAATTTACCTTTTGTGTTGGCAAGTTTTGTGTATCATGTCATTCATTCGTAGATAACAACCTATTTGAATTAATAGCAAATATCCTTTTGTTCTACTGTTTCGAATAAAACATTCACCGTAACTTTTCCTTACACTTCGTAGATATCTATAAACAATGATTTGGTAATTCTCCTTACACATTGTAACGTCTATTAATCAAATGTAAGTTTGATTATCTTTGCAGCTTTAACTTTTCTTTAGTGCTGACAAGTTGCTATAGAGAATCGGTTTTGCCGGTTTTACTTTTTAGAACAGGTCTGATGGATCACGATTTTTCTCTTTTTCTCTAACAATCCACATTATATGGGAGACCCATCCCTTAGAAACACTTGAGGACCATAAAATTTCCTATATATGTTTGAATCTCCTTTTATCAATATGGACCACCATATTCTATAAGATAATATACTCTCGTTCAAGGTGTATTTGTCACGTTGCGAAACTTGATTGTGTGGGCAACCTACGGATCTTAGCGCTTGGACCTCAAATTCCACGAGTTGAACTCGGATCCAAGATACACATCCGATCTTGTTTTGCCATGTGATTTGAAGTCAAGCTTGGGGTCCAAATCTCTAGCCTTAGTCTGAAAGTCCCCCGGACTATGATCAGGCATTCAAATTTTCAAGTCTAGGCCTCAAGCTTCAAATTCGAGGCTTTGGCTCTAGGGGTCAATCCAAGTGTTGGATTGGAGTTTCTTTATCGAAAAGCAAATTCTATGGTCTTCTAATAGAATGTTTCAAATGAGGGATAATAGCACCAATAGTTCACAAGATCGTTTATGAATTTTTAATCCATGTAATGTGATTTATAAACTTTGACTCAGTGCGTAATGTCTTCCGTGAATTTTTAATCTATTTAACGTGATCGCTATACTAGTCATTCCGCTCGTGTTATTTTTAAATGGTCTAGGGACCAAATTGAATATAAATCAAAACTTTATGAATTACATTGAATAAATTAAAAATTCAAAAACGGCTAAGCGTATTGGACCAAAATTTAGAGGGCCGTTCATGTCATTTTGCCCTTCAGATGATTTCAAACTCGCACTCGTACCAAACTAGGAAACCCAATAACTTTCTCTGTAACTTCACTGGGAAGAATTTACTGGCAACATTCAATTCTCTTTTCTTTAAAATGAATTGATCCTCCTTATTTTTATCCTAATTGGGTAATTCAAAGGTCATTGGCCCCCCCCCTTCTCTCTCTCATGCAATGGGTGACGAGGCTGGTCAATTAACAAATTATAAAAGCTTGACTCAAGAAAAATTAAACAAATTATAAAAAGAAGAATGAGTCAAAATACTGCGCACCGTGCACATGTTTATCGATACATTCCTTTCAAAAACCATTTATTAATTAACATTATTCCCTCCTGTCAATATTAATTTCCTCTAGTCTATTCGTCACTCGATCACCGCCCGAATAAAGAAAAAGGCAAAAAATTAAAGAAAGCAAAGTCGTAAAATTAAAAAGGGGAAAAAAAGGACTTTAACACCTCAGAGGGGGAATCCTAACTTTGTGAAGAGGAGGACATCCAATCCGCGTTCGACACGTCACGCAACAGAGTCCTTCAAAGAAAAAACGGGGGTCGGACTGCTGTCGACGTCGGTCGCCATCGAGGGGCACCGCCGTCTTTTCGCTCCCCGAAGAAAACGAAAGCCCAGTTTTGGAGTGTTGGACAGAGCAAGCCGACATTTATCCCCGCAGCTCAGCGAAATTCCGGAACCACCCCGGCCCGTCCCGCCTGCCGCAGCTGCCAAATCGACGGCCGTGGATCCGCGATCCCGTGCGCCCGCCATCGGCCGAGATCATCTCGGGGACCGAGGATCTCTGGCGAGGTCAGGATCGTAATTTCACCGGCGGAACGGCTACTTTTCGACGGGCTCGCCTTTGCTCCTAGAGCCTTACGTCTTTTAGCTTTTTGAATTTTCAACGGACTCCCGGACATGCCCAAACGCGTTCTGTACTATTACGGAAATGCCATGGCGAGGTTTTACCCATGCACAAGGGGGATTAATTCATCTCAATTTGGCTAAAATATCCGATATAACTCAGCATTCGACATCATTTCAAATACTTAAATACTGTTGCCTGTACGTTATTCTCGGTAGAGGGGAAAGCGCGATATTTAAAAATTCAAATTCGAATCTAGGGAGACAAGGATGGGGGGTACATGTCCATCGTCGGGAACCGTCCGCCACGTAAATATCGAACTGAGCCAGGGTCATTTTTGGGAAATGCGGAGCTCGAGCAGAGCCGCTGAGAGGAGGAGGACGGTGGGGGGGCCCACTGCCCTGTGGAATTCGCGGAGCCAGGGGCGAAATTACGGTAAGAGCCCTGGGTCCTTTAGTCTCGGCAGCGTCCACCTTTATTCTCAGTTACCGCTCCCTCTGTCCTGCTCCGAGTCACCGTGGTGTCCCACCACACTCTCTCTTTCTCTTTCTATCTCTACCTCTCTCACTCTCGCACGCACTCTTTGCTTCCTTCTCTTCTAAGTATAGCTTAAATCATCACACCGTCTCCGTCTCTCCATCTCTCTCCATCTCTCTCTCTCTCTCGTGCTCGGAAGAGCTTCCCGCAGCTTGATCTTTGGCGAGCCGCAGTTCGATTCTCAGCGGGGGGGTTTCCGGTGGTTGGCTGCTGGAGAAGTAAGCGGGGGGAGCTCGTTCTGCTGGAGCTCAGCCGATCGGAGCTCCGGCGCCTCGCATGGTTCCGGTTTCGGCTCCGGAATCACCATTTCCGTCCTCGTAGCTGGTGGTTGCTCCTTCTCTTTCTGCAGCCGATAGTTCGTCCTCCTCCTCCTTGTTTCCCTCCCCTCCTCCCCCCACCCTTCCTTTTTTTTTTTTTTCTTTTTCTTGATTTGATCAGTGGATACTGGATATGTTCAGTCGATGTGCGAGAGGGGTAGGGCCTGACGGAGCTTTGGTTTTTTCGTTTTCCTTTTTCTTTTAATCCTGGAAAAGAGGTGCTCTTCGGGTGAAAAATGTCGACCTCGCGGGGAGGGGCCGACCAGCCGCCGCAGCCGGCGCGGCGGCTCATGCGGACTCAGACCGCCGGTACCCTCGGGGAGTCCATCTTCGACAGCGAGGTGGTGCCGTCGTCGCTGGTGGAGATCGCGCCGATTCTGCGTGTGGCCAATGAGGTCGAGAGCAGCAACCCTAGGGTGGCTTATCTCTGTGAGTGGATGCAGCCTTTTAACTTTGATATTATCTGTTTTTCTATGTAATGTTGGCACCTTCTCCAGTGTATGGTCGCTTCTAGTTTGACAGATCTTCTATCTTGTGAAATTGTGAATAGCTGCTCACGTGCTCCTGGATTTTTGAGTGTCGGATTTTCCTTTTGTTTCTAATTTTGTGCTTGTTTCGGTGCTTATTAGTAGTGTTAGCTCATGTGACTTTCTGTCAAAGCCAAAGTTTTGGTTAACTTGTGTGAGGCTGCCGGTTTGTTGTGGATATGCTTTCTTGATATATCTTTAAGATAACTGGGTCTCCGTACTTGTGGCGAATTTGAGATCCACTTTAATCTTGAACTTATGGAAGTATCCCCTTGTAGATTGGTTCTTGTAAGTGAATGAAATTTCTGTCATCGCACTGAGCCCCCCTTTGTTAGCTATTGCACTAACAGATAATTCTATTATTTCAATATTGGATCCCGACGTAGTTCCGCTACTGCAGAACTGAACATGCCTATTTTAATAATTCATGCATGGACTCGTAACTACATTTTGTCGTTGTGGTAAACCTGTGCTGAATATAATCGGAGAACCAACGATTGGTGTTTGCAGCAGCTGCTTATCATAAATTACTCGTGAGACACCCTGAAGATACATTTTAAATTTATGTTAAAGCAGATGATTCCACAACGACAATCCTGTCTCGAGTATGCTTAGCTATATTTGGACAGACTAACCGATGTAAGATGCTAAGTTAGTAAAGGTCAAGGATGTTCATGATTTTTCTGATTACATGATGGGTCTTTTGGTGCCATCGTGGTTTTTTCGCTGCTACTCTTACCTTTTGGGAACCAGCCTGAAGATATGTTGTTGTCAATCAAAGACTGGAATATTCGTATCCGTTGTTTTCTTTGTTACAGAGAATTAAATGTTTCTTGTTATAAAGGGAACTTAAACTTGACTAGTGGCAGTTTAACCTACTTAACTGATATAAGATGTCAGTTAGTGAAGGTCAAGGATGTTCGTGGTTCTTCTGATTACATGACGCGTCTTTTAGCTGCTACACTTCACTTTTGGGAAACAGCCTGAAGATATGTTGTTGTCTATCAAAGAAAAGATGATTCATTTCCGTTGTTTCTTTATTCTAGAGAATTATTTAAATGGTTTTGTTGTATATAGGGAACTTAAAACTTGAATAGTGGTTGTTTAACCTTCTTTAAGTGTAAAGAACTAAAAAATAAATTTGGCATCCTACCGACTTACTGTGCGCCACACATAACTTTAACTTTCCGATTGTCATGCTGTAATTGTGCAGACTATTCAGATTCCTCTTACTTTCCGAGTATGTCTATCAATTTCTAGTTTGTCTTAACACATGTAAGATGCTAAGTTTGTACAAGTCAAAGATGTTCTTGATTTTTTGGTTGATCAATGTATGTTTGGAGTAGTGGTGTTTGGCCGTTGCTCTTACTTTTGACTTTAGGAAGGGTTTTGGCATTTGGGATCTGACTTTTGTTGCATTATATATTATGTTTTCCAGTGAATAAAATTGATAACACCTCAAAACATATTGAATTTTTTCATTTGAAGCACTAAGCAGACGCAAGCTCATATGCTCTGATTTCACTATTACTTCCATCTCTCTTTTGCAGTTCAATACTGTTATTTGACGTAATTGCTTCTGTTTTTGATGCATCATATTACTTCACATATTTAAGCTTGTTGGCTGTTATGATGTAGGTCGATTTTATGCTTTTGAGAAGGCTCATAAGTTGGATCCCACTTCTAGTGGACGCGGTGTTCGTCAATTTAAGACTGCTCTCCTTCAGCGTCTTGAAAGGGTAAGCACTGTTTCTCCATTAGGTACAATTACCCTTTTTTTTTTCCCTAGGGAAGTGGTGTTCTGTTTGGAAAAACACATGCTTATTGCTGTATACATTTTTTAAGTGATTTAATTCCTTTTATTTACTTTCAATTAGCCTTTTGAGTCGAAGGTGCTATACAGATTGATACTTAAAATTGAGGACTATTTCCATGTACGGTCAATCATTTAGAGCTAGGACGCTGTCATTCCCCACTTGCTACATGTTTCTTCTTCTCTGTGAAAAAAATAATCATATGGAGAAACTATATATGTATATAGGTCTTAGGAGTTAAACTTCTTAGTGATCTTTTCTGTGTTTTTTTCCATGCTCAGTCCTTTTGAAGGCACCTTTTTATCTAATGAAATTCTGTGATGTTTCTATCAATTTCCAGGAAAATGATCCAACCTTAATGGGAAGGGTTAAAAAAAGTGATGCGCGTGAAATGCAGAGTTTTTATCAGCATTATTATAAAAAATACATTCAAGCTTTGCAAAATGCTGCTGATAAAGCTGATCGGTATGTCCATAGAGTTACTTTAAATGTGTTGGGAAATTTTGCTATTAGTTTCCTAGTTTCAGCATTTAACGTGGTCTCAAATGCAGTGCTCAGCTTACCAAGGCTTACCAAACTGCCAATGTACTTTTCGAGGTGTTGAAAGCTGTTAATATGACGCAATCCATGGAAGTTGATCGGGAGGTAAAGCTTTGTACATTTCTGGAACTATTACATGATAAATATCTTGTCTGATGGGAGGCATGCTGATTAGAATGAGACATTTGTCATATTATCTAAATTTTCTCTTAACTGACAGCATGTGCTACGAGCTGTATTAGCCGATTCCACTTAGAAAAAAGAGTCTTCTTTCTTTTTCATGGGATATGTCTTCGAGTAATATCTGTTCACATTTATGTTTGTACAGATTTTGGAGGCTCAGGATAAAGTAGCAGAAAAAACAGAAATTTATGTTCCTTACAACATTCTCCCTCTGGATCCTGATAGTGCAAATCAGGCTATCATGAAATATCCTGAGGTTGCTTCCCCTAACGTTGAAATGTTATGCTATGTCCTTACTTTTTAGCAGTACATGAAAATCTTGCCGTATGTGATATTCTTTTTTTGTAGATCCAAGCTGCTGTTGTGGCACTTCGCAATACCAGGGGCCTTCCATGGCCAAAGGACCACAAAAAGAAGAGGGATGATGACATTCTTGATTGGCTTCAGGCAATGTTTGGATTTCAGGTATGTGGACTAAGCAACTTCTTCCATTTACTCTTATATTGGTTTTCTTTCGTATCTCATTGTATTTTGTAGCTGATAAGCAGTTGTATTGAGACTTATGCTGGTTCCTTCGACTGTCTATTTACAGAAGGATAATGTGGCAAACCAAAGGGAACATTTGATCTTATTGCTTGCAAATGTGCACATTCGGAGATTTCCAAAACCTGACCAGCCACCCAAGGTGTCTTGCACGCAATTAATCCTATAAGATGCATCTATTTTGTCCTTCTGCAAGTAAATTGCTACATTATGTGGTGTCTCTTTGCTGGATTGTTTTCGTATTGGTTTGAGGGAGGGTTTTCAATCATTTGGGTATTTGCTATTATGTTGTCTGGAGGAGTAAGTGATGTTACCCATTCGACGGAATACCTGTTAACTGCCCATCCTTCCAGCGAGAAACCTCTTGTTGAGTGGGCTTGGTTTCAGCACCTCACATTTTGTTGACCTCTTTCTTGACTACTGTCACCCAGTATGCTCTTGCGGGCTTCACTCTCACCCGTTACGCTTGCTTCTATTCGTTTAATTCTTGACAATGAGTAAGCCTTTCTTATGTTGGTGAGATTTGAACTATGGCAAATCCATTGATCTCATAAAGTTTCGCCTGATTCTGTGGTTCATGAATCCTTCTTGTTGAGTAGAAAGGAGCGCAAACACCATTTAGACATTTCTACTATCTTTGGAATTGTGAGAGATCATACCATTTTCCTCTTTCCATGGCTTGGGCTTGGGATGACACTTGATCTTCCTTCCTTGCTATATTGAAGGCAATATAATTGTTTGTACTAACAATTGCAATGCTTTTGATTCTATCTCATTGAGGATTCAGTCTAATATGACGAGTACTGCTAGCTGAGGACGTTGATGTTCTCTTTGTTATTCTGGTTCTGCTGTTTCTTATCCACTTTATCCTATAAATATGCAATTTTGAGCATGAGCTGCAGCATGAAAGTCTCTAATGAGGTGAAGGATCTAGTCTAATATGACAAGTAAAGCTATCTGAGGCTGTTGATGATGTTGTTTCCGTGTTTTTTTTTTTTTTTTTGGTTGTGCAGACTTTTTTAACTTTATATTCTATCTAATTCCCACTCTATATCCTATTGTCATCTGACTAGCATAAGCTGTTCATCATGGGCTGTCAGAACATTTCACTGTTGTCGCTTTGTGGACAAAGTTCTCACCTATATGATACGTAACTTTGAGCATGAGCTGCATGAATCATGGATTGTAATAACATTTATTTGTTGTCCAATCTTAGATAAAGTATTTGTATATCCTTTTGCTTTGGCTATTAGTCTTTATGTAAATGATCTTTATTGTGCCCTTTGGAGTTTTAGTATGCTGAAATGCTTGTTTTATCTTCTTGGGTAGTTGGATGATCAGGCACTCACAGAAGTGATGAAGAAACTTTTCAAGAACTATAAAAAATGGTGCAAGTTCTTGGATAGGAAGAGCAGTCTTTGGTAATGCTTCTTCCGCTACTTTATCTGGCGAGTATGGTAGTTATGTGGAGCTATTAACGCTCTAGTAGAAGACTGTGCTTGTTAGGTGTTTCTTCTTTACAAAGACGAGATTATAACTTTTTTTATGGGGACAATACTGAAGGATGAAGTCCAATTTTGGTCATGTTCCGTTGTTTCTTATGATCCTCCAACTTCGTTGCTGTTAAATCATGTGCAACTTCTTTAACTTTGATAATCAGCTGTTGCATGGGTATGCGGACATGGTGCTGCTGATGTGGCAATTTGGGCTACATGGGATGCTTACCTTGTCATGAAAAGAAATTTAGAAAAGATCTTATCACGTCTGTATTGCTAGGGAAATTTATCGCATGAAATTTTAATAATGAAATGTATAATGCAAAATTAAATTAACAAGAAATTGTGGTAATTTTTGATAAGATGCAAGGACCTGATTCGAACGTGATGAGGATTAGAGAAAACATGGTGAGAGACACGCTACTATATTGAATAAAGAAAAAAAAAGCTACAGAATTTAAAATTAATATCAAATTTGTAGAGATGATAGTTTTCAACAGAACTAGAGAACATAACTTGAGGCGATGCTACTGAATAAGAACGAACCATCAGAAGAGAGCCTTTGTGGCGATGGTGTTGAATAATAATTTGCCAGCAGAGAGCCTTTTAGTAGTAAACAGAATGAAAGAGTTGAAAAGCAAATGTGGATGACTTGTGTACAACTCATGTACAACTCATACAGAAGGAGCTGTGTTAAAAGGGGCAAAGATTCACCAAAAAAAGGGGCAATGAAAACTCATTTTCAATTGTTATTCTAGAATAGTGTCTTATTGAAATTGGAATCATTATTTTTTTTTTTTGGTAAGGGAAATTGGAATCAGTATTTCAAGTTGTTTGATTAAGAAAAACGTTCAAACAGAAATAAGAGTTGGAAGGGGTTAATAGGGTTCTGCTGGAGCTTGACCAATGGCAAAGGTCCAAGCTCCTTTGTAATTTGATTGATGGCCATTGAGATTTGTGGCTTAGATGCAAATTGTTGGGGCGATTAGGTTAACGATAGACATAATTTGAGTTCTGTAGCATTCCAATTAATCTCACCACTTTG
The DNA here is from genome assembly GCA_031216185.1 of Syzygium aqueum. Lineage (NCBI taxonomy): Eukaryota > Viridiplantae > Streptophyta > Magnoliopsida > Myrtales > Myrtaceae > Syzygium > Syzygium aqueum. The sequence goes on from CM062240.1 coordinate 5,408,089, forward strand.
GCCCTTGCTGGTAGCTGGCAGAGGTGATACCTGCCCCTTCACTCTCTCTTATGTTGTCCTTTTCATTTCTGATATTTCGTTGTATTGCTGATGCGCTGCATTAGCACATGTGTACTGAATTTCCATATGTTCTGCATGTTAACAGTGTTCATGATAGGACCATATCACACAAATTGAGGAAGTTAGAGAACTTGATTGTGTAGAAAAGGTTGATGAAATCAAAACATGAGGGTACGAGTTACAGGACCAGACAAGAAGAAAAATCTTATTGCATCCTTATACTTGCTTGACTCCGTGGATTGTGCGGAAGCCAGCCATTATCATCAATGAATTCTAGCTAATGGACTGGTCATAAAGTATATTGATGGAATGGTCTTTTTTTTATTCTTGATTTACACCAGTAGTGTATGCATCTAATCTCAATTCCTGATCAAGAGTTCCTTTCTTCATGTGCAACCTTGGTTCTAAATATGCAGGTTACCGACGATCCAGCAGGAAGTGCAGCAGCGTAAACTTCTCTACATGGGTCTATATCTTCTTATTTGGGGAGAAGCAGCAAATCTGAGATTCATGCCGGAATGCCTTTGCTATATTTATCATCATGTATGTTTCTTATGCTTTGTGCTGTTAATGTTCTGTTCATGCTTTGGAAGGTTATTGTTGATCTATCTGTTCCTGCTTACTTAAATTGGCATTCCTTAGGTTTCTTCAAATTTTTTTATGATTCTTTTGTAAATCTCAAGTGTTTCAGCATAGATCCTGGAAACAATCTTCTGAATCTTAACTTGTCTTGATATATGGATGACATGCATAAGTGGTGACACGTTAATACTGGATTATGTTGGTACTTGGTCATACGAAGAAAGAGCTTTCCTTTCAAGTGAAATAATTTAACAGAAGCTGATACTGTACCAATATTGGATCGTCTACATTCTGTTAATTGCGTTCTTTCCTTGTTAGGATGCTTTACTTATAATTTGCTTGTGCTTCTTGTAGATGGCTTTCGAACTGTATGGCATGCTAGCTGGTAATGTCAGTCCCATGACCGGAGAAAATGTAAAACCTGCTTATGGAGGTGAAGAAGAGGCCTTTTTGAGGAAAGTTGTTACTCCTATTTATCAAGTGATTGCCAAGGTACTTCGCAATATATATATTAATTCTGGTTTTGCCTTATCTCTTCGTGTTTTGGGTTATTTTATGCTACTTAATTCATAATCAGGAAGCAGAAAGGAGTAAGCACGGAAGATCAAAGCATTCTCAATGGAGGAACTATGATGATTTAAATGAATACTTTTGGTAATTCACATTTTTTCACTAGCTTTTCCTTTCACTTTCACTTTAGGGGATATTAACTTACTATCTTTTGACAGGTCTGCTGACTGTTTCCGGTTGGGTTGGCCAATGCGTGCAGATGCTGATTTTTTTCAATTTTCTGCTGCTGAGCAGCCACAACAGTTTGAAAAAACTGAGGTACATATATTTGTCCTTTTCTCGCAGGTCTTTTTATGGTTGCTTATTAGCAAAATCTGTTTATGAGCAAATCTCGTGCTTGTTATGTTACTTGCCACGTGTATTTGTATATTACAATATACTGTATATCACAACATACACACAATCAAGGATCTTAAAGCGTCCTCATTTTAAAGGATGACTAAAATTTTTCCAAGAAGGTACCGAGGGTCTTCACTTGTGTACAAATCAACTTCCTAAGGGAAGCCAAACACTTACAAAAAGCATTAAGAGACTGTTTCTATCAACTTCAACAAGCTATAAATAGGAATTTGAATTTTCCCACCATGCTTAAAGTTAGTAAAGCCATTAATCTCTAAAAGAACCCTTTAAAATTCTGCTCATCAAAGTGCCCGCTCGTTTCTTTATTACTTCCTAATGAACCTAGAGACAAGGACAGGAACCGCCTTGACAACTTTTGTCTTTCCTTCCTGTGCATGAATTGATAGCCTCCCGAGGCCAAAGTTCTTCTTGCACTGATTTTGAAGTACCCCCACTGCACTCCTAAAGTCATGAAAACTATAGTCCAATCTGTTTGGTAGAACTAAGACGCAACAATTAGTGGTTCACACTCCATCTTTCTGGCGTAAGAATCATCTGATTCACCATTCACCAGAAGTTTCCTTTCTTTTGAAGGTTATAGAAAGTTAGATTACATCCCCACTCCCCAGGCAGTTTCCTAGGAGAAATATGAAGCCTTCAAATGACCTTTTGTTTCTAAATTGACTTCCACGGGAAAAGTGCGTTCTGTTGCGTAACATCTGCAGAAGTGAGATCCAAGTAGGATTTAGAACAATATCTCAATGGCTATCATCCTTTCCCACGTCTATTGTCATCGTGTACAACAGTGCAAAGAAATTATATAAAGCTTCTAACTCCCTGACTTGGGCCAGATGTATAAAGTCAATCTATTGAAGAATTTTTAATTGCTAGCCTTCCACGGGAAAATTGTGTTCTGTTGTATAACTTCCGCAGAAGTGAGATCCAAGTAGGAGCTAACAATATCTCATTGGTGGTCATACTTTCCGATGTCTGTCGTCATCGTGTACAACAGCTCAAGAATTTATTTAAAGCTTCTAACTCCCTGTCTTGAGCCGATGAGTAAAGTCAATCTGTTAAATCATTTATCTATTGCTAGCCTTCCTGCTATCAGCCACTTTAGATTGCTTGTTGGTTTTTAAGATGAACAAGTGAGCAAACATGCCTGTCAACACAGCATCTCCACAACATTTATCAGTCTATGGCGAGGTTTGCGGCTGTTTGCCCACACCAATGGGGAATTTTCTTTTGAAGTCATCCCATCCCTGCGTTATGCACCTTTATATCCCTACCCCATGCACTCCCCCATTTAACATAGTGATCCATCCTTCATCATTGAACCACATGTTACGACCGGCACCTCATCCAAAAGCTACGATAATTTAGTACTGAAGGAAAGTTAAATTTGATGGAGCTATGATAAAATCATGCATTCTTTTCATAATCAAGAAATCATGTGTGCTTTTTTTTTTGTTCAGTAAAATTATGTGTACTTCAGTAGCTTACATTTTTACGCGTGAATCTTATAAGTGGCAGTTTTCTATATTTAATAATTATACTAAAATGTCTAGAAACATAATGTAGGATCATTTTTAAAGAATTTCTATTGTGTTCAAAAAGAGAAATAAAAGTGTCCATTTAAGGGCCTCTTGTTCTACGAGGGGGGCCGGCCAGACAGCTTGTTACTGACCTCCTGTTAACTTTGGCTTCTGAAGGCCTTGTTTGTCAACTTAGCTATTTTTTTATTTATGTATTTTTTTGGGAGAGGGGGTGGTTACTGACTGCTGCCTCACTCTCTGTGCTAGCCGAATTGCTTGCTTAATCTTTCCTTTTGCTCCCTGTCTCCGTATCTATGAAAACTCGTTTGTTTAGTGAGGGAGTGAGGATTGCGAGTTTTTTTTTTTTAGTGAATGTATGAAGATTAAGTTGGACATACATGCTCTAATCTTGATTTTCTTGTGTTAATTTATGTAGGATTCAAAACCTGCTTATCGAGATAGATGGGTTGGGAAGGTGAATTTTGTTGAAATACGGTCTTTCTGGCACATTTTCAGAAGCTATGATCGGATGTGGAGCTTCTTTATTCTATCCTTACAGGTTTGTGTTAACACTTTCTTGGTACTTGGTACACTCGAATTTTCTCTATATAAATTTGCTATTTGAGCTATACTGAATATGGCTCTGATCTTTTTTTAGGCAATGATAATTGTTGCTTGGAATGGCTCTGGGGATCCAACTGCTCTCTTTACTCCTGATGTTTTTAAGAAAGTGTTGTCTATTTTTATAACCGCTGCGATACTGAAGCTAGGACAAGGTATTAGAGCTTAACCTTGCTGGTGCCAATTCTGTTATTTTTCCTTTCCGAGGCTCCTTGAACTTTGTTTGCACATAATCATCTGTATTATATTCATTGTGCCTACAATTCTAAAGCAAGACTAGACATGGTCTGCAGTGCATGTTTTGCATTTGACGAGCATTACCAAATAGAAAAAACATGTGAAACCATGTGTTAGGAGGATCTTTGTCAGTGTGTTAAGTGCATGTGGATCTTTTACGATGTCAAATAAATGAATTTAGATTATGAAATGATCAAGAGTGCATATACACTCAAGATTGAGACCAAAAATTGAAGCAATTACCAGTGTTTTGTGAGCCAAAGCTTTGCTGCTCATGTGAACATTTAATGTATGCATATTTATAACTACACCTGCTTTTTGGAGAATTTTATAAAGAAGCAGAATAGCCTAGATTAGTTAAGGGTGATTAATGAAGGGAATTTTCCTGTGCAATTGAGGAAAATAAATGTGAACTGGCGATGAGCAGGGAAGAATTTGCTTCTTCTGCGCAAATTTCAATTTTCTTATTGAGACATTACTGGATTTAGGTGGACCCTCTATCTTTGCTGTCTTTCTTAGAGTCTTTTACAAGTTCATCTTCTAAAGTAGAAAACTGCTGTTTTTCCTTGTTTTTCTTTTTTTTTAAATCTTTTTGGTTAAGGCAGGCTCTCCTAGCGTAAATGTGCTATAATTGTATTTAAGTTGTTATAGGATGGAGTTTTGTTATATTCCTTCAGGATATTAACATGGAAGAATAATCTTTTTGCTGTTTTGGTGCAGCTGTACTTGATGTAATTCTTAGCTGGAAAGCACGACGGAGCATGTCCAATTTTGTAAAGCTAAGATATATCTTGAAGGTCGTTTCAGCTGCTGCTTGGGTTATTGTTCTGCCAGTAACATATGCTTATACTTGGGAGAATCCTCCTGGATTCGCTCAAACCATCAAAAGCTGGTTTGGCAATGGTTCAAAGTCACCTTCCTTGTTTATCTTAGCTGTTGTGATTTACCTCTCTCCAAATATGCTTGCTGCATTGTTGTTTCTCTTCCCTTCGGTCCGTCGATTCCTGGAGAGTTCGCATTATAAGATTGTGATGCTCATGATGTGGTGGTCACAGGTATGCATATGATCATCCTTCTTGTTTCACTTTGCGATTAAATGCTTAGACAAGAATTTAGTTGCTTGTGCATATGACAGATTAAGTATAGTCCTATTTGTTATTTATGGATGTCTGGCTGTAATGGTTACCTCATGAATTGCAGCCTCGGCTCTATGTTGGGAGGGGAATGCATGAAAGCACGTTCTCTCTCTTCAAGTAAAACTTCTTTCTTAAAAGATGTACACTTTACACCTAAGTTTTTTGGACCGAAGTCTGACATTTAATATATGGCATCTTTGTGTCAGGTATACATTGTTTTGGGTTCTTCTGCTAATCACGAAGTTGGCGTTCAGTTATTTCATAGAGGTATGTGAAATTCAGTTATTTCATAGAGGTATGTGAAATATTGGTCTGTCTTGAACTCTTTCTGTGGTACTTAGCAACTAATATATAGGGCAACAAAGTACTAAGGAAATGTTTACTTGCAATGAAACCTAGTGATAAATTCTTTAGAGCCAGTTGATGGTGTTGTATGGAGCTTGCAGATGCTGTAATAAATTCTCTACATTCTTGTTTCTTGAGTACTCGAGAAGATATTCGCAACTAATTTTAATGGCTGCCATTTTTTTAGATTCCTGATAACATGTTTTTCCCTTTTTAAATGATTTGCAGATAAAGCCATTGGTAGCTCCTACAAAAGCTATAATGAGTGCTCGTGTAACTAATTTCCAGTGGCATGAATTCTTTCCACAAGGTAATAAAGCTGAATATTACCATGTTGTGTAAATACTTCTCATCAAGCCTTGAGAATCTATATTTACATATACTTTTTAACTTTGCAGCAAAAAACAATATTGGTGTCGTGATTGCTGTCTGGGCTCCTGTTATCTTGGTACAGGCTGTACTACTTTTCTCTGGGTGCACTGTCGTAATTGTGGTTCGGCCATGTGTCTTCCACTTTTTGATATAGTTCTTTTCTCTTAGGTCTACTTTATGGATACTCAAATATGGTATGCCATATTCTCCACTTTGTTTGGAGGAATTTATGGTGCATTTCGTCGGCTTGGAGAGGTAAGTGGAAAATGTCAAGTAGTGGTTCTTATGAGTTTGCTCATGCTTGTATTGTGTTTTTGTGTTTTGTGTTTTTTTTATGGGAATTGCACTATAGTCATTATGAGAAGTTTGAAGCTGGTTTTTTTTACCTGTAAAGAACGGTTTTCATTGGCTTGGATACGTGCATTTTCTATGACAGTGCACCATCCCTGGTATGACTGAGGACAACAGAAAGAACGATATTGTCTACTTTAACAGCAGCAATGTATATGTCACCAGCAGGAATCATTGCAAAGTTTTCCTTAATTCAGTTGATTTGTTCAAATTATTACTAACATATGTTGGCAGACTCGGTAGCTTGTAGCTGGTGGTTAGACATTATTTGTTTTGCGATCACTGTTTTATAAACTACTATGTCTGTTAAATTTCAGTAAATTATATTGCATGATTACTTGTAGAGATCGTTTTGCTAGCTTTGCAACAGGCTTCTTAGCTCGTGTCAAGTTTTTTGCAATTTCTACGGTATACTAACAGATGTTGTCTTCATCTGGTGATATGCTGCTTAATCTGTATATTGTACAGTGTGCACTGTTAGGAACTTGGATTCTGGATATCTGTCTGATAATGTACAGCAAACAATGGACTGATGTAGTTTTTGTCCTTTTGCATTTCATTTCTGTCTTCATTTAACATTTCTGGATCTGCACGTTTCTTCTCACATATGTCCAAATAGAGTTGTCTGAGATGTAAACAGGAGTCCTCTTCGTCAGCATTATCATCTTTTTCCTCTTTAAGTTGCATTAGGTAACATTGCGGAGAAATTCTTAATTTGGTTTTAATAAGATCCTTCTGTCATTCATTTCCTTGTTTCTTGAAATCCCCAGATACGGACATTGGGAATGCTCAGATCTCGTTTTGAAACTTTGCCGCAAGTTTTCAATGCCTGTTTAATCCCGGACGAGAAGACCGACCAGAAGAAAAAAGGATTCTTTCCACGAAATTATGATGCTAAGGTGAGGTTCCACAATTCAGCATGGATTTTTTCCATTCCAAATATTTGACCTCATTTTAGTTGTTGAATTCATTTGCAGTACTCATGTTTATCTGGCTTTGCTGACAGATCCAAAATAACAAAGAGAAAGTTGCACCAAGATTTGCTCAATTATGGAACATAATAATTAGCAGCTTCAGAGAAGAAGATCTTATTAGCAATAGGTCTTGTGCTTAAAATATCTTTTCTGTTATCATCGTCATTATTGTTTCTACTGGACCCCACTGCAATCTCTTCTAGTAACAGATTATTTGCTGCTGTTTTACTTTTTAGTAGTCGATATTTAATTGCTTGTGTTGCTTTTCCAGGGAGAGGAACCTTCTGCTTGTTCCATATTGGGCTGATCGTGAACTAGAAAACATTATCCAATGGCCTCCATTTTTACTAGCGAGCAAGGTTGGTTCACTGATGTCTTGTTATATATTGGTGTTCCCCTCCCTAACTTCTGATTTACATATTGTGCAGATACCTATAGCACTAGACATGGCTAAAGACAGCAATGGTAACGACCGGGAGCTCAAAAAGAGAATTGGGGCTGACACCTATATGTCTTGTGCCATTCGTGAATGCTATGCTCAGTTTAGAAACATCATTAAGTTTTTGGTTCAAGGAGAGCGTGAAAATAAGTAAGTCTACTTTGCAGCTTTTTTTTTTTTTTTTGATAACCCAGGGAACCCCTGCACGGCCGACAGCCGGGAGGTAAACCCTGGGGGCGACACGTGCTAGCCACCACACACGTGCACCGGTTAAGTCACCCTGCGGCACCCGAGATTCGAACACTCAAGCTTTTGTTGTCACCTATTCTATAAATCTCTGTAAGATGACCAAAGCCTACTGGTTCTAATGTGCCCTGTTTGGTCTCCAATACTGGGTCCCAGGGTTATTGAAGACATCTTCTCTGAAGTTGACAAACACGTGCATCATGGCACTCTGATACATGAATTCAAGATGAGTGCTCTTCCAAGCCTGTATAAACTCTTTGTTGAGCTCATCCAATATCTGGTAAAGTTTGTTCTGTTTGTATTTTTCAAATTTTTTGGTTAATTTAGGGTCGAGTAAATAATCGTTTTCTTGTTTTAATTTTGTTTATTTGCAGTTACACAATAAACCAGAGGACAGGGATAAAGTTGTGATTCTCTTCCAAGATATGCTTGAAGTTGTCACACGAGACATGATGGAAGATCAGATATCCAGGTTTGGCATCTGGGTGCAATCGTGACTTTGTTTCATCCCGGCAACTTAATCCATGGTGGATCATATGTTTACTGTTTTATGCAGTCTAGTTGACTCAATCCATGGTGGATCTGGGCATGAGGGAATTCTTCCAATTGAGCAGCAATACCAACTGTTTGCATCTGCTGGGGCCATTAAGTTTCCTATTGAACCACAAACAGAAGCTTGGAAGGAGAAGGTACCCCTTTTTTGCAGGAAATTGTGTGTATTTGTGGATTTTCTAGTTTGCTATAACCTGTATTATTACTTATTCAATTTGCAGATAAAGCGGCTTGATTTATTGCTTACCACAAAGGAATCCGCCATGGATGTACCTTCCAACTTGGAGGCCAGAAGGCGCATTTCCTTCTTCTCCAATTCATTGTTTATGGAAATGCCAGCTGCTCCTAAAGTTCGCAATATGCTTTCCTTTTCGTAAGGCCTTTTTCATAGTTACCATCTTTTTGAAGTTTCCAGCGAAAAAAGCTTTATATTTTACGACTAACCTTTCTGTATGACTTAGATGTGTGGTTTCTATATGAAGATCCAACCAGCCTTTAAGGTGGTTGAAATTGAAAAAATTAAAGGTAGATAGTGCTGTCTGTAATAGAAAGAATTCTAGTCAATTTATGCATGCTGGTACTATTCAAAAGTCACAAAAGAGGTAACTTAAACTGGCAATTTCTTCCCACCAAAAAAAATGGTAATTTCTGTACTTGACCGTTACGTGGATGTCAACCCCAGCTCCCCGAGTGGATATCCACACTGCCCTGCCCCGAATGGGGAGAGCAGAATCCGGAATCTGTGGGTTTTGGGGTGGGGACGGGACAAAGTTTCATGTACTGAATGCGGGGTGGGGCAGGCCAGTGATGGGTTTGGTCAGCCTCAACCCATGACCCTGCCCCACCCCTTAATTTTTCACTTTACATATCCCTAGTCTTACTTTCCTTAAATGAATCGATTGAGTTATAGTAATATTATTTAATTGTTTTTCAATTGTGAAGGTTTCCAATAATAACCCTTTTTTTTTTCTTTTTTCATTATTAGCTTTGAAATTGAGATAATTTTTATTGGATAAATAAAGTCTAAACCCACGGGTTGTGGAGGCATCTACTTACCGGTTGAGTTGGGGATGGGGTACATAAACTTGCTCTATACGGGGCATGGAATTTGGACGGGGCATGTCCAGTAATTGTGGGGTGGGGATGGAGGATGCAAACCGCCCTCCGCCCTGCCCCAGTTGCCATCTTGGAACACCAATGAAAGCCTCCTGAACCTATTTCTTCATTCCAATGCCAAATGCCCCAATTTCTAGATTTTTGTTCCATTTTATGAAGTTGAAGACCATCTGTTGGAGCTTACAGTTCCTTTACTGAAGTTAGCTTAGTGAATGACGAAAATGAATACTTTTCCTTTCTGTGGTCAAGTAGGTGGCGTTTCAAGTAGTTTTCTTTTCAATTGTCAAATATCAGTGAGTGCTTTACTGCATAACTTGAGATTGAACATCTGTACATAGCTCATTTAAGTCTGGTGACACCATTAAATGACAGGTGCATTGAAAGTTATTAATTGTGTGCGATGCTATCTTTCTACTCTTTTTGTGTAATCAAATGGCTTCACACAATCCAGGAAATTGTGCAACGTGGATGTGTGTGATTGGTCCCCATATGAATTTCTTTTCTTAAAATTTTATTTTGCTACGTAAATTTAAATGTATCAGAGAATCTCCTTTATGAATTGATTATGTTCTTAGTTGTTAGAACTAGCAATATGAGAACTTTATGCTGTTGTAGTATTTCATATTTGTAGGAGACAACAATTCAGCTATTCATTAATAGATGGCTCATACAAATATCAAATACCAATCAGAGACAAGCATGCTTAAATTTTGGATAAAAAGTCATCTGTAATGTAGCCCTTAGAGTGTACGTCTTTTCTGTGTCATCATTTTAATGTGCTTGCTCATCGTTTTGAACGTAACAATCAATGTCAGTGTTTTGACTCCCTACTACACGGAGGAGGTTCTCTTCTCGCTGAAGGACTTGGAATCGCAAAATGAAGATGGTGTTTCAATCATCTTTTACTTGCAGAAAATTTTTCCAGGTTTATTGTGCTCATGCTATTTACATATTTCTTTTGCTATGTTTTCTTCTTTTTCTGAGATCCGTCACCAATTTTCGCAGATGAATGGACCAATTTTCTTGAGCGGATGAATTGTGTAAGTGAAGAGGAACTCAAAACATCTGATGACCTGGAAGAAAACCTTCGTCTTTGGGCATCATATAGAGGCCAGACCTTAACTAAAACTGGTCTCTCTCTCTCTCTCTCTCTCTCACAGACACACACACACACAAAGGAACAAAAAATGAAACATAACAATGAATGGGAAGATTCCCTAACCATCCAATGATAAAAACAAGGAAACTTGTGGCTTGTATGTATCTTGCGGCATTGGAGCATTTATACTTTGGATACTCTATTTTAGAAAGTTACAGGTCGCATGACCTGATTTTTGCATTTTCTACCAATCAACTTGAATGACTATTAGTATTCCTCTTCTTTTATTTACTTCATTTGAATCCTACTGAAGGATGTCTCTCCAACCCGGGATAAATTGACTTTAAGTTTATGAGCGTGATTTGTTAGAATAGTTCTATGTTTATAAAAAAGAATAGTTCCAACAGCTGTATAGATCTGTTTTGGACATCTTGGTTTAAGACTATACTGTAAACACTTTCAACTTTCTTGAAAGGCCATAACGATTATAAATGGAAAGTTTAAAAAAATAAAACAGAAAAAGAAGAGAGTAGATACACTTGTGCATATGTCATATTCTCTCCGCATGTATTTCTTGTCATTGGATTGATTAAAATATGCTACTGATGACAGTGAGAGGTATGATGTATTACCGGAAAGCTTTGGAGCTTCAGGCTTTTCTTGATATGGCCAAAGATGAAGGTGTGTGCTCTTGTCATGATGAGCTTTGTGGAAGTTTTTGAGTTGCTTGCGACTCATGTAGTATTTAGCTGGCTTTTCAATCTTCTCTGCGAGTCAGTGTATTCTCACATAGCTAATGCTTATTGTACGTGTTGGCATACTTATTCTGACGTAAGAAAACAATTATGGTTGTTTGGATATTGCAAATGTGCAGATTTAATGGAAGGTTATAAGGCTGTAGAGCTAAACACAGAGGAGCACGCAAGAGGTGTTCGGTCACTGTGGGCCCAATGTCAAGCAGTAGCTGACATGAAGTTCTCATATGTGGTCTCATGTCAGCAATATGGTATTGACAAAAGATCTGGGCATCAACGTGCACACGATATTTTGAGGCTTATGACCACGTATGTGTGCATTCTCGCTTAAGTCTTTCATCTTTGACCTGTTGGTTGCTGTACTTTAACAACTTCGATTTTGTGCTCATTTTGCAGGTACCCATCAGTCCGTGTGGCTTATATTGATGAGGTCGAAGAACCTAGCAAGGACGGGCCTAAGAAGATTAACCAGAAGGCTTACTATTCAACTCTAGTGAAGGCTGCTTTGCCGAAGTCAATTGACTCTTCAGAGCCAGTTCAGAGCTTGGATCAGGTGAAGCTTGCTCTTGACTCGAGCGAGAATAACACAAGATGCATACACAATCTTGAGATGACTTTTGCTTCCATTTTGTTCGATGCTATTTCTAGATACTTATAATCTGCAATGCTTTCCAAGTAGCATTTCCTACGCCTGTTAGAGATTGATTAGTGTCTCACAGAAGTTCAAATAGCTGAAACTTCACATTTAATGCAATAAAAAGGATGAAGGTAACTAGGCTATTGATATATTAGACTCTCTAAGTAAAGTTTTGAGAGATGATTTTCACATAGATAGTGTCGCAACTTGAATTGATCGTCTATTTTGTCCTAATAGAGAGATGAAAGTGCTTGTTGTATCCAAGCAGAGATCCTTATGGAAAAACTGGGAGGACAATGAAAAAAAAATTCGAATTTAATAAATGACAGAAACAAATAAAAAGTACATATACTATACAAATAAAGTATAATTCTTGCATCTGAACGTTTCTAAAATGAACAAAGGAAAGAAAATGAAATAGAGACGGCAAAAAAATGAAAAGAAAATGAAATGTAGTCGGCTAGCGATAAAATGTTAAGGAGGAGGATTCTAACCCGGGGATTAATACCCATGTCTGTGGGTTGGACTCCTCCGGTAATTGTGAGCTGGGCTAGGGCATAAAAGATTTTGAAGTTAGTTAGGAGAGAGAGAGAGAGAGAGAGAGAGAGAGAGAGAGAGAGAGAGTGAGAGAGAGAGAGAGAGAGAGAGAGAGAGCCGAACCGATAGCCCCAAATTATGTCAGGGCAAGAGAAAGAAAAGTAAGGACTCCTGCTATGGGGAGAGTGCTTTAGTGTAGTTAGATTCTCCCTATTGTAGATGTCCTACGCTTGCTTCTAGAAATATCAATTGTTTGGTGTTGATTCTGGATGACTGACCATAAGTTGCCATTTTGTGCTGTACTAGATTTTATGCTGCTTCAATTGTTGGCTAAAAAATAAAAAATACTTGACACTTGCGTGTGGTGCAGGTTATATATAGAATAAAGCTTCCAGGACCTGCTATTTTGGGTGAAGGAAAACCTGAAAATCAGAATCATGCCATTGTATTTACTCGTGGAGAAGGCTTGCAAACAATCGATATGAACCAGGTATCATGCATTTTATTTATCAAAAAAAAAAAACTAAGAAAATTATTCCCCAGTCCTTGTGTTCACTTCATATCCTCGGTTTTTTCTTAGGATAACTACATGGAAGAAGCACTAAAAATGAGGAATTTGCTGCAAGAATTTCTCAAAAAGCATGATGGTGTGAGGTGTCCGACAATTCTTGGACTTCGGGAGCACATTTTCACTGGAAGGTGTGCTTTGCTGGAATTGCAATGTCTTACTTGGGTGTTCTTGATAATATGTACTATCATGCAATGCTTAATGCTGTTTACAATTTGCTGCAGTGTTTCGTCGCTTGCCTGGTTCATGTCAAATCAGGAGACTAGTTTTGTGACTATTGGCCAAAGACTGTTGGCCAACCCCTTGAAGTAAGTTATTTCTATTTGTAACTTTTTAAAAATTTGAATTTACAGTGCGCCTGATGGATTTGGAGTCTGTCATTACTGTTGTAGTGGAAGAGATGTTCCATCATACATGATGAGTCTTATAGAGTTTAAAAGGCCAAGGTCATACAAGGAAAAGAGGGGACCGGGGGGTTGGTAATTCTTAGTTCTCTTGGGGATGGTGGTGGATGGAAAAGATGAGAACTGCAATGCATTAATACTATATGGATGTACATGAACCCGAAGATGCCAAAGTCATGCAACTTTTAATTAGTTGATTCAAACTTGTGTTGCAAACAGAATCGGGTTCCCACTCGAGTCAATGGAAGATGGGTCATAAGGTGAAATTTGTTTCTATTTAAGTAAACTGAAAACATCATCAAATGGCGTGTGTTCAATTAGCAAGTGTAAGAGTTAAAACTTTTAGCCCCTTCTTGTTGAGATTAGTGCAAAAGATAATTGGCTTCAATGAGTTTTATAGATTTGTGGAAGAGAAACAATGCAACGAATTTCCTTATGATTGCATGTTTGATGAGGCTGTCTTTACTTTGTTAAGTATCTGTAAGGATGCTGAGGAGTGAAGATTGATTTTATAAAATGATGTTATCAAACTCTTGTTGGATGTTTTGGACCAAAAGAAGTTCATATGGCCGTTGAATATATCTTACTTGATTAATACCCCATCTAGACTCTGTCACATGACTTCGTAAATGCATCAACTATAGTAACCTTATGATTACTCTATGTATTGTATGGCATAATCATGAATAACTAGTGAATCTTGTTTGCTTATTTGTTGCTTGTCATGAAGGGTTCGTTTCCATTATGGTCATCCCGATGTCTTCGATCGGCTGTTTCACCTTACTAGAGGTGGTGTCAGTAAGGCTTCAAAAGTTATCAATTTGAGTGAAGACATATTTGCTGGTATGTGGGTCCTTGGATTTGCCTATGATAATTAATTGGCTTTAGCTTTACGTGTATTGGTATATTTGAATTTCCTCTTGCAGGCTTCAATTCTACACTTCGTGAAGGCAATGTAACTCATCATGAGTATATACAAGTGGGAAAAGGGAGGGATGTGGGTCTAAACCAGATATCCATGTTCGAGGCTAAAATAGCCAATGGAAATGGGGAGCAGACTTTGAGTAGAGATATATACCGACTTGGACATCGTTTTGATTTCTTCAGAATGTGCTCATGTTACTTCACCACCATTGGCTTTTATTTCAGTACTCTGGTAAGTTGGCGTTTTCCACCTATTGCCATATTTTTCTTCTTATGCATCTCCCAATTTTGAACTTTTCCTTGTTATATTTTTGTGGCAGATTACTGTGCTTACCGTATATGTCTTCCTTTATGGCCGTCTTTATTTAGTTCTGAGTGGGCTTGAAAAGGAAATGAGTTCTCAGCCAGGAATTAGGGACAATAAGCCTCTCCAGGTGGCTCTTGCCTCCCAATCATTTGTACAAATTGGATTTTTGATGGCACTGCCTATGTTGATGGAAATAGGCTTGGAAAGGGGATTTCGAACTGCACTTAGTGATTTTGTGCTGATGCAATTGCAACTTGCCCCTGTTTTTTTCACATTCTCTCTTGGAACAAAGACACACTATTATGGAAGAACTTTACTTCATGGAGGTGCAAAATACAGAGCTACTGGCCGTGGGTTTGTTGTGTTCCATGCGAAGTTTGCAGACAATTATAGAATGTACTCGCGCAGTCACTTTGTTAAAGGATTTGAATTAATGATTTTGCTGCTTGTGTACGAAATTTTTGGTCAATCGTATAGGGGTGCTGTTGCTTATATCTTGATCACGATATCCATGTGGTTCATGGTTGGGACTTGGCTTTTTGCCCCATTCCTGTTTAATCCTTCTGGTTTCGAGTGGCAAAAGATTATTGATGATTGGACAGATTGGAATAAATGGATAGGCAACCGAGGTGGAATAGGTGTACCTTCAGAAAAAAGTTGGGAATCATGGTGGGAAGAGGAACAGGAGCATTTGCACCATTCTGGAAAACGTGGTATCGTTGCTGAGATTATATTGGCACTGCGATTTTTTATATATCAGTATGGGCTTGTGTATCACTTGACCATCACGAAGCATACCAAAAGTGTCCTGGTATATAATTTCTTTGTTCCTATTTCTTCTTATATCCAAATTTTCTTTTGGCTCACATATATCTACAGTATAATTTGTTCATTCTTTGGCACAATTGCAGGTCTATGGCATATCATGGCTTGTGATCTTCCTTATATTGTTTGTGATGAAGGTGAGGATACATGATCTGTCTTGTTCTATTCAAAATCTCTTCTCAATGCATTAGTATAACAAGTTATAAACAAAGCTTGAGCTATTTGTGATCATCAAAGAGACCATCAAATAACATGCTTCTATTTTAAAGTCCAACTTATCACCATCTTCATCATCATTGGCCAAAAGTTGCAAAATTTATTGGCCAATTCCATGTCTGTCTTTCAACTAACATGAACACCATCAAGCATAATTTTGTGCTCGTTTCCTGAACTTGGCAATTTATCTGGTTTTTGTTGGTTGGCCATTTTCAATTGTCCTCCCAGATGCTGTTCATTTCTGACATTGTTCGAATAATTAAATATTAAATCACGCATTCATTTAACAGCCTAAGCTTTTAGAACAGTTGGTAGTAGACATGGCCACGGTTCGGAACTGGTGGTTCCGGGCCGGTTCCGGTTCCGGCCCGGTTCGGAACTGGCCTGTAAAATTTAAAAAAATAAATTATCAAAATGTATTATGTCCAAAATGTATTATCAAATTATGAAATAATGAATTATTTAATATAAAATGTAATCAAAATGTACATTGTAATCAAATTTGGGGAAAAAAAGAGATGGGGGCATGAACTTAATGAATTATCATTAAGCGCCTTACATATCTTCTTGGGGATAGAAGAATCAAAATCCATGTTTTTTTTTGGGAACCGGGCTTGGAACCGGCAGTTCCGGGCCGGTTCCAAAATTGTTGGAACCGGAACCAGGCCAGTAGGCCATGGGCTGGTTCCGGTTCCGAACTGCGGGCCAGGTCAACGGGCCAGTCCCGGGTTTGACCCTGGCCGGTTCTAGGCCGAAACCGGCCCGTGGCCATGTCTAGGTTGCGGTGGTCCCACCAAAATCTCATAGACACAGTTGTACTTATTCCCTTTATATTCTAGCGCCACTTAGAGATGCAGTCTTCTAGATTGTTTGAAGAAATAACTCTCTTCTTAGGAAACTGAAGTGAACAAATGGTTGCTGTATAACGTTCTTGTTTGTATTTTGCAGACTATTTCTGTTGGTCGACGAAAATTCAGTGCCGATTTCCAGCTTGTCTTCCGGCTGATCAAGGGATTGATATTCTTGACTTTTGTCTCCATTTTGGTTACGTTGATTGCACTCCCGCACATGACAATTCTGGACATAATTGTTTGTATTCTTGCTTTCATGCCGACGGGTTGGGGAATGCTTTTGGTTAGTGACAGCTACTCTCTTGCCCTTATTCTTCTGGACTCTGTACACTGGACGATTTTTTTCTTCTTTTAGGTTGGTTCTTACTGAGGTGAAAGTATGAATGCTTGTCATTATTTAGATGGATGTGGTGACCCTACTGGTTGGTCTTAATTTTTTTATATTGAAACTGCTTATGGATATCGCATTTCCTTTTCGTTACATGTTTAAGCTTCTTTATTGTTATTATTTTTAATTTTTGACCCGTTGTTTCCTTCCATCAAATTACTTAATGGACTATAGTGATTAATGACTTTACATGCTTATCTTGTTCCAGGTTGCACAAGCTTGCAAACCTCTTGTCGTCAAGGCTGGAATTTGGGGATCAGTTCGGACTCTTGCCCGTGGTTATGAGATTATTATGGGCTTACTTCTGTTCACTCCAGTTGCATTCCTGGCTTGGTTTCCATTTGTCTCAGAATTCCAGACCCGTATGCTCTTCAACCAAGCCTTCAGCAGAGGCTTGCAGATTTCGCGTATTCTCGGTGGACAAAGGAAAGACAAGGATCGGGCCTCTAACAACAAGTAATGAAGACGAGAGAAGCACTTACTTATGTTTGCTTAAGAACTTCTATGTGAGCTTTCACCTTGATCTGTATCTCTGACCTGGTGATATCTATTCTCATTCGAAGGTAAAGGAGGGGAGCATCCTCTTATGTATATAGAATCGTACTTAAAAGCTGGAGTCGTGTTAGGAGTACATTTTAGGATCTTGGTCGGAGCTATGTATTCAGCCAATATTTGTCGCCAAAGGGTGGGCGTTTGGAATGATGGATCAGGTCGTGATTGAAGTTTGTGGGTAATTATGCGGCCGTTGCTATGGCCTTGCTGCATCTTAATGGTCTTCGAGAAGCAGTGAGACTTCTCTATCATCCTTTGATCTGCAATGAAAATGAGTTTTCAGCAAACTGTGTTAACACTAGCTTGCTGAATGTGGTTTAAGAACTGGTTATGTTGCAAAAGAAGTTTCGGTTTTACGGGTATTTAGGGGAACTTTTGAAGGACAAAAAACCGGGGAATGAAATAAATTTCCTCACGTCACATGCCAAGCCCCTAATATAGTTCTTGAGCCTAGTTTGAAGGTAATAAAATGTCTGGTTCTGGTCATAGTTTTCACCGTGGGGAGTACCTTTGCAAATTTGTTGATTTGTATTTGTTGAATAACTTTTGTTAAACTGAAAAGAAACAGTCTCGTAGTCACTAAGATGAGGTAAAGAGTGATACTGTGACACCGAAATTTTTGTGGGCAAGTTACTTCAACTGAAATTACCTTAGGAGCGGAGGTTATATAATCCTCTATGAAGAAATTGTTCATCGAGGGTTCGATAGGGCCTCATTTCGTAGATGAATAAAATCCCGATCGTTCATTGAAAACCTTTTGACTATTTGTGTTTTCTTTGATGTTCTTGTGACTATTTGTGTTTTCTTTGATGTTCTTGTGTAGTCATTGCGATAAAATACTCACATACGACACATCATTACGATAACGATAGAATAGTCTAGTCTTTGGGTGAAATGCTTACCCGTAAAGCAATTGAACATATAAAGTACATTTTATAGTCTGTTTTAGGAATTGGTGACTTGCTCGTTTGGTGACTTTGGCATTGGACGTTCTCAAAATGAGTACTATCGCAACGGGTATATTCAATGCTAGACGCCTGTTAGCATTTTAGCGTTCCTTCTCCTTTCAGGGCTTATTAGAAAGAGAATACAATACTAATTGGTCATGACTATCTGAATAATACGAACCGTTCTGTGGATATCACCTTAAACACCATCTCAAATCCTTAGTCGACATCTCCAAACCATCGTGAATTTTATCGAAAAACATTTAAATGATGGATATATTATTATTATAAAAAATGATATGGACATAATCAATATAACTGTCTAATATTTTAGACTGGCAAAGTCCCGTAAAACCTACAAAGAGATCCATTACATAATTTTTTTTGTTGCTTTTCTTACTTTTTTTTTTCACCCTTGTTTACCCAACCTTCAAGCTTTCAACTTTAGGATTTTGGACCGACTTTGCGCGACACTAGGAAAGTGCAAACAAGAATACGGTCTTCTCTTCTTGGCTCTCTTTTCCATTTTTCCTTTTTTAATTTATCTTCTCACGCGCAAAAAAGGAATTGCGCACAGCTAGTGTACTTCTGTGTGATGTGTAGTAGAATAGAGGAGCCTCAGCAAAATCAGCAGACGCAGAACAACCAATCAACAAAATATCTCTCTCCTCTCCTCTCCTCTTCTCTTCTCCTCTTCTCTTCGACCCCCTCACAACTCAGAGCAATCTCTCTCTCTCTCTCTCTCTCTCTCTCTCCATCGCCATCGTATTGCATCTCTTTGAATCTCTCCCAATACCACCAACACCGTCTTCAAATCTCAGTCTTGGGCGATAGTAATTTGTCCATTTGGTTCTCATCGATTCTTGTACTAATTCCACCCGGGCCGAGAAAACTCCATCTGGGTCTTCTTCCTTTTCACTTTCTTTGCTTGTTTGGACGTTCTGGCCTGATGGGTCTCGTCCGGAAGAGGCTGGGGAGTCTTGTTTCGTATCGGGTTAGTTTCCGTCCCCGTTCATATATATGGTATGAATTCGGTGCGAAGACGAGTCTCGCCTTCTTATATGTTTCTGAGTTTGGTGGATATTTTGGATGATGGGAATGCATTTGTAGCTGTAGTTGTTTGATTTTGACGGCTTTTTCGGTTGCGTTGGCTTTGCTTTACGGAGCGGATTTCCCCTCTTGCGGATCTTCAGTTTCATGTCTTGTTTTGACTTTTATCTGCTGTTTAAAGAGTTCCTTTTCTTTTTGGTTCTTTGCTTCGCAGTTTATCGAGTTCTTGCTTTGCCCTCGGCTGTATCTTTCGTTTATGGGCACTTGCTAATTGAATTTGAAAATTTTCTTTAGTATCTAGTTCCTTGAATCAAAGACGATTTCCATGGATGTTTGATTAAGTGATGAGGCTACCTATCTTATGGATCTAGAATGAACATTCTACTTTAGCGTGATTTTGTGTGGGAGTTTGTTGCCTCTGCAAATTTTCCTCTGTGCTTTTATTTGATTGTTAATAGTTTCAGGATTTATTAGGCTTGATGTGGTATCAATGAGATGAGACGTCAA
Organism: Syzygium aqueum; assembly: GCA_031216185.1. Taxonomy (NCBI): domain Eukaryota; kingdom Viridiplantae; phylum Streptophyta; class Magnoliopsida; order Myrtales; family Myrtaceae; genus Syzygium; species Syzygium aqueum. Next base: position 5,428,131 of record CM062240.1, read on the forward strand.
ATACACACTCAAATCATCTGATCACACCATAAAATTTGTATCCTATATTAGGAGGTAACTAAAGATTTTTGAGAAATAACAGCGCAATGCTTGCTTGTCTAACTCTAAATGAAGATCTTATTGCCACACTCAGTATCAACTCTGGTAGGAAGTGAATGCCTTCTGTGGTCGTAGTTTTTTGAAAGGCAAATTTGATCATCCCAAGCAATGATACAAATCTGCAATGTTGGCGAAGACCTCAGAAGAAATATCCTCATATTCCTGATTTGACTTTAATGCGGTTAAGCTTTTTGTCATGCAGAAACATCCCGTGTCCCCATGAAATTCCTTGATTGCAGTCTTTGAATTATGGGTAGAGGCAGAGGAAAGGGAAAGAGATCAACTTCTAGCAGTCATGAAGATCTTGGAAGCGGTGAGGAAGAGAAAATTCCAGCACAGAAGAGAAGGGGAAGGCCACAAAAACTTTTCAAGGATGAAATTGATGAGGAAGTTGTTAAAAAAGTAGATGGCGAAGATGGAGAGAATGGAAAAGACGGTATTGAAAGTAAGGAAACAACAAGTCCTGTTGCAGCAGAGAATGGGAAGAAGAGGAAACGGACTTCGCTGTCAAAAGAGAAATCAGATATCACGAAAGAGGAAAATGGCGTCGGAGCCAGATCAAACACGGAAGACTCAACCAAGTCAAATGGGTTTCGGCACATTGGTAGCAGAAGGAAAAGCAAGCCTCGTCGGGCTGCTGAAGCAGGTGTCGAATGCAAATGAGCCTGCATATGGCGTTTGATGCATCCTCCTCTTTCCAACACCCGGTGAAAAAATGAAATGGGAAGTGAGGCCTTAAATGAACTTTATTTCATGCTCTCTTTTTTTCCTCTGTTTTTCTCTTGTTGGTGATTCCGCATCTTTGATCCTATTTGATTTTGGTAAGTGCTTTTGGAACTATTTATCCTGGACATGCTATTTCTGTTAATGCCATTTAACATTTTTCCCAACCTTAGTCCTCTATGATCATATTATGCTAATTTTCTTCTTTGTACTAGGGCAATGTGGTGGCCTTTAGTTGGAATAGGACAATCATAATCAGACTTATGGGTCCTTGACATATGGTTCTGACATTTTTCTTTTTGCTTAATTGAGAAGTCTCATGAAGGTTTTCAAATACTACATCTGTGATTATCTTATGGTGCTGGAAGTAAGTCTTGGGAGATTTGCCTTTTTATTTTTGAACCTTTGCCCTTTTCTAGTGCTTTTTGTTGGGATAATTGCTCATTTGTTATAGCTTTTGCTTTGACTGTGGTGCGTCGACATATTCTATGTTGAGTTCTGTTGGTCTGTGTAGTTTAACTTGTTACTGTTCAAGCACTTCTTATATAACATAATAATATTGGATACATCAAAATTTTCTTATCCATATCCTATCCAATGTATCCAAATTCTAGAAAGGTGAGATGCTCTTGCTCCACATCTAGTTGGATAAACACATGTTTCTTATTTGCTTAGTCTTCCCGGTCCTAATGTTAGTGAACTTCCGGAGAACATGTGACTGCGTAACAGAGAAATTTCTCCATTATGGATATTGTAGTTTTTGATACCCGATCTCTCTTGTGCTTGTCTATTATGTCAGACGATCTCTGGGAGAGTTCCAGGTTTAATCTACCTTAATCCTTCCACTCCTGACTACACTAATTTGTGATGGTTGTTCTGACTGCAACTGATTTACTTCCATTCCCTCTCTCATTGTACTTGTTGTACATGGCACTTTTATGATCTGTCACTGAAGTTCACAATCAGTGGTTAGCGTACGTTGATTTGCTTGATATATCGCATGCAGGAACTCATTGTTCCATTACATACACAACCTGTCACTTAAAACTTCGCATTTTTTATGAGCTAAATAAGTTGCTCTCTGTCTATGCAAAGTCGTCAGAGTTCTGCATGCTATTCTACTGTTTCTCAGATTGGAAAGTTCAGGCTGACATTTCAGCTGATGAATCCGCCAATTTTAATATCTGTTTCTCTGTTGTTGAATTGCACCCAAGGCAGTCCTTTTAGCTGTTGTAGGAGTGTAATTTTCTTCTTAAGGTGCAAGCAAAGTAAGATTCATTAGGACATTCTCATCTTAATGCATAGCATTTTGGTCTTTTATTGCCGTCATATGCCATTATATGCTCATTTTCTCTGCTGAAGATTCCGACTACTGTTATTTACATCTATTCTTTTGAGCCAATCCTTTTGTGCTGAAACCGACGAAGTGTGGGGGTTCGATGGGCTGAGTATACCTCGTAAATGTTAAGCAAAAACTTTCTAATTTGGAATTTAAGCATCTCTAGAACTTCTTCAGCACCAGCAATGGGACGTCAATTGAATTGGCTTGTTCATGTTGTTTTGGTCGTCTATGATCTCATTCAGGCTTCGTGTGACTGACTTAATCTTATTGAAGCTCTCAAGTTCCTCAAGATGTACTTTTTATCTTCTGATATCTTCTGAAAATTATTTAACGTTGAAATTGAATGGATTAAACTGTTCATTATACCACAACACGTGCAAGGTCCGGTGTACTCTGAGATGAGGTCCCGTGTGGATTTTGTTTTTTTTTATGTGCGATAAGCTCTTTTTTAACCGGATAAGCACAGTAAAGTCGGTCTGCTGACATAGTATGTGAAATATGTTTAGGTATGTCGCCAACCTTTGATAAGGTCCGTTTGCCAAATGCCTGTTCTCCTTGCGATTTTTGGTATGCATCTTGTAATATAGTGTGTTTATACATTTTGCTATGCAAAGGGTTTTCCTTGAATTAGAAGCCGCATAGTAACTGAAATCATGCTAATTCTGTTCAACTTGAATAGTTTTGTCGTAAGAGACCACGCATTGAAGAGTGAACCAGAGGCGTTTCTGTCAAAGAAGAATCTGGGTCTTTCAAATTCTACAATGTCCTTGAGACCAAAGAAACAAAGTAAGAACAGAAAAAGTCAACAAGCAAGTGAAAAAGGTTGACTTGAGTCAAGAAGGTAAAGAAATCTAAGAAAAAGAAAGGTTTTACTTGAATCTAGAAATAGGAATAATTGCAAATTCGGTTTGCTCAATGCCTTGCTACAAATCTTCCTTTCCCGTCTATTCTTTAATCGTCGCAATTATGTATGTACACTCAAATGCTATTCATCCAAACAACATAGCATGGAGGTAGGTAAGAGTGCACAATTAGGTTGCACTGTTATTGCAAGAAATTAGTCTAGCCGTTAAGGCAATAGAAACTTTCAATCTCAAAAGATAAAGGTCGGGTTCAATTCTTGCTCGATATGATTTTTTGGTTCAATATTGAGAGAGATTAAATGGTCTTGACTCCTGTACTTTCGATATAGATGATATGGCTGGTTTTTTTGTTTTTGTCCATTTTGCTCCATCTTTAAATTCACTTTCAAATTTTTGTCCTACCTCTTTACAGAGCATGCAAGTCGAAACTCACATTTGAAACTAAATGTCCTTACCCATAACCTTTTTGAGAAGGTGGGAAATTGAACTTTCCACCTCTCCTTTCTTAAGTAGGAAGGGTAGCCATTAGGGTAAATTTCAGTGGTTAAGATGGCTGGTTTAACTAAGTTAGAAATGTTGACTTATTGGATATCTAAGTCGGCTCAAGATATATAGCCTAGCACGATAGTGAAAATTGAAAAACAAAAATGTTTAGTCTTCGGATTGGATTTCTTGTTAGTCAAATTGAACATCATTTTTTCACATGGACCACGTCAAAACAAACTCCAAGCACTAAATAGTTTTTAAGGCGTAGGTACCAATGTTTTTCCGGTTGAGGTAGAGTTGTTTCCTTCCCTGTGCTAAACACTTAACTCGTTCAACTGCAGAAAAAAAAAAGCAACGACATCACTGTTTTTGTTTCATAACATACCAAAAGCATCACATTCCTTTTCATATTTTTAATGGGTCGGTGCCCTCAAGTTGGGGATTATGTACGGCTCAAATTGCTAGCCGCGTTCGAGTTCCGAGGAAATCCGGCCCGACTGAACCCACCATCCTCTCTTTGTTTTCCCTAATCTTTCTGCCCGAAAACGCATCCATGTCTCTTGGCTGAGTTGATGCATTAGACTTCATAGCCGTCTAGAGGAGGACAAGTTGTAAGGACCAAGGCATATGCCATGAATATAAGTTAACTTCACCGTTCGTGACTCGCTCTGGTCTTTACATATATGATAATATCCCTATATTTTTGGCTCTTTTTCACCCAAATTAATCCACTGCCGACTTCATATTTTTGAGAATCTTTTCTTCCGGCAAATATTGTGCTTCCAAGTGCAGCTTTGTCAGAATTAAGGTCGATAATTTCTGGTTTGAAAATGAATATTGCCAAAATAATTGAAAACTATAACTTGGGCACATCATACGCAGGAATTGAAAAGGGAGGTACCAATAGCAGCCGAAGGATAGTTGATGTAAATAGAAGTGAGCAAGACAGACCGACAACATTGACAAGTCACTCGCATTGGACTGAAACGGGCGGTTCTAGGGGGGTCTCGTCCAATTCCCGATTCCTTTTTGTGGAACGAATGTCTCGTTGGTCCAGTTCCCGATTCCAGGGTGAAAACCGTACCGACCGAGGTGAAAACCGAATTGACTATATATATCTTAATTTTTTTAATTTCTTAGAAAACCCTAATTTAATCTTGCCTTTCCCTCTTGCCTCACGCATAGCTCGATGTTGACGCTCTTCACTCGTTCTCTTTCGAATCTCATGCCTCGTTCTTTCGCTCTTCGCTCTTTCTGCGACTTGGCTGTGGCTTGACTCTCACACATCATTCTCGGCTCTCCCTTAACTCTTAGTCTCATGCGGCTCTTTCCTGTAATCTGTAAGTTTTTCTCACTTGACTTTTCATTGTCTCTGCTTTTTCTTAGAATTCGATTGCTTATTTTAGAGATGTGAATACTTCATTTTTGCCGCTAAGATGTAGATTGATGTTTTGGCTTCTAGTTTGCATCTTTTTGATTCCATGCTTCTATGCCTCTCCTAATCTTCGCATTGCCTTCTTTGCTATCCAAGAGCAATGACGGGGTCTGCGAATGAAGATTTGCATAGATTAGAGGCTTTGATCAACTCTGCAAGCTGATGCTCATTGTAAAGTGACCGGTTGCATTAGAGCAGATCGGACTGGTGTCTCTCAGAAATAGGAAACCGGTTCTTCTAGTTTAGTTCTCGATTCTTGGGTGGGACCCAACAAGACTAGGAACCGATCACCCCTAGATGTAATTTATTAAGTGAAAGCCAGATCAAAGCGTCGAACCGATTGTAGATGAAATTATACAATGGAGCATGTATGACTTGGTTGACATGACATAATTAATTTCGGATAGATGTGGTATAAATTCTAAGAGTTTTTATGTTCGTTTGGCTGGATCTTTAGTATTTTAGATTTTGGCTGATTAATTCCCGAAACATTACGAAAAATGTTTAATCAAGGCTTAAGCTGGTTGTAGGCCGCAAATTTTTCCCCTAAGGAGGACTTTCAATTTTCACAAAATTAAGCATAATTTTGATGATAATAAATGAGGAATTTTTTTTTCAAATACACAAATTCCTTTTACATGATATTGATTGAGGACTCTTACTCTTGAGACTCAATTTCGAGAATATCGATGGTTCTATATGATGTAGCTAGCAAGGATCACTTAGAGAGGGGTACATAAGTGATCTTAAATAATTTTGATCAATTTAAGTGGAAAAAATTGATTATAGTTGAGTCTGAATAAAATTCAAATTCAAAACAGTTTATATAGACAGTGCTCTTGATGTATAGTATGTAAAGTAATAGATAAGAGATAGAAAAACTGCACACAAATTTATAGCGGTTCGGCTTATAGCAAGCCTACGTCCTCTCTCCCACGCTGATAGCCTACTGGCTGGATTTCACTATGTAATCAAGAGGAATTACAGATTCTGAGTGACAGCACTATTGTATACGATAAGACTCTCTATCTCACACAATCATTCTTACAAAGTGCCCCTCAAGATCTTAATGTTTAGCTCAGAAAGACAAGAGAAAGGTTTGGAGTATGCTCAGACTTTGGACTTGTTGATTCTTGATTTCGATTATTCCTTCTGCTCTTCGTAGGTCTCCTTTTATACTCCTCCACTCCCAAACTAGCCGTTGGATAGTCTTTAGAGGATCATTTTCCAAGCTTCATTTTGGACATATTTGTATAAAATGGATTAAGTAGCCGTTGGTTAACAAAATCTAAACCCCGCTAATTCTGATCGCCCATACAATCAGAATCTTGGTTTCCATAAGTAGAGTTTTATCCATTGTAATGCACACTTGTCATGATATTTGATTATCAATCAATTTCATTAAGATTGAGTCAATCAAAACTTCCCTATTGTGAAATCCATGCCAAATGACTAGCTGTTGTGATTCGTTCTGAATGAGTTTTGCTTCTATGTCTGAAAAACTTCAGCATCTGCGTATGAAGAATTTCTGATTCTTGCTTGCTTTTCATTTAGAACTTGAGTCTGCGTAGGTCTTCAGTAAAATCTGAGTCTTTCAATATTAGAGTCTGAATGACTTTTACCGTAAAATCTGAACTTTTAGTCCTGAATCTGAACTTTTAGTTCTGAAAACTTGTAAAGTATGATATTTCCTTCTTAACTTTCAAAATATATTAATCTGGAATGGAATGCATGTCAGATTCACAAGATAAACATAGAAAGGTTTGTCAGCTTCAAAATTCAATAGTAGTTTTTCCTCGACAATCTCCCCCTTTTTGATAGTGACAAAACTGCCATGCAGATTCAATCAATGTCAAATAAATTTGAAGAAAATAATCATATCAAGTGCATGAAACACAGATATATAAAAATGAACATGCAAACTCGTAAGATCTGTGTATTTCTCTTCCTTTGAGTATAATCTATACAACCTGCATATTGGAATGTTAGTATGGCAATATCTGCATAATCTCTCCCCCTTTTTTGTCAGTAGCGAAAAGAATAATAAGTTAACAATAATGCACTGATATAAACCATCCAAACAGTCTAACAAAGGCAAATGTTAAGAATACAGAACCAGTTTGGAAATAAGAATGGTTTAAAGAGAGGGTATGAAAAGCATGTTATTTCTTTGATGGGGTTCAAACAAGTTGAAAGTTCTCCAGGACAGAAACAGCTTCCTCAATCTTGGTAAAATATTTACCCATAGCTTTCTCCATATTTATTGAACATAGAGCAATAGCTTACCCAATCTCTGCTTTGTCTTTTTCTGTCTAAAGACGTTGGGTCTGATTGTTTTCTGTAACAATTTTCTAAAGATTTTTCATGTCCTCTTCAAGTGCAGCTTGTTTTTCTTTATTTCTAATAGAAGGGTCAGAATGATCATATTTTCTAAAGTCTGTCCCTAAACATTGTCCGGTGCATGTTGTTCAAACTTATCTCCTGTCTCTATTGGAATCTCCCCCTGAAAATCTGCATGTTCTGCAGCAGTAGTTTCATTCAAAGTTTCTTCAGGATCAACTGGAGATTGATCTACATCTGTCCCATGTGGAATATCATACTGTTGATTCAGATGTGAGTCCACAGATACTGGTTCTGAAACCTTTTTAGTAGGTTTTGAAACATGTTCTGGACCAATATTCTGTCCTATTTCAAGATGTTATGATTCATCGTCTTCATCTCAGAGAAGAATTTTTCTTTTCTTACTGTACACCTTGAATGGGCTTGAAGAGACAGTCTGTTTTCTTTATTTTCCTGTTCTTTTTCTTTCTTCTTTGTCTTTGTCATTTTTCCTCCCAACAGATTTTGCTTCTGACTGCTAAGCATCCTTTCCTCCAGCTGTACTTGCTCTTTCCTTTTTATCATCAAAATGCTTAAGATTCATCTTGGTAAGCATTTTTTCTCCAACAAACATCAAGGGTACAAAGGTTTTGCACAAGTCATCGGGAATAGTTGTGTTTAAAAAAAATAAAGGTTCGAGAGATGAGTGTACCATAAGGAAGTTGTCCCTTGTCCTTTTGGAGAGTTCTGTACATGTGAAAAATGATGATGTGTGGAAGAGAGAAAGACTTTCCATTTAGGATGACCCAAATAAGCTTGATTTCAGACTTGGACAAATCAGTTTTGGAAGCAGTTTTAGGCCTCAAGCAATTGATAATGATCTTATGCAAGATCATAGTTCTTTTGATCATATCAGAATATGAAATATGGCGTTTAGAGCCTTTAGCAAAATTCTGATTGTCTGAAGTTGCTTTGGAAGCATCTTCTAGCCTCACTTCTAATGGAGTAAACTTGTAATTTTTGCTCCAATAATCAGAGCTAGATCTTACATTTTCAAATCATACTTTTTATCACCAACAGTAAATTGAAGCCAATTTGGTGACGGAATGGAAAGATTTGAGTAGAAATAAGCAGTCAGTTCTGAATATACATATGTAGATCGTAGACAGAATTCATAAATGCCCAATCTTTCAAAAAGATGTTTCACAGGAATACCAACCTTTTCCAGATAGTCGAAATCCACACTACGATGATTCATAATCTCTCTAGCAAGTAGCAACTGATAGTATACATTATGCTCTGTATTTCTGAATAAACCGCCATTACCTTGAATACTAGAAGCAATTCCAACCTTCATCTCAAATTATGAAAAAGTCTAGCATCATCGTCAGGAATTGTAATCTTGGATGCACTAGTAGATTTAGGGCTTATGCAAACAGATTTCTTGTCAGAAGGAGTGGATGGTTCCTCGACTTTCTCTTTTCCCTTTCTGGAAGTAGTCTCCTTTGGAGTAAAACTCATGATAAGTTTTAGAGGAAGATTGAGAATAACTTTTCACAAGACTTTCTTCGGTGCAAAAGCCGTTATCTTTCAGACACTGACGAAGAATCAACGCAGAAGCATTGCTGTGTTTCAACCTTTTGTATGCTTCCACACAAGTTTGATGTTACTGAAACGAAAGTCAGTTTTACCCGTAGTTTTTGGTGGAGACGATGGTTATGGTTCTTGTTGTGTCGCTTCTGAAGTATCTTGGTGGTGGTCCGATTCTATGTCTGATATCTCCATGAATTCTGCCAGTCCTAAACACTTTGAATCTTTATTGAGAATACGCAATGATCGTCTTTTGAAAGGCATTATGATTCACAGGGACAAAAAGATTTGATCTTGGATAAGGAGGAGAAGCAGACTCTGAGTTTCGTGATGATCGGGAGTGAAAAGAGTTCAAATTGTTAGGGTTTTATAAAAAGAAGATGACGGTTTTTGGAAAGAAAAACCGCTTTTAGAAGTTATAAGAAGTGATCCTATTATATAGGAATAAAAAGAATATTTTAAGCACAAACAATCAATAAGATAAATTAGAATTAGAATACATACTTGATTTACTTCCAAAAGTAACATGTACAAAAATATCCTGCCAGAAATGCCAAAAATATATCTGCTAAAATTTGAATTAAGGATGTACCTTTCTTTTAAGTCTGAAATGGATATTCAGACAGAGAACATTTGAGTCTGAAAAATTCCTGTCTAACAAATGCTTCAAGGAAATGGGTAAGTAATGCATAGTTTATTTCTAATATACTCAAATGAAGACTTATCAAGAGGTCTTGTGATTATATCAGTTAATTGATTCTTAGAATCAATAAATTGAATATTCACATCACCATTATAAACATGGTTTCTAATAAAGTGACGCTTGATTTCAATGTGCTTAGCTCCTGAATGAAGAATTGGGTTCTTGGTCAAATTGATATCGCTTGTATTGTCACATTTGATTGCAACACTTGAATTTTCAATAGCAAAGTCTCGCAACTGTTATTTTATCTACAGAATCTGTGCACAACAATTTCCTAAGGCCATATATTCTGCTTCTGCTATAGAAAGTGCAATTGTGTTTTATTTCTTTGAGTACCGGGATACCAACATATTTCCAAGTAATTGACATGTTCCTGTAATACTTTTCCTATCCACTTTTCAGCTAGCTAAATCAGCATTAGAATAACTAGTAAGAGTAAAATTTGATTCTTTGGAATACCAAAGACCTAACTAGTAATTGACATGTTCCACTTTTTTTTTCCTTACCAAAAAAACATTGGATAAGTTCCAATGTATTTGATTATTCTTTTAACTGCAGAGAGATGTGATTCTTTTGGGTCAGATTGAAATATTGCATACATATAGACACTAAACAATATGTCAAATCTAGATGCAGTAAGATATAACAATGATCCTATCATGCTTCTATAAATCTTTTGATCAACCTTTTTATCAATTTCACCTTTGTCCAGTTTGGATGAATGAGGCATAGAAATGTCTGTTTTCTTGCAGTTCTGCAATTCTAATTTCTTGACAATCTCCTTTGCATAATTTTCTTGGCAAATGAAGGTTCCATCCTTGATTTGTTTCACTTGTAATCCAAGAAAGAATGTCAATTCACCCATAATACTCATCTCGAACTCATTCTACATATCCTTAGAAAATTCTTTGCAAAGCAGTTCATTAGAAGATCCAAAAATGATATCATCAACATAAATTTGAATAAGTAAAAAATCCTTATCTTTTCTTTTAATGAACAAAGTAGTATCAACTTTACCTTTTGTGAAGTCATTTTGCAGTAGGAAGTCACTTAACCTCTCATATCAAGCACGAGGTGCTTGTTTTAGACCATAAAGGGCCTTTTTTGAGTTTATAGACATAATCAGTCTTTCTTAGTTTTTCAAAACCAGGTGATTGTTCTACATATACTTCTTTTTTGATACAGCCATTCAAGAAAGTACTTTTCACGTCCATATGAAATAATTTAAAATTATGAAAATAAGCATAAGCTAATAATAGCCTAATGGCTTTTAACCTAGCAATCGGTGCATATGTTTCATCATAATCTATGCCTTCTTCTTGTGAATAGCCTTTTGCTACAAGTCTTGCTTTGTTTCTTATGACTTCCCCTTTGTCATCCAATTTGTTTCTAAATACCCATTTTGTTTCAATTACTGGATGATTTTTGGGTTTTGGTACAAGTTCCCATACTTTATTGATTCTGAACTACTAATTTTCTTCCTGCATAGCTTCGATCCGGCTTTCATCTGATAATGCTTCACCAATTTCTTTTGGTTCTATTTTTGATATCAACGCTAAGTTGCCGATGTTTTCCTTGTGTTTAGATCTAGTCTTGATGCCATTTTCTATTTCTCTAATGATGAGGTTCTTTGGATGACTAGATTTATGTTTTCAGTTTTTGTTGAATCTCTCCTTCTGAATATCATCAGATTCTGAAGGTTCTGATTGAGTCTGGATTGAACCTTCTTTTCCTTCTTCTATAGATTCAACGATCTTTGGAGATTCTTGTTGAGCTTCGGATAACTCTTGAATATTGGGAGATGTTTCAGATTCATCTTTGTGAGTCTGAATATTTTCATCAAACCTTACATTTATTTTTTTTCCACAGTCTGAAAATTCTTGTTGAAGACTCTGTATACTTTAATTGTAATAGAATATCTAAGGACAAATCCTTCATCTACTTTCTCATCAAACTTACTAGAGCGGTCATTTAGATTTTTGAGAATAAAGCATTTACAACCAAATACACGAAAATATGAAATACTGGGTTTTCTACCTTTGTAAAGCTCATAGGGGTTTTTTTCAAGAATGGATCTGAGAAAAACTCTGTTAATGACATAATAAGCTGTAAAAACTGATTTTGCCCAAAAATGAAAAAGGAATCTTGCTTTCAATCAAAAGAGTTCTTGTCATTTCTTGCAAAGAATGATTTTTCCTTTCCACAACACCATTTTGTTCTGGTGTATAAAGAGTGGAAAAATTGTGTTGGAAGCCATTTTCCTCACAGAAATATAAAAAACTTTGATTTTCAAATTATCTCCCATGATCAGTTTTAATACAGGAAATGGTATAACCCTTTTCATTCGGAATTCTTCTTGCAAAACTTGAAAAATATGAAAATTCTTCATTTTTATGAGCAAGGAAGAACACCTAAGTAAATCTTGTGAAGTTATCAACAATAACAAATCAATATTTCTTACAACCAATACTTCGTGTTCTGGTTGGTTCAAACAGATCCATATGAAGAAGCTGCAAAGCATGATTAGTGGAAACATGATGTATAGACTTAAAAGAGCTTCTTACTTATTTTCCTAGAGTGCATGCATTGCATAACTCTGTTTTCTTATACTTCAAATCTGGCCGACCTTGAACCAATTTCTTATTTGAAATTTTTGATATTTGTTTCATACAATATGCCTCAATCTTCTGTGCCATTGATCTTCATTCTCTTTGATTGAGATCAAGCAATGAGTGGAGTTTGGATTGACATCTAGAAGATAAATATTTCCATGTCTTCTTCCTGTGAAAGTTTGAGAAGAATCTTTGCTTGTTCTTGAGCATGTATTGTCGCGACCTAAAGTTTTTCTTAGGTTAATGGATTATTAAGATTAAGCTTAACTCGGGCCCTCCCAAGTCCTACCAATTCGCAATTTAGAATTTAAGTTCTTAACGTGCAAATATTTTCATGCTTGGAGTCGCCACTAATCTATTTGTGGTAGGTCGATTAGAAACCTAAATAAAACATATGAATATATGTTTTATTTTTACGAACTAGAGATTCTAAACTCGAGGACTTAATTACGCTAGATCTATTCTAACGCCCTTTCGGTACTTTTTCTTTTCAAAAAAAATATTTTGGCAAACAGTTTGGATTCATTGTAACTTAGTCACTAGCATGTGAGGTGATCATACGAGTGCGCAAACCACCAAAGTAACACCCAATAAATCAAAACATTAAATAAATTGCAAGATTGGAAGAATTGCTTACCTCGAAGCAACGTAAGCATCTGCATTGTTAGCTAGAAAATCACATCAACAATCTTAATATGATTTCTAATTACCAAGCAGTTCACTCAATATTTTTTGGATTTCCACTTATTTATATGAAAGCTAATCTATATGTAATGACGTACAAAACTTAACATGTGATTAATGCATCCTAACATGCAAACTATATGTCATGCGACGACGTAATCTATTCCTAATGACGAACAAATGATTTATTTTTTTTTTGTATTTTTCCAAATGAAATTCGGAATTAAAAAAATGCCTAAATTAACATACAATCTATGATAATTTAATCTATCCTAAAATGACTTCTTTTTGGGATTTTTTTTAAATTCGAAATTATTAAAATAACCTAAATAAATAATCCATTAAGATTAAAACAATCTTTAATTTAAACTAGGAAATGTGCTACCCTAAATCCCAATTTAAATCAAATAATTATCTCATTCTTTAGGATATATTCAAGATTCCCTAATCATGCAGAACTTCTAATTTAAATCTAACTAATAGATTTTTTTTATTTGATTTTTTTTATTTAAAAGGAAAAACAATTAAACAAAGATAATAACCACATTTAAACAATCCACGCAATCCGCAAGATTCTTCTTATCAAATTCAAATTAGGCAAATAAATCAAACTAACGATCATATCTATAAGGTTATAGATATTGACCAAAAGTTGATTGTTCGAATTTGGAAAGCGAATAAAATCTATTATCGTGTCCAAGTGATTATGGATAAGATAACGATTTTCTCTATCGCCGCGTATTGTACCTTAGGGATAAGGTCAGATAGTCGTCAAGATACATTGCCAAATTAGGAAAAATTCCTAATTTTGAATGTTTTCAAATATTGTGGATATCAGAAAATTATCCTAAGATATCTAGCTATCCGCCAAATATTCACGGAATATTCAAACATCCGAAAATTAAGAAACTAAATATTATGAAAATATTGGATAACATCCTTAACTAATTTCGAAATATTTCCAAATTTGGACTCGCAGATCTGGATTACGGATCGGGGCAAGCGACGGTGGGACGATGGCTCACGGCGGCGATGACGCGGCGAGGTAGCGGTAAGGCTGTCTGGACGGCGGCCAGCAAGTGAGCGGCGGTACGGCTGCTTCGCCGGCTGGAACAGTGGCGTGCGACTCTGAGCGGTGACTGTGCGGGCAAGAACGGCGGTGTACAGCTCCGGGCAACGGCGGCTGTGGAGGCGGGTGGCTCCGGACAGAGGTAGGGGCGGCATAGGTGAGCGTCTCTGGAGGTGACGGGCGGAGCAGCAACATCGAAGGGCGTGGCAATGCAGTAGCAGGGGTGGCACAGGCGGGCGTCTTCAGCGACGGGCGGCAGCGTCTGAGGGCGCGGTGTACGGCGGCAGGGGAGGCACAGGCGGGCATCTCTGGCGAGGGGCAGGGCGTGCGGCGGTGAGGGGCGCGGCGCAGGCGGGCGTCTTCGGCGAGGGGCACGGCGTACGGCGGCGAAGGGCGGCTCTTCTTCTTCTTCTCTCTCTCTCTCTCACTTTTCTCTCTAAAAAATTTCTAATATGAAATTATCAGACCCCCCCTCATTGAAGAGTGTAATCACATATTTATATCGCAACCCTAAGTTAATTAACCAGGCTTCCTAATCCTAATGGGCTTAGACTTAGGCTTTATTCTTTAATTTTTATTTAATTCCAAGTTGGCTGAATTAATTCGGGCTTTTATTCAATTAAACTTGATGGGCTAATTTAAGCTTAAATTAAGACAATCAATGCCTTTTTGACATGTGATTTTCGGCCCCCATCCCCCAAGTGATCGAGTTTCATTCGGTGCTCGAGTTCGGTTTACGTGATGAATTTTAAGCTCGTTTGCCGATGTCAGTTTGATGCGGAATGCAACTAACCTATATGAACTTAAAGTATATCCTATGCAATTTTAATATTTTTGTTTAGGGGTTAAAATTTAATCCCTAATTTTCTATTCAATTAATCACTAAATGATTAATTAAAATTTAGGTGTCAACATGTATTTTCTTGAAAGTTGATTCTGAAACCTATATCACATAGTTGGCTTATGCTTATCAAGTTGTAGTTGAGTTCTTTTACTAATGACACGTCATTGATTGTGAGTCCTCTAATTTCAATTGTTCCTTTGCCAACTATCTTTCCTTTGCTATTTCCTCCAAAGGAAACTTTTCCACCATTCAGAGTTTGTAGTTTAACGAATATGCTTAGATCTCCTGTCATATGTCTAGAACATCCACTGCCAGGTACCACTTTCTTTTTCTCTTTGTGAAAACTTGTAAAAATCACAGCCACTCAAGTTTTCTTTGGTACCCAAATTTGTTTAGGTCCTTGAGAATTAGTATAGGTTGTCTTAACAAAGTCTCTTCAAATTGGTCTCCAGACCTTAGGACATTTATTCTCAGAGTGCTGTGGATCTCCACATTTTGAGCACTTGAGTGCACTTCGTCCAATAGGTTTGACAAAATTCTTTTTGAAATGATTTTTATAAACTTGTCGAGGAGGTCTTTGCTTTAATCTCTCATTGACTTTTGGAAAATCAATTAAATTGTCACTTTCCTTCACAAATCCAAGATCGGATTTATTGTAGTAAGGAATTTATATAGAAAGAATATGCTTCAACACTTCTGAACCTTTTGAAAATTTGAAAGTAATTTCTGAAAATTCCTTTTTCAAAACAGCATTATCTTTGGAAAGTAAATCTCGATTTTCATTTTCCTTGATTTGATGAAATTCTTTTTGAAATAAATCGATTTTTTCTTTTTGTGA
This sequence comes from Syzygium aqueum, assembly GCA_031216185.1. NCBI lineage: Eukaryota > Viridiplantae > Streptophyta > Magnoliopsida > Myrtales > Myrtaceae > Syzygium > Syzygium aqueum. Next base: position 5,443,738 of record CM062240.1, read on the forward strand.
AACATCTTATTGCCTTAGTGATGAATTTTCCTTTTTTAAAGAAGAGATTCTTTTAAGAGTAGCCTAAAATTCAAAGCATAATTCATCAATGTAATTTGACACTTCAATTGGCATTTCAGGATGCTTTACCTTAATCTCGACTTTAGCATTAGAATCTGAATTTGAGTCTGAGTCTGACTTGGCCATCAGATAGAAATTTAAGATATCTTCATCACTGTCTTCATACTCTGTATCACTCAAGGTTTCTGCTTTTAAGGCTTTCTTTGCTTTATCAAATTTGGTCTTCTTTTTCAGAAGTGGACAATTTGGCTTGATATGTCCACGTTTTCTACAATGAAAGCATATTACTTTATTTGATTTTTCTGTTTCATCGAGAGCCTTCTTCTTCTCAAGAGCCTTCTTCCGTTTGAGATTTCTTCATTTGATTTTCATCTTCTTGTACTTCTTTATAAAGAGAGCCAGTTCTTCATTGTCAACATCTTCATATTCAGAATCTGCATCATCAAAATCAATATTAGACTTTAATGCAATTGACTTTTTACCTCTGGATTCATTCTTCTCATTCAGTTATTCAGTCTCATATGATTGAAGAGTTCCGATTAGCTCATTCACTGATAGAGGCATGATCCTTTGAGTCTGTTGAAGAGATGTTTTGATATTATCCTACTGCTTTGATAATCCTCTCAAAAGTTTGTTGACTTTCATCGCATCTGAGACTGGTTGTCCTTGATATGCAAGACCGTTTACTATGTCAGCAAATTTGTCATACATATCAACAACTGATTCTCCAGATTTCATTTTGAAGGATTCATATTGACCAAGCAGTAGATTGATTTGAGTTTCCTTGGCTCGATTTGTTCCTTCATATGTAGTGTAGAGGGTATCCCAGATATTATTAACTGATTCATAAGAAGCAATTTTCTTATATTCAATAGGTGCTAAAGCATAATAAAAAGAATAAATTGCTTTTGAATCTAAAACTTCTCTTTTTGATATCTTAATTTGAGATAATGTAGGATCTGCTGGTGTGTTTCCTTCTATCTTTTCTTTTGAATCAGAAGGTTTTGGTTTGACTCCTCTGATGATAACATCCCATTGCATGTGATCAATTGACTCGATGAATGCCTTCATCTTATTCTTCTAGACACTATATTCCTTGCCATCGAAATATGGTGGTCTGTTATTGCTTTGTCCTTCAATGAGACTTAGAGCACTCAAGCTAGCCATATAGATCATTAGCTCAGAAGTAATACACTTCAATAAACGAGCAACCTGCTTTGATACCAATTAATGTAGCTAGCAAGGTTCACCTAGAAGGGGGTGAATAAGTGATCTTAAATAATTTTGATCAATTTAAGTGGAAATAATTGACCACAGTTGAGTCTAAATAAAATTCAGATTCAAAACAGTTTATATAGACAGTGCTCTTGATGTACAATATGTAAAGCAAAAGATAAGGGATAGAAAAACTGTACACAAATTTATAGTAATTCGGTTTATAGCAAGCCTACGTCCGCTCTCCCACATTGACAACCTACTGATTGGATTTCACTATGTAATCAAGAGAAATTACAGATTCTGAGTAACAGCACTCTTATGTATGATAGAACTTTCTATCTCACACAATCACTTTTACAAAGTGTTCCTCACTCTTAGGAGTTTTTCTCAACACTATATCTATGTGAATGTTTACCTGGTCCACTGCCAGATCTTGATTGATTGTCGTTTAGTTATTCTGATTCAGGTGCGAACGGGAGATAACTTTTGGTGCGAACTGAAATAGTTAACAGTAGATTGGGTCAGTAACGAGGATGTGTGAAAAGGGTTGGTATGTCCTCTTAGACCTCAGCTCTCCCTCTGTTTGTCTCTCTGTGTGACATATATATATATATATATATAGAGAGAGAGAGAGAGAGAGAGAGAGAGAGAGAGAGAGAGAGAGAGAGAGAGAGAGAGAGAGAGAGAGAGAGAGAGAGAGAGACTCAAAGCAAGCCTTTTTTTTTTTAAAGAAAAAAACCCTCCAAAAACCTTATAATGGGTCTTCAGGTCTATATGCTCCTGACAAGTTTCATGGTGGTGGAGTTGGGCTCAGTGAGGGAGAGTGGAGCTACGACAACACCTATATACGACACTGCTTTGCTCAACAGAAGTAGCTTCCCAGCTGGTTTCCTCTTTGGCACTGCCTCAGCCTCTTATTAGGTCAGCTCTTTTACATCCGATTCAAACATACATCCCGAATTTCTCTCTCTTGACTAGGGAGAGGTGAAAATTCCGGTTTTGGCTGTGATTTTTTGAGTCCCTTGCTTGGCCTTTGGTTCTTGTTCAGTATGAAGGTGCAGCAAATGAAGGAGGCAGAGGGCCAAGCATATGGGACACTTACACACTCACAAAAACTCAGGCATATCTCTCTCTCTCTCCACATTCGATGCCCTCGTCTCGTCAGTTATTTTATCTATGAATGACGTGGTGAATAGAACACATCGTACATATTGTGGAAATTTTTGGTATTGCAAATGAGTTTAAACCTTGATATCGTCGTGAACCGATTGTCTAGAGTTCTTTTGTTTCCCTCTCTCTGTCTCTCTCGTTCTAGAGGAAGAGGAGAAAGTGAAACGAGTTGTTGAGTCTTTCCCTTGGTCTGGAATTGTCTGTTGATTTTTCTCTTTGCTCTTTTGAAAATGGAAGTCTTTTTTTTGGGTCGGATGAAAATGGAAGATGAGAGGTGGAGAATGTGCGCTCTTCAGTTTCTATGCGAAAAGCTGTCTTAGGTGAACCATTCCTTCTAGATGAATTAATAGTCGGGTTTGAATAAGCAATATACATAGATTTACATAAGACAAGAGAATAATTTTTCTACCCTAAAAGAGAAATTACAAAACGTGCCAATTATTGTTTCAAAACCAAAAAATCAAAACCGATCGCGTGTTTATGTATATATATTTGTATTAGTTGGTATAAAGACTACTAACTTGCTAATTATAGAAAGTTTGGCAATTTTCATAAAGATATCAATAAATTGCCGACAAGTTACCCGGAATAGGGTCACAAGTAATTTTTTCACCGACAACTTATTGACACTTAACGACACTAATTGAAATTTACCCAGCACAGAAACAAAAATCTATACTTTTGGGCATAGGACGATAGAATTCTCACGAATTCTCCAATTTTCTTGACACGATTTCCTGGTTCTTTGGTATAGTATAGGGAAGGTGTGAACGTGAAAGGGCATTTTGCATGGCTGTTGTCAGACAATTTCGAGTGGGGCAGCGGGTACACCGTCCGGTTCGGCATCAACTACGTGGATTACAAGAATGGGCTCAAAAGACACCCAAAGCTCTCCGCCACTCGATTCAAAAGCTTTCTCGATAAACCCTAACAAAATCTTCAGTTTCTCTTCCATCGATTGATCTTCCATTTGTAATCCGCAAAACTCCCCTCTCTTCAAGTTGATTAAATGAGATTCACATAGTTCTTATTCTCTTTCATCGGTTCAGCTGTGAGTATATTATGTTGACTTAAGATGACGAACTCAAGCATTGAGTTAGAAATGAAATATTCTCACTTCATACGAAAAAAATAAAAAAAAAGAGTTATAGATTTACATTATACAAGTTGTTTGTAAAAAATCCAGCCAAAGAAAGAGGATTTTCGTATCCCTCCATTATCTATGGGATTTTGTCGATTCATATGTTGGCTTCAAACTAGATTGATCTCCCTTTGGATCGGATCTTTGCGCACCAGAAACAAGGAAGTGTCCTAGGATTTTACTCAGTAGGACCTTCCGATGCTTAAAGTAAGGATTGGAGAAAGAAAAGAGAAGAAATGTTTAGGCCTGAGCATTTCCTAGTCAAAATTACCTAGAATGATTAAATTGGAAAATTGTCGAAAGTTTTAGGACTAAATTGATAAATTGTTAGACGGTTTATGATCAAATTGAAAGTTTTAGGATTGAATTGGCACAAGTATAATAGGGTTATGATTGGTAATTTTCCCTTGATTTTAGTCATCACCTTTCTATTCACAGTTGTCAAACTCTGGTTGACCGCCTCTGACCTAGATGTCGCATAACAAACTTTACGTACAATTGCAAGCAATGAATTAGGAGTTGATATTTTACCTGTCACGTACAATTGGTACGTGATAAATAAGTCATAGCTCAATAGAAGATCGAGTTTCAGTTTGGTCATACTCGATCTTCTGAATTCGGACAACGGAGCTCAGACTTCAAAACAAGTAACCCTCGGACTGAATTTATGAAGTTCCTACTAGGTTCAGATCAAGTTTGCTCTTTCATTAAATCTCCTGAAAGGCGCAGACTATTGTACTCTTTTTATAATATCAATAATATGATCCTACATTTAATTTGTTATTTCCCACATTAATTAACTTCGTCGACATTTTATTAAGCACATTAAGGGGCGTGATAATTATGGTGATCGCCAATATTAAGATAACTATGTTGATGGAAAATGTTATTTATAACAGTATGAATGGGGATATAAATAGGTCGTATAAGCCAAATCCTCTCATTATCTAATCTGATTATTTGACAATTTGAAAATACACTATCAACGTTGAGAGGATAATTTGCTGCAAGTACCTATTCAACATTTTCAATTCTTTGCGTATTTGGTTATCGACTTCATCGATGGCTGGAGGTTAGTACATAATTTTTCACATTTTCAAAATCGATTTTGATTAGGCATCAGTAATCGGAATCTTCGGTGTTTCTCCAAATTACATCTAACAACTTTATGATCAAATAAGGATGAGGCATTCTTAAAAGAACTAGGTAACCTCCAATTGATTTGGGCTTTTTGGGACCAATATAAAGTTCGTTCTTTTCTAGCCCATCTAGCCGAAAATTACTTATTACATAAAGCTGGAGTATATGAGCCCCGCGCGTGGCTGACCTGATCTAAGAGCACATGTGAGCTGGACTTACGTGCTCGGGATGCTTGCAATAATAACTTCATCTAATCTAATTTTTTAACCCTCATCGATTTGATTGCGGGAAGTGCATGCCCTTGTCTCTCACTTGTGGGTAAGTAGCATGTTCAACAAATCTATTTGTTAAAAGAGCATAATAAAAGTCCGATACTTTTCGTCCGAGAAGAACACTTGGATGCACTTTTACTTAAATGCTTAAGTTAATGGTATATTAACTGCTCTACACTATACCAATTTTTTTATGTGGAATTTTTTTTAACACAACTCACACGTGTATTCTAACATCTATTGAACTGGCCATTTACCCAAGTTTGTAGATACTGCATTAGTATGCAACATTAGTAGAAGATGGTATTTATAGTAAAGATACATGTAGTGAACATTACGTTTTATGCGCATCGGCACTTACTAAAATTTTCTCTTCTTGCAATTCATAGAGGACTAGAACTGAAATTAATCTTTTAATCATAACTACTTAGATATTGGTCACAAATGACAAATTAGATCATGAAATTGAATTAATGTTGTCCACAAATTAGGATGATCACATTATCATCGGCATATACGACACTCGTCTTATTCTACAAAATAGAAAGAAAGGTGTTTTTATCAGCTAACGCCATTGCCAGCACCACGAAATGTCGTTGTCTCAAATGGAAATGCTGTATGGAACTCCCTTCCCTGTCACGCCGGGCTCGGAGAACGGCTTCAAGAGCTCATACGGCACGATCCCGGCTCCGTTCCGATTCTTAAACCTTTGGTCGTTGTTTCTCGCGTCGATGATGCCCGCAAGCTCCTTCAGCCTCCCATTGAACCTCTCGAACGCTGCGTTTATCACCGGCTCCTCCTTCCACGCCGGTTCCGGATCTTGTCCCAGGTACTCCTCATCCGGCGAGTGGTTCGACAAAACGTCGAGGATCGCCATCACCTTCGTTGCCTGTATCTGCGATGGGAAGCACGTGAGGAGCGTGACCTCGGGCTTGTTCCAGAAGATCTTGAGCTCTTCTTCCGTCGGGTCCTCGACGGGCATCTTGGTTCGGGCGATGGTGGGCCGATTCGGGAAGTAGCCGCCGTAGGTGTACTGGCCGAAGTTGACGGCAGCGTGGTGGCCAGAGGTGACCCAGACTATGGTGGTGATAATGTGGATGAGGTCGGGCGGAGTCTTGAGGTCGGGCCACCCGGGGGAGTCTCTCTTGTCACCGTGGCCAACTGTCCGGATCTCGGTCCACCAGGATTGGAGCTCCTGGTCTGACGCAATGCGGCTCGGGTCGGGGTAGTAGTGGTTGACGTAGTCGGTGACCCATTCCTTGATGGTGTCCCACAAGAGGAGGCCGTCATTAGCGAAGGGGTAGTCCTCGATCGCTAGCTTGAGGCCGTGTGGTGCCGTCGGGTCCTCCACTGCCAACCCCCTGGCAAGTATTGACACGATTAGAAAAGCGATGGCGCGCTTAAAGGTTCAGTTACCATAAGAAAGGGAAAAAAGAGGTATGCAACTGATGGACAATACCTGCTAATCAAGTCATTGGGCAAGCCTTGTAATTCGAACTGCCACAGCTTGTCATAGGCGACCGCGCAAAGCTCCATGGAGTACTTGCCAGGAGAGAAGGTGCTCTCGATAATGCCGTCGCCGTTGACGAGATACCCACGAGCCAGAGCATTGATCTCCATCGTGTACCGGAAGTGCGGGTGCAACAACTTGTAGATTGGGTGCATCACGCTCAATTGCCGGTTCGCTGCTATTATGTAGGGTTCCGTGGCACAATGGGTCCGTAACCTGCGACGATCGAAACCAGAGAAATGTCAATTGCGCCATTAGCATTTATGGAGACAGGTGCTTCTCGATATAATATCACGTTTTACATGCAAATCATTTCAATGCAAAAATAAAATAAAATTATCTACATACTCAGATCTCACAATGCTTTGCCAATAGTATACTTCTACGTAATAGATCTATGATTCTTTTTCCTCGTCGAAAAGTAATGATCAGCTTATTTTGTTACCAGTGGCTAATGAGCTGGTGGTATCCAGAGTCGTGGGCAAGGACATGTGCCTTGGCGAGCCGCCAGAGCCACATGCTAGTTGAGTGGCAGAACGGGGTGAACACCTGCTTCCATTGTGGCTTCCCGTCATTGGTTGGCGGCCGCGTGAGCTCGATGGCGAGGAGTTTCAACGTCTCGTTTGGGGTCAAGAAGAAGAGCGTCCTCGACCCGTACAAGGTTGTCCCCTTGAGCTGCCTCACTTTGTTCACGTATGGTAGGAACAGGTCGTGGTAGTCCAGCATGAACAACTTCTTTTTCTTTAGGGCCTGCACCAAATCAAATTGAACCGAACCGAACCGGGAAGGTTAGGTTCGGCCAAATTTTCATTAACTGGGAGGTATGATTTAGGTTTATCTCGACCCTAGAGTGCAGATAGGTTGTATAAGGTGATACTTCGTTGTGGGAATATCCTCATACCTCGTCGACTGTCATGAAGCCTTTGATTTCCCTTTCGATGATGTCTGTCGTGATGGCCGATTCGGGTGGACCGTAGATCGTAGGGTCAAGCTTGCTTCTTGGGGGCCATTCCTGAGTACACATTTTAATACCACTTATGTATATAAAGGATATACCCTAATTTTAGTCTTCAAGGGACATTAATTATCACTGAACTAAATTAATTTTTATGAGCAAATTATATAGTTGAAATATGTACATATACATATAATTATTACCGTGATCAACTCGATCGCGTAAGGGTTAATTCCCGCTAGAGTTTGACGAGCGAACTCTTCGTCACTAAACCAAAAGAATCTGTTTCCTGCGGGGTGCAACAACAATGCTAATTATTATGCATCAGAAATCTTGGAGATATATAATCATCTCTGCCATATATGATAAATAATACAAAAATTTTTGTCCTATGATTGACTAATAATGTATTTTCCTGAGGAGAGAATGAGCGATTATTATGTTACTTTCTCCGAATAAAAATTTCTTTTAGATCACCTGTTAATTTCCTTTCATTGAGCGCGTTGAATCGAAGGTATTGTCGAAATTTATGTGAAATAGCTGTCCAAACAATACTTGAATAAGGACATAGAATCTGACTAGAGGGAGAGGGAGAGCAAGTTTGCTTACGTTCCATGGTTTCAGGGGTTTCGAAGCGCAAGACAGCTTGGTATGCATCGGTGACAGTTTTGACGAGCCGAGGAAAGAGGTCCTTGAGGAAGCCTTGCTTCTGCAACGGGGGCAAGTTGATGCCTTCATTGAAGAGCTGGTCGATGGCGGTGAAGATGGGGAACCCTAGGTCGGCGTCGACTATCGCTGTCTCTAGCGACGGCACCAGCGCATGCACCACCGAATACACCGTCTTTGCAGAGAACGCCAAGTTCTTTATTGTTGAGAACTGTTCGTCTCGAGGCACGTATATGCTCCCGCTCCTCAATTCTGACTGTGGATCTATTTGATATTACATGTGAATGTTTAACTTGTTTGTTAGGATGAAAAATCAAAATCTAACGAGTTTTTGCATTTAACACTAGCTAACATATTACTGACTACTGAGCTTGTAATTTATTATCCGAAGAAAAGAATAGTTATAATCATTGATATACTAGCTAGGTTAGTTTACACATTACATCAACAAAGATATGATGATAGCCAGAAGCATGCAAAAAGGATATGAAATTACGAATGGCTGATGTTTCTTTGACTATTATTTCCAATTGCTAAATGGGTTATGCCTGGATATGGCTGATTTTATACGATTCGCTTTCTATTCTTATACTTTACAAATATCTCTTCCAATTTGTATGCACTCTCATTCTCAGGGTCCCTCTTTTTATTTTGCACTCTACCATTGGACTTACTATTTTCGAGGGCATTCCCCGCCCAGAAAGAAATTTATTCAACAATATATAGTTTTGTTGTGTTAGTCATTATTATGAAGTGATAACAAATAATTTCTTGACTCACCGGTTGTGCACCGAGGGCGTCCGGTCCGGCATCGTCTAGGGTACAGAAGCTCTTTGCCACCGAGCACCGATCTCTTCTTATCCATGCCACTGTCCGGATTCCCAAGGTCATTGTACACATCGTAATCGTATATCCTGTCGTACGACTTTCTCTCGCCTTGGCCGTTCCCTCGCAGGATCGCCAACTCCTCTCCTCTCAGTCTCCTTAGCCCGCACGGCGTTTCCGTAGGTAAAAAGCACTACCTCGCGATAGCGCACAATTAAAGCCATCAAGCTCCAAATTAAATCTATCTAGATACTCATAATATCAAACGGTGATAATCGACTATCTCCTGTTACAGGTGCTGTTTTTGATTCTTTTGATTCTTTTTGTCAGTAGTAGCGGTCTGCGTCCACATTGAAATTTGCCTAAACATAGATGCTTTTCATTCCCACGCATTGTACATTAGTTTCACCTGTCACTTTCGGTCAATTTCAGAATCTATATCACCTAGGAGTGGTACTATGTTTATCTCGAGAAAACTTGCATTTCATGACACATAAGCTAATTGAGTGAAGAAGACTCTTTTTTTATAACCCTCTCCTCTTAAGTGCCTTCAAGTGGGTCAACACAAATATACATGTGTACAAAAACCCTAATTTCCAAGTGACACGTATATATCTTATCTAGTTAAGTCGTTATCCTAAAAGGTATTGATGAGAAATACCCTAGATAGGAAGCCATGTAGCTATAGTTATGACCTAACCTTATTGGTGAAGAAGACCCTCTTTTGTGGGTTATCGAACTTGGAGTGAACCCATGAGTTGCATGTGATGCTAAGAGGACCATCCACGAACCCGTCGAGGACGATGTCCTTGAGGTACATCTCCTTGTGGTGCTCATTCTCCACGAAAATCGCACCCACCTCCCCGAACTCCTCTTCAACCTCGAACTTGCACTCATACGTCACCTCCTCCTCGTTATGGCTCGTCTTGTGCACGTACCCATTGATTGTCCCCTTCTCTTGTCCTGTCTCTGTGAATGAAATTCAGGACTGTATATTAATCTTCAACATCGTGAATACCAGAGATCAATAGTTTGAATAACAAGACAAGAAAATTACACCTTCATCAACATGTTATATCTCACATATAGTACTAAATGGAATGACATGCATAAGATCCTTTAATACAAACCTATGTAGACGGAGAATTTATTTTGGGTATGGTTGTTAATTAAACTATCAAACATCCTTGTTTGTTGCAAGTCCTAAACACTCATGTATTTCTGTGCCCTATTCTCTAAACCTAAAAATAGGAATTTTAGTCTTAAAAAAATGGTAAAACTTCGTATATAATTCTAAATATCGCTATTTTTGAACTTTGAAAAAAACTTCAAATGTTTCAGTTACAAATTGTGTTAACAATTTCAAGTTTAAAATTGAATGCTCAATACTTACTGGGGTCAAGCTCCGTACTAACAAGCTCCAAGAGGAGTGTTTTCCCCACTAGATCAGTAACCTTATCGAGCCCTCCACTTATCCCGATATCCGAGAACAATCCACCGGTGTTGGGTTTCACGGTCACTACCGCTTTAACCGACAGCGACTTCTCGATAGCGCTTGGGCTGGCAACCGCAACCGCTTCGATCTTACTCGATGCAAGCCCCACTCGAGCGATTCTAGGGCTCTTTTGGAGTGCAGGTGCGAACTGTACAGGTAAAACTGCGATCTCACCATCGCCCTGGCTAGATGGCTTGCTTAATGGGACCAAGGTTGGGGAGGCAGATGGGGATTGACTAAGCTGTGGTGTTAACATGATGATGGCGGCGATGATCGTTTCGGGTGTACTCTTGAAAGAGAGAATGGTGTAGACAACAATTGCTTAAAACAATGGTTATCGAGACTTCGGTATGATGGGGGTTTTGGAGAGTTGGTCTAGTGGCTTTTATAGAGGGAGAGGAGGAAGAAAATTAGGGCACGTGCTTTATTATTATTCTTTTCTGGGCTTTGTTTTGCCCTAAATGCATGTACATGGCGCGTGAAATTGAAGCAGGGAATGACTTGTATTCATTTGAACTTTGACTTAACATGACCGTACGGTATTCGTGCAACGATGTTTCTACGGCTTGGAATGAATCAAAACGCATATGTCAAGGAAGAGTTCGTATTTGATCCAACCGGAGAACTTCAGTTGTGCTTGACCCAACCCACCAACTACTATTCCACCGAGAAGATATTCAGTGGTTTGCGAGCGCCACATCAATAGATATGGCGCAAACTTTTTTTTATTGTCCAATTGTTGATTGACATGTGTTTGCTGAGTGGGATTAAAAAAAAAATCTAATTTATCTCTTCTTCCTCCTCCACTTACTTTTTTCTCCTAACCTAATTGTCGTCCATGGCCATCGGCACCGCCGGCTCTTGATATCTGGCCATCCATGGCCATTGGTGCCACGTTCAGGTGTCTTTTTGGCCGGCTCTTGATATGTTGCCATCCATGGCTGCCGGTGCCGAACATGCCATCGTCGCTCATGGCCATGGCTACAGATCAAGAGCTTGCGGCCATGAGTTCCAGATTTGGAGCCATGGCCGTGAGCATGACAGTTCTAGAGCCATGGCTCTTGAGTCCAATAGCGACTCTTGAAGTCCCGTGTCGCTTGTTTCAGACAATTCAATTTGAAAACAAAAAAACAAATAAAAAAAAGTGAGGATGAATCATGAAGGTTTTCTTTGTTTTCATTTTCTCCTAGCACGGGAAAGGTTTGTCCATGACGGCGACGGGCGAGGTTGGGATCCCAACGGCGAACTTTCACATCTGAAGGTCGAGATCCAAAGGCAAACTTCCACATGCCTTCGAATCTGAATTGTCCCGCCGAAGTTGCCATTGCCACTGTCAAGCTTCCAGAATTGAAGAAACTTCCCTTTAGATTTGGCCACACCGGCTCATCCATGGCCGTGGCGGGACTTATCTGCAAACATGGCTCTAGCGATAGCGGCTCGTCCATGGCTACGAGTGATGATGTTCGACTTTAGATCTACAATTCCCTGCCCATGACTCCATATCTGATAAGTAGAAACGAAGTTAAGGGAAGGAACGTCAACCAAAGACACCGCAGAGGTTTGGACGCCCGGCAGTGGTCACCTTAGATGCAGCATCGACAACTCCACCGGTGGTGACAGCGGAGGGAGGCGTGGAATTGGGCTCAAGGTGGCCGTAGATGGAGGAGGAAAAGTGAAGTGTATGGAGGTTTTATTTATTTTGTTCATCTAAATCCACATCAGTATATGTGTGTCAATCTGTAATTGGTTCAGAGTGGAAAATTGCATGCCGTATAAGCTATTGACGTGGCACTCGCAAACGACTTTGACTTTACCTGGCCATAAGGTATTCATGCAACGATATTTCTGTAGGGTTTGATGTAGGGTTCCATAGTTGTTAAAACACAGCGGAATATATTTGTAAACTGAAACCTTAGAACCCTAGACAAAATCCATATGTATATTGAAATCGAGATAGAAGTTCGATACGTACCTTTTGCAAATCAAACATAAATTGATAATTGATTGTGTCTGGATTAGCGTCCCAAGTATTGTGTCTCTATCGGTATCTACACACGCGAACAAAAGTCTCCAACGATCCAAATGCTAGCTAAAGATCTTAAAATTCCTTTTCTTCAACGCCTTTTTAATTTTCGATATTCTGTCGAAAAATTCTAGACAGAGAATGATTCTCTATCTATTTATACAGCCTCATTATCCAGCGGAATTAAAAGAAATGGGCCAGACGATTTGGGCCCGCCAAACAGTCCACTTTCAATCATACATTTAATCGTTATCTCGTAACACGCACGACCGTGTAGATAAGTTAAATAGGAGAATAAATTAAAATCTACTTCTTATTTTAAGTAGATCCCGGCGCATAGAAAATATTATTAACTCAGTTCGCTTTTGTGTGCGACCCTATAGGTTCACTAAACATTAGCAGTATGCTCAAAATCCTTTTTGGCCCACAAGTCAAAAGCGGTTTGTAGCAAGATATTTTGACTACCTAAGTATAGTGAAGGTAGATTTTTCGACACAACCTAATCTACAACTAATATTAGAGTATCAACCTTGATTGATTCTTAGGTAGGATCACTAACAATTTCAAGCGCTTGGAAGAAATAAAAAATATATGTCAAGGAAGAGTTCGTATTGGATCCACCCGGAGAACTTCAGCTGTACTTGACTCTGACCCACCGACTACCATTCCACCACTTAAATTACCGAGGCATATATCTTGTTCTTACGTTTGGAAGAGTATCAATCGGCTCAATATATTCGTTTAGGTTGTACCATGTATTTTTCTTCAACTATTGATTGTCTTCGACCATTGGTTATCTCGACACAATATGTGTTCTTACTTTTATTATACATGTCGTGCATTCATTGTCGGATTGGGCTACTAGGTTAGAGAGGGTCGCCACTCTCAGGTTGCTTGGTACAACCTTTACGTTTATGTTATATGCACAACATTTCATGTTGACAAGCCCAAAGTGTCAGAATAGCATTGAAAGTTGTTGGGTCGGTGAATGCGAGGAATGGCGGGATGTGGCGGAGTGTGAGGGTGCGTGCGGCGGCAAATGATGATGAAATTTAGGATCTGGCTCTTTTGAGCCTGGCGAGTTTGATGGTGGTGTCGGTTTTGCAAAAAAAGTAACAGAAAGGGGTGCAATAACAGTCAAGAACGGCGGGTTTGACCAAACACGGGTGCCGGCTTCTCACTATTTGATCTATCCACTAGTCGTGGATTAAGTATGAACTTAAGATAGATCAAGATAAGATTAAACTTGAGTTGGTTTAACTACTGGTGGGATTTAAGTATGAACACGTGACAAAAGTTGTCCAAAAAGTGTGCTTTAGCCAAAGAAATGGAAAAAAAGAAAAAGAAAAGAAAAGAAAACCTTCCCTTTCATGTTGATGATATAATTACAAGTGGCACGCTCCAAAAAGGCACGTCCGTCTCCCCCCATAGCGAGTGGCTATACGTTTTCGCAATCCAGGAATCTATGCCCAAACTAGACAAGATTAACTGTCATAAAATTAATATTTATAGGAAGAATATAAAATTTGTAAGTTAAGGTTGCATGTGCTCAATAAGTTTTGTCCATATAGAGGGAAAAAAATATTGTTTTTATTCTTTTGTCTCACCTTTTTCCCTCTTTAATATATAGATTTATTGTTTGAAAGACTGGAAGATTCGTTGTGCATGGAATCTAGTAAAGAATGGAAGGGTATCAACGTTTGAATAATTTAAAGAAATCGAGGCATACAATAATGGTATAGACAAAAACTAACGATTGTAGCGCGAATCTTGGAACATAGAATGCATATATTGTTTTGTCCAGTTGTGCTTTTTTTCATTTTTCAAATTTCAATCCTCATTGATTTACTTGAGACCTACAACCATGGAGATAATTAATTCATAATAAGGACATCCATAGGCCATGTCTTTTAGCTCCATTGATTTTCAGATACCAAACTAAGTTTCTATCCTTGCCCCCCTCAAAAGTTTGATCATTCATGGCGGGGAAGGAGAATTCGCAAAGAAATACTTCCTAGTAACTTCACCCCCGAGTGATTTTTTTTTTCGAGAAGGAGTTGATTTTTATGCAATTGTGAAATGGCGAAATGTTAACATGTAGGCTCACATATAATTTTCTGCATAATTCTTTGAAATTTAAATAATCGTATAAATTTTGGCAGGAAAGTAAAGGGAAAAAAATATTTCTTACTGTTATTTAACTCCAAGAAAAACATGCACTCCTGTGAAGCTAAGTTGATAAAAGTTCAAGCAAAATGGGTATGTTATAGTTCACCTTTTTGTGACATGCTAGTAAGTCCACATCAGGGCAGTAAATTTCGCGTTTTTAAATATTGTGCGGGACCAATAGCCCTTGATTTCGATTTATGCTGATGAATTATTCATCGATATCTTATATTATGACTTCGAGATAATAAAAGGTTGGTAGATTTTTATATCACATGGTAATTGCACATATAAATGAGTAAACACCAATAAAAAAAAACTTTAGTAACCATCCAAAAGTTTGGTAAATTTCATTAATATGATGATGATCTTTACAATATGTATATTTAGATTGCTGGTAAGTTCTTCATCAATACTAACTACTATTAATACGTCATGGTAAATTATGCCTTTCAAATTATTAGTACGTGTTTTTCACCAAGAAAGTTGATTAAATGGAGTGCGATTCCTTAAAACTTAGGAGATTATTCATAGACCGAGGAAAACTTCTTGTCTGGACCCAGGAGAGCGATTTTAATTACGTGGATTTAACACTGATCTAATGCCTCACTTAATTCGACACGCATTGCCGCAGATGCTCTAAAATCAATGACCCGGCTTTTCTTTTTTCAGCTGACAGAGCGACAAGACAAGCAACCCACCTACGGCTCTTTCTCAAAGGACAAAGACCACATTATCAAGTTAATGCACATGCTTTCACATGCATTGACTGCCTAATTTTCTTTCATCCTAAACAAATGAGAGATTCTCAAGGTTAAAGCACAAATGAGTTCTCTTTTGATTGAGAAAGAAAGTAAAAGGTTGAATTAAGTATGAGCCAGTGGATGGATATCCACTATTTGATGTTCATAGTCCGACGACTTAGTGCACATGAATTGAGTATGTCTCTTTCTCAAAGGACAAAGACCACATTATCAAGTTAATGCACATGCTTTCACATGCATGGACTGCTTAATTTTCTTTTTACCTAAACAAATGAGAGATTCTCGAGGTTAAAGCACGGATTAGTTCTCTTTTGTTTGAAAAGGAAAGTAAAAGGTTGAATTAAGTATGAACTAGTGCATATCCACTATTTGATGTTTCATAGTCTGACGACACGTTCCAATGTAATGCATATTTACTACTTGCAGCATCATGGTGGACAATAACTAGAGAATGTTTAGGGATAGTTGTCCAAAAAGTCGTAAACCTATCGTACGATGGCTAATTTAATCCTAAATATTTTAACAATTTGTCAATTTAGTTATAAAACTTTCTTTGCGTCAATTTAGTCCTAAATTTTTTGAAGATTTGCCAATTTAGTTATAAACCTATTATACAGATATTTGGCCAGAAGGACTACATTGACGAATTGTCAAAAGAATTAAGATTAAATTGACAAATCATCAAAATGATTAAACCTAAATTGACATAGTTGAAAGGTATAGGACTAATTAGGCAAATGGTCAAAAGGTTTAGGACTAAATTAGCATGATTGAACGGTTTAGTATTGAACTAGTCACCGTACAATAGGTTTATGACTTTTTGGACAATTTTCTCAAAAGGTTCAATACCGTTCCAACTCTTGCAATTTAATCTCAACTTTCTAGTATGTAAAATCAAGTTTTTTCGCCTTTTGATGTTGTGGAATCATGTAAACTTCGTCTTTAACATATTTAATCATGCAAGCATGATTATTGACACGACAACTTTGCAATAATGAAATTGTGTAAAAGAGAGAAAAGTTACTCGATAATACAATTTCATAGGTAACAACGAAAAAAAAAGAAGAAAAAATTCAAAGAAGAAATAGTTGCACAATATACATACATACATGAGTACATAAAAACATTCATACATACATGTGCATATATATATATATATATAGAGAGAGAGAGAGAGAGAGAGAGAGAGAGAGAGAGAGAGAGAGAGAGAGAGAGAGAGAGAGAGAGAGAGAGAGAGAGAGAGAGAGAGAGAGAGAGAGAGAGAGAGATTATTGTAGTAAGCAAAATGTTATTCCACATTGCTCGAGTATCAAGTTTCCATTGTTTTTGTATTCATGTAGTAATATTTCATCTGTTAGTTTATCTTTTTCAGATTAGGATTTCACAACTTTCATGCCCCACGTTTCTTTCACGTATGTGGCTCCTCGTTCTTCAGTTTCAATTTCATTCTTCAATATGGTTTCTGTCCGTACTTTAATTGGGGGAGTTTTATGACATCATAGGTCCCACATCAAAAATGAAAAAGGTTTTCTCAAGTGATTCATAAATAAAAACCCATCCATAACGATGGAGAATATCTTATACGGTGATCCACATGGTTAGGAGCCATTGAAAAATTTTAGTCCTGTATGCATGTAAGAGATGATATTAAAGGCGGCACATCTCTCATGAAACACTCATCTTGGACAAGGGGGCCCCGATGGATAGTGTTAGGATTTTTTAGGTGTATGTTGTTAAGTTAGAGAACAATATCATATCAATTAAAATTTTATTTCACATCATTTGAATAAGGGATTCTAATGGACTTTAAATGGGTGTAGTGGTCTTCCATTGTGGGATTGAATCTTGGGATAAGTACAGAAAACATAGGTTTGCAGTTGAATATCAAAACCATTTCCACTTTTAAAATCCACAAATTTAAATATTGGATTTTCCGTTTTAACTTATTTCGTTCTTATGGAAATAATTCCTAAATAGATTAACATGTCAATTAAACAAAAGTGGAGTGTCTTGGATTTTCGAATTCCGAACGGCGAATCTCGTGCTTCCAATGCAAAGGTGAACCACGCAAACAAAGCCTAGTTATTTCAGTTCAAAGAGCTAATGGAAAATAACAATCATTCACCTTGTTTTTGGAATTATTCACTTCATAATGATTCAAACCGGTCATGAGGAGGACCAACCATGTGAAAATCTCCAACAAATTTGCTTAATGACTTTTAGCTGCATTAAGCGCATTGCTGGAGATGGACAATCCACTTGTTTGTGCCATGATGGTTGGCATTTATGTGCGCCTTTATGTCCGTGAAATATCTTACATCATTTGACTATATGTTTATATGATTTATATATATGTGTGTGTGATTTCTCTCCACGTATTAACTTAAACTTTTGAATTGGACTTTTCTAGTTTATTTCATGTGTGTCCGCTCCATTCTTCAAATTCCACGTGTTACTCTTACTTCGGCTGTTAGACCGGTCAATTAATAAAATCATAAAATAAGAACGAGTCAAATTACTACGTGCTGTGCATGTGTCTATTAACTTTTTGTTGTTAAATATGTCTATTAATACATTCCTATCAACTTGTTCTAAAGTTGTCTCCCCCGCTGTCTCTACTGCAAACTGGCTGTGTTTTTATCTTTGTTTTTGCGTCTCTTAAGCCCCGGAAATGGTTTTCCAAAAAATGACTCCACAGAAAACAACTTACTTAAATAATAGAAAACAACTTTCGTGCGGGGGTCAAATGTAGCCACTGTCTCGGACCCGAAAAACAAATGTAGCCACTGTCCCCCTAGGACCACTCATAGCTTTTTAAATAAAACTTATACTACGACAAAATCCACAGTCTTTTATTATTAAAATTGTTCCCTAGTCTTAATAATTAATTTTCTCTAAATTTGTCACGAGATCCCCCACACCCAAGAAAGAAGTAGAAAAGGACAATTTGTAAATTACATTAACGGAAAAAAAAAGACTTAACACAGAGGGAATCCAAACTTTCTCGCAATTCAAGATAGGATTAATCTAGCTTATTTTTATTAGTTATCAGCCTGTTATCCCTAGAGGCATAACATTCAAACTTTGTTAAATAAGTTGTAATACTTTTTTTATACAAAATTTATTTTTTTACGCATTGCTCACGGGGGTCCTATGCTGGGGTATAACAACAAGACTTTGTATTAATTTTTCCTGATACGGCTAGGATTGTTTTTACATTTGGTTTAATCATATGTTTATTATATTGAGTAAAATTTATTACTTGTGCACTTATATTTGCATGTTTAGAAATATAAACCAGAAAAATATTTCATGAAATAACGCGAAAGAGAAAATGTACAAATAATGGGCATCATATAAAACTAGCATAACCAAGCTCCCAAATTCAAAGTGTCTAGTTTGCAATGCCTTATTTGATTCCTAATTGCCATAGAATAGATTAGTGACGACTCTAATCTCATCTATTTATTAATAAATGAGAAATAAAGTTACGACCGGTAGAGCTTGGTGTTGCGGCTATTGATATAACCTAGAGGTGGCTAGTTGTATAACCTAGAAGGGATTGGATAGGTTATTTACCAACTTTTCGCATAAATGAGTGGAAGCAAGTTTTATGTGTAGAACTAAACTAGGTATAAACAGAAATTACGTGCGTGTTGTTTCTATCAAATAAATAAAATAGCAAATAGAATGAGATAGAAATAGATGCATGCAAGTTTACAATGGTTTGGCTTGGAATAAGTCTATGTTCACTCTTCCACACTAACAGTAGGCTGTAATTCACTGGTAGCTCTTGAGATGTTATAGATGCAGCTTGCGTTACTTCTACCCAAAAATTGGTACATCACGTTACTAGAAAATACACGTACTACTACAACAGTTGTACACTTCTCAAAAACTAATAGACATTGTATGATTCTCAGTTAGCCAAATCAATCATTCACAATGTATGAACTATTCTTGTAATATTCGTAATTAGTCTTTGTCTGTCTTGTTGTCCACACTGGCCTGCATTGGTCTTTGTTATAGACGAAATCTTCAAGTTGACCATTTAACTGATCAATGTAACCATCATAGTTCCCAACAAAATCACCGGAGACTTGGCTGCCCCTACAATAAGATCTTCTAGCAATCTTGCCATTTCTATGAATAGATACTCCAAGTTACGAAATAATTCTTGTCCAACGGTATGAGAAATAGATTGGATTCTTATAAGAGCAAATAAATCCATAATTCCAGACTTGTGATTGCTATTAGATTCCTTTGAATACATAATAACAATCAAGGAATGTCTGGATCTTCATTATGCCACTCGTATAGAAGCGATCTTTTAAGTTTGGTCTAAGTCGTATCTTTTGTCTTTCCTTGGTGCTACCCAGTGATCCCATTGACAATTTTTGTGCATGTCAACCTCCATCGATTTTCCCAAGCACGTATGTGAATTTGAATTTCACAGATCTGTTCACCTATTAATTTTTCCTTCTCACGAACTTACTTGTCCTCTTTGACTTGTTCACCTTTAAGGTCCTTCCAATCTTTCAAGTTCTTTCACATATCACCAAGGATAGATTCAATGGTGTTGAGTTATCAATAGATACCTAGATAGAAACAACACTTGCATTTATTAAATAACAAATCGCATAAGATGGCGTTGACATTCAAATCCTCAAAGGTTTTTTCAACATTCGGGAGAAAAGAAATTTTCAGCGACATTTAAATTTTATTTTAAGAATGACGTAAACCGCGCTTATTTTTTTTTCCTAATCTCAATGTGATAAGCTAAAGGGCATATTTTCAGTGACACTATTATTCAAACCGTTTTCCTTGGTTGCCTCTCTCTCTCTCTCTCTCTCTCTCCTATGGAATTGGGTTCTACGACCCCAGTCAATTATTAAAATTAATGAGTCAAATTACTACAGCTGTGCTTCTGTTTATCAATACATTCCTTTCCTAGCACGTGGAAAGTGGCCTGTCAAATTGCTCTGAGGTTGTCTCCCCCGATGTCTCTATCCCCGCCCGGCCGTGCTTTTTTATCTTTGTTTTTGTCTCTTAAGCCCGAAAATGGTTTTCCAAAAATTGGTCCACGAGCTCTATTGATTAGAAAACTAACTTTTGTGCAGATATCAATGTTAGTTACCGTCCCCTAGGACCAATCATTGCTTTTCAAATAAAACATATACACCAGAAAGTCCATAGTCTTTTATAATTATAATTGTTCCCTAGTCTTAATAATTAATTTTTTCTTTTTATGCAAATTTTATTTATTTACTCATTACTCATGAGTCCTGTGCTGGGACATAACAACGAGATTTTGTATTAATTTTTCCTGATACGACTTGGATTTTTTTTTACATTTGCTTTAATCATATCTTTATTAATTATTGAGTAAATTTTATTGCTTGTGCACTTATTCATTGCTATATAGATTTGAATGTTTAAGAATATCAACCGAAAAAGATTGTATGAATAACACTTTACTGAGAGAGAAATTGCATGGATGACGGGCGTTTGATAAAACTAGCATAACCCCAAATCCAAAGTCTCTAGTTCGCAATGCCTTACTTGATTCCTAATTGCTATATAATAAATTAGCAACGACTCTAATCTTATCCGATCAATAACAAAATTGAAACTAAATTGAGGTCGACAGAGCTTGGGAGAGTTCCCGTGAAGAGTAAGTGCCACCTCACATTAGGCTTATCGTTATCGCACCCATTGAACAATCTAGTAAACCCATCATGAGATTCATCTTGGGAGGATCGCAACAAACATATATCAAATGATTTCAAACTCACACTCTAATCAAGTTAGGAAATTCAAACAATTTTCTCTGTAAAACAAACTTAATTGGAAAAAAGAAATTTTCAGCAACATTCAATTTTTTTTTAAATAATGAAGTGACTCACGCTAATATTTTTTCCCTAATCTCAACGTGGTAAGCTAAAGGTCATCTTTTCAGTGACATTATATTCAAACCGTTTTCCTGCGCCCGCACCCCATTTTCCTCGCTTGCCCCGCTCTCTCTCTCTCTCTCTCTCCCCGGTGGAATGGGTGCCATGAGAAATAATCTTATAAAAAGCAAGTTGTAAAATTAATATTTGTTTTCCCTGAATTTTTTTTTGGTAAGGTGTTTTCCCTGAATTGGTCAATTAATAATCTTAATGTGCATATTAATGTTTACCAATTGATTCCTCGCCTAGTCTTTTGTGATTAATACAGAATTCCCTAGTCTTAAACATTAACTTTCCCAGAATTTGTCACGTGATTCCCACCCCCAAGAAAGAACATTAACTTGGCAGAGAGGAAAGTCCAACCTTGTCGAGACAGAACATCCCACTTCATATTCTGCACGTCACGGCTGTTGTTGATTCACGGTCTTGAGCTCACGATTGGATAACAAGTCATTTCGCTAACTATTGTTGTCTGGAACATTTTCAAGTAACCATCTATTCTCTTCTCACATTGAATGTAACAATTGCGCATCCATTCTCTTTTATATCGTTCTCGGTTAGAGGTGAAAGCATGATCTTGAAAACCCCAAATTTTAATCTAGAAAGACGAGCGCATTAATCATTTCGGGAATTGAGGTAGCAAAGCTGCTGCGAAGAAGAGGATGCCCGGCAACTTCGGAGAGTCCATCTTCGACGGTGAGGTCGTGACGTCTTCGCCGTTGGAGGGGATGGCGCCGATTCAATATCTGATCGAGACGTAGTTCCTCTACTGCAGAACTAAACATCCCTATTTTAATCATTTGCGCATGGGTTCGCAGCTACATTTTGTCGTTATGGTCATCTGTCCGAAACATGGGCGGAGAAATAATGATCGATGTTTGCCGTAGCTGCTTCTCGTAAATTTCTCTGGAGGAAACACCCTGAAGGTGTACGTTTTACTTTATCTTAGAGCAGATGATTTCACAGCCGCAATCCCGTTTTGAGTATGCATAGCTATATGTGCCGTCGTGACCCTCCCAAAACAAATCTCGAGGAGTTTAATGGATTGTTAGGGGGGCGTGTATAACCCCTTGCAAGGTGACACTTTACATTTGACATGGCTTCTTTGGAGCCGCAACTTGATTTCTCATTTATTATTAATCGAAGTCGGCTAGGGTTGCCACTAACCTTCGCTTTGGAGTAGAGTAAGGCTAAAAAACAAGGGATTTCGGATTCGGAAACTTGATACGCTAGTTTTTTGTAAATCCTGTTATCGGTACCTTTTTCTCTGTTTGTAAAACGTTATTTCGCACAATCTTCTTCGATTTTTCTATCTGAACATGCAGATCTAGACATGGCCACGGTTTGGAACTAGCCGTTTCGATTTGTGGCCATGTGTGAACCGGAACTAAAACAGCTCCTAGCGGTTCTGGTTCCGGTTCTGATTCGAAACCGGCCAGTTCCGGTTTCAGTTTTGAACCAACAGGTTCCGGTTCGTAATTTAAAAATTTTAAAAATAAATTATGAAATAAAAAAATAATGAATGATAAAATTATGAAATAATGAATTATTTAATATAAATTGTAATCAAAATGTAAATTGTAGGGGTAATTGATTCTGATTCGGTACTATTCCGCTCGGAATCGGAAACCAAACCGGTAAGATCGGTCCCTTAATTTTAAAACTAGGAACCGGACTGGCAAATCATAGAATTGGGAACTAGATCATTGACCCGGTCCGGTTCTAGGCTATTCAATGGAACCCTTTGCTCTTAACTAGCAAAGTATCGTAACTACAAAAGGCATACAACTTCACATGCTCATGGCTTGGCTTGAGTTTTATACATAACCCTTTTGATGGTCTCTTCATTTCCATTCGATGTGAGACTCTTACATTTGCATGAAGACAAGCTAAGAGTCTCACATTGAAAGTGTTCAAGGCAAGCCAAGAGTCCCATATCGAATGGAAACAAAGAAGCATTAGAATCATTGTGTATAAAACTCAAGCCAAGCCTTGTAATCAGAGTTCAATACACCCAAGCCAAGTATTGTAATTAGAGATCAATGCACTTACAATGCATGGCAATTAGAGTTCAAATCGTTTTATACAAAAATGAATAAATAATTTTTTTTAAATTTCATTATTATTTTTTCAAAAAAATAATTTGAAACCGGAACTGGTGGTTTCGGGCCGGTTCCAATTCCGAACCGCTGGCCCGGTCAACGGGCCGGGCCCGGATTTGACCGGGCCTGTTTCGGGCCAAAATCGGCCCGTGGCCATGACTATGCAGATCTATATGGTCATGCATGAATGTGCAAACAATAAAAATCAGTTTATACTAATAAACAAATAATACAAGCAAATGTAAAAACACCCCAGCCGTATTGACGAAAGATGGGCCAGTCCTCACACATGGAAAGCCCATGGCCGTGCCTTTTTGGTCCCAAAATGGGCCTTAGCTAGGCCTTGGTTATTAGCTTAATCAGAGCCTGAAACAAGATGGACGTGAGAAAGATCAAATTTCGACATGAATTGAACGATTTTAGGAGCTCCGACCAACCACTTCGACAACTTCGACGACAATCGTTCTACACGTAGGGTCAGTGATCATAATCTACTGTGTCTCTAACTACTAAAGGTGAGAAAATGGAAGGGAACATTCTAATGTGGAAACATGCAGTATATTCTTTTGATAGGGTTGAGTTCCGACTTTATTGACGCATACAATCCCCAATTCACGAATGCGGACGATACATCTGCGATAAAAAATTTAGGTGTTAAAAATGTAGATAGACTAACTGATGGAAGGTGCTAAGGTAGTAATGGTCAAAGATGTTTATGATTTTTCTGATTACACAGCATGTTTGGTGTAATCGTGGTTTTTTTGCTGTTACTCTTGACTTTTCGGGATACAGCCTGAAGATATGTTGTTGTCAATCAAACACTAGATGATTCATATCCGTTGTTTCTTTGTTACAGAGAATTAAAAGTTTCGAGTCATAAAGGGAACTTAAACTTAACTTGTGGCAGTTTAGCCTGCTTAACTAATATAAGATGTCAGTAGTGGAGGTCAAAGATGTTCACGGTTCTTTTGGTTACATGATATCCAGTTTAACTCATGGTTTAAGTTATTAACATGCAAATCATTTTCAACTTGAAGTCGTCACTAATATATTTTTGGTGGATCGATTGGATATCCAAGTAAATATTAACAAACTTACTTTTCTTCTACGAATAAAAAATTAAATAGATTCATGAACTTTCATTACGCTAAATTGCTCTAATGCCATTTCGACGTCTTTTTCATTTTTTCCCAAAAATATTTATGTACGCAGCTTGGATAAATTTTAACCTAAATTACTAACCTGCAAAGTGACCATGAGAGTGCAAAAACAATAAAATTAACACTGGGTAGACAAAGGCAAATATATTGCAAGAAAGAAAAGGAATTAAACACACCAAAAGAATAAATTATTTTTGCGTTTTCTTTTATCTTAAAGCAAAGGCTAATCTATATGACATGCGATTTTTATTAAATGAGCCTAAACATACATACTATATAATATGCATAAGATATTTTTGGTTTATTTAAATTCGTAATTAAAAATTACTAAAATAAAACTACCATAACAAAGGCTATCATATTCATTCTAGGAAATAATTCCGATTAAATCCTATTTCAATTAGAAAACCTTATCCTATTATCTAGATATCATCTAAAAATGCTGTGCCATCTAGAATATATAATCTATTAAGGAAATTCTTATTTAGAGTCAATTCAAATCTATTCTAGAATTTATCCTAACAAGTAATCTAATTTAAACATGCAATGTTATCTAAAATCTAAACCTAGCAGGAAACCTTTCTATATTTTAATTTTAAGATAAGGAAAGCAAATAAAAGATAAGCATTCAAATCAAACAAGATATGATTCACCACCAAAGGTATCATCTAATCAATTCGAACAAGGAAACATTATCTAATCAACTTGAAATTGTTGCAGATAAAATCAATATCCTAATCTTAGGGCTTAAAGACCAAGATATCAATTTTTAAAACCACTCGATCAATAATTTTATCTAAAGGCTTATAGATTCGAATTAAAGATCATGCGCGGTAGCGGATTAGGAAAGTTATCCTAATCAAGATTGTACCTATCACTCAAATATTTGGATTAGATATCAATCATTCAAAATAGGTAATGAAGTATTCAAATCGATTATGGATAAGATTTTTTACTTATTCACAGATAATGTTTCCAAATTCAAACCGGTGGACGAATCACAAAGGGACTGGTGGTGCTCTGGTGGCTAGGAGTATACTCGTCGATGAAGTGGTGCTCCTAGCGATTTGCTGACCAGTTTGGTGACGTGGCCAAGGAACTCACCATGATGCTTTACTGAGGTCGTTCGTCAACGAGTGGCTCACGGTAGGTGAGCGGCTCATGGCAAGGAAACCAGCAGCCTCTATGGGTGATCATCGATCCAAGGTCAACCTTGGATCGGCCCAGCCTAGCCGGTCCTGGTCCGGTTTCCAAGGAGATTGGGTTGGTCCTTGGTCCTAAAACCCCTACACCCTACACTGTGCGTGTGACAACTCGATCCGATGAGGGAGGGAAGTGGTCGCTGAGGTCTGAGGACCTGGACAAGGAATAGCTCCTGGCAGGCTTCTAGGATGGTGAAGGGGGCACATCTCTCCTGTCCCACATCTCTTAAGGGGGGAGTCATGGGCAATTTATAAAGACTTGGGAAGTTTTAACTTAGAAGAGGTTTTTTCTTAGGGTAGTATGGGCTGCTCTCGGAGGAACAAAATTGTGAGGACTTAATGTCCAAAGCGGATAATATCTTGCGAATGGGACCCAGGTCGTTATAGGTGGTATCAAAGCCAACTCCCGACAGCGTGTGAGCCCAAAGGGGGGAGAGTGTGACAACCTGGTCCGATGAGGGCGGGGAGTAGTTGCCGGGGTCCGAGGACCTAGACAAAAAGCAACTCCTGCTAGGATGGTGAAGATGGCATATCTCTCCTGTTCCACATCGCTTGAGGGGGAGTCCTGAGCAACTTATAAAGGTTTGGGAAGCCTTAATTTGCAAGATGCCTTTTCTGGGGATAGTATGGATTGCTCTCGGAAGAATAAAACTATGAAGACTTAGTGTCCAAAACGGACAATATCTTGCAAGTGGGACTCAGGTCGTTATAGTGCGAGTTGGTCCTTGATCATAAGAGTTTAGGGTTGATTCAACTTGGATCAATCATGTATATATATTATATAATATATATTTGTATATTATATATTATATGCTTTTGTCTACTCTAAACCACAGTGCCTCTACTTCTATTCTCTTATTTCTTATACTATTTAGTTTGCCGTGTAAATTAGAAAATAGAAAAAAAACCGAGCTCTAATTTGTCCAAAAG
The DNA here is from genome assembly GCA_031216185.1 of Syzygium aqueum. Taxonomy (NCBI): domain Eukaryota; kingdom Viridiplantae; phylum Streptophyta; class Magnoliopsida; order Myrtales; family Myrtaceae; genus Syzygium; species Syzygium aqueum. The sequence continues at coordinate 5,470,488 of CM062240.1, forward strand.
AAAAAATAGAAACTATCTTCGCTTGCCTGCCTTGGCCTCTCGCTTCATGCGCCGCTCGCCTCTCTTTGCTTGCCTTGCTCGCCTTGCTGCTTGCCTTGCTCGCCTATCTGCTTGCCTATGTTCACTTGCCTCGCCTCTAGCCTCTCCTCACTCGCGTCACAAGCGCAACTCAGCTGGACAAACATACTTCGTTAAGTATTAATTATGTGAGTTGTTTTTTTATTTTTATTTTCAGGTGTTCGGAAGTTGAAGCGATCATTTAAGAATGAGCAAGATATACAATTGTATAATTCATGATTTATATTATATATTTTGAACTTCTTATGGTTTAATTGTATTTCACGTGTTTGTTTTCACGATTTATTACTTTTAGTAAGTGTGAAATTTATGGTGTTACCTTATCTTATATTTATGTTCGTGTTCATAGTTTGGTTGCTCAATATCTCATTGTTGAAAAAAATGTAATTTGAAAGAGTTTGTTTGTCCTTTCAAGGAATACAAAAAATGAAACAAAAAAATAATTAGTTGGTCCGGGGTTGACCTTGAAACCGGACCGGACCCATAAGATTGGTTCTCGGTCCTAAAAATTGGGGATTAATACTGTGCGGGTTGGTCCTTAGGTTAGGTGTTGAACCAGCCTAACTTGGACCATGCTCACCCCAAGCAACCTCGATCATCGTCACTTAGGAACAAAGGTGTGTCTCAAGGGAGATAAAGACAGAAGCAAGGTCGTCGTTGGCTCTCGGTTGGGTTCGCAAGACAATAGGGATGGCAACAGATGACTCAAGTCGCCAACGATGCAGGGAGTGGCTCCAGTCAGAGGAAGCGACAAGGGAGGTTGTCGCGGTGGCTAGCGGGACTCAGCGAAGCAGCAGATTGTGGTTGGGCCAGCGAGCAACAATAAGAGGCTCATTTGTGAGCTCAATTGATGACAGTCTTGATCCCTTTAGAGCCTATTCTAATTAAATTCAAAACCTCTTCCATGCATTTGCCGAATTTCTCCCTTCCTCATGTGCCTAGTCCATTCAATTAAAGTCATAACCACTTGTCACCAGTCCGATTAAAATGCAATGAATTTACCTAAACTATATGCAGCTTTTTCATTAAAATTAACTAACATTTTTGCTAGGAGCTGGGATCGGTTCCTAATTTTTTGAGCAATAAATCCCTCAATGCACTACAAAAAAACATGTTTTTTCCGACAAAATTTCCAACGAAAAATTTAGAAAAATTCGTTGGAAAACGAATTTCCAACGAAAAAAAATTCGTTGGTAATAAGTCGTCGCAAATTTTTCCAACGAAAAATTTCAATTTTCGTTGGAAATTTGCGACGAATTTTTTTTCGTTGGAAAATTCGTTGGAAAACTTGTGGCTAAATTCGTTGGAAACAAACTTTTTTTCCGACGAATTTTTTTTCGTTGGAAATTACAAATTTTTTTTGGTGGAAAAATCGTGGAAATTTTTTTTCCATCGAAAAAAAAAATTTTGTTGGAAAAATCGTGGAAATTTTTTTCCATCAAAATTTTTTTTTTTGGTCGAAAAATTGCCCTCGCCGCCGGCGAGGGCCAGCCTCGTCGCCGGCGAGGGCCGAGCTCGCCCAGATCTGGGCGAGCTGGAGCTCGTCGGCCATGGCGAGCTTGGCCCTCGCCATGGCCGGCGAAGGCCAGCCTCGTCGCCGGCGAGGGCCGAGCTCGCCCAGATCTGGGCGAGCTGGAGCTCGTCGGCCATGGCGAGCTCGGCCCTCGCCATGGCCGGCGAGGGCCAGCCTCGTCGTCGGCGAGGCCGAGCTCGCCCAAATCTGGGCGAGCTGGAGCTCGCCGGCCATGGCGAGGGCCAGCCTCGTCGCCGGCGAGGGCCGAGCTCGCCCAGATCTGGGCGAGCTGGAGCTCGTCGGCCATGGCGAGCTCGGCCCTCGCCATGGCCGGCGAGGGCCAGCCTCGTCGCCCTCGCCGCACTTACGCTCCGTGAACTCCCGGCCGAAACCCTAGAAATCACCTCCCCGCCGCACTTACGCTCCCCCCAACCCAGCCCAAATGCCCATGGCAGTCCCGACGGTGGCTCTGTACGCCAGCACGCCCAGCAACGTCTGCTTGACGTCGCACCAGATCAACGCGCACGTCTCGTGCGACTTCGAATTCAGCTCCAGGTCGTCGCCGCCCGCCGCCTCGTCGGCCGCTTCCTCAGCTCAGAAGCCGACCGTCGAGGGTCTCTCGTGCCACTTCACCTCGCCGACGCCACCCCCCACGGTGGCGAAGCACTCGTCGTCGTCGAGCTTCGCCGCGCGGAGCGGTGATGAATTGGGGAGGCAAGAGAGGGGCGAGGAATTTAGAGAGCTGAGTAGCTCTTTGAAAATTTGTGGGTTCATGGAAGCGAGATCATCAGAGCCCGGTCTCGGTTCTACTCTAATTTCTTTAATTTCCAACGAATTTTCCAACGAAAATTGTACACAATAAAATAATTGCCGAAAATTTAAATTCGTTGGAAAATTCGTTGGAAATTTCCAACGAATTTTCCAACGAATATAAAAAATGCCGACCAATACCGGGTTTTTTTGAATTCGTTGGAAAATTCGTTGGAAATTTCCAACGAATTTTCCAACGAAAATTGTACAAACTAAAATAATTGCCCGGAAAATTGAAATTCGTTGGAAAATTCGTTGGAAATTTCCAACTAATTTTCCAACGAATATCAAAAATGCCGAACAATACCGGGTTTTTTTTAATTCGTTGGAAAATTCGTTGGAAATTTCCAACGAATTTTCCAACGAAAATTGTACAAACTAAAATAATTGCCCGGAAAATTGAAATTCGTTGGAAATTTCGTTGGAAATTTCCAACGAATTTTCCAACGAATATAAAAAATGCCGAACAATACCGGGTTTTTTTTAATTCGTTGGAAAATTCGTTGGAAATTTCCAACGAAAAACAATTCGTTGGAAATTTCCAACGAATTTTCCAACGAAAATTGTACACACTAAAATAATTGCCCGGAAAATTGAAATTCGTTGGAAAATTCGTTGGAAATTTCCAACTAATTTTCCAACGAATATAAAAAATGCCGAACAATACCGTGTTTTTTTTAATTCGTTGGAAAATTCGTTGGAAATTTCCAACGAATTTTCCAACGAAAATTGTACACACTAAAATAATTTCCCGGAAAATTGAAATTCGTTGGAAAATTCGTTGGAAATTTCCAACGAATTTTCCAACGAATATAAAAAATGCCGAACAATTCCGGGTTTTTTTGAATTCGTTGGAAAATTCGTTGGAAATTTCCAACGAAAAAAATTTAGTTGGAAATTTCCAACGAATTTTCCAATGAAAAAGTTTTCGTTGGAAATTTCCAACGAATTTTGCGACGAAAAAGTTTTCGTTGGAAATTTCCAATGAATTTTGCGACGAAAAAGTTTTCGTTGGAAATTTCCAACGAATTTTGCGACGAAAAAGTTTTCGTTTGAAATTTCCAACGAATTTTACGACGAAAAATTGTTCGTTGGAAATTTCCAACGAATTTTGCGACGAAAAATTGTTCGTTGGAAATTTCCAACGAATTTTACTTACAAATTTTCCAACGAAAAAATTTTCGTCGCAAATTTTCGTGGCAAAAATTCAGTTTTTTTGTAGTGATGACTAATTAAAATTTAGGTGTCAACAAAGGTACATTCTTTTATTTAGGTGTCAACAAAGGTACATTCTTTTCTAATGAAATTTTGTAATGTTTCTATTGATTTCCAGGAAAATGAACCAACCTTAATGGCAATGGTTAAAAGAAGTGATGCTGATAAGGCTGATCGGTATGTTCATAGTGTTACTTTACATAATGTGTTGGACAATTTCGCTATTGCCTTCCTACTTTTCAGGAGTCAACATGGTCTCAAATGTAGCGCTCATCTTACCAAGGCTTAGCAAACTGCTAATGTACTTTTTGAGGTGTTGAAAGCTGTTCAGGTGCAATGAACTGTATAGCCAATTCGACCTAGTGAAAGGATTCTTCTTTCTTTTTCATAGAACATGCCTGCGAGTAATATCTCTTCGCATTTATGTTTGTACAGATTTTGAAGGCTCGGGATGAAGTCCTAGAAAAAATGCAAATTTACGTTCCTTACAACATTCTCCCTCTGGATCCTGATAGTGCAAATCCACCGATTATGAAATATCCTGAGGTTGCATCCCCATACAAAGATTGAATGTCATGCTATGGCCTTTCTTTTTAGCAACACATGAAAATCTTGCTGCATGTAATATTCTTGCTCTGTAGATCCAAGCTGCTGTTCTGGCGCTTCGTAACACAAGGGGCCTTCCATGGCCAGAGGACCACCGAAAGAAGAAGTATGCAGACATTCTTGATTGGCTTCAGGCAATGTTTGGATTTCAGGTATGTGGACTTAAGGAACGTCATCCATTTACTCTTCTATTAGTTTGCTTTGATTTCTCATTATATTTTGTAGCAGATAATCAGTTATATTCATACTAATGCTGGTTCCTTGGACAGTCTTATTACAGAAGGATAATGTGGCCAACCAAAAGGAACACTTGATTTTATTGCTTGCAAATGTGCACCATCAGCGAATTCGAAATCCCGTCCAGCCATCTGAGCTATCTGGCACGCAATTAATCCTAGAAAATGCATCTATTTTGTACTTCTTCAAGTAAATTATTACATTATGCGATGTCTTTTTACTGGATAGTTTTCGTATTGGTTTGAGGGATAGGTTTCAATCAATTGCATAATTGCTACTTTTTGTCTGGAAGAGTAGGTGATGTAAACCATTCGATGGACGATCTGTCCATACTTCCAGTGAGAAACCCTCTTGTAACATCTGACCAAAAAAAAAAACCCTCTTGTAACTTTCGATATGGATTATATGACTGGTTTAACAAGGTTAGAAATGTTGACTCATTGGATATTTGAGCCGACTCAAGAAATATTACCTAGCACAATATAAAAAAGTAAAAGAGAAAAAAGAAAGTCCAATCTTCGGATTAGATTTTCTAATAGTCAAATCGAACATCGTCTTTCAACATGGACCACATCAACACAAACTCTAAGCACACAAAAGTTTTTGAGGTAGATACCGCTGCCGTACTAGCCAAGGTAAAGTCGTTTCCTTTCCCATGCTAAACCGCCAATCTCATTCAACTGCAGAAAAAAACAGCAACGACATCACTATTTTTGTTTCATAAGATACCAAACACATTACCTTCCTTTTCATATTTTTAATGGGTGGGCGGCCTCAAGTTGGGGAAAATGTACGGCCCGAACTGCTTGCCGTGTTCAAGTTTCGAGGAAACCCAGCCCGACCAGACCCATCATCCTCCCTTTGTTTTCCCTAATCTTTCTACCCGTTTGATTTATTGGACTTCATAGCCGTCTGGAGGAGGACGACAAGTTGTAAGGACCAAGGCATATGCCATGAATATAAGTAAACGTGGCCGTTCGTGACTCATTCTGGTCCTCACATATATGATAATATCGCTATATTTTTGTCTCTTTTCAATCCAAATTAATCCACTGCCGACTTCATATAAGACAACCGAGAAAGTCCATATGGTGACCTTTGGGAATCTTTGCTTCCGGCGAATATTGTGCTTCCAAGTGTAGCATTGTCAGAATTAGGTCGATGATTTCTGGTTTGAAAATGAATATTTGCCAAAATATATGAAAACTATAATTTGGGTACATCATAAGAAGGAATTGAAAAGGGGGTACCCAAGCAGCCAAAGGATAGTTAATGTAATTCACTAAGTGAAAACCAAGGCAAAGGGTTGAACCGATTGTAGATGAACGTATATGACGGGGAATGACCGTTCATGTATGATTTGGTTGATGTGACATAACTAGTTTCGGATAGATGTGGTACAAATTCTAAGTATTGTTATGTTCATTTGATTGGATCGTCAATATTTCTGATTGTGTCCGTTTAATTCCCGAAACATTACCAAAAATGTTTAATCAAGGCTTAAGCTGGTTGCAGGCGGCAAATTTTCCCCATAAGAAAAACATTCTAGTTTCATGAAACTAAACATAATTTTGACGATAATAAATGATGATTTTTTTTAAATACACGAATTCCTCTCACGTGATATTGATTGAGGACCTTGAATCTTTAGACTCAATTTTGAGAATATCGATAGTCCTATATCTATGTGACTGTCGATCCAGTATATTGTCAGCTCTTGATTGCTTATCATGCAGTTATTCTGATTGTACTCTAATTTTGGTGCGAGCTGAAGATAACTTCATTCTGGTGTGAACCGAAACAGTTGGCAGTGGATTGGGTCAGCAATGACGACGTGTGAAAGGGGTTGGCGTGTCGTCTTTGACCCCAGCTCTCTCTCTCTTATATATACATATAGACGGACTCAAAGCAACCTTTTAAGAAAAAACCCTTCGAAAAACCTCATAATGGGTCTTCAGGGCTACGTGCTCCTAACAAGCTTCATGGCGGTTGTGTTGGGCTCAGTGAGGGAGAGTGGCGCTACGACATCACCCAATTATGGCACTGCTTTGCTCAACAGAAGTAGCTTCCCAGATGGTTTCCTCTTTGGCACTGCCTCAGCCTCTTATCAGGTCGGATCATTTACATCCGATTCATATATGTCCCAATTTTCTGCCCTCTTCCGTAGGAAGAGGTGAAAAATCAGATTCCGGCGGTGATTTTTTGAGGCTCTCGCTTGGTCTTTGGTTCTTATTCAGTATGAAGGTGCAGCAAATGAAGGGGGCAGAAGGCCAAGTATATGGGACACTTTTACTCACAAATACCCAGGTCTCCCTCTCTCTCTTCAACATTCTATACCCTCGTCTAGTCGGCTTTTTTATATACGATTGACATGGTGAAGGGAACTAATCATACATATTATGGAAATTGTTGGTATCATAAACGAGTTTAGACGTTGATATTATCGAACAGATTGTCTATAATTTTTTTTATTGCCCTTTCTCTCGTTCTAAGAGGAGGAGGAGAAAGTGAAACGAGTTGGCGGAAGCCTTTCTTTTGGTCTGGAAATTGTCTGCTGATTTTGAAAATGGAAGTTGAGAGGCGGAGGATGTGCGCTCGTCAGTTTCTAGGCAGAAAGCAGTCTAAAGTAGGTGAACCATCCATTCGAGATGAACTAATTGTCGATGTGGGGAGAGAGAGAGATGATAAATGAGAAAATATTTATTTCTTTATAATGATCTTTCTGGACGATTTTGCAACTTGATATCTATTTTGTGCATAATGATATCTTTTTTCAATGACCATAGAAAGGACCACTTTTCTCTACTTTTATTTTTCCTGGGGAAAAGTTGGGGTGTTTTAATAAGCAGCATACATAAATTACTTGAGACAAAAGAGTAATTTTTCTCCCCTAGAAAAAAAATGAAAATGGTGCAAATTACTATTTCAAAATAAAGAAATAAAAAATGATAGTGTGTTTTTTTTTGGTAAGGAAAAAAAATGATAGAGTGTTTATGTATTTATATTTGTATTTTTGTTTTAATTTATTATCTCGTGAACTGGCTCACATTAATATCTCCTCTCCATGCACGTGACGCGTTTTGTGATCATTGGATATGATTGTCATTTCTCTAGATATATTTCTTCATATATAAGTGTGTAATACAATTGTCCAACTAACAAGGGCTAAAATTTTGTAGACATTCCTTACCAAATTTTTTTTTTTTGTAGACATTGAGTTTTACGACAAGGCAATTGTTATTAGAAAATCTTGTGTTGTGTCCGAATTTAAATTCCATACAATTGTGGTTGGGTTTGTCTCCGTATGTCTTGTTTAATGATGGATTAAATGAAACATACAAGGACACATTGCAACATCGAAACCCTGTGAAGACTTGCAATTTACAGAAGGACGATTAAGGTCTTCTCTAAGGATCCGTTTATTTCGTAAAAAATGAATAATTTAGAAAATGTATTTCTAATAATAATCGCTTGTATCTTTTGCAATTATTAGCTAATGAAAAATATTTTAATTATCGACAATAATTTATGTTTATTTTTCGTTCATTCATTTTTTTGAGCGATATATGCGATATTTTTTAGGAAAGTATTTTTCGAATCATTTATTTTTTATGAAACAAACGCATTTCAAATGATGAATTGTAAACCGTTAGAATAAGGTGTTGAAATATGGTGAAACATTCGAGTCCATCGCTGTACGTACGTCAGTGTCTTCCTTGCTTGTTGACAAAAATAGTGGGGACCATGACATTGACTTAAGTTATATATCACACATGCATATATGAATACTAATGCAGATAAGTTAATAAATAGGACGAGCTCGAGCCTGCAATCTTATATATGAGGTAAATGTTATGGACTATAAAACAGAAATGGTGTTGCAAAATCTCTGCTTCCTGATTTTGTCATAATCTGTATCATGTGTATAAGATTTCCATATTATGCAACTTCTCATTATAATTTTCAAAAATCAGTAGCATGAGGCAAGTGGTATCACTTGGAACATAACTAGCGGTAAATAATTTTCATTCCATCCTGCCGTGTTTTCTTGATATGCATTTAATTCTAGTATGTAAGAGATTATAATATTTTCACATCGCAAGAAATGTAGTATTTTATATATTTACATATACAATTCTAGTGTAGGCTTATAAATTTAACTCCAAATGCAACAGAAAAGGGGGAATTCATTCAACACAAAGAATAATTGATTTTTGGGTGTCAAATATAAAAAGTAGATAATTTTGTGGGGAATAACATATCTCATGCTTTCATTGCCTTATCTATACATTAGACTTCTGCTGAGTAAACAAGGACGGAGCATTGACCACGACAAAAACAAGAAAGATTGTGTTTTAATCTTTTACATCGCAATCTCTCTTATTATCAAATCTATAATGTTTGGTAAAAAATGGCAGGCAAAATAGCTGATGGAAGCAATGGAGATGTTGCGGTTGACTCGTACCACCGATACAAGGTCACTATTTTTTTGCACTCAATTTCTATTTAAATAAATGTTACTAAAAAAATGCCTTTTTTTCTTGTCACATCAGATGAAATTTTAGAGCAAAAACGGGTTAGTAAGAGAAATTTATTGTATTTTGGTAATTCTAAAAATTGATGGGGTGCAGGAAGACGTTGGAATCATGAAGGAAATGGGCTTAGATGCTTATAGATTCTCCATCTCGTGGTCTAGAGTTTTACCAAGTAAGCTGGATTAAAATTTAAATGTTCCCTTCAATTTTGCTTTCTTCCTAATTTGCCCTCTTAATTGATGGTGTAAAACGATGGATCCATAAATGACATTTCGAAAATTATTTTAAAATGTCATGATTACATTATCATTTGTTTCCCAAGTTAATAAGACCATATAAATGGTATATTCACTAAAATGCCATTGGGGCAACTTTCAGAAGGAAAGCTGAGTGGGGGTGTGAACATGGAAGGTATCAACTACTACAACAACCTTATCAATGAGCTACTAGCTCAAGGTATTTGCTTGATCTCCTAGATTATTTCTCCAGTTAATTTCACACACCCATTTGATCTTATGATGATTAACTTCTGATATATTGATGTAGGTATTCAACCCTTTGTGACCTTATTCCATTGGGACCTTCCTCAAACCTTGGAAGACGAGTACGGTGGTTTCTTGAGTCCTCGCATCGTGTGAGTTGCTCAAATTCAACCAAATAATGTCTACTTCATGCAACGAGCTGACGTGATATTATCATGTAATTAGTTTTCTTTAATTCATTGTGTTTGACAACAAATGCATATATCGTAAGACAAGAAGAGTTAGTCGGTTTGAAATGATACCGTGTCAATATGTTACATGATACCACCATCACACGTATGATGTATTATATCCAACATTACTCAAAAGTTCGATAAATCTGTCAAAAGTACTACTAATTGAGTTAATTTAATATTTGAAATCAGGGATGATTTCCAAGATTATGTGGGTGTGTGCTTCAAAGAGTTTGGGGATAGAGTGAAGCATTGGATAACACTGAATGAGCCATTCAGCTACAGTGTTGGAGGCTATGGTATTGGATTGACCCCACCAGGTCGATGCTCTGAGTGGCAGAGGTTGAATTGCACGGGTGGTGATTCTGGGATGGAGCCATATTTGGTGTCTCATTACCAGCTTCTTGCTCATGCTGCGGCTGTCAAGTTGTACAGGGACAAGTATCAGGTGAGCGGTCAAAAAAGCCATTATCATATATGCAGATGCTGCTTGCATGTGTTTAGAGTCGAGAATTTGTGTCTTATTGTCGCGTTTTCATTGTCCGGTCCATGTCATTCATATGCATCGTTACTAAAATTTATCCCATCGTTACTAAAATTTATCCTATACTCGTCAATTTTGAGTTAATGCTGTACACATGTTGCTGCAAATTTGGATTTCTACCGATAAATTCTTCGCTTCATGCTTTGTTTCTGAGTTGTGCTTCAATAATATCCTATCCGAAATGACCTTTTGTTGATTTGTTAGTGAACCAAGTTTTTTGGAACAAGGACGTTATAAATTGTCAAATCACACTAAATAACGTCCACGGTGTCACTGTTATTTGAATAACAACTTTATTTTGATGGAGAAACGCGTGTGAGAGAGCTAAATTTGCTTATATGCCTACTAATAATGAGTTTTCTTATAAAAAAAAAATTTCTTGGTAGCTAACCGAATTTGGTGAATTAAATTTTAATAAATTATTTAATTTTCTTTTCGTACATTATTATCAAGAAACTTTTAATCAAAATATTGAATTTATGCAGAAATCTCAAAAGGGGAAGATAGGGATAACGCTAGTGTCGCAATGGATGGTGCCTTACTCAGGTGCCAAACAGAACAAAAATGCGGCATCAAGAGCCCTAGATTTCATGCTTGGATGGTGAGTGTGCCTTTTTTTTTTTATAATGTCTTTTCTTTCTTTTTCCAATATTTATGATTGTTCAAAGTGATTATTAGTGGTTATATTTATATCTAGATGCTACATCCCCAATTTATTTTTTTCTCCTCTTTTTTTTGTTGGTCATTAAGATTCCATTATGGGCGCTGATTATAGACAAATGGCACTCTTTCCTAAACCCTAAATAAAAATCTAAAATCTAATTAGTACGATGAAAAAAAATAATGTTTTTCGAGATAAGGTAAGAGAGTGAGATGAATTTGCACGTGCCACTTAATCCACGTCACTAAGTAAGCCCAGCCCACTTCGTAATCACCATCTGTTTAGTAAATGGACAGAGCTAAGAAAATTTTCTTGAATCAATTCCAAAAGTTGAAAATTATTTTCATGGGCTTATTACATAGAATCATTACATGCATCATGAATATTGAATAGTATGCAACACAGATATTAAGGCTATGTTAATTGGATCATCAGGTACATGGATCCATTAACTCATGGAGACTACCCACGTTCGATGCGCTCTCTTGTTGATGGGAGACTTCCCAAGTTCTCGCAGAAGCAATCGGCCATGTTGAAAGGCTCGACCGACTTTCTTGGGTTGAACTATTACACCGCCAACTACGCCGCCGACTCTCCACACTTGATAGGCCCGAGCCCGAGCTACTTAACGGATGCCCATACCAATATTTCGAGTAAGATTACGATTGCAATTAGTTTCATCGAGTTTCATTATCGAGCATTGATTAAGTTTAATGAATAATTTCTTCTTTTTCACCTTATGAATTACTCTTATTTTTTGTAGCTGAGAGGGATGGCATCCCAATTGGTCCAAAGGCAAGTGCCCGTTTTTAGTCGGAATTTCCCTATTTTGCTATGTACTTCATGACATGAAAATGAAATGAGAGAAAAAAAAATGAAATAGTTGCTTGAACGCAGATCATCCACTGCTTTGGCTCTGCGTAACTTGCAAACGAAATAAACGGTCAATTTTGTCTTCTTCTTTTTTTTCTTCGTAGTTTATTTTCTAGTTGATGAAATCCATGTACTTCAAAAATAAAAAAAGAGGTGAATAAATCTGATATTTATTTTAATGAAATGAACAGGCTGCCTCGGATTGGTTATATGTGTATCCTGAAGGAATACGACGTATTCTGCTGTACGTGAAGAAGAAATACAGCGACCCTCTCATTTACATCACGGAAAACGGTAAAAATATTCACCGTTTTGTTACATAGACACTTTTTTAGTTGATTGAACTGATTAGCCTTCAACTAAGCACGGCATTATACTTTATAAAGTGTGCATTTAGTTAGAAACTCAATCTTGGGAATTTTTTTTTGTATATTTCTTCGAAAAAGGTTGTGGAAATAGCCACCCCAAGATTACCACATATGTATAATCTTGTTTCTATTTTAGTGAATGCGTTGATCTATTATGTATAGATCAATATAGTTTGCTAGTATTAAATATATTCGCACTCACGGTGTCTTGCACAAAAGTATCTACTACATATGCCATTCAAATAAGTTACATGGATTCCTTTTAATAAAAGGGAAATGTATTATGAAATTTTAAGATTTATCATGCATGTCTCCTTTGTCCTATAAAATTCTTATTTAGATATTTTCACATGTTTGATATTCTTTCACATGCATACAGGCATTGATGAGTTCAATAATGAGACGCTGCCTCTCGAGCAACAGCTAGTCGACAACATGAGAATAGATTATCATTATCATCATCTTTCGTATGTTTTAAGAGCAATCAAGTGCGTATTTCTCTCTCTCTCTCTCTGTCTCTCTCTCTGTCTCTCTCTCTCTTTCATAGACGATTCTACTCTCCCATTTCCAAAACACAATTTTTTTCCATGCTGGTAATTTTCAAAAAGAGTTGCCGAGTGTCTAATTTGCTAAATTTGAAAAAAACCCACATAGACACCAGTAATTAAATCAACAAGAGTTGATTGCTTAGAACTACTTGATGTATCACTTAAAATCCAAGCTAGTTAATGAAGTTGATAACTTAAAACTAGTAGACAACTTAATTGAAGAACAACTGATAAGTGGGTCTTTATTTTGGTAATTTCTAGAGAGAGTTGGTAAGTTAGGGCATTGCTATGAAATGAAATAAAAGTTTGCAAATGATAAGCAAGGTTGGAAATACAAAAAAAAGAAGATAAGGATCGGTAAATAATTCAAATGAAAGTTGCTAATCATCTCAATTCTAGATGGTAATTTCATGGAAAAGCTTGTTGAGTACGCTGATTTAGGTTGGTAATCTATGAAAAAAGTTAGCAAGTGTAATGAGTTGCTAATCAAGGCAAATGAAAGTTGGTAACTTCAAAGACAATTAAACTTTTGGAGTTGGTAATTTAACTAGATAAAAATTGGCAAGTCACTCTAATTTAGGCATAAAATTTCATATAAGAGTTTGTTAATTCAAAGTGTCAAAGTGATAAACGAATCATGCAAATAAAAGTCGCCAAGTCAGTATGAAAAAACTAACTTGCTAATTATTAAAAAAAAAACTGGGCAATTTTCGTAAAGACTTCGGTAAATTACTAACAGGTTACCTGGAATAAACTCATAGGTTATTTTTTCACCAACAACTTGATGACTGTTGCCAACACTAATTGAAACTTACCAGCACAGAACAAAAATCTTTAGAAAATAAAAATTTGGGCATAGAACAATAGAATTCCGCCTAACGCATGAAATCTTTTATTTTCTTGACGTGATTTGTTGGTTCTTTGGTATTATAGGGAAGGTGCGAACGTGAAAGGGTATTTTGCATGGTCGCTGCTAGACAATTTCGAGTGGGGCAACGGGTACACCGTCCGGTTCGGCATCAATTACGTGGATTACAAGAATGGGCTCAGAAGATACCCAAAGCTCTCGGCCACTTGGTTCAAAAGCTTTCTCAATAAACCCTAACAATACACTCAAATCTCAATTTGTGGATTTTCTATTTGCAAACCGCAAAACTCCACTCTTCAAGTTGATTAAATGAGATTAATACAATTTTTATTTTTTTTATTGGTTTGGCTATGAGTAGGCCCGTGAGTTGGGTCGGGTTTGGGTTGGGTCATAATTGGTCTGATCCAATTTGATCAATTTAACCTATTTTGACTCATTTTATTTGCAATGCAAATTTCTCAACCCATATTGGACCTGACCCGTACCCGACCTATCTTGGGATTCATTTTTAGCATGTTTTTCCTTAAATTGTTGCCCTTGAAGAATGGATGGTTCCATAGGCCGGTTCGTCGAGTTAGTGAGGGAGTTTGAGAGTTGGGTTATGGATGAGGGCATTAAGGTGGTGGTGAAAGTTCGGGTTGGGTCATCCACAAATTATGAAACGGGTTCAGGTCTTGGTTTCGGGTTAAATATACATGAGATCTTGATATATTGGTTAACGTTTGTCTAATAATATATCATTTGATTTGATGTTTTTCGATTTTAATTATCAATTATGCCGTTCTAATACACAAATAGAAGTGCGTGAATATGAAGAAACGAAATCAATATTCATAATAATAAATTCATAAAAAGAGCTTAACATGCCTCAGAATCAGATGCTACAAACTACACTCAGCTTCACATTCGAACAACAATCACATTCTCTCAATCAATCCCAATGAAGATTCCAATTGCGAAATCCACTGATCAAAAATCGACAATTTCATTGAAAAGATCACAAAAAGAAAAATGCTGGAGAGAAGCAAAGACATGAGAATTAGGGAATATAACATGCGAATCTAGCAGAGCGGTGGGGCTGATTCTGGGAGGTATCGTGAGGCACGGTGAAGCCAAAGCACTCACCGACATCTCCTCCTCCACCGCCACTGCCGCCACCGTGGCGATCCTCGCACCAGCCTCTGGACTTGGCGGCTCTCCTCTCTGTGATGCTCCCTCCATTCCCACTCCCCCCTCCTCCTCCGCCACCAATCTTCTCGCCCTTCTCAACGAATCCGTCGAGTTTCCCCACTCCGATGAGGACTCATTTGCTTCCATCACTAACCGACGCGTTGAAGCTATCTTCATTCCTTCGTGCCCTATTGAATCGCGAAACAGAGAGATTGTGAATGGGTTAAGTGGGTTATAAATGAATTCATAATGGATCTATTTTCAACCCACTTGTTTTGGCCTCTTTATTTTGTAAACCCATTATGCTGGCTCACGAAATTTAGTGTGACCCATTTAAATGGTTAATTAAATAGGTTTCGGACTCATTCTGACAGGTTTAGCTATGAGTATATCATGTCGATATAACGTATTTAAGCATTGAGTTAAGACTGATATGTTCTCACTTTATCTCATAATAAGAGAAAAAAAGGAGTTATAGATTTACATTATACAAATTATTTTGTAAGAAATCTAGCCCAAAACTAGGATTTTCGTTACCTCCATTGTCGGTGGGATTTTTTCAATTTATATGTTGGCTTCAGAATATACTGATCTTCCTGTGGATCTGAAAAAGTGCTAAAAAAGTCCTAAAGCTATTATTTTTGTGCCAATTTAGTCATAAACCTTTTAATTATGACAATTTAGTCCTAAACTTTTTGGGCTTAATTAAAAAAAAAGCATCAACTTTACCTTATCTGACAATTCTAGCCCAAACTTTTTTTCTCATAAAAAATTCACAAACTTTAACTTAAATTCCAAATCTAGCTCGAATAATATGAAAATTCACATCACGATGGTCATATAATAGTTGGTGCTTTTTATTGAGACAAAGAAAAGTTTAGGTTAGAATTGTCACTCAAGATAAAATTAATGTTTTTTTTTGGAATTAGCCCAAACTTTTTGGCATCATGCCAATTTAATCATTACAGCTAATTTTGACTGGATATTGCTGACATGGACATTGACTAGCCCACATGGCACCATCGGCACTGATGTGAATAATTTTTAATAACATTTTTTCAATTTTTTAATTATATTTTTTAGATTTTTTAAATTAATTTTCTTTTCTTTTTTCCTTTCTTCTTTGTTTTGCCATTAACTGGCCACCAACTATAGGCTATGGTTGAGCAGGCTGGCCTCACTTAGGCAAGGGTTGCCGTCGCTTGCCACATGCGAGGCTTGGCCAAGCGAGGGCGAGCTGCACCGAGGGCTCCCCTTGCCATACTTGGGGAGGCCGGCCTTGCCTAAGCCAGGGTAGTCTTGCCTAGGCGAGGGACGCCAGGTCGGCCAAGGCAAGGCCTACCCTTGCTGGGCCTTGCCTAGGCGAGTCTTGCCTGTGGTGGGCGATAGCGATCCTTACCTAGGTGAGGCCAGCTTGCCCGGCCATGGCTAGTGGCCAGCCATCACCTGTGGTTGGTTACGGGTAAAAGGAAGAATAAAGAGAAAAAATAAAGAAAAAAAGAAAAAAATATTATTAAAAATTATTCACGTCAATGCCAACAATGCCATGTAGGCTGACCAGTGTCTACGTCAATAATATCTTGTCAAAATGAACTGGAAAGATTGAATTGGCACTAGGTCAAAAGGTTTAGGATTGAATTGGTACTAGGTTAAAATGTTTAAGACTAAATTAACATTAATGCAATAGATTTATGACTTTTCTAACACTTTTCCCCCTTTGGATATGATAGAAATAATGAAGTCTCCTGAATTTTACTTAAATAGGACCTTTTGATTCTTTAGTGAATAAGGGTTCAAGAAAGAAGAGAGAGAGGAAATGTTTAGGCTAGAGAATTCTAGGTTTGAAAATGTGAGGGTTGGATATGGATGACTTGTTTGATTTGAGGGGAAAATTACCGAAAAAGTTCTAAACCTATTGTATTTGTGCCAATTCAGTCTTAAACTTTTGATTTAATCAGTTTAGTTCTAAATTCTTTGACGATTCACCAATTTGGTCATTCCAGCTAATTTTAATTGAAAATCACTGATGTGATGGTCTACTCAGCACAGACTACCCGTACGTGGCATAATTGACACCGACGTAGACAAATTTTATAATTTTTTAACTTTTTGAATTTCTTTCCTTTCCTTTTCTTTTCCTTGTTTATCTTTTTGACAATTTTCCATGTTAGCATTGGCCATCCAGCATCGACCATGCCATGAAAGACGATTGGCATTGAATAGATTGTCAAGTCAGCAATTTCCAATCAAAATGAGTTGGAATGATTAAATTAGTAAATCATTGAAAAGTTTAGGATTAAATTGGTTTAATCATTGAAAAGTTTAGGATTAAATTGGCAAATCGTCAAAAGATTTATGACTAAATTATTGCAATTGAAAGGTTTGGGATTAAATCGGCAAATCGTCATATTGTTAGGACTTAATTGACCAAATTGAAAGGTTTAGAATTGAATTAGCACAAGTATAATATGTTTAGGACTTTTTTGATAATTTTTCCCTAATTTGAGTCATTGCTTTTCTATCATAGTTGTCAAACTCTAGTCGATTGCCTCTGACCTCCACGTGGCATAACAAAATTTAGGTACAATTACTAGAATTGAACTATGAATTGATATACTACATGTGACGCGGTACGTGAGAAATAAGTGATAGCTAAGCCGAAGATCATTCTTCGATTTGGTCATACTCGATATTCTGAATTCAAAAATAGGAACTTGGACTTTAGAACATGTAACCCTCGGGTTGAATTTATGAAGTTCCTCTTAGGTTCAGATCAAGTTTGCTCTTTCCTTAAATCTCCTGAAAAAAGCTGACTGTGTTACTCTATGATCAAAATAAGGATGGTGCAATCTTAAAAGAACGAGGTCACCTCTAATTGATTTGGGCTTTTCGGACCGATAAAAAGTTGTTCATTTCTAACCCATCTAGCCAAAAAATACATGTTAGATAAATTTGGAGTACATGAGCCCAACTCACAACGTGATCTAAGAGCACATGTGAGCTGGACTTACGTCCGCGCGATTCTGGCGGTAATAACTCCATCTGATCTATTTATATTTTTTACCCTCATCGATTTGATTGCTGGAAGTGCATGCCCCAGTCTCTCACTTGTGGGTAAGTAGCATGTTCTATCGAACTGTTCATTCACCCAAGTTTTTAGATTCTGCATTAGTTATGCAACAGTAGTGGAAGATGGTATTTATGAAGAAGATACGTGTAGTGAACATTATGTTTTATGCATATCGTCACTTATTATTGTTATTTTTTTACAATTCATAGAGGACTAGAATTGAAATTAATCCTTATTCATAATTCCATTAGATATTGGTAACAAATGACAAATTAGATCGTGAAATTGAATTAATGTGTCCACAAATTAGGATGATTACATTACCATCGGGATATACCACACTCCCCTTATTCTACAAAATAAAAAGAATGGTGTTTGCAGGTGTTTTTATCTGCAAACACCATTGCCACCACCACGAAATGTCGTTTTCTCAAATGGAAATGCTGTATGGAACTCCCTTCCCTGTCACGCCGGGCTCGGAGAACGGCTTCAAGAGTTCATACGGCACGATCCCGGCTCCGTTCCGATTCTTAAACCTTTGGTCGTTGTTCCTCGCGTCGATGATGCCCTCAAGCTCCTTCAGCCTCCCGCTGAACCTCTCGAATGCCGCCTTTATCACAGGCTCCTCCTTCCACGCCGGTTCCGGATTTTGTCCCAGGTACTCCTCATCCGGCGAGTGGTTCGACAACACGTCAAGGATTGCCATCACCTTCGTCGCCTGTATCTGCGATGGGAAGCACATGAGGAGCGTGCCCTCGGGCTTGTCCCAGAACCTCTTGAGCTCTGCTTCCGTTGGGTCCTCGACAGGCATCCTGGTTCGGGCGATGGTGGGCCGGTTCGGGAAGTAGCCGGCGTAGGTGTACTGGCCGAAGTTGACGGCAGCGTGGTGGCCAGAGGCCACCCAGACCATGGTGGTGATAATGTGTATGAGGTCAGACGGGGTCTTGAGGTCGGGCCACCCAGGGGAGTCTTTCTTGTCGCCGTGGCCAACGGTCCGGATCTCGGTCCACCAGGATTGCAGCTCGTTATCTGATACAATGCAGGTCGGGTCGGGGTAGTAGTGGTTGACGTATTTGGTGACCCACTCCTTGATGGTGTCCCACAAGAGGAGGCCGTCGTTAGCGAAGGGGTAGTCCTCGATCGCTAGCTTGAGGCCGTGTGGTGCCGTCGGGTCCTCCACTGCCAACCCCCTGGCAAGTATTGACACGATTAGAAAAGAGATAGACTTATTCGGTTTCCGTAAAAAACTAGCTTGTTCTAAACACTTCATGTGTCAACTATTTTTATATATTTCTCATTCCCTAATGTTGAAAAGGAAATAACTAATCAGTTGATGTGCAATACCTGCTAATCAAGTCATTGGGTAAGCCTTGTAAGTCGAATTGCCACTGCTTGTCATAGGCGGCAGCGCTGAGCTCCATGGAATACTTGCCAGGAGAGAAGGTGGTCTCGATAATGCCGTCGCCATTGATTAGATACCCGCGAGCCAGCGCATTGATCTCCATCGTGTACCGGAAGTGCGGGTGCAACAACTTGTAGATTGGGTGCATCTCGCTCAGTTGCCGATTTGCTGCTATAATGTAGGGTTCCGTGGCACAATGAGTCCGCAACCTGCGATGATCAAAACCGGAGAAACATCAATTACCCCATCCGCGTTTATGCAAATAGGTACTTCCCAAAATAATATCACGTTTTACGTGCAAATCATTTCATTACAAAATTTTTCTTATTTCCATACTCAGATCTCACAATGCTTTGTTATTAGTATACTTCTATGTAATAGATCAATGATTTTTTTTGCTTGTCGATAAGTGATGATCAGCTTATTTTGTTACCAATGACTGATGAGCTGGTGGTGTCCAGAGTCGTGGGCGAGGACATGGGCCTTGGCAAGCCGCCAGAGCCACATGCTAGTTGAGTGGCAGAACGGGGTGAACACCTGCTTCCATTGCGGCTTCCCGTCGTCGGTCGGCGGCCGGGTGAGCTCAATGGCGAGTGGTTTCAACGTCTCATCTGGGGTCAGGAAGAAGAGTGTCCTCGACCCATACAGGGTTGTTCCCTTGAGCTGTCTCACTTTGTTCACATACGGTAGGAACAGGTCGTGGTAGTCCAGCATGAACAGCTTCTTTTGCTTTATGGCCTGCACAAAATCGAATTGAACCGAACCAGAAAGGTCGGGTTCGGATCAAATTTCAGTGATTGGGGCAGTAAGATTTAGGTTTATGCTCAACCCTAGAGTGCGGATTGGTTGTTTTAGGTGATATTTCATCCCAGGAGTATCCTCGTACCTCATTGAATGTCATGAAACCTTTGATTTCCCTTTCGATGATTTCTGCAGTGATGGCTGATTCGGGCGGACCGTAGATCCTAGGGTCGAGCTCGCTCCTCAAGGGCCATTCCTGAGTAAATATTTTAGTACCACATTATGTACAGAAAGCATATACCCAACATGGCGGTGATGTCAAATAATTTTAGTCTTCAATGGAAATTAATCATCATCAAAATAGATTAATTATATATGAGCAAATTATAGTTGAAATGTGTACAGATACATATAATTATTACCGTGACCAACTGGATCGCGTAGGGGTTAATTCCGGCTAGGGTTTGACGAGCAAATTCTTCGTCACTAAACCAAAAGAATCTGTCTCCTGCGGAGTGCAAACAACACGGCTAACTAAATCGAAGATACAGTAGAAATTTAGGGGAAACGGCTGTCCAAACATGCTTGGATAAGCACATAGAATCTAACTAAAGAGAGGGAGAGGGAAAGAGAGTTTGCTTACGGTTCATGGTTTCAGGTGTTTCGAAGCGCAAGACATCTTGGGAGGCATCGGTGACGGTCTTGAGAAGCCGAGGGAAGACGTCCTTGAGGAAGCCTTGCTTCTGCAACGGGGGCAAGTTGACGCCTTCGTTGAAGAGCTCGTCGATGGCGGTGAAGTAGGGGAACCCCAGGTTGGAGTCGATTATTGCCGTCTCCAGTGATGGCACTAGCGCGTGCGCCACCGAGTACACCGTCTTCTCCGAGAACGTCAAGTTCTTTATCGTTGAGAACTGTTCGTCTCGAGGCACATATATGCTCCCGCTCCTTGATTCCGATTGTGGATCTGCTTGATATTACATGTGAATGTTTAAATTGTCCGTTAGGACGAATGGCCAATGTTTTTGTGACTATGAATTTACGAGAGAAGAATAAAAAAGTTCCATTTTCCAATGGCTAAAACGGTTGTGCCTGCATGAGGTTGATTTTACATGACTCACCGTTCTTGCTCCGAGGGCGCCCAGTCCGGCATCGTCTAGGGTAGGGAAGCTCTTTGCCACCAAGCACCGGTCTCTTTTTATCCGCATCGCTCTTATCCATGTCGCTGTCCGGATTCCCAAGGTCATTGTACACATCATAATCGTATATCCTCTCATATGACTTTCTCTCGCCTTGGCCGTTCCCTCGCAGGATTGTCAGCTCCTCCTCTCTTAGTCTCCTTAGCCCGCTCGGCGTTTCCGTCGGTAAATAACACTGCTCCACGGTAAAGTACAACGAAAACTATCAAGCTCCAAATTAAATTTAAGTAATGCTCAAAATTTGAATAGTGATAATCCACTATCTGCCTAATTAGTTTTCTGATTAATTTGATTTTCAAGTTTTGGTGTGAAAATCAAGTCCCATGAAATTAATGCGCAATAGTGTAAGGACAATGAGTGCCCAGCTTCGAATTTATTTACCCCGGACGATAAGGCACCGGTTACACGTGCTTTAAAGGACATCGTGAGGGCGAGAGAGTCAAAAGATTTGTGTAAAGATAGACGCTCATTCGCATGCATTGAACCTTAGTTTCGCCGGTCGCTTTTGGGTCAAATTCAAGACTATATAACGCGTAAGAGTTGTACTGTTTTTGTCTCCTCAAAAGGAAGTAACCACTAAAAAATGTTGGGTACTCTTCTGTTTGGAGATTATAGCTAATTAATCGCAATTAAACTTGCATTTCATGACACGTAAGCTAATTGATTCACTTTTTATCTGCACAAACGCTCTCATTTTTTTATAATCCTCTCCTCTTAAGTGCCCTTCAGTGCGTCCACACAAATATATATTTATATAAAAATCCTAATTTCGAGTAAAAATATATGCATACTATCTGTATAAGTCATAACCTAAATGGTCTTGATCTTTTGATATGTGTAATAGACTCAAGAAAAATGAGAGAAAATCTCAAGAGGAAGCTATCTTGTTATTGTTATGATCTAACCTTATTGGTGAAAAAGACCCTCTTTTGTGGGTCATCGTGCTTGGAGTGAACCCATGAGTTGCATGCGATGCTAAGACGACCGTCCACGAACCCGTCGAGGACGATGTCCTTGAGGTACATCTCCTTGTGGTGCTCATTCTCCACAAGAATCGCCCCGACCTCGCCAAACTCCTCTTTGACCTCGAACTTGCACTCGTACATCACCTCCTCCTCGTTCTGGCTCATCTTGTGCGCGTACCCTTTGATTGTCCCCTTCTCTTGTCCCGTCTCTGTAAATGAAGTTCAGCATTCTATTTAAATCTTCAACATCGCGGACACAAGAGATCAATAGTTTGAATATCTTAACAGGAACGAAATTATAGTTGGCTCTCGCACACCATGGGAGGGCTAAGATCTGGTGCTAGGAAGCTGAAATTAAGCCATGACAAGGGTAAGGATTAAAATCCATATGGTCTATATTATGCCTTGGAATCTTCTTTCGGGCTGAACCATGATAAATATGGGGTAAAATCATGCTGTTATTGTCAATTTTTTTTGTATACTCAACGTATATCCTGTGCGGTACTTGCAAATATTTCTTTTTCTGGCAAAGATCATGATCTCTAACTCCAAGATGTGTGACCTATTGAACGATGAGTTAATTCTTTTGATGTATGTAGTTCAAACATGCGCACAGGTTAAGTGGCTGATTTTCTCATTATTTTGACACAGACAATTAACCAAACAAATACACACACACACACACACACACACACACACACACACACACACACACACACACACACACTAGTATTGTTGCTTACTAACAAGACAAGAAATTACACCTTCATCAACATGTGATATCTCTCATAAAGTACTAAATTGGATAACATGAATCAGATCTTTTCATACAAACCTACGTTTACAGAGAATTTATGTAGGGAATGGATGTTAATTAAACAATCAAGCATCCTTGTTTGTTGCAAGTCATAAACAACTTATGTACTTCCGTGACTTTTTCTCCAAACATAAAAATAGCTATTTTAGTCTTCAAAAAATTGGTAAACGTTCATATATAATTCTGAATATCGCTTTTTTCTATTTTTAAATTTGATAAACTTCAAATGTTTCACTTCAAATAAAAGTCAAACTGTGAACATCGCAAAATTTTCAAAATGTAGAAGAATACGTTTCAACCAAATTCAATCTATTTCTCCCTCTGCTTTCTGTTGCAAGTTGTGTTTAACAATTTCAAGCTCAAAACTGAATGCTCAATACTTACTGGGGTCGAGCTCTGTACTAACAAGCTCCAAGAGGAGTGTTTTCCCTATCAAATCAGTAATCTTATCGAGCCCTCCGGTTATCCCAAGTTCCGAGAAGAACCCACCAGCGCTGGGTTTCACGGTTACTATCACTTTGACTGACAGCGGCTTCTCGATAGCGCTTGGGCTGGCAACCGCTGTGATCTTACTCGATACAACCCCCACTCGAGCGCCTCTAGGGCTCTTTTGGAGTGCAAGTGAGGACTGTAAAGGTAAAATTGCGATCTCGCCATTGCCTTGGCTAGATGGCTTGCTTGATGGGACCAAGGTTGGTGAGGCAGGTGGGGATTGATGATGCTGTGGCTTGAACATGATGATGGCGGCGGTGATCGTTTCAGGTGTGTTCTTGAAAGAGAGAATGGTGTCGACAACAATTGCTTAAGACAATGGTTATCGAGACTTATGAATGATGATGGGGTTTTGGAGAGTTGGTCTGGTGGTTTTTATAGAGGGAGAGGAGGAAGAAAAGTATGGCACGTGCTTTATTATTATTCTATTTTTCTGGGCTTTGTTTTGCCCTAAATGCATGTACACGGCACGTGAAATTGAAGCACGGAATGGTAACAGAGGAGGAGATATGGCGGTGGACTAGACTTGTATTCGTTTGAATTTTGACTTTATGTCACCGTACGGTATTCGGGCAAAGCTATTTCAAAGGCTTGGAAAAATTAAAAAATATATGTGAAGGAAAAGTTCGTGTTGGATCCGTGCGGAACACTTCAGCTGTACTTGACCCGGCCCACCAACTACTAGTCCAACACTTAAATCATCGGGCATATTTCTTCTTCTTACGTTTGGAAGAGTATTAATTGGCCCATTATCTTAGTTAAGGTCGTACCTCGTGCTCTCCTAGTTATAAATCTTTGATGTGAGAGCACTTACGTTCTTGAATCATTGCTTGTCTTCGATTATTGGTTATCTTGACACGATATGCGTTATTGTGCTTATTAAACGTTGTCGTGTATTCATTGCCGAACTGGGGGATCAGGTTAGTGAGGATCATTGCTCTCAGGTTGCTTGGGGCAATTTTTAGGTATATGTTATAATCTACGACATTTTGTAGAGCTTTGTTGTCTCACCCTCACAAATCTAGGTTTTTTTGCACAAACCTTTTTTTTGTCTCGGCATGAATCTAGACCATTTTTGTGTATTTTTTGGGTTGTGATATCGATAGGGTTTCCATCCATAGATTCTTATATAAGAGTCAAATTGCTTGACTGGCTCTACTTGTGGTTGAGAATAAGACTAGTAGTTGAGAATTTTAGAAGTGGTCTGGCAATGAAATCTCCTATGAATACTCTTTTGATTGAGAATGAAAGCAAAAGGGTTGAATTGTCTATTAACTCGTGCATATATCCACTATTTGATGTTCAAAGTCCGACGACGCGTTCCAATGTAATGCATATCCACTACTTGCAACATCATGGTGGATGATTTCTGGAGAAAATTTGACTGGAAAAGTGCCAAAAAAGTCCTAAACCTTTTGTATTGGTGGTAAATTAGTTCTAAATTTTTTTTGTGCCAATTCAATTCTAAACCTTTTGCATTGGTGCCAATTTAGTCCTAAACCTTTTTTTGGTGCCAATTAAGTCTTAAACCTTTTAAATTTGTGCCAATTTAGTCCTAAACCTTTTGTTTTTGTGCCAATTTAGTCCTTCCGGTCAATTTTGACCAGAATTTGCTGATGTGGACGCCTGCCGACCGGCAACCGGTCATTGGCGCCGATGTGGCGCTGACGTGGATAACTTAAATAATATTTAAATAATTTTTTGAATTTTAATTTTTTTCCTTTTTTTCTACTTTTTTTTGGGTTTCCTCTGGCTGGTCGGTGGACTGGCGACCGGCCAGAGGAAACCCAAAAAAAAGTGGAAAAAAGGAAATAAAAATAAAAATTCAAAAAATATTAAAATATTATTTAAGTTGTCCACGTCGGCGTCGATGACCGGTTGTCGGCCGGCAGACGTTCACGTTAGCAAATTTTAATCAAAATTAGCCGGAATGACTAAATTGGCACAAAAATAAAATGTTTAGGACTGAATTGGCACCAATTTAAAAGGTTTAGAACTTAATTGACACCAAAAAACGGTTTAGGACTAAATTGGCACTAATGCAAAAGGTTTAGAATTTTTTTGACACTTTTCCCAAAGTTCAACCCAATACTATCATCATGGTTATCCTTTCGCCACAACCATAGCCATGACGACATAATGACCTGCCCATTGCTTCCTCATTTTTTACTAAGAACTCGACTTCAGTGAGTTTCTTACACTATCCCTTTTATTGATTTGCCGATAAATATAATACTTACATAAGATTTCAAGTTACAGAAGAGATCTTGTTGCCTTCGAGCAAGGATTTAAGTGAGTATTATTAGATAGACTTTGGTGAGAAATGAGAATCATCGATTACTCTTTGAATAACTTATTCTTGAAAAACTTCGAGATCTCTCTATCAAGTGCCATATATCCGCTATTACACGATAAATAAAGTCATATTGTTTGTTATGTTGGTTTCATGATAGTCCTCATTAATTCAATATGGCAAAGAGAAATGCTTAAATGATGTCCTTAATCTACTGTTAGATTGACAGCATGTTCTGAACTAAAACAAATTAAATAAAAAATAATTATAAATTATTGTAAAGTCTATTCCTTTAAGAATTTGTGACTCACAACATGTTCTTAATCTCACAATGGCCCAAAAATGGTTATGCTAGCAAAGTCATTAGGCAAACCATACCTAGCCCTTATTAGAGGGATTTGGAGAGCATACCTGGTTGCTGTTGTCTTGCCTTGATGGAAGACACGTGTCCATAATATATTATCACCGTTGGAATTTGTTTTTCCTATCTCTGGTAATTTTGGGCAAGCTCTTCACCACCAGCTTTGCAACCCTCATTCTCATGCATTGCCACCGCCACCATGCCCCGCCTCGCCGCCATCGCTTACCCCATCCCACTTGGCCGACCTGGTCCTATCACTTTTTGAGCCTCGTGACATCGCCGGCTACCCTAGAACTGCCCTTCCAAGCTTGACCATGTGCCAGCAAGCCCACTTCTTGCTCGTGAACCCACTAGGCCTCATTCATTTCTCTTCCACAGCCACCCTAGAGTTGCAACTCTCACTTAAGGGGTCGATGGCCACTGTCGACCTCCAAAAATTGAGCTCTCGCCGCGGATGGCTCAAGTAAGAGCAATTTCGCCGGCACGGGGAGTATTGTGCGAGAACAGTAATCTCGCCTCTTGTTAGACAAGTAAGTTCAACTAAGAGCGATTTTTTTTTTTGGCATATTGATGGTGAAAGCCATCATTTCATTAAAAGCGGTATGAAAATTGCTAGATGTACCGAGTAATTCTATTAAAATTTACTTATTAAGTGACATGGGAACTTCCATATTTTAAATCTTCAATTGGAAAATCATCACATCATTTAATAAGAAATTTAGCGAAATTTTTGCTCGGTTTATTTCGTAAAAAAATAAAAGATTTGAAAACATTTTCCCCAAAAATTATCGCTTAAAATGATTTGTTATTTAAATATGTTTTCATTCTCGACAATAATTTGTATTTAAACATTTTTGTGGACGATGAAAATAGACACTGCCTTTTGTTCATCAGCCGTTGATTTTTCGTTCATCCATTTTTGTAAGCGATACAAACGATCGTCTAGGAAAATATTTTTTAAATTATTTATTTTTCATAAAATAAATGAATTCTTTAGTACATATAGCATTATTCAATGAGATGTGACGCGTGCAAGAAGTTATTCAGTTTTGCTACGGAAAAGCTAAAGTATTGATTGATGAGAATAATTTTTAAATTATTTATTTTTCGTGGGACAATCAAAGTGTTTAGAGTCTTTAATGTAGATAGCATTGGTTGATGAGGCGTGACTCGTGGGAGAAGTTATTCAATTTCGCTAAGAAAAAAAAAGGCAAAGCATAGGTCGATGAGATGTGACACGTGCCCGAAGCTATTCGGTTTCGCCAAGTAAAAGGCAGTTGCCATGTCAATTCATGGTACTGTTCATTGATCATGTAGAATCTTTTGCGTGCAACATTTCTGACTCAAAACCACGGCTTTCTCAAATTTGGATTGGAGCGACAGCGTTCACAGCTACAAGCCACGAAAGAGCCGAACAAAAATTAGTTTCAATGCGACCTGGGAATCGTCCGTTGAACGTCAGCTCCATTTCTAGGGAAGCATTCCAAGAATGCAAAAAATATAAAATGAAAAGATAAAACCGAATTTTGCCTTCATCTATGGTCGGATTTACCCGAATTTCGAGCCTCGAAAACAAAAGTACCATAAAGATGAAAAAGAAAAATAAAAAAAATACGGCTAAGCCTTCGTTTGTTTTTCGAAAAATGAATTATTTGAAAATTTTTTTATAGAGATCGATCGTTCGCATTACTTATAAAAATGAATGAATAAAAAATATTTTTATCATGTACGAAAATATTTAGATATAAATTATTATCAATAATGAAAATATTTTTCATCATTTAATTATTTTAAGTAATATAAAAAATCAAATTTAAATTATTTATTTTTTGTATAACAAGTTGGGCACGCAATGGTAAGTTTCTACGAAAAGATTGCAATCTCTGGACCATTTGCTCAAGTTTTGTCCGTCCACCACTCAACGTACGACGTAAATGAGAACTCCAATGTCAAAGTAGGGCTTGCTGGCACGTTTTAGATGAACGACAATGCCGTACACACACGGCCATCTTCGACCTTCAAATGTCTCATTGTGAGCTTTGCATTGACCGTTTTTCTCGTCTTTAGATAAGTGCGTGCTTTGAAGGGAACATTTCCAATTCAATCCTAAATCTATGGATTTCAATATATGTGCTCAACATTTTGATTGTTCGAATGTCGTTCCAAACTTTTGTGTAAAATTTCAATATAGTCAATTTGGTCAGTTTTTGCCTAAAACTGCTAACGCGGGAATGCAGTTATCGCCGGTCATCTAACGTGGAGTGCTCATGACCGGTGATCTGATGTGGATAAATTTACTCAAAACGACGTCGTTTGGAGTAATTTTAAGATTTAGGGAAGACGCTGTGTTGGGTCCAAGATAATCTATCAATGGCACTTTGATATGAGGTGCATGCATTTGGCGTCATCAATCAAAAGAATTTTTATGTTGAGCGTAATGTTTGTTAGAGATATTTAGATATGAGGTATTTAGGATATTTCATCTTATTTTTAATATACATTTTAATTATGCATATTTGATTTGATTTCCTTGGATAGTTTATTAAAACATCTTCACGTACTCTTTTTTATATATCGAAATATGTAAAAATTCTCCATTATCTCTCTTCTGCATTTTTATATTTAACTTGGTATCAAAGCCACCATTCCTGAGGAAATCTAAGTGCACCGGGTGTGACCATGCAACCCGTCCAATTAAATACATCATTGCCGCTCAACAGTGTTCACTACATGCGTACAAATCTCATTTGAGGACACACTTAATTGAGTCAATTACGTAATAGTCGTGCTTTGATGCTAATCACACCAATCGCATCGCCTTGTTGAGCTTTTTTCATGGAAGTGACTTTCTTTCGATGTAGGCCATATCCCAGTAATCATTTTCAAGCCAGCCATATAGGCTGCTTGATGCTATGATACTAGCCATATAGACCACGTCATTTAGTGATTGTTACGCAAGCTAACCGCATTGGCCGTTTGCTATTTCCCTTTCGATTCTCGACCTTTCGCGTGTCATTTCATGAAGCTAACACCACCATTAAACTCGTCGCCCTTAGATTAGCTAGATCTTGTAGTTCCACGACGAACAACAGTGGACGCCGTATCATCCACCACATCTTAGCTGCTTGGCTTGATTTCAAACTCAAGCTCACTTAGTCACCAAGAGTTTGATGGAGGATATTAGAGATATTTAAATATTTTCTAGAGATATTTAAATATCTTTCATTTGATTTTCAATGTCTATTTTGATTTTGCATATTTGATTTAATTTCCTTAGAAAGTCTTCTATTAAAGGCTCTCCATGAACTCTTTATTAATATATCGAAATATACGCAAATTCTCTATTTTCTCTCTTTCGCATTTTTACATTTAATTGTGTCAATGTAATCAACTCCTTATGGGGGACAATCTTTAGTTTGAAAGAAAATCTATGAATTGATCATATAAAACATATGGGACATCCCCTTATTACTACTTGCGGAAATATAATTTCGAACCACTTTGTATAAAGTAAAAAGTATGTACCTAAAAGACTACTTAATAAAATGTGTCGCAAGACATGGGGTAATGCTAATGAGAGTAGTGAATTGATTGAATTATTCGATAGGTCTGTGTTGCGACCTCACCTCCCACGGGTACAGACCACCTAGAGGTTCGGCTAATAGATTATTAAGTCTAAACCTAGCTTAGGTCCTCCTAAACCTACCAATTCGCTTCAAGTTATTAACATGCAAATGACTTTTATTTCGGAGTCGCCACTAATCTATTTACAGTGGGTCGATTAGAGACATATTTTATCCCTACGAATTAGAGATTACGAGTACGGCGACTTGGCTACGCTAGATTACTCTAATACACTTTCAGTACCTTTTCTTTTCATAAAAATATTTAAACAAACAGTCTGGATCCATTTCATTACTTCTTAACATGTGGAGTGATTATGCGGGTGCACAAACCACCAAATTAACACCCAAGAGTGAAATTCGTAAATAAATTGCTAGATTAGGAAAATAACGTACTTCGAAGCCATGTTAGCATTTGCATTGTTAGCTAGAAAATTATATCGACAATCCTAATATGATTTCTAATTAACAAGCAATTCACTCAATGTATTTTTTTTTGGGTTTTCTCTTGATTAAATGAAAACTAACCTATGTAGTATGACATGCAATTAATTAAACCTAGCATGAAAACTATATGACATGCGATTAAATGACCTAACTCTAATGCTGGGCAAATGAGGTATTTTTTTAATAAAATTCGGAATTAAAAAAATGCCTAAATTAACTTGCAATCTATTCTAGAAAAGATAATTTAAACTATCTTAAAGTGACTTCTTTTTGGTATTTTTTATGAAAATTCGAAATCAGGAATTACCCTAAATAAACCATTAAGTTTAGGATAGTGTCTAATTAGACTAGGAAATAAATTACTTTAAATCATAATTGAAGTTGAAAAATTATCCTATCTTTCTGGCATGTCTAGGTTATACTATTCTATTCAAAGAAAGTTATCTAGCTATACCCTAAACATGCACAATTACCTTCTAAGAAAACAATTCAAACTTTAACTAATCTTTTTGGATTTTATTTTTAAAGGGGAAATAAATTACACAAAGACAGCAATCACACGCCAACCACCCACGCGATCCGCAAAATCTATTTATCATGTTCAAATTAGGAAAACGACTTGAGCTAGTGATCAAATCCACATAGTCGTGGAGTTTGATGGAAAGCCAATTGTTTGAATTTGAAAAGCAAATAAGATATATTATCATATTCAAGTGGTTGTGGATAAGATAACAATATTCCGTACCGTCGCGTATCGTACTTTAGGGTTAATGTCAGATAGTTGTCCAAGTACATTGCTAAAATAGGAAAAACTCTTAAGTTGGGGAATTTTAAATATTGCGGATATCACACACATTATCCCTAAGATATCTAATAATCCACCAAAGATACTTACGAAATATTCAAACACCGAAAAATTAGGAAATCAAATATTCTAAGAATATTTGATGAGAATCTTACCTTATTTCACGGATAATTTCCGAATTTAAATTCGGCTTCGGACCAGGATCACGGAACGTGTGGTGGCCGATAGTAGTGGACCGGCGGCTGTAGCGACAACGGTTGCTGTGATGTTCCGGTCAATCGGGGGCCATGTTGGGGGACTCGCAGCAACTATTGGACACTCGTGCTCGAAGAGGATCATGGCAATCGATCTTGGACCACGATGGACGTCGGAAATAAACTTTCAATCCCTAGGACTGCACCTGCACTCACTGAACACTCTTACACATAATCACTACTTCACAATTTTTTTACCCCTTGTGTTCTTCTTGCTTGTGAATGATCCAAAGTGCACCACTTCAGAATTCTTTCACCACTTCACTCATGAATCACACCTTCTCCGCGTGCGCGAGCATTATACACGTAGAAAAGTCTGGATAATGAGACCGTAAGAATCGCCACAAGGAACGGCGCTAGGGATGGATGACAGCCATAGGCTCGACGGTGAGGCCTCAAACGTGACTAAACAAAAAAACCCACAAGAAAGCGAACCAATATTGGTACGGCAAGGGCTGCAAAGCTCCTGGATTACCAGTAAATCCATTGGGACCGTGACTGATGGCTTGCGGACTGGGTACAATGAAATGAAACTTTGTCAGCGGTGACACTGGATTCGATTCGCTGGACGTTCACCTAGAGGTTGCTAGACTGTCTTCGTGTATTCCGTGTGACCGCTGGAATGCCGGTGCTTGCTTGGACAGTTCGTTGATGTGGCTGAGATTTGCTAGGAATTGCGACTAGATGCTGCAAGTAAGCTTCACTGAGCCTCATGGTTTGCTAGATGGAAATTCGGTGCAAGCTGGGGCAAGAATACATCACGACAACAGCAAACAAGAATGGCACAAGTAGGGACAAAGCATGACTGAACACACGGAACACAACATGTGGCTCCAGTAACATGTCCCATGTAAAAACCATCATAGAGAGAAAGCCAGACTCTCTCTTCACGTTCTCTCTCCAGTTTTCAGAATATCCCCTCACGTAATTTTTCCTCTCAGTGTATTTTCTCTTTCTCCGAATTGTGGCCGTGTATTCAATGTGTCGCCTCCCTATGAACCCTTAATGAATGTATTTATAGGTAAAGTGTAGGCTTTTTGCTTGCAATTATTTCCTATTTCAATTCAAAGAAGATATTGCAATATCTCTTGTAATTTGTGATAACATCAAATCTATTTGTTCAATTTAAATCATGATAATGTCCAGATTAATAAACTAATATTTTCCAACTTTCCAATGAAAATTTCAGCTCTTATAATATTCATGGGCTTGGCCAAGAATTTTCTTCAACGCGAGCTTAGTCCAATTTCATTAAGTTTAGAGCCGTTCACTCGAGTTCATCCACCACCAGTCCAATGTAAATGCAATTATATGGGCTTAAATACTAATTCAAATGCTCTAATCTATATGCAATTTAACTGATTTTTTTCTAGGGACCGGGATTGATCCCTAATTTTTTATGCAATGAACGACTAATTGGGTTTCCAAAATTTAGGTGTCAACATTCGGTTCGATACACTATTAGATGGATGACATGTCTTGCAAATAGATTATGTACCAGTAATTGAACTTTTGTAGTATCGAAGGACCGAATTATTTTCTTTCTTAGTTTGATTTTCATGTTAAGCAAGGAGAACGTGATTCTCCATAAATTTCCTTAATTTATCATACATTTCTATCGGCATATCGTCCATTTCATCATGAGTGAGCTTAGAAGGTTTTAAATATCTGCATGGGATGAGGATGTAACTAAATAGAACCGAGTCTTGCGCAGGAGAAATGGAAGGCTCGTTTGACATGGCAACTTTGACTTGTTCAAAAACAGATCGTTCGTCTCACTTGATAAGCTCGCTCCCACAGTTCAACTCCAAAAGCCTCTCGCCAGACAGGAAGCTCCTCCTCCGATCGCCTCCATCGTACGCTGTTCAGTTTCGGCGAGCGAGCGGACCAGAGGAAGGGAAGCGAAATGAGCAATCTGTTCTAGTTTCCTGAACTTCCAACTATTAATGTATATCAGGATCTAGATTTTTGCGAGTCTGATCTAAATGAGTATGCAGCCAAGACGAACTTGGAGATGCCCAATTACGCAACTATTCAGCCACAAGGGGCAGTTCCGGTGTTTATATCTTCTTTGGTATTCAAGCGTGTAACTTACACCGGCGACCTCGGTAAAAACAAAAAGGAGGCCGAACAATTGGCAGCCCGTGCTGCCATTCAATCCCTATACGATGACTCGATGGTTCTTTTGAAGACGATCGAGTCTAAGTGGAAACTTCATGCTGCCTACCGCGAGACCAAGTACTTATGCTGTTGGAGCGAACGTGGGAGGCAATTCTGAAATCTCACATACCAAGCATGGAGAAGCTTTAGCTTCGGGGCCAGCTAATTATATTCTTGGTCATGCTGTTCCTGAGGCGCGAACCAAGAGCAGCGGCTGTAGCATCCTCTGCAGTAGGGAATTCCTTGATCTCCTTCGTTCCTCTGAGTACAGAACAGCAGCCTATTGCTGCTACGAGTTCTGGTAAAGCGCGACACAAGAACAAGAAAAAGGTTCTTAAGAAATCGCGTGTTGATCCTGAGTAGGTTCCACACTTTACGTCCAAAAGGACAATCCGGATTTGAAATGTCAGATTGGATATTGTAATGTCGAATTGGATGTGAGGTCCATGTATTTAATGGTTAGTAGTAAACGATCTATTCAATTAAAGGAATTTTTTCTTTTTGAATTTGTCGGTTCCATGGCTGTTTCTCTAATTTTTATGTATCTTTGAGGGATGATGATATTGCAAAGGTGGGGATAATTGTCCAAATAGTCCTAAATCTATTGTACGGTGGTCAATTTAGTTCTAAGCCTTTAAATCGTGTCAATTTAATCCTAGACCTTTTAATGTTTTGCCGATTTAGTCATAAACCTTTCAAATGTGCCAATTAAGTCCTTAACCTTTTGAAGATTTGTCATTTTAATTCTAAACCTATTATTTGGATAATTGGCTAAAATGATTACATTGACAAATCGTCAAAAGATATAAGAATAAATTGACAAATCGTCAAAAATTTTATAGCTAAATTGACACAATTAAAAGATTTAGGATTGTATTGGCTGCCGTGTAATAAGTTTATGATTTTTTGGAGAATTTTTCCTGCAAAGGTGTGTCCAAAAGCTGGCACGTTATATTGTGGCAAGATTTTGAACTGGGAATGAGAAAGGACTTGTTCAATATCCCCAAGGTTGAATTGCATCTTTTTTTGGGATAATGACACAAAGAGTTCCTGAACCTTAGCCCAATATGCAATTTGGTTCTTGAATTTTTAATTTGTTCAATGTAGTCCATGAACTTTAGCCTAATGTTCAATATGGTCCATGAACTTTTAATTTGTTTAATGTGGTCCTAAACTTTTGGTACATATTCAATTTAGTTTATGAACTATATGAAAATATTCAATGTAGTCTCTAAACTTGAATTAATGGAAGGATTATATTGAATATTTTCATATAGTTCAGGGACTAAATTAAATATGTACAAAAAATTCAGGGACGACATTGAATAAATTAAAAGTCTAGGAACCATATCAAACATTAGAATAAAGTTTAGGGACTATATTGAAAAAAATTAAAAGTTCAGGATCAAATGGCATATCGAGTCAAAGTTCAAATATTGTTCATGTCTTTTTCCCTTTTTTTTATTATTATTATTCAAACTTCAACTCCCCCATCAGATTTCCTCTTCGAAACTTATAGAATGGCTTTGATGTGGATATTTCTTATCTCTAGAAGCCTTCCCTCCCAAATTTTTCTATTTTCTTTTGATTTCGAAATTATTCTATCCCAATCTATCTCTTGAAGATTAAAAAAAAAATAGAATGGAATTGATAGCTGCAGATAACCATTGGATCTAATAACCACCAAATATCGAATTTCATCAACAAGGAGTTGAGTGCGGAGTTTAAACTTGCCATGGCCGGTCACATCTTTAACAAGTCCCTTCAATTACAAGTATGATGGTACGTGATAGCACTGTGCTTGAGCCATGTGATTTACATGTAATGCAATGCTAATTGTGTTTTTCTTTTAAGGGGTTGGACCAACCCCTAATTATCTCATGCAATAAATGACTAAATATGGTAGCCAAAATTTAAGTGTCAATAGATGTATTAAACTATTTTTGCACATGTCAAACTTAATTTTGATAATTCCGCAAGAATACATCAACTTTTTAATATTAACCTATTCACCCCCTCTACGTTGCACATTTAGCCATAACACCAAGACATGGCCGTCGAGAAACCATGCACAGGCAACAAGCTCTTGTGGATGGCTGCCATGGACCCAGGCATGGGCACTGGGGTCTCAAGCTTAGCCTCAAGGGACTTGGGCCCTAGCGTCCATCACATGGCCGCAGGAGTTGAGTATCTCGGCATGGGCATTGGGATCTTAGGCCTAGCCTTTGCGAACCCAAGTGCCACCGCCAAAGAACCACGCTTGGCCACGATCAGCTCATGCATAACCGGGTACTCGGAAGCAATAACTGGGTACTCGGGCATGGCTGTCGAGGAGTTGGGCACAAGCACTAGTGTCTTGGGGCAGAGGTGCTGAGGTTCTCGTGCCCAAGTGCGAAGATCTCTTGTGCAAGCACCGATAGCTAGTCTTATTTTGAAAAAAAAAATTTGATCTTTTAAGAGAAAATCATTTTCCTAAATCTAAGTATGAGTCTTTCATTGACTATGAAAATATTTTCTATCGAGTCATTTTTTAAGCATTCCAAACATCGGAAAATGAGGAAAATATTTTCCATCAACTCATTTTTTAAGCATTCCAAACAAATGTCACCTTATTAAGCGCACTCACAATACAATCTCAAGTCTACTTGTGGAAAGAAAATTTTTTACCAATTGTGTTTCTTTTAAAAGTATAAGAAAATGATTTATGAGCTTCAAACTAGATTGTTCTTCTACATTGTATCATTGCGCAAAAACATCAAGAAAGTCTCCTAGGATTTTCTCAGTAGGACCCTTTGATGCTTAAGTGAGTAAGTGTTCGAGAAAAACGAGAGAAAAAATATTTAGGCAGGAAAATTCTAGTTGTTTGGCTATGAATGATTTATGTTAGGAGAGTCTCGCATAGCAGAATCAGTATAGCGTGAAGTATTAATTACTATATTCTAATTGGCCCAAAACTGAATATATTGACAGGACCACCTAATCTAGGAGTGCATGGGAACTGGACTTCGGTGATGCTGGCAACAATAACTCCATCTAACTGACCATTTACCCCCATTTTTAGATTCTGCATTACTATGTAACAGTAATGGAATATGGTTTTACTGAAGAAGATAGATGTAGTGAAGATAACGTTTTATGCATATCGTCACTTTATTTTGTTTATTTTTGCAGTTGATAGAAGACTAGAACTGAAATTAATCCTTTATTCATAATTCCATTAGATATTGGTAACAAATGACAAATTAGATCCTGAAATTGGAAAAAATGTTGTCCACAATTTGGGATGCTCCCATTATCAACGGCGGATACCCCAATCCTATTCTTCTACAAAATAGAAAGAAAGGTTTTTCTCTGCAGCCACCGTTGCCGCCACCACGAACAAGAATGTCATTTGCTCAGATGGAAATGCTGTATGGAACTCCCTTCCCTGTCACGCCGGGCTCGGAGAATGGCTTCAAGAGCTCATATGGCACGATCCCGGCTCCGCTCCGATTCTTGAACCTTTGGTCGGTGTTCCTCGCGTCGATAATGCCCTCAAGCTCCTTCAGCCTCCCGCTGAACCTCTCGAACGCTGCCTTTATCACAGGCTCCTCTTTCCACGCTGGTTCCGGATTTTGTCCCAGGTACTCCTCATCCGGCGAGTGGTTCGACAACACGTCGAGGATTGCCATCACCTTCGTCGCCTGTATCTGCGACGGGAAGCATGTGAGGAGCGTACCCTCAGGCTTGTCCCAGAACCTCTTGAGTTCTTCTTCCGTCGGGTCCTCGACGGGCATCCTGGTTCGGGCAATGGTGGGCCGGTTCGGGAAGTAGCCGGCATAAGTGTACTGGCCGAAGTTGACGGCAGCATGGTGGCCGGAGGCGACCCAGACCATGGTGGTGATAATGTGTATGAGGTCGGACGGGGTCTTGAGGTCGGGCCACCCAGGGGAGTCTTTCTTGTCGCCGTGGCCGATAGTCCGGATCTCGGTCCACCAGGATTGCAGCTCCTTGTCTGACGCAATGCGGCTCGAGTTGGTGTAGTAGT
This sequence comes from Syzygium aqueum, assembly GCA_031216185.1. NCBI lineage: Eukaryota > Viridiplantae > Streptophyta > Magnoliopsida > Myrtales > Myrtaceae > Syzygium > Syzygium aqueum. The sequence goes on from CM062240.1 coordinate 5,507,882, forward strand.
GGTTGACGTAGTTGGTGACCCACTCCTTGATGGTGTCCCACAAGAGGAGGCCGTCGTTAGCGAAGGGGTAGTCCTCGATCGCTAGCTTGAGGCCGTGTGGTGCCGTCGGGTCCTCCACTGCCAACCCCCTGGCAAGTATTGACACGTTTAAGAAAGCGACGACTTATTCGGCTTCGGTAAAAAACCTAGCTTGTTCTAAACACTTCATGTGTCAACTATTTTTATATGTTTCTCTTTCCCTAAAGTTGAAAAGGAAAAAACTAATCAGTTGATGTGCAATACCTGCTAATCAAGTCATTGGGCAAGCCTTGTAAGTCGAATTGCCACTGCTTGTCATAGGCGACAGCGCTGAGCTCCATGGAATACTTGCCAGGAGAGAAGGTGGTCTCGATAATGCCGTCGCCGTTGATTAGATACCCGCGAGCCAGCGCATTGATCTCCATCGTGTACCGGAAGTGCGGGTGCAACAACTTGTAGATTGGGTGCATCTCGCTCAGTTGCCGATTTGCTGCTATTATGTAGGGTTCCGTGGCACAATGAGTCCGCAACCTGCGATGATCAAAACCGGAGAAACATCAATTACCCCATCAGCGTTTATGCAAATAGGTACTTCTCGAAATAATATCACGTTTTACATGCAAATCATTTCATTGCAAAAAAAAATTATTTCCACACTCAGATCTCACAATGCTTTGTTACTAGTATACTTCTATGTAATAGATCAATGATTTTTTTTGCTTGTCAATAAGTAATGATCATTTTATTTTATTACCAGTGACTGACGAGCTGGTGGTATCCAGAGTCGTGGGCGAGGACATGGGCCTTGGCAAGCCGCCAAAGCCACATGCTAGTGGAGTGGCAAAACGGGGTGAACACCTGCTTCCATTGTGGCTTCCCGTCATCGGTCGGCGGCCGAGTGAGCTCAATGGCAAGTGGTTTCAACGTCTCATCTGGGGTCAAGAAGAAGAGGGTCCTCGACCCGTACAGGGTTGTCCCCTTGAGCTGCCTCACTTTGTTCACATACGGTAGGAACAGGTCGTGGTAGTCCAACATGAACAGCTTCTTTTGCTTTATGGCCTGCACAAAATCGAATTGAACCGAACCGGAAAGGTTGGGTTTGGATCAAATTTCAGTAATTGGGGAAGTAGGATTTAGGTTTTTGCTCGACCCTAGAGTGCGGATAGTTTATATTAGGTGATATTTCATCCTAGGAGTATCCTCATACCTCGTTGAATGTCATGAAACCTTTGATTTCCCTTTCGATGATCTCTGCAGTGATGGCCGATTCGGGTGGACCGTAGATCCTAGAGTCGAGCTCGCTCCTCAAGGGCCATTCCTGAGTACATATTTTAGTACCACATTATGTACAGAAAGCATATACCCAACATGGTGGTGATGTCAAATAATTTTAGTCTTCAATGGAAATTAATCATCAGTAAAATAGATTAATTATATATGAGCAAATTATAGTTGAAATGTGTATAGATACATATAATTATTACCGTGACCAACTGGATCGCGTAGGGGTTAATTCCCGCTAGGGTTTGACGAGCAAATTCTTCATCACTAAACCAAAAGAATCTGTCTCCTGCGGAGTGCAAACAACACGGCTAACTAAATCGAAGATACCGTAGAAATTTATGGGAAACGGCTGTCCAAACATGCTTGGATAAGCACATAGAATCTAACTAAAGAGAGAGGGAGAGGGAAAGAGAGTTTGCTTACGGTTCATGGTTTCAGGTGTTTCGAAGCGCAAGACATCTTGGGAGGCATCGGTGACGGTCTTGAGAAGCCGAGGGAAGGCGTCCTTGAGGAATCCTTGCTTCTGCAACGGGGGCAAGTTGACGCCTTCGTTGAAGAGCTCGTCAATGGCAGTGAAGAAGGGGAACCCCAGGTCGGAGTCGATTATTGCCGTCTCCAGAGATGGCACCAGCGCGTGCACCACCGAGTACACCGTCTTCGCCGAGAACGTCAAGTTCTTTATCGTCGAGAACTGTTCGTCTCGAGGCACGTATATACTCCCGCTCCTCGATTCTGACTGTGGATCTGCTTGATATTACATATGAATGTTTAATTTATTGGTTAGGATAAATGGCTAATGTTTATGTGGCTATGAATTTACGAGAGAAGAATAAAAAAGTTCCATTTCGAATTGCTAAAAGGGTTGTGCCTGCATGAGGCTGATTTTACATGACTCACCGTTCTTGCTCCGAGGGCGCCCAGTCCGGCATCGTCTAGGGTAGGGAAGCTCTTTGCCACCAAGCACCGGTCTCTTCTTATCCGCGTCGCTATCCGGATTCCCAAGGTCATTGTACACATCGTAATCATATATCCTCTCGAATGACTCTCTCTCGCCTTTGCCGTTCCCTCGCAGGATCGCCAGCTCCTCCTCTCTTAGTCTCCTTAGCCCGCTCGGTGTTTCCGTCGGTAAATAGCACTACACCACAATAAAGTGCAACGAAAACCATCAAGCTCCAAATTAAGTAATGCTCAAATTCGAATAGTGATAATCCACTATCTCTCTAATTAATTTCCTGATTAATTTGATTTTCAAGTAAACCTATATAATAGTAATGCTCGAAATTCGAATAGTGATAATCCACTATCTCTCTAATTAATTTCCTGATTAATTTGATTTTCAAGTTTTGGTGTGAAAATCAAGTCCAATGAAATCAAGGCGCAATCCATGTAAGGACAATGATAGACTAGCTTTGAATTTATTTAACCCGGACGATGGCGCACCGGTTGCACGTGCTTTAAAGGACAACGTGAGGGCGAGAGAGTCAAAAGATTTGAATAAAGATAGATGCTTTTCATTCACATGCATCGAACCAGTTTCACGGTTTCGCCGGTCGCTTTTGGGTCAATTCAAGACTATATGACACGTAAGAGTTGTACTATGTTTGTCTCCTCAAAAGGAAGTAACCATTAAAAAAATGTTGGGTACACTTCTGTTTGGAGATTATAGCTAATAAATCGCAATTAAACTTGCATTTTATGACACGTAAGCTAATTGATTCACTTGCTATATGCACAAACGCTCTCGTTTTTTTTAATAATCCTCTCTTCTTAAGTGCCCTTCACTGCTTCAGCATAAATATATATTTATATAGAAACTCTAATTTTCGAGTGAACACATATATATACTATCTATATAAGTCATAACCCTAAACAGTCTTGATCTTTTGATATGTGTAATAGCCTCATGAAAAATGAGAAAAAGCCTAGATAGGAAGTTATGTCGTTATCGTTATGATCTAACCTTATTGGTGAAGAAGACCCTCTTTTGTGGGTCATCGTACTTAGAGTGAACCCATGAGTTGCATGCGATGCTAAGAGGACCGTCCGCGAACCCGTCGAGGACAATGTCCTTGAGGTACATCTCCTTGTGGTGCTCATTCTCCACGAGAATCGCCCCGACCTCCCCGAACTCCTCTTTGACCTCGAACTTGCACTCGTACTTTGCCTCCTCCTCGTTTAGGGCCGTCTTGTGCGCGTACCCTTTGATTGTCCCCTTCTCTTGTCCCGTCTCTGTAAATGAAGTTCAGCACTGTATTTAAATCTTCAACATCGCGGACAAGAGATCAACAATTTGAATATCATAACAGGAACGAAATTATAGTTGGCTCTCGCACACCATGGGAGGGCTAAGATTTGGTACTAGGAAGCTGAAATTAAGCCATAACAAGGGTAAGGATTAAAATCCATATGGTCTACATTATGCCTTGGAATCTTCTTTTGGGCTGAACCATAATAAATATGGGGGAAAATTCATGCTGTTATTGTCAATTTTATTTTGTATTTTGAACATATATCCTGTGCGGTACTTGCAAATTTTTTTTTCTGGCAAAGATCATGATCTCTAACTCCAAGATGTGTGTACCTATTGAACAATGAGTTAATTCTTTTGATGTATGTAGTTCAAACATGCGCACAGGCTAAGTGGCTGATTTTTTTTCATTATTTAAACACAGACAATTAACCGAACAATCCTTACCAAAAAAAAGACAATTAACCGAACAAATACACACACACACACACACACACACACACACACACACACACACACACACACACACACACACACACACACACACACACACACTAGTATTGTGGCTTAATAACAAGACAAGAAAATTACACCTTCATTAACATGTTATATCTCACATATAGTACTAAATTGGATAACATGCATCAGATCTTTTAGTACAAACATACGTCCACGGAGAATTTATTTAGGGAATGGTTGTTAATTAAACAAGCAAGCATCCTTGTTTGTTGCAAGTCATAAACAACTTATGTACTTCCGTGACTTTTTCTCCAAACCTAAAAATAGCTATTTTAGTCTTTAAAAAATTGGTAAGAATTCGTATATGATTCTGAATATTGCTTTTTCTGAACTTTGAAAGCCTTCAAATTTTTTTTTTTGGTAAGGTGAAAAAAAACTTCAAATGTTTCACTTCAAATAAAAGTCAAATTGTGAACATCGCAAAATTTTCAAAATGTAGAAGAATACGTTTCAATCAAATTCAGTCTATTTCTCCCTTTGCTTTCTGTTACAAGCTGTGTTTAACAATTTCAAGCTCAAAACTGAATGCTCAATACTTACTGGGGTCGAGCTCTGCACTAACAAGCTCCAAGAGGAGTGTTTTTCCCATCAAATCAGTAATCTTATCGAGCCCTCCTATTATCCCAAGTTCCGAAAAGAATCCACCAGTGCTGGGTTTCACGGTCACTACCACTTTGACCGATAGCGGCTTCTCGATAGAGCTCCGGCTGGCAACCGCTGTGATCTTACTAGATACATCCCCCACTCGAGCGCTTCTAGGGCTCTTTTGGAGGGCAAGTGAGGACTGTACCGGTAAAACTGCGATCTCGCCGTTGTCTTGGCCAGATGGCTTGCTTAATGGGACCAAGGTTGGGAAGGTAGATGGCGATTGATGATGCTGTGGCTTCAACATGATGATGGCGACGGCGATCGTTTCAGGTGTGTTCTTGAAAGAGAGAATGGTGTAGACAACAATTGCTTAAGACAATGGTTATCGAGACTTATGAATGATGATGGGGTTTTGGAGAGTTGGTCTAGCGGTTTTTATAGAGGGAGAGGAGGAAGAAAAGTATGGCATGTGCTTTATTATTATTCTTTTTTTCTGGGCTTTGTTTTGCCTAAATGCATGTACACGGCAAGTGAAATTGAAACACGGAATGGTAACAGAGGAGGAGATATGGCGGTGGACTAGACTTGTATCCGTTTGAATTTCAACTTTATGTGGCCGTACGGTATTCGGGCAAAGCTATTTCAAAGGCTTGGAAAAACAAAAAAATATATGTGAAGGAAAAGTTCGCGTTGAATCCATGCGGAACACTTCAGCTGTACTTGACCCGACCCACCAACTACTAGTCCACCTATTAAATCATCGGGGCATATTTCTTCTTCTTATGTTTGGAAGAGTATTAATCGGCCCATTATCTCAGTTGAGGTCGTACCTCGTGTTCTGCTAGTTATAAATCTTTGATGTGAGAGCACTTATGTTCTTGATCCATTACTCGTCTTCGACTATTGGTTATTTGACATAATATGTGTTCTTGCGCTTATTAAACATTGTCATGCATTCGTTGCCAAATTTAGGGGCCGGGCTATTGAGGATCATCGCTCTCACGTTGCTTGGCGCAATTTTTAGGTATATGTTATAATTTACGACATTGTGTAAAACTTTGTCGTCTTACTCTCACAAAGCTAGGGTTTTTTTGCACAAACCTTCTTTTTTTTTTTTGTCTCGGCATGAATCTATACCATTTTTGTGCATCTTTTGGGTCGTGATATTGATATGGTTTCCATCCATAGATTCTTATATAAGGGTCAAATTACTTGACTGGCTCTACTTGTGGTTGAGAATAGGACTAGTGGTTGAGAATTTTAGAAGTGGATTGGCAATGAATTTCAGATGAATTCTCTTTTGATTGAGAATGAAAGCAAAAGGGTTGAATTGAATATTGACTCGCGCATATATCCACTATTTGATGTTCATAGTCCGACGACACGTTCCAATGTATGCATATCCACTACTTGCTACATCATGGTTGACGATCTCTGGAGAAAGATCAAGACCGTTCCAACTCTTGCAATTTAACCTCGACTTTCCAATATGTATGATCAAGTTTATTCAACTTTTGATTTTGTGGAATCATGCAAACTTCATCTTTAACATATTGGGTTAATATCATGAAAATCTCCAAACTGGTACACCTGTGACAATTTTACCCCAAACTAATTTTTTGACTATAAAAAGTCTCAAACTAGTAAACCTGTGAAAAATTTAATCTCTGTTAATTTCCGTTAAATTTTACTATTAAATTGCTGGGTTAGATGACACGTGATAATTGACGGGTATTCCAATTTGGGGTTTTACCCTCCATTTGACACATGTATACTGGTTTAGAGTTTTTCGTGGTATTAACCTGATTTAAAGGAAACTAACGAAGGGTAAATTTGTCACAGGTGTACCAATTTGAAGTTTTTTATTGTTAAAAAATTATGTTTTGTTAAATTTGTCACAGGTGTACCAATTTGCGGTTTTTGATAGTCAAAAAATTAGTATGAGATAAATTTATCATAGGTGTACCAATTTAGGGTTTTTCGTGATATTAGCATGATCACTGACATGACAACTTTTTAGTGATGAAATTGTGTAAAAAAGAGAAAAGATACTCGATAATACAATTTCATAAGTAACAAAGACCAAAAAAAAGAAAAAAAAAGAAGAAGTAGTAGTAGAAGAAGAAATAGATTGTAGTTGGAGAAAATATTCAATAGTTTGCGAGCGCCACGTCAATTGCTGATGTGCCACAAACAACGTAACTAGAACGTCTTAGGCAAGTGGGTGATGGAGGAAAAAGATAAAAATCTGATTTTTATTTTTTATTCAAACTCGCCAGATATGTGTTAATTTATTTTTGGGTATGACTAAAAAAATGTCCGCCACATCAGTGATTGACGCGGCGCTTTGCAATTACTGAATATTTTCTCCTTGTAGTTGGCAAAATGTTATTCCACGCAGCTTGAGTATCAAGTTTCAATTGTTCTTGTATGCATGTAGTGATGTTTCATCTGTTAGTTATCTTTTTTAGATTGGGATTTCACAACATTTATGCCCCACATTTCTTTCACTTATGTGGCTCCTAATTCGCCAGTTATATTTATGTCCGTACATTAATTGGAGAAGTTTTGTGACGCCATAAGTCCCACATCAAACGGGAGAAGTTTTCTTGAAGTGATTCATAAATGAAGATCCATCCATAAATATGGAGAATATCCAATATGGTGATCCACATGGATCGGAGCCATTAACGTTTTCAGTCCTGTATGCATGGAAGAGATGATATTAAATGGGGCTTTGATTATGACCAGAAAAAAATGGGGCTTTGATGGATAGTGCTAGGATTTTTTAGGTGTATGTTGTTAAGTTAGAGAACAGTATTACATGAATTAAAATTATATTCACACCACTTGAATAAAGGATTTTAATGGACATATCAAATACCATTCCTACTTTTAAAAATCACAATCAAAATCTTGGGTTTTTCGTTTAAATGATACTAGACGTTTCGCTCTTATGGGAATAATTTTAAGCAAAAATGGGTGCTTTGGATTTTCGAATTTCGGACGATGAATGTCGTGCTTCCAATGCAAACGTGAGCCATGAAAATAAAATCTAGTTTTTTCGGTTCAAAGAGCGAATGGAAACTAAAAGTCAATCATCTTATATTTGAAACTATTCACTTCGTGATGATTCCAGCCGGACATGTGGAGGACCGACCACGTGAAAATCTCCAACAATATGCTTAATGACTTTTAGCGGCATGAAGCACATTGTTGGAGATGAACAATCCACCTGTCCATGGCATGATGGTTGCCATTTATGTGCTTCTTTATGTCTGTATATCTTATATTACTCAATTGTGGATTTATATGCTTTTTATATATATGTAATTTCTTTTCACATATTTCGATAAAAAAAAATTTCTCTTCACATATTAGCTTAAAATTTCTGCTCCGTTTGTCAAATTTCACATGTCATTCTTAATCCGGCTTGCACATGAGGAATGACATTAAAATGTTCAACATCTCTTGATTATAGAGAGGGCTGTTTGAGGGAGGTTGATCAACTGTTAAGAGGTCAAGAAGAAGATCAATATCGATAGTCATAGAATTGTCTGTCGTCATTGGGATCTAGCCGATTGGTACACGGGTTCTCGAGTATGCATAAGAATTTGCTCCTGTGTTTAAGAGTTCCGACTTATAAAGAAAATTATGATTGAGAAAACCGAATAAAAGGACAGGCAATTAGATGGGAATAAACCACATTAATTTCCAATTAGTGTATTAGGCAATGTCGTTTGCACCCGTCAAATGTGTACGGTTTTACAATTTTTGCAGGAGTAAATGATCATGGTGTCAGAATTTGGACCGACGGCTTTATTGACAGACCAAAAAAGATGGAAATGGTGAAAAATAGTTGGCCAAAATCTCAACGTGTGCCTCAGAATTGGGAGGCTGTATAAATGCACGAGTTAAATATGGGTAGCACGAATTGCGTATGGGCGGCTCTATCTACCGACCGCATGTAAAACTAACTCGAGAATTATCACATGCCATAAAAAGATTCGAATATGGTTGATATTTAAATTTTGACAATCTGCTTGATTTTTTATTACATAGAAAAGTAAGAGTTGATCCCGACCTTTAAATAAAAAAAATTACTAAATTACATTTGCATATTAAAAGCATTTTCTTAAAATTGCACCTTAACTGGATTGGCATTAAATGGGTCATGTATAAAGGTTTTGAACTCAATTGAATTTTTGAGATTATGACCAATCATCTATGGACAAAAGAGGGAATTCTACTTTTGATTGACATATATTAGATGGCACAAATTGAGCAATAATTCTCAGAATATGTCCGATCAATTCTCTCCTAATGAAGAGTTATGAATGTCTTCCATAATAACATGGCACGTCACATGTTACATGCATTTTTAGAGTTATGGCGTTTTCATTTTAGGGTTTTCATAGTTAGGGAGATGCATGTTAATTTTAGAATGCATATAAATTTAAGATAATCTATAGTTTTCATTAAACAAAAACCAAACAAAAAAAATGTCACCAGAATCATTTAGATTGCTTGAAGATTTAAAGTTAATTGGTCTCATCACGCGCATATCATGTAATGCACGATATTTAGAAAATCATAAATTCTTTGGGTTGATCTATCGAGAATTAATTCATATAGCTAGTCTTAGCTATTAATTGCTTTGCATTACGTTATCCGCATTGCATATAGTTCATATAATATAAAATAAAATAAAATAACTGCACAAAAAGTTAGCATTGCCTCATTTAGTTGTCAGTCATATAGCAATTTAATGGTAGTTCACTTGTGGAGTCCTAGGTTTTAAATTTGCTGTTTTTTTTAATAAAAATAACATTTCATATAGTTGGCATTATAGGATTAGCCCATGGTTAGTTTAATTTATGTTAATGAACCTAAGATTGCATACATTTAAAATATGTCATCTTTCATATATAATAGAAAATGCATGCTCATTTAATTCATAGACTTTTGGGGCCATTCGTCTTTTGTTAATTAATAAGAGGAAAAAAATTGAATTAGAATATGTCATATAGATTGCATTAGTTAGGAAAATCAATTTTCTTAAACTTCATATTGCATGACATTTAGTGAGTCACTCGTCATTTAGGGTTAAACTTCATTGACATCTCATGTAGATATTTTCTTTAATTAATTTCATAACATATAATTTAAAACTCATCATGCATGTCATGTAGCTATATCATTCCCGCATTTCATTTAGTCATTTAATTAGTGCATGTAGGTTAATTATTGTCCCATAGAATTTAAGTTTCATTTGTGCATTTTCTTAAGTCCTGTATATTACTTAATTGTGAAAAAATATAAAAAAAATTAGAATGGATTGCATGTTAGTTAGTCATTAACTCATGCACAATCATGCAAACAATTCATGCATTATGTCTGCATAATTTCATAATTAATAGTTTGCAGAAACCTCATGGTGATGAATAATGGTGTACTTTACTTTGCTTAACGTATCCAAATTCTTAAATTCTTCTACAATCTATTCACTACTTTGATTATTGGGTGTTACTTTCCTAATTGTGCACCTGCATGATCACCCTCACATATTAGTGGACTAAGATTAAAATTGACCAAAACTGCATGCGAAAACATTTTTGAAAAAATGAGAACAGGTACCAAAAAACGTTAGATTAATCAAGCGTAACTAAGTTTCCGAACCCATTGAATCTCTAGTTTGCAGAAGTAAAACATTTGTGCTTAGCAGCACAAAGATAAAGTACGCCACTAACGTTAAGCGTTAAATGGTTTTGCATAAGGAAGTTATAAGGGATAGAATCTTTGCTAACTCTTGATGTGAGACCAATTAGGTTCTTGAGTCATTGCTTGTCTTCGACTATTGGTTATCATGACACTATTTGCGTTCTTGCGCTTATTGAACATGTCATGTATTTCCGATATAATAATTAAAAAAAAAACATGGCACGTATTCATTTCTGGACTAAGGGGCCGGGTTAGTGAGGATCATGGCTCTTAGGTTGCTCGGTGCAATTTTTAAGCACATGTTATAACTTACGACATTTCATGTAAACCTTTGTCATCTCACCCTCTCAAAGGTATTTTTTTTTTGCCCAAACCATATTTTTTTGTCTCGGCATGAATCTATACCATTATTGTGCATCTTTTGGGTCGTGATATTGATAGGGTTTCCATCTATACTCTTATATAAGGGTCAAACTAATTGACTAGCGGTTGAGAATAAGACTAGCGGTTGAGAATTTTAGAAGTGGACTGGCAATGAAATTTCAGATGAAATCTCTTTTGATTGAGAATGAAAGCAAAAGGTTGAATTGAGTATGCACTCGTGCATATATCCACTATTTGATGTTCATAGTCCGACAACGCGTAATGCATATCCATTGTAATGCATATCCACCACTTGCAACATCATGGTGGACTATTTCTGAAGAAAGCTCCACACCGTTCCAACTCTTACAATTTAACCTCGACTTTCTAATATGGATGATCAAGTTTTTTCACCTTTTGATTTTGTGGAATCATGTCAACTTCATCTTTAATGTATTTAATCATGCAGGCATGATTACTGACATGACAATTTTTCGATAATGAAATTGTGTAAAAAATAGGAGACAACAAAAAAAAAGAACAAGAAAAAAATGGAAGAAGAAATAGTCGCCCAATATATATACATACATGAGTACATGCAAACATTCGCATGCGGGGGGAGAGATTATTGTAGTTGGTAAAATGTTATTCCACATCCCTTGAATATCAAGTTTCAATTGTTTTTGTGTTCATGTTGTGATATATCATCTTTTAGTTTATCTTTCTTAGATTATGATTTCACAATGTTCAAGCTTTTCGTTCTTCATTTTTAAGTCTATTCTTCAATATAGTTTCGGTCCATACTTTAATTGGGGGAGTTTTGTGACATCACAAGACCCACATCAAACAGGAGAGGTTTTTCTAAGTAATTCATAAGTAAAGATCCATTTGTAAATGGAGGATATCTAATATGGTGATTCACATGGATTGGAGCCATTAACGTTTTTAGTCTTGTATGCATGTAAGAGATTTATATGGTCTTTACATATATGCGATATCTCTGCATTTATAAATTTAAGCTTTTCGGTTGAACTTTCTAATATAGTATCAAAGCTAGTTCCGCCCTAGTTTATTTCATGTGTGTGTTTGTTGAACTTAAATTAGTGTATTAGGCATGGTCGTTTGCACCAGATATGAATAGGGGTTTTACAAATTTTTGCAGAAGAAGAGTAATGCATGGGATGCTCATGACGTCAGAATTTTGGACCGACTGCTTCATTGGCAGATTAAAATATGGCAAGTGGTGAGTACGAGAAGTTAGGTGAAAAAAAAGTTGGCTAAAATCTCAACGCGTGCTTGGGAATTAGGAGGCGGGCTCTATACAATCTCACCCACTACCGCGTTGGTTTTTGGGTTTTTCTCTGCCAACCAATCACATGTAAAACTAACTTAAGGATTATCACATGCCATAAAAAGATTCGAACCCTAATTCCACTATGCAGACACCTCGAAACCTCGTGGATGCTACATGAACCTCCAAATAGCCGAATCTCTCCATATCTCCCTCTTTCTTGTCTTTTTTGTTTTTCCCACTCACTTGTTAATTCTTCTACGTCGACCCAAAACTACCACCATGGTCGTCCTTTCGCCACGACCGTAGCCATGACGGCATAATGACGTGCCCATCGCTTCCTCATTCTTGACTAAGAGCTCGAGTTCATTGAGTTTCTACGTATCTCCCTCTTTCTTGTCTTTTTGTTTCTCCCGCTCATTCGTTAATTCTTCTATGTCAACCCAAAACTACCGTCACGATTGTCCTATCGCCAGGACTGTAGCCATGACGGCATAATGACCTACCAATCGCTTCATCGTTCTTGACTAAGAACACGAGTTCAATGAGTTTCTACGTATCCTCCTCTTTCTAGTCTTTTTTGTTTCTCCTGCTCATTTGTTAATTCTTCTACATCGACCCGATACTACCATCGTGGTTATCCTGTCGCCACAACCACAACCATGACAGTATAATAACCTGCCCATCGCTTCCTTATTCTTGACTAAGAACTCAACTCCAATGAGTTTCTTACGCTATCCCTGTTATCGATTTGTCGATAAATATAATAGTTAGATAAGATTTCAAGTTATAGAAGAGATCTTGTTGCCTTCGAGCAAGGATCCTAGTGAGTATTATTAGATAGAGACTTTGGTGAGTGATGAGAATCATCGGTTACTCTTCGAATAACTGGTTCTTGAAAAACTTCAAGATCTCTCTATCAAGAGTCATATATCCGCTATTACACAAGAAATAAAGTCAAATTGTTCGTTATGTTTGTTTCATGATTTTTCTCATTAATTCAATTTGGCAAAGAGAAATGTTTAAGTGATGGCCCTTAATCTATTGTGAGATTGAAAAAATGTTTTGGACCACGAAAAAATAAATAAACACTATTATAAATTGTTGGAAGGTCCACTCCTGCAAGAATTTATGGCTCATAATATGTTGTTACCTTCATAATGGCTCAAAGACTGTTATGTTGGCAAAGCCATTTGGCAAACTATACCTAGCCCTTATTAGAGGGATTTGGAGACCACACCGGGGAACCATTATCTCATCTCGATGGAAGACACATGTCCATAACATATTATCACCATTGGATTACGTTTTTCCTATCTCTGGTAATTTTCGGCAAGCTCTTCACCACCAACTTTGCAACCCTCGTGCCAATTCATTGCCACGCCGCCATGCCCCGCCACCATCACTTACCGAATCAGACTTGGCCGACGCAACCCTACCACTGTTTGAGCCCCGCGACACTACCGGCTACCCTAGCATAGCCCTTCCAAGCTCGATTATGCCACCAGCAAACCCACTTCTTATCTCTTCCACAACCATCCTAGATTTGCAACTCTCATGTACGTGGTCGATCGCGACTGTCCACCTCCAAAAATCAAGCTATCGCTGCCGATGGCTCAACTAAGAGCAATTTGGCCAGTATGCGGTGTTGCATGTGAGAACAGTAATCTCACCCCTTATTAGACAAGTAAGTTCAATTAAGAGCAATTTTTTTGCATACTGACGGTGAAAGTTATCATTTCCATTAAAAACGGTTTGGAAAATAATAGACATACTGAGTAATCCTGTTAAAATTTACTTATATTAAGCCATGTAGCAACTTCCATATTTTGAATATTCAATTGGAAAATCGCCACATCATTTAATAAGAAATTCAGTGAAATTTTTTGCTCCGTTCGTTTTATGACAAAAATGAAAATTTTGAAAACATTATCTTAAAAATGATCGCTTGTATCACTTCAAATAATTTTTCAATTAGATATGTTTTCATTCTCAACAACAATTTATATCTAAACATTTTTGTGGACGATGAAAATATTGTTAATTTTTTTTGTGAACGATACAAGCGATTATATTTAGAAAATTATTTTTGAAATTATTTATTTTTCGCAAAATAAATAAAGTCTTTAATTCAGATAGCATTATTCAATAAGATGTGACGCGTGCAAGAGGTTATTCGATTTCGCTAAGCAAAAGGCAAAGCATTGGTAGAATAATATTTAAAATTATTTATTTTTCGCGAAACAAATGAAGTTTTCAATACACATAGCATTGGTCGATGAGACATGACTTGTATAAGAAGTTATTCGATTTCGCTAAAAAAAAAAAAAGGTAAAGCATTGGTGGATCAGATGTGATGTGTGCCAGAAGGTATTCGGTTTCCTTAAGTAAAAGCCAGTTACCACATCAATTAATAGTTACTGTTCAGTTACCACATCAATTATTTATTTTTCGTTAAACAAGTTGGGCACACTATGGCAAGTTTCTACGAAAAGATTGCAATCTCAGGACCATTTCCGCAAGTTTTGTCCGTCCACCAGTCAACACACGACATAAATGAGAACTCGAATGTCAAAGTAGGGCTTGCTGGCACGTTTTAGATGAACGACAATGCCGTACACACACGGCCATCTTCGACCTTTAAACGTCTCATTGTGAGCCTTGCATTGACCGTTTTTCTCGGCTTTATATAAGCACGTGCTTTGAAGGGAACGTTATCAATTCAATCCTAAATCTATGAATTTTAATATATGTGCTAAATATTTCAATTGTTCAAATGTCGTTCTAAACTTTTATGTAAAATTCCAATATGGTCAACACCACCATCAAATTCGCCGCCCTCAGACTAGCTAGATCTTGTAGTTTCATCACGAACAACATCGGACGACGCATCATCCACCACATCTTAGCTGCTGGATGCTGCTTGGCTTGATTTCAAACTCAAGCTCACTTAGTCACCATGAGTTCTCATGAGGGAGGATGTTAGAGGTATTTAAATATTTTCTATAGATATTTAAATATCTTTCTTCTTATTTTCAATATCTATTTTGATTTTGCAAATCTGATTTATTTTCCTTAATAAGTCATATATTAAAGCCTCTCCATGTATTCTTTTTTAATACATCGAAATATATGCAAATTCTTTATGTTCTCTCTTCCGCATTTTTACATTTAATTGTGTCAATGTAATCAACTCTTTGTGGGGGACAATCTTTAGTTTGAAAGAAAATCTATGAATTGATCATATAAAACATATGGGGCATGACCTTATTCCTACTTGCGGAAATATAATTTCTAACCGTTTTGTACAAAGTAAAAAGTATGTACCTAAAAGACAACTTAATAAAATGAGTCGCAAGACATGGGGTAATGCTAATGAGAGTAGTGAATTGATTGAATTATTCGGTAGGTCGGGTCGATACACCATTAGATGGATGACATGTCTTGAAAAATAGATTATGCACTAGTAATTGAACTTTTGTAGTATAGAAGGACCGAATTATTTTCTTTCTTAGTTTGATTTTCATGTTAAGCAAGGAGAACGTGATTCTCCATAAATTTCCTTAATTTATCATACATTTCTATCAGCATATCGTCCATTTCATCATGAGTGAGTTTAGAAGGTTTTAAATATCTGCATGGTATAAGGATGTAACTAAATGGAACCGAGTCTTGCGCAGGAGAATAGGAAGGCTCGTTTGACTTGGCAACTTTGACTTTTTCAAAAAGAGATCGTTCGTCTCACTTGATAAGCTCGCTCCCACAGTTCAACTCCAAAAGCCTCTCGCCAGACCCGAAGCTCGCCCTCCGATCGTCTCCGTCGTACGCTGTTCAGTTTCGGCGAGCGAGCGGACCAGAGGAAGGGAAGCGAAATGAGCGATCTGTTCTAGTTTGCTGAGCTTCCAACTATGAATGTACATCAGGATCTAGATTTTTGCAAGTCTGATCTAAATGAGTATGCAGACAAGATGAACTTGGAGATGCTCAATTACGCAACTATTCAGCCACGAGGGGCAGTTCCAGTGTTTTTATCTTCTTTGGTATTCAAGGGCGTAACTTACACCGGCGACCTCGGTAAAAACAAAAAGGAGGCCGAACAATTGGCAGCCCATGCTGCGATTCAATCCCTATACGATGACTCGATGGTTCTTTTGAAGACGATCGAGTCTAAGTGCAAACTTCATGCTGCATACCGTGAGACCGTATTCATGTCCTGTTGGAGCGAATGTGGGAGTTAATTCTGAAATCTCACATACTAAGCATGGAGAAGCTTTAGCTTCTGGGCCAGCTAATTATATTCTGGTCATGCTGTTCCTGAGGCGTGAACCAAGAGCAGCGGCTGTAGCATCCTCTGCAGTAGGGAATTCCTTGATCTCCATTGTTCCTTAGAGTACCGAACAGCAGCCTATTGCTGCTACGAGTTCTGGTAAAGCGCGACACAAGAACAAGAAAAAGGCTATTAAGAAATCGCGTGTTGATCCTGAGTAGGTTCTACACTTTACGTCCAAAAGGACAGTCCGGATTTGTAATGTCAGATTGGATGTTGTCATGCCCAATTGGATGTGAGGTCCATGTATTTAATGATTAGTAGTAACGATCTATTCAATTAAAGGAATTTTGCTTTTTGAATTTGTCGGTTCCATGGCTGTTTATCAAATTTTTATGTATCTTCGTGGGATGATGATATTGCAAAGGTGGGGATAATTGTCCAAATAGTTATAAACCTATTATACAGCGGTCAATTCTGTTCTAAGCCTTTTAATTGTGTTAATTTAGTCATAAACCTTTTGACGATTTGCCAATTTAGTCGTAAACCTTTCAAATATGTCAATTTAATCCTTAACCTTTTGAAGATTTTTCATTTTAGTTCTAAACTTATTATTTGGATAATTGGCCGAAATGATTACATTGACAAATTATCAAAAGGTTTAGGACTAAATTGACAAATAGTCAAAAAATTTATAGCTAAATTGACACAATTGAAAGATTTAAGACTGAATTGGCCGCCGTGTAATAAGTTTATGACCTTTTGGACATTTCCTGCAAGGGTGTATCCCAAAGCTAGCACGTTATATAGTGGCAAGATTTTGAACTACGAATGAGAAAGGAGTTGTTCAATGTCCCCACAGTTGAATGGCATCTTTTTTGGGATAATGACATAAATAGTCCCTGAACTTTGGCCCAATGTACAATTTGATTCTTGAATTTTTAATTTATTCAATGTAGCCCATGAACTTTAGCCTAATGTTTAATATGATCCCCGAACTTTTAATTTGTTCAATGTGGTCCTTCGACTTTTAGTACATTTTCAATTTGGTCCATGAATTATATTAAAATATTCAATATAGTCCCTGAACTTGAATCAAAGGAAGGACTACATTGAATATTTTCATATAGTTCAGGAGCTGAATTGAACATGTACTAAACGCTCAAGGACGGCATTGAACAAATTAAAAATCTAGAAATCACATCAAACAATTGAATAAAGTTCATGAACTATATTGAATAAATTAAAAGTCGAGGAACTAAATGGTACATTTGGTCAACGTTTAGGGACTGTTCGTGTCTTTTTTCCTCTTTTTTTTAATTATTATTCAAACTTCAACTCCCTGATCAGATTTCCTCTTCAAAACTTATAGAATGGCTTTGATGTGGATATTTCTTATCTCTAGACGACTTCACTCCCAAATTTTTCTCTTTTCTTTTGATTTCGAAATTATTCTATCCCAATCTATCTCTTGAAGATAAAAAAAAATAGAATGGAATTGATAGCTACAGATAACCATTGAACCTAATAACCACCGAATTTCATCAACAAGAAGTTGAGTGCGGAGTTTAAACTTGCATTGGCCGGTCACATCTTTAACAAGTCCCTTCGATTACAAGTAAGATGGTACGTGATAGCAATGTGCTTGAGCCATGTGATTTACATGTGATGCAATGCTAATTGCATTTTTCTTTTAAGGGGTTAGACCAACCCCTAATTTTCTCATGCAATAAATGACTAACTATGGTAGCCAAAATTTAAGTGTCAACACACGTATTAAACTATTTTTGCACATATCAAACTTAATTTTGATAATTCTACAAGAATAGATCAAGTTTTTAAAGAATACACCAACTTTTTAATATTAACCTATTCACCCCCTCTACGTTGCACATTTAACCATAACACCAGGACATGGCCGTCAAGAAACCAGACACAGGCACCAAGCTCTCGTGGATGGCTGCCAAGGACCCAGGCATGGGCACTGGGGTCTCGAGCTCGGCCTCAAGATACCTGGGGCCTAGCATCAGTCACATGGCCGCAGGAGTTCAGTATCCCGGCATGGGCATTGGGATCTTAGGCCTGGCCTTTGTGACCCCAAGCACCACCACCAAAGAACCAAGCTCGGCCACGATCAGCTCATGCCCAAGCGCTATTGACTTGGGAGCGATAACCGGGTACTCGGGCATGGCCGTCGAGGAGTTGGGCACAAGCACTGGTGTCTTGGGGCAGAGATGTTGAGGTTCTCGTGCCCAAGTACAAAGATCTCTTGTGCAAGCACCGATATCTAGTCGTATTTTGAAAAATAAATTTTGATTTTTTAAGAGAAAATCATTTTCTTGAATCCAAGTATGGGTCTTTTGTTGACTATGAAAATATTTTCTATCGACTCATTTTTCAAGCATTCTAAACATCGAAAAATGAGGAAAATATTTTCCAGTGAATGTATTTTTGCAAACAAATGTCACCTTGTTAAGCGCACTCACAATACAATCTCAAGTCTACTTGTGGAAAGAAAATTTTTTACCAATTGTGTTTCATGTAAAAGTTTAAGAAAATGATTTATGTTTATGCGCATGTTCAAGATGAGCTGCAAGCTAGATTGATCTTCTTCTACATTGTATCATTGCGCAACAACATCAAGAAAGTCTCCTAGGATTTTCTCAGTAGGACCATTTGATGCTTAAGTGAGTAAGTGTTCGAGAAAAACGAGAGATAAAATATTTAGGCAGGAAAATTCTAGTTGTTTGGTTATGAATGATTTATGTTAGGAGAGTCTCGCATAGCAGAATCAATATAGCGTGAAGTAATAATTACTATAATTCTAATTGGACCAAAACTGAATATATTGACAGGACCACCTAATCTAGGAGTGCATGGGAACTGGACTTGGGTGATGCTGGCAACAATAACTCCATCTGACTGACCATTTACCCCCATTTTTAGATTCTGCATTAGTATGTAACAGTAATGGTGTATGGTTTTAATGAAGAAGATAGATGTAGTGAAGATAACGTTTTATGCACATCGTCACTTTATTTTATTTATTTTTGCAGATGATAGAAGACTAGAACTGAAATTAATCCTTTATTCATAATTCCATTAGATATTGGTAACAAATGACAAATTAGATCCTGAAATTGGAAAAAATGTTGTCCACAATTTGGGATGCTCCCATTATCATCGGCGGATACCCCAATCCTACTCTTCTACAAAATAGAAAGAAAGGTTTTTCTCTGCAGCCACCGTTGCCGCCACCACGAACAAGAATGTCATTTGCTCAGATGGAAATGCTGTATGGAACTCCCTTCCCTGTCACGCCGGGCTCGGAGAATGGCTTCAAGAGCTCATACGGCACGATCCCGGCTCCGCTCCGATTCTTGAACCTTTGGTCGGTGTTCCTCTCGTCGATGAAGCCCTCAAGCTCCTTCAGCCTCCCGCTGAACCTCTCGAACGCCGCTTTTATCTCCGGCTCCTCCTTCCACGCTGGTTCCGGATCTTGTCCCAGGTACTCCTCATCCGGAGAGTGGTTTGACAACACGTCAAGGATTGCCATCACCTTCGTCGCCTGTATCTGCGACGGGAAGCACTTGAGCAGCACGCCCTCAGGCTTTTCCCGGAACATCTTGAGCTCTTCTTCGATCAGGTCCTCAACGGGCATCTTGGTTCGGGCAATGGTGGGCCGGTTCGGGAAGTAGCCGGCGTAGGTGTACTGGCCGAAGTTGACGGCAGCATGGTGGCCAGAGGCGACCCAGACCATGGTGGTGATAATGTGGATGAGGTCGGACGGGGTCTTGAGGTCGGGCCACCCGGGGGAGTCTTTCTTGTCGCCGTGGCCGACGGTCTGGATCTCAGTCCACCAGGATTGCAGCTCCTTGTCTGACGCAATGCGGCTCGGGTCGGGGTAGTAATGGTTGACATAGTCGGTGACCCACTCCTTGATGGTGTCCCACAAGAGGAGGCCGTCGTTAGCGAACGGGTAGTCCTCGATCGCTAGCTTAAGGCCGTGCGGTGCCGTCGGATCCTGCACTGCCAACCCCCTGGCACGAATTGAAACGATTAGAAAAGCGTGAAAAGTGTTAGGATGCAGTTATTATATGGCTAATTTATTCTAAATGCGAAAAAAAAGAGGTATGCAACTAATCAATAGATGTACGATACCTGCTAATCAAGTCATTGGGCAAGCCTTGTAAGTCGAATTGCCACTGCTTGTCATAGGCGATGGCGCTGAGCTCCATGGAAAACTTGCCGGGAGAGAAGGAGCTCTCAATGATGCCCTCACCGTTGACGAGATACCCGCGAGCCAGCGCATTGATCTCCATCGTGTACCGGAAGTGCGGGTGCAACAGCTTGTAGATTGGGTGCATCTCGCTCAGTTGCCGATTTGCTGCTATAATGTAGGGTTCCGTGGCACAATGAGTCCGCAACCTGCGATGATCAAAACCGGAGAAACATCAATTACCCCATCAGCATTTATGCAAATAGGAAATTACCTATATACTTAGATCTCACAATGAGCCATTAGCCCACTTCCCTACTAGTATACATCTACGTAATAGTTATATGATTCTTTTTCCCCGTCGAAAAGTAATGATCGGCTTATTTTGTTACCAGTGGCTGACGAGCTGGTGGTATCCAGAGTCATGGGCGAGGACATGAGCCTTGGCGAGCCGCCAGAGCCACATGCTAGTTGAGTGGCAAAACGGGGTGAACACTTGCTTCCATTGCGGCTTCCCGTCTTCGGTCGGCGGACGGGTGAGCTCAATGGCAAGCGGTTTCAATGTCTCATCTGGGGTCAAGAAGAAGAGGGTCCTCGACCCGTACAGGGTTGTCCCCTTGAGTTGCCTCACTTTGTTCACGTACGGTAGGAACAGGTCGTGGTAGTCCAGCATGAACAGCTTCTTTTGCTTTATGGCCTGCACAAAATCCAATTATACCGAATCGGAAAGGGTTCAGGTCAAATTTCATTAGTTGGGGCGGTATGATTTAGGTTTATACTTGACCCTAGATTGCCGGTAGGTTCTATTAGGCGAGAGTACTTTCGTACCTCTTCAATTGTCATGAAGCCTTTGATTTCCCTTTCGACGATCTCTGTCGTGATGGCCGATTCGGGCGGACCATAGATCTTAGGGTCGAGCTTGCTCTTCAAAGGCCATTCCTGAGTACGAATTTTAATAGCACTTGTTTATAGAAAGGATATACCCACCATGGTAATATGAAATATTTTTAGTCTTCCCAGGAAATTAATCATCACTGAACTAAATTAAGTATACGTGAGAAAATTATATAATTGAAATGTGTACAAATACATATAATTATTACCGTGACCAACTGGATCGTGTAGGGGTTGATTCCCGCTAGGGTTTGACGCGCGAACTCTTCATCACTAAACCAAAAGAATTTGTCTCCTGCAGGTTGCAACAATATAGCTAATTATGATGCATGAGGAATCTCGGAGATATATAATTATCTCTGCCATATATAATAAATAATACATCCGTTGATTGACTAATGAAGTATTTTTCTAAAGAGAGAATGAGCGATTATCACGTAACTTTCTCCGAATAAATAATGTCTACTAGACCACTTGTTAGTTTCCTTTCATTGAGCGCATTGAACCAAAGATACCGTAGAAACTTATGGGAGACGGCTGTCCAAACACACTTGAATAAGGACATAGAATCTGACTAAAGACAGAGGGAGAGAGAGAGAGGGAGAGCGAGTTTGCTTACGTTCCATGGTTTCAGGGGTTTCGAACCGCAAGACATCTTGGGAGGCATCGGTGACGGTCTTGACGAGCCGAGGGAAGAGGTCCTTGGGGAAGCCTTGCTTCCGCAACGGAGGCAAGTTGATGCCTTCGTTGAAGAGCTGGTCGATGGCTGTGAAGAAGGGGAACCCCAGGTCAGCATCGACTATTGCCGTCTCTAGCGATGGCACCAGTGCGTGCACCACCGAATACACCGTCTTCGCTGAGAACGTCAAGCTCTTTATCGTTGAGAACTGTTCGTCTCGAGGCACGTATATGCTCCCGCTCCTCGATTCCGACCGTGGATCTGTTTGATATTACATGTGAATGTTTAACTTGTTCGTTAGGATGAAAAATCAAAATCAACGAGTTTTTACATTTAACACTAGCTAACTAGTACCGAGCTTGTAATTTATTATCCGAAGAAACGAACAGTTATAATCATTGATATAGTAGCTAGGTTAGTTTACACATTACATTAATAAAGATATGATGATAGCCAGAAGCATGCAAAAAGGATATGAAATTATGAATGGCTAATGTTTCTGCGACTATGATTTTACGAGAGAAGAATACAAAAGTTCCTTTTTCCAATTGCTAATAGGGTTGAGCACTCTCAATCTCATGGTCCTCTCTCTCTCTCTCTCTCTCTCTCTCTCTCTCTCTCTCTCTCTCTCTCTCTCTCTCTCTCTCTCTCGATAGGGAATATTTCAATCGGTATCCGCCACGTCATTTTCTAAGTGGAGAAAGAGATAGAGAGCGCGAAGTGGAGAGAGAGAGTCGCTTTTTCGTTCGAATATAAGCTGGCTGACATGGTGGGCCCCGGCGACATGTGTCGCCCGGTGAATGGACTCGGATTTTGCCATGCTAGCATCAGAGCTCTACCCAATATTTTCTCCTGATGAAATAGTCATAAGAGAAAAAGAAAATATACCTTTGGACCTATTGTTTTGGAGTGCATTTCCCGTCCAAAAATAACTCTATTCAAGTCATACATTAGGGTCTTTCGGGTAAATAAAGAAATCATACAAACGTGACTTACAAGCAAAAGTGAAAATCAAAGAATTGGACTTAAAGGTCATGATGAATTTATATAAAATTTGGCTGGGTTTTTAGCAAAAGGATTCATCCTAAAATAAAATAATAAACAACTAAAAAATAACTCACAAGCTCTTTTCACCACCAATTATCTAAAGTAATTGGTGTAAGTCATCATTAGGAAGTGATAACAAATGATGTCTTGACTCACCGGTCTTGCACCGAGGGCGCCCGGTCCGGCACCGTCTGGGGTACGGAAGCTCTTTGCCACCAAGCACCGGTCTCTTCTTATCCATGCCGCTGTCCGGATTCCCGAGGTCGTTGTACACATCGTAATCATATATCCTCTCATACGACTCTCTCTCGCCTTGGCCGTTCCCTCGCAGGATCACCAGCTCCTCCTCTCTCAGCCTCCTCAGCCCACTTGGCGTTTCCTTTGGTAAATAGCACTGCCCCCACAAGCGTGGGCAAAATAGAAAATGAAAACCAGCAAGCTCCAAAATTTAGATCTATCTAAATAATCCTCAGAACTCAGGTAGTGATAATTGACTCTCTCTAATTAATCTTCTGATTAAACAGAATTTATTTTACAAGTTAAGGTGTGAAAATCAAGACCCGTGAAATTAAATACCCAATCCATCTAATGACCACGGTTGAATGCGTGCATATACGATGGTGACCAGTTTTGATCTCCTATGTTACACAAAAGTACATACATTTTTTTATAAATTACCGCGGACGAAAGGGCACCTGTTACACATGCTGCCTTTAACTCTTTTCTTTTTTAAAACGAACCACTAAATAGCAAAAAGAAAAACAATGAGAAAAACCCTAGATAGGAAGCCATGTAGCTATCGGTATGATCTAACCTTATTGGTGAAGAAGATCCTCTTTTGTGGGTTATCGAACTTGGAGTGAACCCATGAGTTGCATGTGATGCTAAGGGGGCCGCCCACGAACCCATCGAGGACGATGCCCTTGAGGTACATCTCCTTGTGGTGCTCATTCTCCACCAAAATCCCCCCGACCTCCCCGAACTTCTCTCCGACCTCAAACTCGCACTCGTAAGTTACCTCCTCCACGTTCTGGCTCTTCTTGCGCGCGTACCCTTTGATCGTCCCCTTCTCTTGTCTCGTCTCTGTAAATAAAGCTCAGAAAATCAGGACTGTATTCAAATCTTGAGCATAACAAATTCAAGAGATTAATTGTTTTAATATCATAACTGGAACCAAATTATAGTTGGCTCTCGCCCACCATGCGAGGGCTAGGGTTTGGTGCTAGGAAGCTGAAAGTAAGCCATGACAGTAAATGGGGCGAATCTAACAAAAGATTGGCGAATCGGTGGCTCGGCGCTGAATATTTCTTCGAAGAGATAATGTTCGTTTTCGTGAAATCGCTTTCAGCTTAACTATAGACATTCGGCTGCTGTTTTTGGATTTATTTCATCTTCGAGGGACCATTCTAGAGCTATTTGCGCCGAACATGTGTGATATTCGATTGATTTTGCGAAGTTACATCCAGGCTATGTGGTTCCCTTCTTGTCCAAGATGCTCTCTAATTAATGCATGGTTGGACCACCTCTCTCTCTGTGTGGAAGGTCGAACATGGCAGGGGTAACGATTTAATTCCATAGTCTGTATCATAGCTTAAAATCTTGGATTTGGGCTGGACTATAGTAAATTAGGGCAAAAAAGTTATAGAATAATGGTAGATCAAGAATTTCTAGACATATATACAGTCTATTAATGTGGCATGATGAAAGTCAAGAAAATTACACCTCTATTAACATATTATTTTTTACATATAGTATTAATTTGGATAAAATGCATCAGATCTTTTAATACAAACCTACGTCCACGGAGAATCTATTAATAATACGGTTGTTAATTAAACTATCAAACATCCTTGCTTGTAGCAAGTTATAAGCGACTTTGTACTTCTGTGACTTATTCTCCAAATCTTAAAAATGCATTGTAGGCTTAAAATAAATGTTATAAACTCATATGATTCTAAATATCACAAGCTTTGTACTTTGACAATTATCAAATGTTTTTTTTTTGGTAAGGTGACAATTATCAAATGTTTCACTTCAAATAAAATAAAAATCGAATGATGAACATCATAAAATATGTTACAAAGTAAAAGAGAACGTTTCGATCAAATTCATCCTATATCTGCCCCTACTTTCCGTTACAAGTTGTGTTAACAAATTAAAGGTTAAATCTGAATGCTCAACACTTACTGGGGTCAAGCTCTGCACTAACAAGCTCCAAGAGGAGGGTTTTCCCCACCAAGTCAGTAATCCAATCGAGCCATCCCTTTATCCCAATTCCTGAGAACAACCCACCGGTGCTCTGTTTCAGGGTCACTATCGCTTTAACCGAAAGCAACTTCTCGGTAGTGCTCGGGCTCGCTATCGCTTTGATCTTTCTCGAGGCAAGCCCCACTTGAGCACTTCTACGGCTCTTTTGGAGCGCAGGCGTGGATCGTACCTGAAAAACTGCGATCCCACCATTGCCTTGGCTAAATGGCTTGCTGAAGAGGAACAAGGTTGGGAAGGCAGATTGGGATTGATGAAGCTGTGGCTTCAACATGATGATGGTGGTGATGATCTTCTTTGTTGTGTTCTTGAAGGAGAGATGTGAAAAAAAGATGGTGTAGACAACAATTGCTTAAGACAATGGTTATTGGGACTTTGGTATGATGGGGTTTTGGAGAGTTGGCCTAGTGGTTTTTATAGAGGGAGAGGAAGAAGAAAAATGTGGAATGTGCTTTGTTATTGTTCTGGGATTCATTTTGCCCTAGATTGCATGTAAATGGCACGTGAAAACGAAGTGAGAAATGCGAAGAGAGGAGGAAAGAAGACGGTGGACTAGACTTGTCTTCGCGTATCTTTCAAAGGCTTGGGAAAATTCAAGAATAAATGTGTGGTGTTCTTGTGTTTGGAAGATCATCATAATCGTGGTCGTACCTGGTGTTTTGCAAGTTGCGGATCTTTAATTGTGAGAGCTACCAGGTTCTTGAATTATTGCTTGATTGTCTCCGACTATTAGTTATCTTGACACACTATGTGTTCTTAACCTTATTAAACGTGTCATGCATTCATTTCCAGATTAAGAGCCAAGTTAGTGAGGATCGCTGCTCTCATGTTGCTCGATATAATTTTTAGAGACATGTTATAACTAATGAATTTCCATGAAAGTTCAGCGGCCTCACCTTCTCGAAGTTAGGTTTTTTCACACAAATTTGTCTGTCTCGTCTTTCTTTAACTAAGTTTTTGTGCGCTAGTGCATGTATCTAAACAATTTTGGCATGATTTTTTGGGTCACGATAAGGTTTGGGTGGCTCTACGTGCACGTATCTTGGGACTCTAATATCAAAATAGTTGACTGGCTCAACGTGTGACCCGCATTCCTTCCAAATTAACAAGAATAGTGGTTGAGAATTTTAGAAGCGGCCCCGCGATGAAACTTCAGACGAATTCTCTTTTGATTGGGAAAGACTTTGAAAGGTTGCACTAAATGCTCAAAGTACGACGCAGCCACTTGTGTTTTCTCCTTGCAACATCGTAGGGGACAATCTTCGACGGAAGTTCGAGACTTTTCCAACTTATGCAATTTAAACTAATCTGTACAAAATCGCGTATTTCAGCTTTTTAATTTTGTGAAATCATGCAACTTCATCATTAACGTGATTAATGATTACTGACATGACAACTTTTTTATTTCAAAAATGTGTACATAAGAGAAAAGCTGTTCACAAATACGATTTAATAAGTAATAAAGATTAAAAAGACAGGTAAGAAAAGCTGTTTCAAGTCCATTTTTCAAAATGATTTATGTCCGTACTTTAACTGGAGGAGTTTTATGACTTCGCAAATCCCACGTCAAATAGGAGAGATTTTTTTGAGTGATTCATAAGTAAGATCCACAATCCACATGGATCAATGTTGACAACTATTTTAATTTGCCTAAAATTAATTACATAAAATTTAGAAATTAATTTTCTTTAATTCCTAAGAAAAAAAATATTTTTATTTAAATGCATTGTATATAGAAATTAAGCATATTTATATTAATAAGGTCTATTAGAGTGTCTAATTATTTTAAAAAAAATTCACGCTGGGCCAGGTTGGAGCCGAGCCGACCCGGCCCATTTTCTTTTTTTTTCTTTTCCTTCTCCCCCCTCCCCCCGCAGGCCCAGGCATTTTTCTTTTTTTTTCTCTCCTTTCCCCTCGCACGGCTAGGCCTGGCCCGGCCCAGCCCTCTCTTCTTCCTCTTTCCCCCCCCCCTCGCACCTCCCATCGCTTTTCCCTCCCCTGTTTGCCCCTGTTCTTGATGCCACCGTGACACACTGGAGCAACAGCCTCACCGTCGCTACCTGGCCAGAGGAAGGCCGAAGAGGCACTCCGACGGGACTGGCATTAATTGCCAGTCCCGTCCTCCCCGTTTTCTCGGCTTCCCCTTATCTCTTCCTCCCTCTCGACTCCCTATTCCTTTGTTCTTTCTCAGACGCAACAGAACCAGCCCCCCTCTGCACCGGCCTATGGCCGCGGAATTCGCGGGGCATAGGCCGGTGCAGGCCATTGTCAGCTAACGGTGGGGAGCCGAACAGTGGCCCGAGGCCACTATAAAGCCAGAGAGAGACGGAGATGAGAGGGTCGGCCATTTTTCCAGAACAACAGAGAGAGAGAGAGAAATAGAGAGAATAGAGAGAGAAAGAGAGTGAGCCGAGAGTCCATCGGAGTCGAAAGAGGAGCCAACAACCTCTCCGTCGCCCACGCAGCCTCTGGAAAGCCCTCCAGCAGTGCCGTTGATCGGTGAGCTTCCCCCAGCTGAGACTCCCTATCTTGCTCTGTTTTTTGACACGGTCGGGTCGGGATTTGCGCCGGCCGTGTCGCATGATTCCCGGTCCATGCCGTCGTTGGTCCCAGTCCCTAGTCTCAGTTGGGAACCAGCCATGGCCGTTGGAGCCAACCCAATCGCCGAAGGAGGTCAAAAGCCTCCTTTTTTCCCCGCACACGCCAAACGTTCGACGAAATACCTCAATGAGGCCGATTTTTATTCAATCGTCGGCCGGCGGATTGTGGTCCAACGACGGCTCAAGTGAGTAGCATAGCCTAATGGCGGTCCTAGGGGAGCGATTTGGGGGCGGCGCCGGTCTGGGCCGGCCAGCGAACGGCCAATTTTGGCTCCGCCGGCGCCCCCCCCCCCCCCACGGATCCGTGAGTTCGGGTCAGGCCAACTCGGATCAGCCCACCCGGATCAGCCAACCCGACCCGGGTCAACGTCTGGGTCAGATTCGTTGACCCATGTCGGATCCGCCCGATCCGATTTTTAATAATATTTTATTTTTAAAAAAAATTTAAATTTTTTTTCCCCGTTCTTTTCCATTTTTTAAAAAAAATTATTATTATTATTTTAAAAAAATTAAATTATGTGGTATATTTAAGTGTTTTTAATTTATTATGCATGTTTTTTTTAAGTGCATAAGTTGCATGTTTAATCAGATAAACCTATTGTTGTGTCGTTATCATGCATATTTTCCAATTAAAATACAATCGCATGAGCTGTTGTGTTTTGAATGTCATCTGACTTAGTTAGAACCTTAGACTGCTGTCGCAACCTAAAAAAATCACGTATTCCGATCTTAGGCTAATGGATTACTAGATCAATTAAATTAACTAACCTAGCTTGAGTTCTCCCAAACTCTACCAAATCGCAACTTAGGTCCAATTGTGAGCATGTAAATATTTTCAATGGGAGTCGCCACTAATCTTTTAAGGTAGGTTGATTAGAAACCTAAATAAAATAACGGGAGTACTATTTTATTTCTGCGAACCAGAAATTATAGATTCGGGGACTTGGTTACGCTAGATTACCCTAACGCCCTTTCGGTACCAATTTCAAGAAAAATACTCAATTTGACAATTTTGATAAATCTTGACTTAGAGTTCAAAGGTGCAGAAATTTTTTGATTTTTACTTATTTAAATGAAAGTTAACTTATATATAATGATGTGCAAAAAATCGACATGCGATTAATATAACCTAACATGCAAACTATATGTCATGCGACGACGTGACATATTTCTAATGACAAGCATATTATTTTTTTTTATTTTTTTATGAAATTCGGAATTAAAAATATCAACTATCTAAACATGCAATTAAAGAAATTAACCTATTCTAACGCAAAATTTTTGGTATTTTTTTTATGAAAATTCGAAATTAAAATCAAATAAAAAATAACCACTTAATCTTTCGAATTAAATTTCGATCTGAAGCCTGACAAATCGATCCTAAAATTCAAAATACCCTTTATGGAAATAATTCTATCTAAAGCCTGATAGATAGATTTATTTCCACGTGTGCGGTTGCAGATTAGGAAATTTTCCTAATCGATCACATCTTGAAAAAATTTAGATATCTCAAATATCTTGAATATATTCAAAGTATTTTTGAAAATTCTAAATTCTATCCAAATTTAGCCAGGAGATATCCAAGTTTCAAAAAAGGAAATAAAATCCTAATTGGAATAATTCTTATTATCCAAATATGCAAAATTAGATATCAATAAGCACAAATTAGGCAACAAAATATTCAAATTAAATCGGGATAGGATAATTACCTAATTTGCCGATTTATTTCCTGATTAGAATTTGCGATGGATCGGGATTGCGGATCGGGAATGAGTCAAGAACGGCGGCGCGGCATCGGAAACGGCGACAGCGGCTTGCGGCGACGCGGCGTTGGGAGCGGTGGCGTTAGAAGCGATGCAGCGGCCCGACAGTGTTGACAATGAGGCGACTCCGGGCAGCGGCGGTGGGCACGTCCAAAGTTCAGATTTTTCCTCTCCTTCTCAGCTTATTGCGACAGAACATGCATGTCCAAACAACCCAATACAGAGAGAGACCGACGGATGGGGGCCTCATGAAGAAACAGCAATTTGGGTCTTATGGTGGACGCCAATCAACTTTGCTCACACTACTGCAGGGACGACGGCTTGAACTGGTAGTGGCTGAAGTCAACTTTTGGCTTTTTTCTCTTTAAGCTTGGGCCGAATAGTGAGCTCCCAAATTCCAACACTTGAAATCCCTTTAGCAGTAGAACAATTCTCCACCGATTACTCTTCAGTTTTGTTTTCTTGTGTCAATTGTTGCCCTTGTGCTCGTGAGACTGATCATTGGAATTGCTATGTCGGCTTGCTAGAAATTGTTGGGAAGACTCGTCAGAACCACCAGGGACACCACAGCCAGTGATTGAGGAGGGCAAAAACACGCCAGGAGGCTTCAACAAGGCTAGGTTCAAGGCGTAATAATCTGGTTCCAATGGACACGAACGGCGGCTGCGAAGGGACTCCCTTTGCTAGACGTACTCTTTGCTTCTTTGCTTTGCCTTCCTCTCTAATTTTCTGATCTAAAATTCTGAAACCCCTTTGATTATCATGCATAAGCATGTATTTATAATGCAAAACTAGGTTAATTAGCCAGACTTTCTAGTTCTAATGGGCTTAGGCTTGGACTTAGGCTTTAATTATTATTTAATTTCAAGTGGGCTGAATTAATGTGAGCTTTTATTTAATTAAGCATAATAGGTTAATTTAAGCTCAAATTAAAACAACCGAGCCCGTTTGACTTGAGATTTTTGGCCCTTGCCTTTCGAGTGAACCGAGTCTCATCCGATGCCTGAGCTCGGTTTATGTGATGAATTTTAAACTTGCTTGCCACCGTCGATCTGATGCGAAATGCAATTAATCTATATGAACCTAAACTATATGCTATGCAATTTTAATATTTTTGTTTAGGGGTTAAATTTTAATCCCTAATTTTCTATGCAGTTAATACTAAATGATGCGCCAAAATTTAGGTGTCAACAGCTGCATGCCTTCTTTGATTGCTAATCGTTTATGATTATGCACTCGTTTGATCACCTCACATGTTAGGAGAAAGGTCCTAAAATCAATCCAAATTATCTGACAAATGTTTTTCGAAATGAACAAGGTAAAAAGGTACCAAAAGGGCATTAGTTATTCAACTAATGTAACCAAGTCCCCGAACACAGTCAATCTCTGGTTCGTAGG
Organism: Syzygium aqueum; assembly: GCA_031216185.1. NCBI lineage: Eukaryota > Viridiplantae > Streptophyta > Magnoliopsida > Myrtales > Myrtaceae > Syzygium > Syzygium aqueum. Next base: position 5,539,046 of record CM062240.1, read on the forward strand.
AATAGAGTGATTCTCTCATCACTCTATTTGGGTTTCTAATCGACCTGCCCCAAATCGATTAGTGGCGACTCCTTGATGTAAACTACTTGCATATTAAAAACTTAAACCCTAAGTCGCGATATGGTACGGGCTTGAGAAAGCCCGAGTTAAGTCCCAAACCTAGACTTAGCGCGTACCAAGCGTGACCTCTCCTTCTTTCGTTAGCCCAATAAAATAAAATAAAAAAGGAAAGCGTTTGGGGAGGTCGGTCACGACAATCGAAGCCATTAACAATTTTAGTCCAATATGCATGTAAGAAACTATATTAAAGGTGGCACATCTCTAACGAAACACGCATTTCAGACAGGGAGACTCTTGGATAGTGTTAGGATTTTGTAGGTGTATGTTCTTGAGTTAAAGGAAAATACTATATGATTTAAAGTTTTATTTCACATACTTGAATAAGGGATTTTAATGGGCTTTACATACATATAGTCTTGTTCCACTAAGGGATTTAATTTTTGGATAATTACAACAACAAAAAACACAGTTTTGCACTCACATAATCAAGTATCATTCTCACTTTTAAAATCCACAATTTTACTTATTGGGTTTTGCCGATTAAACGATACGAGACCTTTGGTTTCTATAGGAATAATTCCTGGATGGTAAAAAATAAAACATGTCAATTAACACAAAAGTGGAATGTCTTGGAGTTTCGTATTCCGGACGGCGAAACACGTGCTACCCATGCAACGTTAACCATGCAAACAAATTTAGATAAAAATAATAATTATGATTCAAACCGGTTATACGCAGAATACACGAGTCATGCATTGGATGGTCGTGACGTCAGAATTTGGACCCACCTCTGTTTTGTCCAAATTTAGATAAGTTGGCCAAGATCTCCACGTGTCCTTGGGAATCAGAAAGTTCTATCCATGCACGAGTTCTATCGATCATGGGAACAAATGTGGACTTAATCAGTTAATCACAACGATTTCATCGTGGCACCCACATGATCAAAGATTAACATCACTACAAAAAAACATGTTTTTTCCGACAAAATTTCCAACGAAAAATTTAGAAAAATTCGTTGGAAAACTAATTTCCAACGAATTTTCCAACGAAAAAAAATTCGTTGGTAATAAGTCGTCGCAAATTTTTCCAACGAAAAATTTCAACTTTCGTTGGAAATTTCCGACGAATTTTTTTTCGTTGGAAAACTTGTGGCTAAATTCGTTGGAAACGAATTTTTTTTCCGACGAATTTTTTTTTCGTTGGAAACTACAATTTTTTTTTGTGGAAAAATCGTGGAAATTTTTTTTCCATTGAAAAAAAAATTTTGTTGGAAAAATCGTGGAAATTTTTTTCCATTGAAAATTTTTATTTTTTTGGTCGAAAAATCGCCCTCGCCGCCGGCGAGGGCCAGCCTCGTTGCCGGCGAGGGCCAGCCTCGTCGCCGTCGAGGGCCAAGCTCGCCCAGATCTGGGCGAGCTCGAGCTCGTCGCCGGCGAGGGCCAGCCTCGTCGCCGTCGAGGGCCGAGCTCGCCCAGAACGCTGGGCTCGGCGGTGCTGGTGCGGAGGAGCTCGGCGGTGCTGGTGCGGAGGAGTCCCGGAAAACCTCCTCCACGGTCCTGGGGTTGTACTGCCCTCCGTCCATCTCGACGCCCTCGAATCCGAATCGAGAAAACCCCACACCCCACACTCGCTCGCGCCACCACCGGAGAAGGGGAACTCAAAATCCCAGCAAGCCGATTTCCCGGGGAGGGGGGGGGTCACGAATCTGCACCACCGGAGAAGGAGAAGCGGCGGCAGCGGCGGAGGAGCAGAGGGGGCGGGCGAGGGAGCGGCCGGAGAGAGAGTGCCGCTTCCGGAAGCCGTCGGGGAAGGAGGCGGCGGCGGCGGCGGCGAGGAGGAGGAGGAGGAGGACAGCGGCGGCGGGCGGCTGCATCTGACCTTGCCCAACAACCGAATAAAACAAGAAAACAAAAAAAGAAAGGAAGAAGAAGAAAGGCAAAATGGCGTGCGGGTGGAGGGTGAAGGGGGTGAGAGAGAGAATGTGGAAATTGAAAGATTATTTTTTAATTCGTTGAACAATATAGGTTTTTTTTTTAATTCGTTGGAAAATTCGTTGGAAATTTCCAACGAATTTTCCAACGAATATAAAAAATGCCGAACAATACCGGGTTTTTTTTTAATTCGTTGGAAATTTCCAACGAATTTTCCAACGAAAATTGTACACACTAAAATAATTGCCCGGAAAATTGAAATTTGTTGGAAAATTCGTTGGAAATTTCCAACGAATTTTCCAATGAATATAAAAAATGCCGAACAAAACCGGGTTTTTTTGAATTCGTTGGAAATTTCCAACGAATTTTCTAACGAAAATTGTACACACTAAAATAATTGCCCGGAAAATTAAAATTCGTTGGAAATTTCCAACGAATTTTCCAATGAATATAAAAAATGCCGAACAATACCGGGTTTTTTTGAATTCGTTGGAAATTTCCAACGAAAAACAATTCGTTGGAAATGTCCAACGAATTTTCCAACGAAAATTGTACACACTAAAATAATTGCCCGGAAAATTAAAATTCGTTGGAAATTTTCAACGAATATAAAAAATGCCGAAAAATACCGGATTTTTTTGAATTCGTTGGAAATTTCCAACGAATTTTCCAACGAAAATTGTACAAACTAAAATAATTGCCCGGAAAATTGAAATTCGTTGGAAAATTCGTTGGAAATTTCCAACGAATATAAAAATGCCGAACAATACCGGGTTTTTTTGAATTCGTTGGAAATTTCCAACGAAAAAAAATTCGTTGGAAATTTCCAACGAATTTTGCGACGAAAAAGTTTTCGTTGGAAATTTCCAACGAATTTTGCGACGAAAAATTGTTCGTTGGAAATTTCCAACGAATTTTACGTTTCGTTGGAAAATTTGTGACAAATTTTCCAACGAAAAAATTTTTGTCGCAAATTTTCGTGGCAAAAATTCAGTTTTTTTGTAGTGCATGGACTTAATTTACATGGTTTCAAATTGAGAAATGTACGACATGCTCTAAAGGTTTGTCAAGGCCTTTTAAGAAAGGGAGAGACGACTGGGATCTCATACGGCTCGGAAAATTGTGAGATTCATGCCGAATTTCTTCGAAGTTTAGATTATGCGCATATATACTAAAGAACAACTCTTTACACCTTAACCCTTTGCACAGGAAGTCCAATGGAATCATATATCTTGCCAAAATTCACCGATCTTTCCTCTTATTCCTCATATCTTCCAATTCAGATACGTCTTGTCGGCACCTAAGTTCTCCGCTACCAGCTTGTCGATGGCGCGATTGGATGACTGAATAAAGGAGAAGGAGGGAGGGACCTCGTGGCCCTCAGACATGTCTACAAGATAACACATACCATCCATCCAGCCTAGCATTAGTAAGGTGTATTGTGCACGAAAACGGTACACCCGTCCCCTTTTAGACTAAAGTAATCTTTGTCGCGACCGACCTTCGGCTTTAAAAAAAGGAGGGCTCGCTTGATACGTGCTAAGTCTAGATCTAGGACTTAACTCGGATTCTCCCAAATCCATACCATATCGCGACATGTGGTTTATGTTTTTAACCTGCAAATAATTTTTATTTAGATGTTGCCACTAATCAATTTGGGGTGAGTCGATTAGAAACCCAAGTAAGGTAACGGGAGAATCACCCTACTCCTACGAACCAGAGATTAAATGAGTTCGGAGACTTGGTTACACTAGGTGAGTGGCTAATGTCCTTTTTGTACCTTTCATCCTTTTCATTTGAGAAAATATTTGTCATGTAGTTTAGATTGATTTTAGGATTTATCTCCCAACATGTGAAGTGATCAAACGAGTACTCAATCATTAATGATTAAGAATCAAGATAGATATGCAGCACAGGGTCTTAACCCTAACTAAGGCGACAACATTCAAACATGGCAATTTATGTAATTATATTCTAATTAAAAATAACATGCATAATAATAATACAACGGTAGTGAAAATAATACACAACATCCTACCATATAGCTCTATAGGCTTATTCGATTTAAACATGATTATTAATCAAATAATTCACATATTTTAGAGAAATACTTAAAAATACTAATTTTTAAACTATTTCCTAATTTTTAGAATATATATTATTTTTTGGAAATAATAATAGTTATTATTACGATTTTTTTAAAATATATTTTAAAATATAATATTCGATCGAGTCGGAACCAACTCGTGTCAACGGATCTGACCCAAAGTCGTTGACTCTGGTCAAATCTACTTATCCGGACCGAGTCAATGGTCAACTCGCGTTGTTGATCGGGTCATGAACCAGATCGGGCCTGGTCCGATCGAAAAAGACAAAACATGATTGATTCGATCGAGTCAAACGAGTCTTGTTTGGCCCGAAAAAATCTATTGGAGCGGACTCCCTCGTGTAGAGGCAAATGAGGGCACCGGCCGAGTGAAATCCGACGATTTTGCCCAGTCGTTGGCCTTAGTTGCCTCAGCACCTAGGGCCGGGGTGGCCCCCCCTTCTGGCTGACCAAGGTGACCAACCACAGCGGTCGAGCTCCAACCAGAGCTAGGGGTGAGCGGTTCCTGGTCTGGTCCGGTTCCAAGGTGGAACCAGGAACCGGACCGAGAGAACCGGTTCCCAATTTTGGGAACCGTGGACCGGACCGGTTGTTCTAGGACCGGGAACCGGACCGGACCACGGTCCGGTCTGGTTCCGTTCTTGTCCAATGGAACCGGTTACTTAGAGTTTAGGGTTTTTTTTTTGTCAAACACTTAAGATTTGATTTACATTTTACTAATTTTTATCAATAAATTTATGTCAATGAAGTTCACTTAGAGTTTAATTCACATTTTACTATTTTTTATCAATGAATTTATGATAATGAAGTTTACTTAGAGTTTAGTTCACATTTTATTAATTTTTTTAAAGAAAAAAATAACAAAAATATATATTAAATAGTCGGTCCGGTCCGGTCCGGTTCCCCCTCGGAACCGAGAACCGAACCGCCCGAAAACCGGTTCCGCTTTTAGGAACCGGGAACCGGACCAATAGTCCCGAGAACCGGACCAAACTCGTCGGTCCAGTCCGGTCCGGTCCCAGTTTGGGCGGTCCAAGTTGCTCACCCCTAACCAGAGCTCTTCAAGCCCAAAAGCTGGTCAGAGCTTGGTCGGTGAACCTAGGCCAATTCTTGGTTGCCTTTGGCCTCCCACAATTACCCTAAGACTATTCACGAGGACCCTAGCTCATCGGACACCTACTTGCTCGCCAGCGATGACCAAAACTGAACTGGCCTCAGCGAGGCATTTCCTCAAACACATGGCATGCATAGATAAAACATGGGATTTTTGACCTATTTCGGGGCTCCGGCATATTTGGGTGACCTGTGCTCACCTTTAACGATGACGTACAGCCTATGGGGAGTAACGGTATAGATTGGGATTCACGCGAAACCATCAACGCGAGTCCCGGACAACCAATGAATCAGAATAGGAGAAAACAAAGTTGTACGAAACCGAGAAAACTCACCAGTCGAGACTGCCTTCGGGGGATCGCCGATAGTGTACACACGTCAGGAAGGCTCGTCTGGCTTCTTCTTCAACCCTTGCAAACACTCAGCTTACTCTTTTCTCTCGGTTTCTCTCAATTCACTAAAAACTCTCTCTCTCTCTCTCTCTCTCTCTCTCTCTCTCTCTCTCTCTCTCTCTCTCTCTCTCTCTCTCTCTCTCTCTCTCTCTCTCTCTCTCACATTGACCCCTTTCTTCTCTCACTTCTTCAAATTATATGATAGTTACCGGTCACTGCTCTTGCTCTATTGAATGCTCTACGCCGGCTTGTGCTCCTACCAAGACTTTCATGGCTAGCTTTGCGCGGTGAAGCGGATAATCGGCGATGTCACAGGCAATGGTCGCTGCAGGGGAAGATAGAGGAAAGAGGAGAGAGGGAGAGAGGTCGGTCGTGGGGGAAAGGGAGGAGCGGGCTAGGCCGGGCCCAGCTCGCATGTGGAGAAAAAAGAAAAGAAAAGGAGGGGCTGGGCTCGGCAGGGGGGAAAGAAAAGGGTCAGATCGACCAGGTCCTGACCCGAATTTTTTTAAAATTAATTAAGAAAATATGCTCCAATATACCCTATTAATGCATATATACCTAATGTCTACATACAATGCAATTGAAATTAAAAATATTTTTTGCTTTAGGAATTAAAAATTTAATTCTAATTTTTGTATAATTAATTTTGAGTAAATTAAAAAATAGGTATCAACAATCTTTTTGGCATATCGGCCGTGAAAGATATCGTTTCCATAAAGGCTGCATGAAAAATGCTAGACAAAGTAAGAAATTCTACCAAAATTTCACTTAATATTTTCCAAATACCCTATTGAAAAACTATCAAATCACTTTAGTAAAGAAAATTCTTTAGTTGGATTTTCAATTGCATCCAGCATTGCCCGATGCGAAATACGACGTTACGTGTGCATGCACGAATACGCTGAGCAAAGACGTTTGCCATCAATTCCCGGCACTGCTCAACGGAACCTTCTCCGTACGATTTTCCTTCATCAGAGCCACGCCTTTCTTATTTTCTGAGCGCGGCTTGCGAGTCCTTCGCCATCATCCGCTCATTTTCTAAGGGACCATCCCCAAAAAGCAACAAAAAATAAATAATTGAAAAAGACAAATCGGATGCCTCCATCAACTGTCAGAGCCACCCTAATTTTTGGACCCCATGAAGGAACAGCCGTGAAGATGGAGGTAGAAAAGTCAAAACGACGGAGACGTTCCACTGCAGGTTTCTTTAAAACGACCAAGAAAAATCAGGGATCATTTGGGCCACTTTCTTTTTGGACCGCCCACTCGATGCAAGCCACGTTTTAGATGAAGCACAATGCCTTACACATGGTGCTTTGAAGGGAAAGTTACCAATTTCAATTACAAATCTATACATTTTGATATAGTACTAACCTTCTCAATTGCTTTAATATAGTCCTTCCAATCGATTTTCATCTGAAATTAATAATATTGCGGTCTAATTATCGTAAGTCATCCTACGTAAAATGCTGACGATTTACCATAGATAAATTTACTGTGTATTTTCAATTTTTCATTCTTTTTTCTCTATCTTTTTCTTTTCTTTTTCCTTTACTTTTTCTTTTTGCTAATCATCTTCTTCTTCTTACAATCATTACTGTTAATCTTCTTCTTAATTTTTTTTCCTCAAATTTCTTATCCTCACTTTGTCTAGGATGTCTTTCGAGCTCAACCACTCCCATATCTTGAATAAGCTCGACGCCGTGCTGGACGACCTGAGCTCCGCCGTGGCTTCGAGCCTGAGCCACGGATTTGGGGTGCTCGACCTCTCTCATTGTATGGAGCTCAAATCCCCAGATCTAGGGAGCTTGAGCTCCATTGCGACATCCTGCGACTCTGACTGTCAATTCGGAAAGCATCATATCTCAGTTGTCCTTTTGTACTTCAACATATAATTGAAATACTCTTTGAGCCGGACTCCGTTTGGATTCTACTTCTTGCTCGATTTTGTTGGAGCCACCAGTGTGTGTCTGAAAAGATTCAATCGCGTGTGTCTACGTTATGAAAGGAGAGATTTGATCGAGGGTGTCTCGCAAACTCGATGAACTTTCCATTTATAATTAAGAACTTCTTTACTCTTTGTTCTTTGTCTTAACTTCCATAGTTCATTTTGAGCACTTATAATTTTCATTTTTCTTAACGTTTGTACTGACCAATATGATCTTATGAAAGTTAGCAACCAGGCGTGCGTAGCGCACATCAGTTATTGTTTTGATATGAAATTCCAATTTTGCGTACCCCAAAAGCACTTGCCTTCAGTAATGCAAGAAATGAAGTTGCCATATTCGCACTATTTCTGGCAAAACTTAGGTAGTTAACCGGTATGGATGACTATACGATCACGCTCATTCTCATATTCATAGACGTTTCAAAAGTGCATGTTTTCTTGTGATGAATTATCAATAATTAATTAGATTTTCGTTATACAAATTGCTTGCAAGAAATCTAGCGAGAGAGAGAGAGAGAGAGAGAGAGAGAATTTTCGCAGCCCTGCATTGGGCATGGGCATTAGGTCTCCAACATGACCACTAAGGACCTAGCATGGGCACTAGGGTCTCGAGCCTGGGTGAGCCTAGCCTCAAGAGACCTAGACCCGGCTTCTTTAGACCCAAGTTTGGCCTCGATTGACCCAAGCCCTAGCATTAATTGCATAGGCGCAAGAGTCGAGTACCTTAGCACAGTCAAGTACCTTAGCACCGGCATTGGGGTCTTGGGCCCAGTCAACCGACTTGGGTCTAACCTTGTGGACTCAAGGGCAACCACCAAGGAATCGAGCCCAAAGTTGATTGGCCTAGTCCTTAGCGCTAGTGACTTGGGCATGGGAACCAAATACCCGGGCATGGCTATCGGGGTTCAAGCATAGAAAATTGTGTCACGAGCCCGACCTCTAGGATCTAGGCTTGGCCGTTGATGATCTGAGCATAGGCATCGAGATTCCTGTGGCCAAGCGTGGAGGTCTCTAATGTAGGAGCTGATGTCTAGTAGTATTTTGGAAAATGATTTCTAAGAAAATTTAAGCAAAGGTGTTCCATTGAATATGAAAATATTTTCTATTGACTCATTTTCCTAAGCGATCTAAATGTCCATAAATGTTTTCCAACAAAAAAAATTGCGAAATAAATGAAGCCTTATTAAGCGCACTCATGGTACAATCTCAAGTCTACTTGTGGAAAGAAAATCTTTTATCGATTGTGTTTCGTGCAAAAGTACAACGAAAAGATTTATGTTGATGCACAAGTTCAAGATGAGCTTCAAAATAGATCATTCCTAAGAAGATTGTTGCGCTCCAAAAACAAGAAAGTCTCTTCGGATCAGTAGGACCCTCTGACGCCTGAGCGAGTAACGGTTTGAGAAAAACCGAGAGAAAAAATGTTTAGGCGGGAAAATCCTAGATGCGAAACTGCTAGCGTTGGTTACGAATGACTTGTCTTTTTTTTTTTTTGGTCAGTCCTACTCTATCTCTCTCGCTCACGATAGAGACTCAAACTTGCGCCCCGCCTCTTACAGGGCGTGAGCGTCGAAACCCACATCTTAACTACCCGACCTCACCCCTATCCCCCGCGAAGGTGGGGATTCGAACTCCCCACCTCCCCATTCTCAAGTGAGAACGGTGGCCACTGAGATAAACCCCCAGTGATTTGTCTGATTTTAGTTCTCACCTTTTTTATTCATAGTAGTCAAACTCTAGCCAACCACCTTTGACCTCTACGTGACATGATAAGCTTTGGGTACAGTCATAAGTTATAAAATAGGAATTGATATTTTACCTGCCCCGTGCAGTTGGTATGTGGGAAATAAGTCATAGCTCAGTAGACGGTCCAGTTTCAATTCGGTCATACTTAATCTTCTGAATTCGGACATCGGAGCTTCGACTTATCAACATGAAATCCTTGCTTTGACTCTATGAAGGTTTTTTTTAAGTTCAGATGAAGTTTGGTGTACTCTTCTACCTCCGAGGGAAAATGACATAAATAGCCCCTAAATTTTAGCTCAATGTGTAATGTGATCCATAAACTTTTAATTTGTTCAATTTGATCTATAAACTTTAACGTAATGTTCAATACTGTTCCTAAAACTTTTAAATTGTTCGATGTTGTCCCTAGAATTTTGACATATGTTCAATTTATCTAGGAGTGCATATAAACTAGATTTCATATAGTCCGGCTGCTAGCATTCTGCTGGCAATGATAGCTCAATCTAATCACGATGACGTAGATATTGGTAACACATGACAAATTGGATAATGAAATCAGAAAGTGTTATCCACAAACTAGGATGATCACATTATCGTCGGCATATACTACACTTTCCCTTCTTCTACAAAAAATAAACAAAAGCATTTTCTCTGCTGCCACCATCGCCATAGCCATGAACAAGAGTGGCGTTTTCTCAAATGGAAATGCTGTATGGAACTCCCTTTCCGGTCACGCCTGGCTCGGAGAACGGCTTCAACAGCTCATACGGCACGACCCCAGCTCCGTTCCGATTCTTCAACTTTGGGTCAGCGTTCCTCCCATCGATGATGCCCTCAAGCTCCTTCAGCCTCCCGCTGAACCTCTCGAACGCCGCATTTATCAACGGCTCCTCCTTCCATGCCGGTTCAGGAGCTTGTCCTAGGTACTCCTCATCCGGCGAGTGGTTTGACAACACATCGAGGATTGCCATCACCTTCGTGGCCTGGATCTGCGAGGGGAAGCACGTGAGGAGCGTGACCTCAGGCTTGTTCCAGAAGATCTTGAGCGTTTCTTCTGTTGGATCCTCGACGGGCATCTTGGTTCGGGCGATGGTGGGCCGGCTCGGGAAGTAGCCAGCGTAGGTGTACTGGCCGAAGTTGACGGCAGCGTGGTGGCCGGAGGCGACCCAGACGATGGTGGTGATAATGTGGATGAGGTCGGACGGTGTCTTGAGGTCAGGCCACCCGGGGGAGTCTTTCTTGTCGCGGTGGCCGACAGTCCGTATCTCGGTCCACCAAGATTGGAGCTCCTGGTCCGACGCAACACGGCTCGGGTCGGGGTAGTAGTGGCTGACGTAGTCGGCGACCCACTCCTTGATGGTGGCCCACAAGAGGAGGCCGTCGTTAGCGAACGGGTAGTCCTCGATCGCTAGCTTGAGGCCGTGTGGTGCCGTCGGGTCCTCCACTGCCAATCCCCTGGCAAGAATTGACACGATTAGCAAAGCACGACAAGTGCAAAGGATGCAGTAATCATATGGCCAACTTATTCTAAATGCGAAAAAAAAGAGGTATGCAACTAATCAATTGACGTGCGATACCTGCTCATCAAGTCATTGGGCAAGGCTTGTAAGTCGAATTGCCACTGCTTGTCATAGGCGACGGAGCTGAGCTCCATGGAGTACTTGCCGGGGGAGAAGGAACTCTCGATGATGCCCTCGCCATTGATGAGAAACCCGCGAGCCAGCGCGTTGATCTCCATCGTGTACCGGAAGTGCGGGTGCAACAACTTGTAGATCGGATGCATTGCGCTCAGTTGTCGGTTGGCGGCTATTATGTAGGGCTCCGTGGCGCAATGAGTCCGCAACCTGCGACGAAGGAAACCGAATGAACATCCATTGCACCACCAGCATTTAGAAGTGATGACCGGCTTGTTTAGTTACCAGTGGCTGACGAGCTGGTGGTATCCGGAGTCATGGGCAAGGACATGAGCCTTGGCGAGCCGCCAGAGCCACTTGCCAGTGGAGTGCCACGACGGGGTGAACACCTCCTTCCATTGTGGCTTCCCGTCATTGGTCGGTGGCCGTGTGAGCTCGATGGCAAGGGGCTTCAACGTCCCGTCGGGGGTCAAGAAGAAGAGGGTCCTCGACCCGTACAGGGTCGTCCCCTTGAGCTGCCTCACTTTGTTCACGTACGGTAGGAAAAGGTCGTGGTAGTCCAGCATGAACAGCTTCTTTTGCTTCACGGCCTGCACAATGTTGAATTGGACCGAACCGACCCGAAAAGGTGTGATTCGGGTGGAACTTCATTAATTTTTGGTTGGTTTGATTTACGTTTATGCTCGATTTTAAAGCATGGATAGGTTGTGTGAGGCGATACTTCATCGAGGGAGTTTCCCCATACCTCGTCGACGGTCATAAAGCCTTTAATTTCCCGTTCGATGATCTCTGTCGTGATTGCTGATTCGGGCCGACCATAGATCTTAGGATCGAGCTTGCTCTTCAAGGGCCACTCCTGAGAATACAATTTAACACCACTTATTTATTAATTTTCTAGGAAAATTTATCATCATGGATTCAAATTAATTGCATGTGAGCAGATTATATAGTTGGGTGTATGATATATATATATAATTATTACCGTGACTAATTGGATCGTGTAGGGGTTAATTCCCGCTAGGGTCTGACGAGCAAACTCATCGTCACTAAACCAAAAAAATCTGTCTCCTGCACGGTGAAACAACTCGGCTAATTGTTATGCATCAGAAATCATGGAGAGAGGGAGAAGGAAAGAGTTTGCTTACGTTCCATGGTTTCGGGGGTTTCGAAGCGCAAGACATCTTCGGCGGCATCGGTGACCGCCTTGACGAGCCGAGGTATGAGGTCCTTGAAGAAGCCTTGCTTCTGCAACGGGGGCAAGTTGACGCCTTCGTTGAAGAGCTCATCGATGGAGGTGAAGAAGGGGAACCCCAGGTCGGCGTCGACTATCGCTGTCTCGAGCGATGGCACCAGCGCGTGCACCACTGAGTACACTGTTTTCGCCGAGAACGTCAGTTCCTTTATCGTCGAGAACTCTTCGTCTCGAGGCACATATATGCTCGAGCTCCTCGATTCAGACTGTTGATCTGCTTGACATTATGTGTGAATGTTTAACACTAGCTAACGGTACACTGAGCTTGTAAACTATCAGCTGAAGAAACGTACAGTTATAATTAATTGATAGAAATTATGAATGACGGATGTTTTTGTGACTATGGTTTCGCGAGAGAATAATACCAAAGTTCCTTCCCCAATTTTTTATCAATTTTTTGGACTCCCTCTCTCTCGATAAAAAAAAATATACGAATTGGCATTCACCACGTCAGCTTCTCATCAAGAGTAGGAAGAGACAAAGGAATTTCACCGGACGACAGGTTATTATGGAGTGCATTTCACGTCCAAAAAGAACTTTATTCAAATCATACATGTGGACGACGAGAAAAATCATGCGAATGGACCTTGTTCAAATCTGAAGTTGTGTTAAGTTATTCATTATTATGAAGTGATAACAATAATGTATCGACTTAACATAGATTTGACAAACGGATGAGTTAAGTCGGATCACAAATGGTCCAACCAAATTGACTAATTAACCCGTTTATAACCATTTTATTCGTAATGTAAATTTCTCGACCCAATATTTACCCGACCTGACTCATATTGCTAAAACACTTTCATATTTCACTCAATCTAGGAAAACTTATTTCTTGTGATTTTTTTAAAAAAATTATATTGTTAAAACACTTAAGGGCAATGCAAATCTAGTGGACAATATTTATGATTTTTTTAAAGTTTGAATTTTTTTATGTTTTATGTATTTTTTTTTCTGTTTTCTTTTCTTTCTTTTCCTTTTTTTTCTTTCTAATTTCGGCAGGAAATAAAATAAAAAATTATTAAAAACTCAGAAAATTAAAAAATAAAAATAAAAATGATATGTTTGTGATTCACTTAATGTTAGGTAACACATTTATGACCCATTTCAAACCCATTGAGTTTTTAGGTAACCCATATATAACTCACACCATTAAAAATAAGTTAAAATATGGGTTCTAAACTCATTTTGCCACCTCTACTCACCGGTCTTGCACGGAGGGCGCCCTGTCCGACATCGTCTGGGGTACGGAAACTCTTTGCTACCGAGCACAGGTCTCTTCTTATCCGCACCGCTGTCCGGATTTCCAAGATCGTTGTAGACATCGTAGTCATATATCCTCTCATACGACTTCCTCTCGCCTTGGCCATTCCCTCGTAGGATCACCAGCTCCTCCTCTCTGAGTCTCCTCAGCCCGCTCGGTGTTTCCGTCGGCAAATAGCACTGCCACCACAAGCAGGCGCAACATTGAAAACGAAAACAATCAAGCTCCAAGTTGAACCTATCTAAACACTACTCAATAATTCAGATAGTAGTCATCGACTCTCTCTCTAATTAATTTTCTTATTTGACTGAATTTCTTTCTCAAGTTTAGGGTATCGGGCACCTGCCACACAAGCTGTCTTTGATTTTCCTTCTTAAGAAAGGACGCTGCGGGGGGGCGAGAGAGTTGAAAGACTTGTATGAATGTAGACGCTGTTCGTTCACGTGCTTGGTGGTCTCGAGTCTCAACTCAAAGAAGTAACACCAGCTTTCATCTGTACTGTGAATCCTAAAAGCTGTCTTTGATTTTCCCCTTAAAAAGGACACTGGGGTCCGGAGAAATTAAAAGACTTACATGAATGTAGACGCTTTTCGTTCACGCGCATGGTACGTTAGTTTCACCGGTCCTTGCTGTAGGGTCATTTCAAGAACTTTACCAATGGTCATAATGATGTTGGTTTTCATTTGAACCCCATTTGTTTCTTGTCTAAGTTAAAATTCTACCTCCTATGACGCCTTGAGATAACTTTGATGTTACCTGTTTAGTACTGTTGGCGATTACAACTAATTAAATGCGATTAAAGCTGCATTTCATGACACGTAAGATAATTGATTCACTCGCTCTCTGCACAAGTACTCTCTTTTTTGACAATCCTCTCCTCCTTAAGTGCCTTCAAGCGCGTCAAAACAGTATCATACTTAATAGTAAGCAGTTTCCAATTTTCAAGTATCACATATGTATACTATCTATTCAAGTCATAATCCTAAATGGTCCTGATCTTTTCTTATATGCAATATAACCTCAGGAAAAATGATGAGAAAAACCCTAGATAGGAAACTATGTAGCTATGGGTATGATCTAACCTTATTGGTGAAAAAGACCCTCTTTTGTGGGTTATCGAATTTGGAGTGAACCCATGAGTTGCATGTGATGCTAAGAGGACCACCCACGAACCCATCAAGGACGATGTCCTTGAGGTGCATCTCCTTGTGGTGCTCATTCTCCACGAAAATAGCCCCGACCTCCCCGAAATCCTCTTCGACCTTGAAATCACATTCATACGTCACCTCATCCTTGTTCTGGCTCTTCTTGTGCGCGTACCCTTTGATTGTCCCCTTCTCTTGTCTCGTCTCTGTCAACAAAGTTCAGAAAATCAGGACTGTGTTTAAATCTTCAACGTCGTGGATACAAGAGATTGATACTTTGAATAGCATAACAGGATCGAAATCATAGTTGGCTCTCGCACATCAGGGGACGGCTAGGGTTTGGTGTTAGGAAGCTGTAATTAAGCCACGAATGTATATGGGAGCGAATCTCTAACAAAAGATCGTCGACTTGGGGGCTCAGAGCTGACTATTTTTTCGAAGAGAAAATGTTCGATTTCGAGGGATCGCTTTCGGCTTGACTATTGGCATTCGGCTGCGGTTTTTGGGTTTATTTCATCTTCGAGGGACCATTCTAGAGTTTTTTACCCCGAACACGTGTGATGTTCGATTCACTCTGCAAAAATCTAGGAAATGTCGCTCCCTTCTTGTCCGAGATGCTCTCTAATTAAAGCAGGCTAGGACCATCTCTCTCTCTCTCTCTCTCTCTCTCTCTCTCTCTCTCTCTCAAATGGCAGATCATGGCTTAGAATCCAAGATTGGGTTGGACCATGATAAATATGGGCAAAAATCAATCTGATGTTGTAGAGTGCGGTACTAGAAAATATGGTTTTTTTTTTCATGGTAAAGATTCTGATCTCTAACTCTGAGATGTGTGTACCTACCGAACAATGACTTATTTCTTTATATGTATGTAGTTCAAACATGCGGACAGATTAAGTGGCTGATTTTCTCGTTGCAACACAGACAATTACTTTATAGAAAAAATGTAATTAGCTTGTCGCGCCATGTTTTGCAAGACACTTGTTGTATTCGATACTTTTTGCAACTTTAGAGAAAAGATCAGCAGAACGGGATGTTTAGAGAATTAGTCAATAACATTTTGACCATTGGTCAATTAAGTTCTTAACGTTTTACGTTGGTCCATTAAGATCTTAACATTTAAAAAAATAAAAATGTGCAACCAAGACCTAATTAAAGGTTTCTGGTGTTGGAAATCGTACTTGTCTTCCACTAGCCTCTGTTCTAATGCCACGCGGTCACGGATTTGGGAGTCATGAAAAGTTTCCAGCGTTGAAATTACGTTGATGGTAAGCTCAGGACTCGATTGAACATATTTTAAAATGTTAAGAACTTAATTAACCAAACATAAAACACAAAGGGCTAAATTCACAAATGACTAAAATGTTAATGAATAATTTTGTATTTATTCCCTAAGTGAACATCATATTATATCATAGATTGAAAATCTGTATACATATAGTAAAGCAATTTGCTTGATAACTGGAAAAACTTCTCCAAATCATAGATTAATCGTAGTTCAAGATTTTCTATATATACACTCTAGTAATGTGGCTTAATAACCAGAAAAGAAGACCTCTATTAATATATTATTTCTCACATATAGTACTAATTTCGATAACATGCATCAGATCTTTCAATACAATTATCTGACATTTTCCCTAGACCTGAAAAAAGGTATTTTACTCTTACAAAAATTGTTAAAAATACATATATGATTCAAAAATCTCTATCTTTGCTCTTTGAAAAATTTCAAATGCTTCGCCTAAAATGAAAGACAAATTATGAACATCGCAAAATTTCTAACAAACGGTCTGAATCAAAACCTGCGTAATTCTACCCCAACTTTCAAGTTGCCTTAACCAGTTCAAGTTTAGAACTGAATGCTCAATACTTACTGGGGTCGAGCTCTGCACTAACAAGCTCCAAGAGGAGCGTTTTCCCCACCAAATCAGTAATGTCATCAAGCCCCCGGCTTATCCCGATTTCCGAGAACAGCCCACCAGTGCTCGGTTTCACGGTCACCACCGCTTTAACCGACAGCGACTTCTCGGTGGCGTTCGGGCTCGCTACCGCCTTGATCTTTCTCGAGGCAAGCCCCAATCGAGCGCTTCTACGGCTCTTTCGGAGCTCAGGCGCGGACAGTACTGGTAACATCGCGATCCCGCCATTGCCTTGGAAAAATGGCTTGCTTAAGGGAAACAAGGCTGGGAGGGCGGATCGGGATTGATGGAGCTGTGGCTTCAGCATGATGATGGTGGTGATGATCTTTCTGGTGCGTTCTTGGAGAGATGTGAAAGAAAAGTAGTGTTATTGAAACTTTCGTAGGATGGGGTTTTGGAGAGTTGGCCTAGTGGTTTTTATAGAGGGAGAGGCAGAAGAAAAACAGGGTCTCTTGTGATTCTTGTTTTGGGCTTTCTTTTGCCGCAAATGCAGGAGCATGGGACGTGAAAATGAAATCGGAAATGGAACAAGAGGAGGAGATAAGACGGTAAGCAGTCTTGTCATCTTAGTGAAATAGACTTTGTAGGATCTGCAGTGCAAAGATATTTCAGAGGCTAGAAAAAAATCTTGTTATCTTAGTGAAATAGACTTTACAGGATCTGCAGTGCAAAGATATTTCAAAGGCTAGAAAAAAACCAATCATTAATATCACAAAAAATTTTAAAATCGACATATTTATAATAAATTTATTTAAAATTAAAATTTTTACTATCAAAAATTTTATATTAATATATTTGTGATAAATTTACCTTCCGTTAATTTCTGTTGATTAGATTAATAACATAAAAAATCGTAAATTGTTACATTTGTGACAAAAGGAAGGTAAATCCCAAAATAGTACACTCGTTAACGGCCACATGTCACCCAACTCAGTAATTTGATGGTAAAATTTAACGAAAACTAATTGAGAGTAAAATTATTACAAATATACTAGTTTGAGATTTTTGGTGATAAAAAAATTAATTATATGTACCAATTTGAATTTTTTTCGTGATATTAACCTAAAAACTTAAAAAGTATATGTGATGAAAGAGACTGTTTTGGACCAACCTGGAAAATTTGAGATATACTTGACCCGACGTTAATCTTCTACCGCTTAAATCATAGGGGTATGTGTCTTCTTTTGTTTGGAAGAGACTCATAATCTTAGAAAATCGCACGTCTTGCGTTTTGCTAGATGTGGATCTTTGATGTGAGAGCTACCAGGTTGTTGAATTATTGCTTGATCATCTTCGACTATTGATTATCTTGACATTACATGTTCTTATGCTTACTAAACGTGTTGTGCATTCGTTGTCATGTCTTCGACTATGTGTTATCTTGACACTACTCAGATAAAGTTTTGTCTTCTCACCGATTGAGACGTATTTGTAAGTTATATTAGGAAAGTCCTATATTGAAATAGTGTGGAGCAATTAATATGTCATAATTAACTCATAACTTATTGATTTAAGTTTTTTAGTAATAGTGGGTTGAACTATATATATTGACGGATTCATACTTGATCTCCTTGAATGAAGGTATCGGATTTTTACTGCGCACTCTTAATAGATGGCATCGAAGCCAATGGCTAATTGGTAGCCCACTCCAATGGGTGTCGATATTTGGTGAATAAATCTTGTGGCCAACGAGGTTTTTAGTCAGAGGTGGACGTTGTAGTATAGCAACACGATCCCAATGGGAATATCATGTTGATACAAAAAGAATACACCCGAATTAAGGGGAACATGTTTAACAATAAACTCACATGTGAAGGGGGAGATTTGTTGAAATCCACAGGTGAGTTGTGTTAGAAAAAATTATACATCGGTGAATTAGTGTGTTGTATTGTGAAGCAGCTAATTTATCCTAGTTAGCCCATTATCCATTAGTTTGAACTTTTAGGTGAAGGTGGATGAAACTGAATATGTTGACAAGTGCTAACTTAGACTCCCTTTTAGCGATCTCTCATATGAAGGTATAGAACTTTTTGCCATGTGCTCCCATCATCACCCTCCCAAATCTAGGTTTTTTTGCCACATATTGTTCTATCTCGGTCTTTCTTTAAGAATCTTAGACATTCTTTTGCACAAATTCGTGATATGGATAGGGTTAGGGTCAAACTAATCGACTGGCTCTACATGTGACCTGCATAAACAAGTGTAGGGAAAAGTATCATAAAAGTCCTAAACCTTTTGTATTTGTGTCAATTCAGTCCTAAATTTTTTTTTATGCCAATTCAATCCTAAACCTTTTGCATCTGTGCCAATTTAATTCTAAACCTTTTTTTAGTGCCGACTCAGTCATCAATCTTTTACATTTATGCCAATTCAATCCTAAACTTTTTTGTTTTTGTGCCAATTCAGTCCTTCCAGCTAATTTTGGTTGGATTTTGCTAACGTGGACACCGACCGACCACCGGCACCGACATGGACAGCTTTTAATAATATTTTAATATTTTTTTAAAAAAATGCATTTATTTTTTTTGCGGCCTCCGGCGAGGGCTCGATCCTCGTCGGCAATTGGGCAAAGCCCGACCTCACCGAATCTGAAGAGGTTGAGCCTCGCCCAGCCATGGTGAGGGCAAGCCTCGCTGGCCTTTGGCCTCTAGCCAATCACCGATTCGGCGACCAGCTGGAGGAAGGAGGGAGGGAGGGGAAAAAAATAAATAAATAATAATAAAATATATTAAAATATTATTAAAAGTTATCCACATCAGCGCGGTGACCAGCCGGCATCCACGTCAGCAAAATCCAACCAAAATTTGCTGGAAAGACTGAATTGGCATAAAGACAAAAGTTTAGGACTGAATTGACAGCAATGTAAAAGGTTTAAGATTGAATTGGTATACAAAAAAAGGTTTAGGACTAAATTAACACAAATGCTAAAGGTTTATGACTGAATTGGCATCAACAAAAGATTTAGGAATAAATTGACATAAATACTAAAGGTTTAGGACTTTTTTGACATTTTTTCCAACAAGTGCATATCCATTATTTGATGTTCATAATTCAACGACACGGCCACTTGCAACACCACGGTGGACAATCTTTGAAGAAAGTTAAAGGCCGTTTCCAACTTATGGAAATTGACCTCAAAGTCAAACCTTTTAATCTGTACAATTTTCAGCTTTTTAATTTTGTGGGAATCATGTAAATTCATCATTAACATGTTTATCATGCAGGCGTGATTACTCAGATGACAACTTTTTAATATTAAAAGTATGTTGGAAAGGAAAAAAGGTTAGTCAAACGTGCGATTTAGTAAGTCAAAAAGATATGAGTAGTTTTATTATTTTTATATAAAAAAAACTAACTATTCACATCAACGACAATGGACGCAGGACTTGTTGAAAAAAGTTACATACATAACTGTTGTATGTATTTGATATTTATTCTTAGCAAATTTATAGTGGCTACATATCATGTGACCCTTTTTTCTAAGTATCACCATTGGCATGAGTAGTTTTTTTGTAGGGGATTGATACCACGAAAAATCCTAAACTAGTACATTAGTGACAAATTTACTCTAAACTATTTTTTTATCATAAAAAATCTCAAATTGAAACACGCATGATATATTTATCCTCCATTAGCTTCCGTTAAATATTGCTGTTAATTATTGGCACACCTGGATCAATTAACTGGTTAATACTACAAAAAACCCTAAACTGATATACCTGTGATAAATTTACTCTAAATTTATATATTTATAATAAATTTACCTCAAACTAATTTTTGGGTCACCAAAAATTTCAAACCGGTATACGCTCGACACATTTACCTTCTATTAGCTTCTAACAAATTTTACCTTATGGTCTCCGTTAGCTTCCATCAAATTGTCACGTGTAAAATTATGGTCTCACCCACGCAATCAAGTGCCTCGAAGTAAGTTCATGCCAACCATTTCGGTAAAATTTAACGGTAAAATTTGACTATATGTGAATGCCTTTTTGTAAATGATTTAACTAATTGATTAGATAATTGGTTAATGGTATTCGATATGTTATGTGCTTTTTTCCTGTAAATTTGTCTATGGTGATATTGTAAAGGACTCCTTTCCTAAAGAGTGCAAATCCGTGGGACAGTTCCCACTTGGTTATATTGTTCCTTTGGGCCCCTAAGATTACCAGCTGCAGCTCTTATACCTCGCTCGAGTTATCTATGCTCATTTTTGTTAGGTTTTTTCCTTGCACCTGTGGCTTCAGATCATGTAGCCCACCTTAAAGTCCAAATGCGCAACTCCTCAAACTAGCAATTTACTGTCCTAAATCTACATCTTTTGTGCTTCTTCTCGTGAGTATATATGGTCTTTCTTTACAAATATCGTGGCCCGTGAAGATGAGGTATCCACACAAGCATGTGGCGTTCTTCTCACAGGGAATACCAAAGAGGTTCATGAGAAAATATGGAAAATTGCCAAAAAAATTCTAAATCTATTGCAATTATGCAAATTCGATCATAAACTTTTTTTTTCTAATTGAGTTCTAAATTTTTTACATTTGTACCAATTCAATTTATCTTGCCGATTTTGGCCGGTCGGCACTGACGTAGACGCTAGTCGTCTTATATCTACGTGGCACCAACGACACTGATGTGGATAATTTTTTATAATATTTTAATATATTTCAAAAAAAATTTCATTTTCTTCTTTTCTTTTTCTTTTTTTTTCTTCCCTTCTTCTTCGTCTTATAACCGGTCGCCGGACCTCAACAACCAGCCAAAGGTGAGGATTGCCGGGGGGTGAGCCTCGCCATAACCGGGCAAGACTTGACCTTGCAAGATCTAGCGAGGCCGTGCCTCGCCTAGTCCTCTAGTGAGGTCGCGGCCTTGACCCAACGGTCTCTAGCAAGTGCTCAAGCCTCGCTAGTGGTTGGGCAAGGGATGACTCGCCCATGACCGGTTAGGCTCGACCCTTGCCAAATACGGTAAGGCTACGCTTGTGGCCTCTAGCGAGGGAGCCCTCGCAAGGTTGTGCCTCGCCTAGCCAATGTGAGGCTCGTCCGAGGCTGGCAAGACCTCGCGTGTCCTTGTCTCCGGCCGATCGCCGAACCTCGGCGATCGACTAGAGGAAGAAGAAGTTGGGAAGAAAAAGAAAAGAAAAAAAGAATAAATAATTCAAAAATATTAAAATGTTATTAAAAATTATCCATGTAAGCGTCGACGGTGCTACGTAGAACAGCTAGTGTCCATATCGGCCGGCTAGCCAAAGTTGGCTACATAGACTGAATTGGCACAAATACAAAAGATTTAGGACTCAATTAAAAAAAAAAATTAGACTGAATTGGCATAGTTGCGATAGGTTTAGGACTTTTTTGTTAATCTTCCCTGAGAAAATATGGTGAAGATCTTCCAGTGTCATGTGGAATTGGAAAAATGTGATGAGATGGTTTTGTTATCAAATGGTTGGAATGAATTTGCAAAGCATTACTCTATTTGTGAGGGCCAATTTTTGGTCATCAAATCTAAAGGGGACTTCATTTTCCATGTAATCGTATTTGATAAAACCCCATCTAAGATAGAATATCAATCAATGAATGCCGATGTGAGGAACCGAGCCTCCTCAGCAATCGTGGGTTTGTCTCGCTGAAAGTGGAAGATGCCGGCGATTTCTGTGTATGTTTCGGTCGAGCTTGAAGTCTTGGGGGATGAATTGCATTCACCCAAGTGTCCTTGGCTTTGTAAGGCAATGGAATTCGATAGGGTTTGTGAAGTTCATGGCAGTTCTTATGTACTTTCATCAGCACAAACCTGCTTCAGAGGCACATGATTATGCGGGTGAGACCATAATTTTCCTTGTGAAAATTTGACGGAAATTAACGGAGATCATTAATATTAAATTTTGACGGAAGTGACGAAGAGTACTAGTTTGAGATTTTCAGTGACCTATAAATTTAATTTGGGTAAACTTATCACAAATGTATCAATTTAAGATAAATTTGTCACAGATATACTAATTTGGGATTTTTTGTGGTATTAACCGGTTAATTGATCCACGTGGCATCCAAATCAGTAATTTAACGGCAATATTTAATGAAAACTAACGGATGATAAATATGTCACGCGTATATCAATTTGGGATTTTAGATGATGAAAATATTAATTTGAGGTAAATTATCATTAGTGTACCAGTTTAGAATTTTTCGTGGTATTAATTCTTTTATTTTAATCGAGTACCTAACTATTCATATCAAGGTAATGGATGGAGGATATGCAGAAAAAAAAGTCATGCAAGTTGTGTACCCTTTGTCAACCCAATGAGGATGGGCATTTATTGCACTTGTCATGTAACGTTTTTCTCTATACATCCCACATTCATTGCCGTTGGTATGAGTGAGGGCGAGCCTAAATGTTTTTTTTTTATTTTAATGCCTGAATTTAAATAAAAATGCGTGGACCAAACTCGCCTGGGCTAGGACCTAGCCCAATTTTTTTTATCTAAAAATTTAAAATAGGTTTGTCATTAATTTTCGGTCTCAAAATTCACTTTTTTCTATACGTTTTATTTTTAAACTTATTTATGACTTTTAAAGTGTTTCGAGTACAAATAATGTATTTTAGTATTAATTATTTTCCAAACTTATGCTGTATATTTTTAATTTCTAAAGAATAGTTCCGGTCGGTCTTAGGCCATTTCGAACTGGAGAATCTAAAGCCCGGACCACCCCCCCCAAAAAAAAATTTTAAAAAAAAAAGAAGAGAGAAGCTCGAAATCTCAGCCCAAGCATATTCGGGCACATACAGGCTGGTTTAAGCTTTCAGGCTCCCACTCTTTCTTGCTCACCCTAGATATGAGCAAGTAATTACTTGCACACAACAAATTACTCGTGACTCGACATTAAGTGGATCATGTACTTCTCTAACTTTGGTCAAATGGGATCCTCCACCTTCCAAGTGGATTAAACTGAATATGGATGAGGCATATATACGTAATCCATGATTTGTCGGTGCATGGCGTTTAAGAAACTAATGGGGTGACTAGCACGGCAACTTTGCTGTATTTGTAGGAATATGTTCGTCAACACAAGCAGAATTATGAGCTTTGTGGTTGGGACTCAACCTTGTAGAACAACTTAATTTTCATAAAATCATGATTGAGATTGACTCTAAAGTCATCATTGATCTTGTTAGTTCAGAGCTTACAATTAATAATGCTAGCCATGCTTAGCAAAGATATTAGAAGACTGTTGTGCTCTCACTTTGAATTCACAGTGCAACATAATTTTCGGAAAAGAAGTCGCGCTGCTGACTAACTTGCTAATCTTGGAAACGATAAGCGCTTGGATATTAATTTCTTTTCATTACCTCCTACAGAGTTACTTCATATTTTATTAGGTGATAAAATAGGGATAGTAAATTTATAATGTTAAATTTTTGTTTTAGCTTTAGCCATTTTTCATACCCAAAAAAATTACTTCTAACATCATGAATGAATGAAGGATGTATAGAAAAAAGTTTGCGAGACCACCATAACTAACTTATCTATAAAGGTCAAATTACTTAAGAAATGACACCATATTTTACATTTATCTTGTGACAATTAAATCATAAATTTTTGTGCGAAATTTCAATGTTATTGAATTTACACCGTATGTCCTTAGCACTAACGATTAAATGATACTTAACCTTTAATTCTTATGCGAATAATTCCTGAATAGAAAATGCGTCAATTATACAAAAGTCGAGCGTCTTTGGATTTTCTAATTTCGGACGGTGAATCACGTGCTTCCAATGCAAACGTGAACCATACAAATGAAATCTAGGAGTTCAGAGAGCTCACGCAAATTTAAACATCAATCACCTTCGATACTTGGAACTATTCACTAAATGCTGGAGCTTACGTGGAGGACCGACCTAATGGAAAATCGATACTTGGTGCGAACCCAATCGAGATCATCCCTAGAATTGGGCTCACGTACCCCATTTTTTCCCATACGCTTTTATTGCCGATAGAAACGATACGATAGCTTCTCCGCTTTTTTTTTTGTATAATTTTTCATCTTCCCTCCTCGTCTTATCTTTATTTTGTTTTGATATGATTGTGATAGGACCCGCACTTTCCGGTCCATACACAAGATTCGGGCTGACAACATTGCACCAAGCCTGTTTGCACGACAGGAATGCCCCACGAGGTAAAACACGAATTACCGAGAGAAAATTTGAACCTGATATGACACAACACACTCGATTTTGTACGAATTAACGTATTTTCATTGTAATTCAATTATTTGGCAAGTAGAATCAAAGTTATTACGTGTCGACACGAACACAAGATACATCGATGCATTACAAATAAGAAAAATACCATCAAAAACTCCAAATTATATCAGTTGTGACAGATTTACCCTGAAATTTTTTTGTAACGCAAAAAACCCTAAATTATGTCACTTGTGATAAATTTAACCCGAACTTTTTTTGTGACATAAAAAATCTCAAATTATACTACTTGTGACACATTTACCCCGCAATGCTTTGGTCTATGGGTATTTTTATCTTTTTTCCCTTTTTTTTCCTTCTCTCTTCCCTTCGCCGGCCATGACGGAGGGAAGCCGACGAGGGGCCTCGCCAGTGCTGGGCGAGGGCTGCCCTCACCGGCATCGGGCGAGGGCTGCCCTCACCGGCATCGGGCGAGGGTTGCCCTCGCTTGCCCAAGCGAGGGCGACCCTCGCCGGCATCGGGCGAGAGTCGCTCTCGCCCGACGCCGACAATGGTCGCCCCCGCCAAATTCGGCGAGGGCCACCCTCTCCTAGGCGGGCAAGGCCGCCCTCGCCCGACTCCGACTCAGGCGAGGGTTGCCCTTGCCAGATCCGGTGAGGGCAGCCCTCTCCCAGCACCGACAAGGGCCCTCGCCAGCTTCCCTCTGCCATAGCCGGTGAAGCGAAGAGAGAAGGAAAAAGACAAAAATGCCCATGGGGTAAATGTGTCACAAGTAGTATAGTTTGAGGATTTTCGTATCACAAAATAAGTTCAAGGTAAATTTGTCATAAGTAACATAGTTTAGGGTTTTTTGTGTCACAAAAAAAAGTTTAGGGTAAATCTGTCACAAGTGGCATAGTTTAGGGTTTTTAATGGTATTTTCCCTTACAAATAAGAGTAAACTTTTTAGGTCCAATCACATTAAATTTTTGAACAATAAGAGTTTTTTGAGAATCTTCTTTCTACTCTTCTATGAATTTCTGATATGTAATAAATGATGAAATACTGGTTTGATATTTTTTTTATCTTCCTAAGAAGGTTACTAAGATTAAACCTCTCTTATGGAAAGGTGATAATTCTAGTGCTAAAGGGGTAAATTTGA
Organism: Syzygium aqueum; assembly: GCA_031216185.1. Taxonomy (NCBI): domain Eukaryota; kingdom Viridiplantae; phylum Streptophyta; class Magnoliopsida; order Myrtales; family Myrtaceae; genus Syzygium; species Syzygium aqueum. The sequence goes on from CM062240.1 coordinate 5,564,897, forward strand.
AAGGAGGAGGTCTTGGCCTTAAATTGATTGAATGCTGGCTAAAGTTAGACAAAAAGTAGTTGGCTAAAATCTCAACATGTCCTTTGGAATCAGGAGGCTCTATAAATGCGCGAGTTGCACATGGCTTATAGGCTGATTTAATAAACCATGCGGATGATATCATTTCAATCATTAATTATATGAGCTTCGTCATGGGGCCCATGTGCAAAGGTTGAGATAATAGCTCGATTTTACATTCTATGAATCGTGCAATATTTATCAGAGCAAATAATGTTAGGACACTCGCTAAAGGTTAGTCAGAGCGTTCGAAAAGAAAGAGAAAATTAAAATCTAGTATGACATGAAAAAATTGGGAGATTCCCGTCGAATTGTACCAAAGTTTAGCACACAATGGTCTATATTTCGACCACTACTTTAAAAGGTCGAAAATCAAATACTTTTGAACAATGCTTTTATGCCTTAACTCTGTGCACAGGAAGCCAGATCGAGTTATAGTTTGACGGGTGCGACTTAAACTCTTGCAAGCGTTATCGTTGCTTGTAAATAGGAAGGAGATTTTTAGAGAGCGAAAATCCACAAATGAAAGGAAAACCGTTACGAATCCTTTGGATGAAACTTTCTAACATATTTCAATCGTGCCCTCGGCTTCTAAGGCCAAACAACAATAAAAATGAACTCATGTTTTTCAACCTCCATCGACTCTCGGCCCCGATTGCATCAGGAAGGTCTTGGGAGATTTCTATATGAGATAAAAACCATGTGCGAAACAATAGTAATCGCATCAAAAGCTGAAAGAAAGTCGATGGAATGGACCCGCGGTCATCAAACCAGTACAGAGACTGGAGACATCATGCATGCGTGGGACCATCGAAACGTATGGTTTTCAAGACGATATTGGTGGATTTCACGCACGACGTTGAAAAGCGACTGCGGCCCAGATGTACAGCGTCGGAGCACTACCGTCCATGCTTAGTAAACGACGAAAACATGGTGATTGGTGTCCGAATAAGAAAAGATCTGTAATGCACGCCTGCGACAAAACGAGTCCTGTGCAAGCTGCAAAAACGCTGGACAAAGTCAAGGGCTTTGGAAAGATGTGTGGAAGAGAAAATTAAAGGAACAATATCCGCTGATGACAATAAAACCTAGCAAAGATTGAACATGTGAAAAACCGAGCCATCGTCGCGGTCGAGCCTGCTTGATCTTGGATCGACCCGGATCCAAGGTCGACCCTTGATCTGAGGCTCGGGCTCAATCCGAACTCAGGTCTCGGCTTGTCCGCGCCACGCCTTCCGTCATTAGCTTGTCGATAGCGTGATTAGGCAGTTGAACGGAGGAGAAGTGGGGAGAGGGGCCTCGTGACCGTCGGATCGTGTTTGCAAGATAAAGCACGTCGTCCATTCCGTATAGGGACAGTAAGGGGTATTGTACGTGAGAACGGTACCCCTACCCCTTATCAAACAAGTAAATTCAACCGTGAATAATTTTCTTGCGTATTGACGGTGAAAGTCATTGTTTCCATAAAATTGAATGGGAAAATGCTAGAAGCACTAAGAAATTACACCAAAATTCACTTTCTAATTGATATAGCAATATTTGGGGAAAGTACCAAAAAATTCATAAACCTATTGTATTGGTACCAATTCAGTCATAAATCTTTCAATTGGACCAATTTAGTCCTAAACCTTTTCACATTGGTACCAATTTAGTCCATTCTGCCAATTTAGGCAAGAAATCCCTGAAGTGAATGCCGGTAGTTTTACGTAGCACCGCCACCGCTGACGTGGACAAATTTGATAATTTTTTAATAAAATTTTAGAATTTTTTAATGTTTTTCTTTATTTATTTTTCTTTTTTTTTTTTTCTCTTTCCAGAGCTAGTCGGTCGGCGACCTCATCACCCGACCATCGCTAGCCACGGGTTGGTCTGGATGAGGGTTGCCGGCCCTCACCTGTGGGCGGTGATGGTCGGCCGGCGAGGTCGTCGGGCAACTAGTTCTGGAAACAGAAAAAAAAGAGAAAAAAATCTGAAAAAACATTGAAACAATCTAAAAAAATTATAAAATTTGTTCATGTCAGTGCCGGTGGTCTTAGGCAGTGCCATGTAGGACCGCCGGCGTCTACATCAACGATTTCATGCCTAAATTGATATCAATGTGAAAATGTTTATGACTAAATTAGTTCAATTGAAAAGTTTATGACTGAATTGATACCAATGTAATGAATTTAGGACTTTTTTGATATTTTTCCCATCAATATTCAAAATATCCAAACGAAGAATCATCACATCACTTAATAAAAACAACTTTAGTGAAATATTCAATACATGTATCATTGATCGGTCCGAATCACAAAGTTACATATGATGGCATGAACTTATTTGGTTCGATGGAAAAATGACATTTACCATCTATTCGTACTACTTTTCACATGGCATCTTTTCAGTACGATGTTTCTAATAATTCAAAACTCAATTTCCATCATCTCATTTTCCAGTGAAAATTCCAAAAAGCGAAAATAAAAATAAATGAAAAGATAAGCCTCGAGCCAAAGAAAGACGCGCATAATTAATGATGAAGAAGAAGAAACTAAAACGACAAGACACACCCATCGTGAGTTTCTTCGAAAGGACTGCAACGTGAGGACCATTTGTGCAAAGTTCTTTTGGACCACGCACATTCAACCCACGATGTAAAGGAGAAATCCAATGTGAAATTAGGGTTTGCTGTCCCCTTTCAGATGAAGGGCAATGCCAAAAGCACACGGGCCATCCACGAGATAAGATCAAGCATGGGTCTTCATCCTTTAGGTGTCTCGTTGTTCGCTATAAACAAGGTATAGAATATTAGAAACATCCTTCTTCACCTTGTTGAGCATCAGAAACGTGGCAACAACTTGATTTGATAGAAAAATTTTTTGAAAGTGAAACAATCGCAACTCGTGCAAAAAAAAGAAAAGGATAGATAGAATTTTCTGACTCAATATATTTCACTCGGATTTCACTCTCATAAAAAAATTATAAGACTCCCCCATTTAAAGAAAAGTTACATGACCCTTATCTTTCCTAAAATATAACTAGAAGAATATCTCACAATATCTTATCTTATCTCTTAATATCTAACCATATCTTTTAATATCTCAACATATATCTGAAAAAATAATTATTTCACTTAAAAACACGAAAAATCAAAATATGAAAATACGGACAGACTCAAAAAATGAAACAAGTATCAACAAATTTGATTTAATTTCTAACACTCCCCCTTAAAAACCAAATTCTCTTCCATCGATCATTCCAAGCAGGCTCTTGAACTTTCGAAAAGCATCGATCTTGAGAAGTTTAGTAAAAATATCTGCTACTTGATCTCCGGTCTTTACATGCAATACTTCAACTTCGTTCTCTTTAACCTGTTCTCGGATGAAGTAATATCGAACATCGATATGTTTACTTCGTTCATGAAAAACTGGATTTTTTGCCAAAGCAATAGCAGAAACATTATCAACAAAAATCTCCGTTGCTTTCTTCTACTTCATAAGAATATCTTTGAGTAGTCTTCTCAACCATATTGCATGACAAAACACATGAAGATGCAGCTACATATTCAGCTTCACATGTCGACAGAGTAATACTTGGTTGCTTCTTTGATGACCACGTGAAAGCAGTGTCGCACAAGAAAATACAAATCCTATGGTGCTTTTTCGATTGTTGATATCTCCATCATAATCACTATTCGAATAAGCTCTAAGTTTGAAAGATTCAGAGCAATAATAGTGTAAGCCATGAGAAATAGTACCTTTGATGTACCGAAGTATTCTCTTTGCAGCTTTAAGATGAAATGATTTCGGCTTTTCCACGTATCGACTCACAATTCCAACACTATACATAATATCCGGTCTCGTGCATGTCAAGTACCTCAAACTCCCAATCAAGCTTCTATAATATGTCGAATCAACATTGGCACCATCATCAAACTTCGAAAGCTTGGTTTCGCACTCCATTGGTGTATTGACCGGCATACAATTCTTCATATTGAATTTTTCAAGGATATTTTCTGCATATCATTTTTGAGAAATAAAAATCCCATCGGCACTTTGCTTCACTTCGATACCAAGGAAATAATTCATGAGATCATTATCGGTCATCTCAAATTCTTTCACCATCGATTCCTTAAAAGCATCAATCATCGCGAAATTATTTCCTGTAAAGACAAGATCATCAACATATAAATAGGCGAGGAGAATGCTACCTTTTTCCTACTTCAAATAGAGTGCATACTTGTATGGACATTGAGAGAATTCATTTGCCTTGAAATATGTATCAATTCTGGAATTCCATGCGCTCGGTGCTTGTTTAAGCCTATATAGAGCTTTCTTCAACCTTAGCACTTTGTTTTCGTGACCTTTCACAACAAACCCCTTGAGTTGTTCGACATAAATTTCTTCTTCAAGGATGCCATTCAAGAATGATGATTTGACATCCATTTGATAAATCTGCCAATTATTTTGAGTAGCAATGGAAATAATCAATCTAATAGTTTCCATGCGGATGACAGGGGCAAAAACTTCATCATAGTCGATTCCGGCTTTTTGCTTGTGCCCCTTCGCGACTAATCTAGCCTTGTATCTTGTCACTTCACCTTTCTCATTCTTCTTGGCCTTGTACACACATTTAACACCAATCAATTTCTTGTTCTTCGGAAGATTAGCAAGCTTCCATGTTTGATTTTTCTCAATGGTTTCAATTTATTCATTCATGGCTTTTTTCTACTTTTCTTCTTTGGCCGCATCATCATAAGCAAGTGGTTCATAATCTGCAAGAAGACATATAAGATGAAGCTCTTCGGTAGCTTCGTAAATTTCAGACAATCTTCTTGATCTTAGCACTAACAGTTCATCGACACTATTTGAAGGGGATGGTGTTGATGAACTTGAAGAAGATGTTGAAGAAGATGGTGAAGGTTGATCCTTTAACTACGTTTGATCGGAATCACTACGAATATTCGCTTCTTCTTTTAGATTTTCTTCCCACATTCCATCTTCATCGAACTTGACATCTCTACTTACATACACTTTCAAAGTGTTAGGGTCAAATAATCGATAGGCTTTGGATGATGAATCATACTCGATAAAGATGAGTTTTTTGCTCTTGTCTTCAAGTTTCGATCTTTTTTGGTCCGGGACATGAGCATACGCAATGCTCTCAAAAATTCTCAAGTGCGAAACACTTGATGTTCTCCCGATCCATGCCTTTTATGGAGTTACGCCTTCAAGTCCATGTGTGTGACATTTATTTTAAAGATAGATGGCACACAAAACAGCTTCAGCCCAAAGTTCTTTGGATAAATTTTTGCTCTTCAACATGCTTCGAACCATATCAAGAATGGTTCTATTTTTCCGTTCAGCCACACCGTTTTGTTGAGGAGAATACAGGGCCGTCAAGAAACGCCGAATACCATGATTTTCACGGAATTTGTTGCATATGGCTGAGGTGAACTCTTCACCACGAACAGTCCTCAAAGCTTTGATAAAATAGCCACTTTCCTTTTCAGTTAAGTTCTTGAATTGTTTGAAAGTATCAAGCACTTCTGTCTTTTCTTTCAAAAAATACACCCAAGTTTTCCGAGTAAAATCATCAATAAAAGTAACAAAATATCGATGATTACCATATGAGTGAGGATTGATCGGGCCACACAAATCAAAATGAATCAACTCAAGCGGCTTCTTCGCTCGATAAGTCGCCTCTTTCGGAAAGCTAGTTTTGGAATGTTTGCCGATAACACACCCTTCACATAATTGATCGGGATGATCAATATGTGGTAAGTCATAAATCATCTTCTTGCGAGAAAGCAAATTGAGTCTGCCAAAATTGAGATGGCCGAACCTCAAATGCCACAACCATGAAGGATCATTTACGCACGCCTTTAGACATCGAGACGTTTCACTCTTTATATTAAGAATAAGCATCCTGTTATTTGACATCTTCACATTTGTAATCAGTTTATTATTTCGATCTCTCAACGTAAGATTAAGATCTCTCATATGAACAGTATAACCTTTCTCCAGAAGTTGTCCTAAACTCAAGATATTGCTTGACATTTTTGGAACATAATAAACATTGGTAATAAACTGACGTGCACCATTCTTTATGCGAATCAAAATTGTACATTTTCTTTCAACAAGAATTCTAGAGTTATCACTGAATGAGACAGTCCCTTTAATTGTCTCATCTAACTCGGCAAATATCTCCTTTCTCCCACACATGTGATTGCTTGCGTCTATATCCAAATACTACGTGTTGTTTTGACCTTCTTCATATTCTTTGAATGCCAATAACAGAACTTGATCCAACCCGTCTGGGTGGCATCGACGGTGCGGGCACTCTTCCTCTCGCAAAAGGTTGAGTGTTCGAATCCCGGGCGCCGCAGGGTGACTTACCCGGTGGCACGTGTGTGATGGCTAGCACGTGTCGCCCTCAGGGTTTACCTCCCGACTGTCGGCCGTGCGGGGGTTCCCTAGGTTACTAAAATAAAAAAATAAAAAAAAAAAACAAAACTTGATCAGCATCATTCACCAAGTTCGCCTTTTCGTTTGCTCTGCTACTTTCTTTGTTCCAGCAGTTAGAAGCATAATGGTCAAATTTATTACAATGATAACATCGGATTTTAGATTTATCATACCATTGACTTGTCGAGTTCTTTCCTCTTCCATGAACACCTCTTTGGTACTGGTATCCTCCATCACTTCGAGCAGGATCTCCTCTGCTTCATCTACGACCTCTTTCTCGAAAGTGACCTTGGCCACGACCTCGATCACGATCTTGACTTGTCCCTCGATTTTGTATGGGATCTTTTCTTTGCTCTTTCTCATCTCGAATGGTCAATTACGTCTGGAGAACTTCCTCCACCGGTTCAATCTTTTTCTTTCTAAACCTTTCTTCATGGGCTTATAATGAATCCATAAGTTCATCGACCGTCATGGCATCCAAGTCTTTGGATTCTTCAATTGCAACCGCAATATAATCATACTTTTTGTCTAAGGACCGAAGTATTTTCTCGACAACACGAACATTAGAAACGTCTTCTCCATTTCTTTTCATCTGATTAACAATTGCCAAAATTCTCGTGAAATAATTAGCAATTGATTCTGATTCTTTCATATGAATTATCTTGAATTCGCCTCTCAAGGTTTGAAGGCGAATCTTTTGAACTTTCTGAACTCCTTGATGTGTGTTTTGAAGAATCTCCCATGCCTCTTTGGCGGTAGTGGCGTTCAGAACTTTTTCGAACATGGAATCATCTAACGTTTGATAGATGATCGATAGGGCATATTGATCTTTCGTTCGAACCTTCTTCAAGGCATTCCTCTGGTTCTGGTTCAACGTGGCTTGATCCTCTGACTCATCATAGCCAGTGTTAACAAATTCCCACACACCGTAGGCACCGAGTAGAGCTTTCATTCTAACAACTCAGTTACCATAATTTTCTTTAGTAAGATGAGGTATTGAAGAGGAAACTGATTGTTCGTTGAGGCCATGATCACGAACAGTAAGCTCTGATACCAATTTGTTGAGCGTTAGAGACGCGGCAACAACTTGATTTGATGGAAGAAATTTTTGAAGGTGAAACAATCGCAACTCGCACAAAGAAAAGAAAAGGATAGATAGAATTTTCTGACTCAATATATTTCACTCGGATTTCACTCTCGTAAAAAAATTACAAGACTCCCCTATTTAAAGAAAAGTTAAATGACTCTTATCTTTCCGAAAATATAACTAGAAATGATATCTCACAATATCTTATTTTATCTTTTAATATCTAACCATATCTCTTAATATCTCACCATATATCTGAAAAAATAATTATTTCACTTAAAAACACGAAAAATCAAAATATGAAAATACAGACAGACTGAAAAAAGGAAACAAGTATCAATAAATTTGGTTTAATTTTTAACACACCTGTGCTCTCATTTTCTCAACTGTGCAGCAGTACGGTGGCCAACGCCATCATCGCCCGCACATGGTGAGTCCTTTCACTTTGTTTCCTTTTGCCGGAGAAGCTCGGTGAGTTATATCAGCTCGGTAAGCACTTACATTACCCTAATCTGTCGATGTGATTTCTTCTTTGATATTGATTACCCAATTGGCCATCATTGCATATTATTTTAAGGGTTAATATTATGAAAAACTCCAAACTGGTACATCTGTAATAAATTTACCTCAAATTATTTTTTTATCACAAAAAATCCTAAACTGGTACATCTGTGACAATTTTACCCCGAACTATTTTTTTGACCATAAAAAACCCCATACTGGTCTACTTGTGACAATTTTACCCCTGAACTAATTTTTTGGCCACCAAAAACCCTAAACTGGTACATCTGTGATAAATATACCCTTCGTTAGTTTCCGTTAAATTTTATTGTCAAATTACTAAGTTTAATGACATGTGATAATTGACATATGTACTGATTTTGGGTTTTACCTTTTGTTTGTCACAAGCTTACCAATTTGTGATTTTTTGTGATATTAATATAATTTAACGGACACTAACAGAGGGTAAATTTGTCACAAATGTATCAGTTTGGAGTTTTTAGTGGTCAAAAAATTAGTTTGGGAGTAAAATTATCATATGTGTACCAGTGTGGGGTTTTTGGTGGTCAAGAAATAGTTCGGGGTAAAATTGTCGCAATTTTACCAGTTTGAGATTTTTTGTGGTCAAAAAAATAGTTCGGGGTAAATTTGTCACAGGTGTACCAGTTTGGGGTTTTTTGTGGTTAAAAAAATAATTCGGGGTAAAATTGTCACATGTGTACCAGTTTAGGATTTTTTGTGGTATTAACCCTTATTTTAATTTTGTTTTTCTAATTTTTGAGCGCATGTTTGCTTTTAGTTATCGAATGGATGACACAATATTCGGATGAATTTGCGGTCGGAAACCGTATCCATGCTCCGCGGCTAGTCTGCGCCGCGAACCGAAATATCTGAGGAGATCTTTTTAGAATGAAAGAAGTTAGTATTAATATCATTATTACTTCATTACAATATTGCACGAGGAATGGAAGAAAACAACGCAAGCGCATTAAAAAAGAATGCAAACAGACCCTATTGATCAAAATGTAAATTGAAAATACCAAGACATTGTGTAAAATTTATTTAGCGATTGCCCCTTTGCTTCTTGACGTATCAATTTACAATTTTTCTTTTTCGATCATCTTGTCTTAACCATGAATTATTTTTAATAAATGGGAAAATAGCTTTAATGGTGCATAGAACCTGCACATTTTTAGAACCACATTTTCATCCTAAACATACTTTTCCCGGTTAATGAACCTTAAAGTTTAGCCTAAGTCAAGTCACTATTTCTTTTCTCCTGATCTAAATCTGAGAGCTCTCTTCTCTCGGTCTAATTTTATATTTGAGAGTTTGAATTCTCCTGATTTAGTTCTAGATCTAAGAGTTTTTTTTCTCCTGATTTAGTTCTAGAAGTTTAATAATGTTTTTGAGGATTCGATATCCCGTGCTCTATCCGTGTACAGGTCCTCTGCCTCTCATTTTAATGATGATCGTGAGAGCTTTGGCCTCTAGTTGAACCACACAGATTTGCTCTTCCAAAAGTTAGATCTGTATTTTTTCAACCCATTTTAGTTGTCTCCATATGACGATGGTGTAAAGAAAGCCGAATCTAGACGTACACCACCAATAGGCAATGCAGTCATTATTGGAGAAGGACTTTTTGGCGTGTGTTCATCACTGATGATGATACGAAATCCAGTGATCGGCCGCCGATTATTTTGCTTGACTAATTCGTTTTTATGGAATGAGTATATGCTTAACTCTGCTAGTGCTCTATCGATCCTCCTTATTTTCTGGATTTGGTTTTGTCTTCTTGTATTTTAGGCTTTGCTTTGCGTCGATTTTCTTTGCCATTAAAGTCAATGTACTTATCATGTATCTTTTTGAGCAATGAATACAATTTTCTTTCGACAAAAAAATAAAGTCACTATTTTGGGAAAAAAAACCATTCTACGAGATTTCTTCTAGCTTCATCGTGCATCACATCATAAGTCGGAATCTCCACGGATGTTCACGGTCGTGACGAAATTCCGACCTCGGATTTGCTAAACTCTTCATCGTTGTCGGCCCATTAAGGGCTTTGCTTCGCGAATTTTTGGGCCGATGTCGAAACCAGCCCCGTACCTAGCAATGGTCCTCGATAGCATTCCTGTCTCTGTCAGCCATCGTCTGAACATTCTTTTTAAACTGTCAAAAACAAATGTAATTGCCCATCAAAGGAGAGATTTGACAAATGGTGTCTCACGAAGTTGACTATTCCACCATTCATCGTAACTCTCTCTCGCTCTCTCTATGTATGTGGAATGTTCTCCTTGACAGTATGATTTCGTGGGAGTCACCAAACATGCGCGCGACGCACACCAAATCTGGTTTCGATGAAAATTTCAATTTGTCTTGCCCAACCCAACTTGCCTTCGGTAGTGCGACAAATGAAGTTTGCATATTCATACTATTCATCAGTGCTATCGACTGACCGTCAAGGTATTTGGCCTGGTAGTAGAAGATTCACCGGTCTTTCGACAGGTCATGAGTTCGATTTACGTTGTGAACGAAATTCCGAAACAGCCGATGTTGTGCTGCCTAATCGCGGCATATCTCGTGCCGAGAGACTTCCTGCCTACCGGCGTTTTAGTGGGGCTATAGTAAGGGGCTGGCCAATCTTGAACATTTGGGTCATGAATTATGCAGCATAGTATTTTGTATCGAGGGTAAGACCGTTATGGTAAATACCCGCACGGAGATCACTAGCGTTGGCAGCACCTCTCTGTCCTTTGATTGCAGACCTTTTCCATGGTAGGACATAGCATGCCTCTTTTGACCTAGTGGCCCTTTCACTTTCGCCTAAGCTTATATCGTGATCAAGATTAGCCCTTTATGATAATTCCCATTTCGATCATATGCTTCTGTACCGTGAAGTCGCTTTCGCGGCAACCTAAATTTCCTCACTTTCGGCTGTTTATTCGATGCGAATATATCCATGCTCGCCTTAGAAGATCTAAGCGTATGCTACGAGATATGCCAGATTTGCGTTGTGAACGCCAATTCTAATCCCAACTATGTAATATTTTATTACCCTAGCAATTTTGGTATATAAGCATCACTGTCACAAAATGATCTGCTGTTATTAAAATAAGATTCAAAAGGCAAACAAGTTGGTGCTGTGCTTCTCCTTCGAAATTGTCGGTTCTCCAAAGCCAAAGGATACCATTTGCCCCATTGTTTTGGCTTACTGGTTGTATTTGTTCACTCTAGCTCGACCTGCGGGGAGCATATTCCATCTGTCACTATTCATTGCTGGCCTTTTACTGTTGGCTGCCGCAAATCGGCTTCCGACACGCAGCACGTCTTGTCCGGTGCTGCAAATCTCGACCTTTGTTTTGGGCGGACTTTTCGGGCAAAATGTCTAGACGAAGGAAACGAAGGCTGGAAAGGATTCTCCGTGATCAAGTTTGTAGCATCTGTATCGTTGAAATCAACCCAATTATTGTTATGATTTTTTTTATATTCACTAGAATGTGCTATTCTTCTAGCTAGTTACGGATGGTTTGATGGGTATTTGTCATTACACTCGAGTTTGATAGATTTCATCATTTGTGTTTTTAGGGTTTTTCCTTCTTAATCGAATTATAGCCTAAGTGCCAATTGGAGATTGTTCATTGTGCCTACCTTGGCATGGCTCCTTATAGTTGACTTCTGTTCACCACATCGTTTTGAAGAAGCTCGATTGATTATATATTTTTGAATGCGTCATGTAGCGAGTGGCGTCATAAACTTTTCATTCCTGCTTAAAGGTAGTTTCCGTCCTAAACGCAGCAACCACCACTCAGCAGGGGCGGGCGAGGCCGACCCTGGTGAGGCTCGAACTCTCCAGCAACTGGCGAGGTCCACCTCGCCCAGCAACGGCGAGGTCGAATCTCGATAGGGGCAGGCGAGGCCGACCTAGGCAAGGACGAGCCCTCGCCAGATTTGGCGAGGCTCAAACTCGCCGGCAACTAGCGAGGCCTCGCTAGCAACTGGCGAGGTCGAGCCTCGCCAGCGGCCAGTGGGGCCTACCTCGCGCGACCAGAGGTTGAAAATAAAGATGAGAAAAAAAAAGGAAAAAGACAAGGAAAGGAAAAAAGAAAAGAAAAGAAAAATTAATAAAAAAAATTTGAAAAAATAAAAATAATATTAAAAATTATCACGTCAGCATTGGCCGGTCGTCCGGCGTCCGCGTCAGCGCTGGCCGGATGGACTAAATTGACACAAATGCGAAAGGTTTAGGACTGAATTGGCGTAAAAAAAATTTAGAATTGAATTGATAAATTACAATAGGTTTAAGACTGTTTTGGTAATTTTTCTAAATAATAATGATAGCCAGACACGGAGAAATCAGTTCCACCGTGGATGAATTATCATTGACTCATATCCATTCAAGAGGTTCGAAGGAATATGAGAAGATCATAACTTCATCATATCTGAAACGTTTCAAGCGTGACCTCTAGCACAATAATTTTTCACTATAATATAACCATACCATAAAGTTTCGTCTTTTATACCATTCATACGGATCTTGTCATTTGAGAAGAAACATGATGACTTGATTAACGGTCATCAACCGCCAAAAACTGCCCAAAAGGCCTTTGCCGCCAAAACTACCGGCACTAGTTTACATGCGAGAATCATGTTTCACCTTTGAAGGAGCAAGCGACCAAAACAGATCCCTGTTCGGGCACGACCCATTTGCCGAATTCGCATATTTAACACGTTGCCGATCGCCTCGAAACCGATCAAGGCTCTTTCTTCTTATTCGTGCGAGTGATTATGCGACGCAAGGTTCCTGCAGAGCACAGATGGGGGAATATCTTGCGCCCCGGCTGGGAGATCCTTCGGAGTTGCCGAAGAGAGTGGTTGATTCCAAAGCGTTGGCTTTGGTCTGAAAGAAAGTTCTGGTTCTTGTCGTTTTCTTGTTGGACTGATGTGGCATCTGGACTGGTTAAATTCGAGCGTGAGTTCAGCGTTTCTGGTGTGTGGAAGAACAGCCGCTGCTGTCGCTGACGCTGTGGATTTTTCTCTTCGAGGGATATGACTCGCCATTTGGCAACGTATTTCGCACTCTTGGGTTAGTCCACCAACTGATGTTGAGCCTTTCTGCATTGTTCTTGTTTTCGGTTTTTGAATTATTGTGTCCCTGCCACAAACTTTGACACCCTGGGAGAGACAGAGAAAGAGAGAATTTTCAGTTATCCAGAGCTTTCTGGATGTGGGTGAAGATATATGTTCATGTGCTATAGAAGTATTTGATAATTTTCAACAGTGAGATTCGTGCGTCGCCACCTTAATGTCTGAGTAATGAGTTGTGTAGAGATGGTTGAAAAGGAATGCATCGTGCTTTGCCGGGTGAAAAAGAATTTGTTACGCTTCGATGGGTCTCTTGAGTATTCGGTCTCCTCACTTCCACTGACGATGGCATTACAGGGTGAGGTACGGAAACAGCATCAAGTTGTCACGGCACGAGTCTCCGGTGCGAGTTTTGATCTATCATCACCCTAAGGTTCGATACAGCTGAGCTTCATTTTCGTGGTTGTGGAAACAGTGTCGGTAATGTGATTCTTGGGTGTGGTACTGGCATTCTGGGGCTATTGTCCTTTTGACTAAAGACGGCATTTTCCAAATTCAAAGTTGTTCCCGAAGGCATCTTTTGGATCCTTCCACTTTGCAATCTCATTTCTGTTGCAAGTCTAGATGTTAAATCTAAGAACAGAGCTTATTCTTCAAGCATCCTATACTAAGCACTTTTCTATAACATAGAGAGACTATCAGAAGGTATCGTTTGGTTTTGGCTGTGATCCATTTGTAGATCAGAACAAACTATCGTACATTTCTTATCTGTTGAAGTCGACTGAATCAGATTTTAGTTCAGCAGATATCAGCATAAGTAATGGTAGGCTACAAGATTTCAGGAAGAACTTTATAATGCATATCCGGATCTTCTTAGGTGTTAAAAATGTGTTAAGCACTTGTCTGCCATTGCTGACTGTGGTTGATGATTTGGAGCTTTGCTTTAAACGCTGCTGATTTCTGTCAACACTCGATTTTTCTTTACACTTCTTTCTTCTGTCTTGAATGGAGTTCTGAGCTGTATTATGTCCTTGCTTTTTAGCAGTATAGACAAGAAGGCATAGTTTAGGATTTATTTTTTCCCCTTTTTTTTCCAATTTGTCCTTTGGGTGTACAGCAATATGAACCTTCTTATTTGTGTTGCACTTAGGGGAAGTGGTAATGCAAACAATATAAGTAGACTCAGTTTGGTGTGATTGATCCCAACAGGTGTTGATAGTGTGCGACAACATCAAATATGGACTCCCAAAAATCAGTAGAAGATCAGTTTTCCAAGTTGCATCCGTGCTTGCCAATGGATACCAGAGTCGGGATAATTGGAGGGGGTCCAAGTGGAATATCAGCTGCCTATGCACTAGCGAGGCTCGGTTATAGAGACATCACTGTTATAGAGAAGCACAATTCTGTCGGAGGCATGTGTGAATCAGTAGAAATTGAAGGTACCAAAGAGAAGGGTGTCTTATTTTCTTCTTGGCTGTCCACCTTTACTAACATCTTTTGATCGTCCGTACAGAAAAGGTTTATGATTTGGGTGGTCAAGTTCTTGCGGCTAATAGCGCGCCAGTCATTTTTCACTTGGCAAAAGAATCTGGGACTGAATTAGAGGAAATGGACCTCCACAAACTAGCACTCATTGACAGTTTTACTGGGGAGTATCATGATATTAATGTTGCGGAAGATTATATGTCTCTAGTCCCGCTCACCTTAGAAATCCAGGTACCCTTCTTTTAGTAATGCAGAGAAGTGTCCATTTGCACTAGTAACTGTTGGTTTTGGCTGTTGCTACATTTTCATTTAGTCGGCTTTTCATGTCATGTGCAGGATAAGGCAAAGGATTCGAATTGTATAGGCATCCATGCAGTCAGTGACATTGCATCAGACTTAACCCCAGCATATCTGGAAGCTCATGGAATCAAAAGTGTTCCCAAGTCTGTCCAATATGGATACACCGCATCAGGGTATGGATTTGTCCAAGACATGCCTTATGCTTACCTTCATGAGTTCACTCGCACTAGCATGGCTGGAAAAATCCGACGTATGAAAGGTGGATATATGAGCCTTTGGAAGAAAATCAGCGAGTCTCTTCTGATAAAAGTGTGCTGTAATACTGTGGTACAAGCAGTCAGACGCAACAGTTCAGGTGTTAATGTTGATATCACCAATTCTAGAGGAGAAACTGAGCATAAGGAATTTGATAAGATAATCATCTCAGGTGCATTCCCCTTCAAGAATTCGAGAACGTACAGATCACCTCCGTCTTCTGCAGGTTTGTCGAGTATTTTACTCCCCTCTAATAGTTGTCTTTTGTTTGGAGGGATTTCATAAACATGCTGTCACTGCAGAAGCTGAGACCGGATTGTTGGATGTGAGCGACCTTGAAAGGGAGCTTTTCAGCAAAGTGCAAACAATAGATTATTACACCACTGTCTTGACGATTAAGGGGCTTGAACGCATCCCTGTTGGCTTTTATTATTTGGGCGAATACATGGACGACCCTTCAACAATCGGACATCCGGTTGCAATGCAAAGATTTTATGCTGACACCAATATCTTCTTGTTCTGGTCCTACGGCGACTCTGTGAATATTAGGGGATCTAACGTCATTGATCTCGCAATTGAAGTAGTTAAAAAAATGGGTGGACAAGTTGAGAAGGTCGTTCTGCAGAGGCGTTTCAAGTACTTTCCTCATGTAGGCAGCGAAGGTATGTTAAACAACGCATACCCAGGTGATTCGTGGGAGCCACAAGCTCAAGTACAAAACTTTTTGTAACTTTCTCTGTGATTTGATGCAGATATGAAGGACGGATTTTATGAGAGAGTAGAATCTGAACTTCAGGGTCACCGAAACACATATTACGTAGGAGGTCTTTTTGCTTTCGAGCTTACAGAAAGAAATTCATCTTATGCCATGGCTCTAATCTGCAAGCACTTTGCCAGTGCAAATTCCCTCCCGACATTTCCTTATGTGAAGGTGAGTCAGCTCACTAGATCTATGATTACTGATAACGGAAAGAGTATTACTGCAGCTATGATTTACTGCTGTATACTTTTTTTGTGCAGAGTTTGTTCACGTTGCAACTGGACCAAGAAGAGACCAGACTTAAAACATTGAGTGAAGCATGTGGAGTCGATTTCCCCAACCTCCCCACACTTGATAGCTATTTAAAGCACTGGGCTGCTCAAGAAATTACTCAAAACAAGTCTCTCTATACTTGGATCAATGAAGAAGGGGCAGTGGTGTGCCAGAGGACATATGGAGAGCTTGACTCCAATGCTTCTTGTATTGCTCGTAAGCTCTTGACAAGCCAGAAACCTACTATCAAGCCAGGTGACAGGGTTTTACTTGTCCATGTTCCAGGTCTGGACTTCGTTGATGCATTTTTTGGTTGTTTAAGAGCCAGCGTCATACCCGTTCCAGTACTTCCACCTGATCCATTGCAAAGAGGTGGACAGGCACTTATGAAGATTGAGAACATTGCTAAGTCATGCAATGCGGTGGCCATTCTGTCAACCGTTGGCTATCATGCTGCAGTTAGGGCAGGGTCAGTAAAGAATCTGTTCTCTTTCACCAAAAAAACTGCGAAAAGCACAGCTCAGTGGCCTAATCTTCCATGGCTGCACACAGATTCTTGGATCAAAAGCTCTAAGGTCTTGCCTGCTCTAAACGTTGCCATTCAATCAGAATCTCACCCGGATGATCTGTGCTTTTTGCAATTTACATCGGGTTCAACTGGTGATGCTAAGGGTGTTATGATAACACATGGTGGACTCATTCATAACGTCAAATTGATGCGCAGGAGATACCAAAGCACTTCAAACACTGTGCTGGTAAGTTGGCTTCCTCAGTACCATGACATGGGTTTGATTGGAGGACTTTTTACAGCAATGGTTTGTGGCGGATCAGCAATCCTTTTTTCTCCATTGACGTTTATCAAGAATCCTCTCCTGTGGCTTCAAACGATCAGCGATTACAAGGGCACACACAGTGCAGGACCCAATTTTGCCTTTGAGCTAGTAATTCGAAGATTAGAAGCAGACAAGGCCAAGGCGCTCGATTATGATCTCTCTTCCATGATTTTTTTCATGGTAGCTGCTGAACCAGTGAGGCAGAAAACGCTCAAAAGATTTATTGAGCTCACTCGTCCCTTTGGCCTTTCTCAGGAGGTGATGGCTCCAGGCTACGGCTTGGCAGAAAATTGTGTCTTTGTCAGCTGTGCATATGGCAAAAAGAAGCCTATCTTGGTAGATTGGCAGGGAAGAATTTGCTGTGGATACGTGGATCCCGATGATGCAGATGTTGATATAAGAATTGTTGATGCAGATTTAGAGGTTGATGAAGATGGGAAGGAAGGAGAGATATGGATTAGTAGTCCGAGTGCTGGAATTGGGTACTGGGGCAAGGAAGAACTTAGCGAGAAAACTTTCAGAAACAAGCTTCAGAAGTACCCTGGAAGAAAGTACACAAGAACTGGAGACTTGGGACGGGTAATCCAGGGTAACTTGTTCATCACAGGAAGAATCAAGGATCTCATTATTGTAGCTGGGAGAAACATTTACTCGGCAGATGTTGAGAAGTCGGTTGAGAGCTCATCTGAGCTTCTACGCCCTGGTTGCTGTGCCGTCATCGGTGTTCCTGAAGATGTCCTATCAGCAAAAGGCATTTCACTTTCGGATGCTTCTGACCAGGTTGGCTTGGTTGTGATTGCAGAGTTAAAAGACGGTAAACCTGTCGACAAGGACATCATAAAGCAAATTGAATCCCGCGTGGTGGAAGAACATGGGGTAACTGTCGCCTCTGTCAAGTTGATTAGGCCTAGAACCATGAGCAAGACAACCTCAGGGAAGATCAAGAGGTTCGAATGCCTCAAGCAGTTTATTGATGGAACTCTCAACATAGTTCCAGATCCAATTGTGACAAAGAGATCACTGACCAGATCTTTTACCACTGGGACGTGTAGGGAGGGAAACACTCCTCGATCTCACCTTGCTAAAAGTTCTCTACCACCAAGCCCAAAATTAAGCGGTAGAGATATTGTGGAGTTTCTGAAGCAGCTAGTCAGTGAACAGACAGGAATCGCAATCAAGAACATTTCAGCCACGGAAAGCCTTGTGTCCTATGGCATTGATTCGATAGGCGTGGTCAGAGCTGCTCAAAAGCTTTCGGATTTTCTTGGAGTCCCAGTTGGAGCTGTAGACATATTCACTGCAACCTGCATAGCAGACTTGGCAAGCTTTGCCGAGAATTTGTTAAGGAAGTCTCAACCCCATCTAGTCACCACCCAATCCAACCATCCAGAGCCAGAAATCCTCACTGCTGACTTCTCTATGGAAATTTCCAGACTTCACTGCTGGCGTATCTGGTCCTTCCAACTTCTTGCTCTTCTCTATGTCTCTTTCATTCTGGTTTTCCCTGCTTATTTATCAGTTTCCACTTTTCAAAATATGGTTTCGGCCATCCAAACACTGATTCATGGACTTCCCTGGTTGCATCATACAAGTGTCGTGCTTCTTGCACCTCTTTCCTGGATCCTCTGTATTGCCTTGACCAGCATATCCATTGCCTTGTTCGGTAATTCTTTCCTACGCATAAATTACGCCCTGACTCCTGAAGTATCTGTCTGGTCTGTGGACTTTGTCAAGTGGTGGGCACTTTACAAGGCTCAGGAGGTTTCCTCCAAAGTCCTTGCGGTGCATCTCAGAGGAACGGTGTTCCTTAAACACTGGTTTGAGATGCTTGGAGCAAGGATCGGATCGTCAGTTTTACTAGACACAGTTGACATAACAGACCCTTCTCTGGTTTCAATCGGAGATGGAGCAGTGATTGCAGAAGGTGCTTTGCTTCAAAGTCACGAAGTGCGGAACAGTGTGTTGAGATTCCAGCCAATAAGGATTGGCAGGAATTGCTCAGTTGGCCCTTACGCTGTTGTCCAGAAAGGAAGTGTTTTAGGAGAAGGAGCTGAAGTACGGGCCTTGCAGAAAAGTGAAGGTGGGAAGACCGCCCTTAAGATGGCCGAGGCAGAAAACATACTGAAGGTAAATGCTGTTTTCCTTTTCTTTTGTGATAAGAGGCGCAGGTTTCTTGGTAAAAACTTTAAGCACTTCTGATAGGTGCTTGTTTTATTCATATGAACTCTCTGTTTGTGCTCTACCCATTTTTATATGTTTAATCGGTCCAAAAGTCAGCTCTGAGAGGTAACTATCTTTCTTTCAATAATATAAACAGCCTGATGATAGATTAGATTATAGGTAACTATGACAATTACTTAATTAGAGCACGCAGAGTTGCACTCTCAAGCGAAGTCTGTGCACCAAAATCTATTAATTGCAAAATTTCATTGTGCTCCAAATCAATCAAAATATGCTTTTTACTTATTTGTGTAGTTATATATCTGTTTATGGTTTTCTGGATAGCAAAATCTAACTATAGTCTCTAGTAAGTATTTCTAATAATGCCCTATCTTATCTACTTGCTTAGTAAGAATACTTTCTTTAATTACCTTTTCTTGGTTTTGTTTTCTTGGTAGTGAAATGTATATTGGGGTTACTATTTGCAATGGTGTCAAAAGGGAAAAGGATGTCTGCTTTTTGGTCCGGATAATAAAGGGCATATACTTGCCTTAAGCAATATCTTCCTACAAATAGAGAATTGACTTAATCAATGTGGACAGAGATCAAGAAAAAATTTCCAAACCCTTGATGGAAGCATCCAGTTGAGCTGTCATTGTTTTCCTGACGTTATTTCACAAGGGAGTGGGTGGAAATTTCGCAGTCATCCTACTCTCGAAGTTCCTTTTAGAATTTCCAGAGCATGTGCACTATTGGTTGACTTATTTGTTGGGATGCTCAAAGTTTTGTGTTTTTGTTTTGAGGGTAAATTAGCAGTTAAATGTATGAAAATGAAGGACAAAATAGTCACTCAAACTGTTTGGTTTTTCTTCTTTTTATCAGTATCCTTCGTTGTAATTAATCTAATTTTTTTGGTTTTGGCAGTCGCTCATGAGGTCTCTGATGTCAGAGTTGTATCTGTGACATTAATAAACTGCTGGGAGCATGATGCATGCATCTTTTGTTCCTGTTTTGATTGTGCAATTCAATAATCCGGCATCTACTTTTGCAACATTTCAGGTTTCTCCTGGAACTCCGAAAGAGACCATACAACAGTTCATGGGCATCTACATGGTTGGTTTCCTCAGCTCGTTGTCTGCTGCGGCCCTTTACTTGCTCTACATGAGGCTATCTCAGAAAGTTCCTTCCCTTGAACAGTTGGCTTTTCTTTGCATTTCGGGAGCCTTCCACTGGGTTCCGTTCACCATCGTGGCATACGCCACCATGTTTACGAACGCCCCGCCTAATCCATTTGAGTTTGCCATTTCTTTGGCAATCGCATACTTTGCTCATGGCCTGGTCCTTAGTTTATTGACATCCATCTTTACCCATTTGCTTGCTGGTAAAGAGAAGAAGCAGACTCAAATCAAAACCTGGTTTGGCCACCGACTTGCCATTGCTGGCCACCTCCGTTTTGCAAAGCTTCTTTCTGGAACAGAAGCCTTCTGCGTGTACTTGCGCTTGTTAGGTGCGAAAGTAGGCAGGTATTGTTCCATCAGATCCATCAACCCAATTGCGGATCCAAGGATGGTCTCAATAGGTGCCGGTGTCCATTTAGGTGATTTTAGCAGGATCATCACAGGTTTCTATTCCCGGAGCGGATACATCCAGAGTAATGTTGATGTAAAAGATAATTCAGTTACTGGGAGCCAAAGCCTTATACTTCCCGGCTCTGTAGTCGAAAAGGATGTTATTCTCGGGGCAATTTCAGTTGCTCCAGTGAATTCAGTTCTCCAAAGCGGTGGTGTTTACATGGGGTCTCAAAATCCAGTTATGGTAAAAAACACGATACACGCTTTGGATGACAGGATAGAGGAGATGGATCAGAGATACAAAAAGATAGTTGGTAATTTGGCTGCAAACTTGGCAGCGACGACTCTGAAGGTTAAATCGAGATACTTCCATCGTATTGGTGTTAGCGGGAAGGGATACTTGAAACTCTACGATGACATTCAAGGATTGCCAGAGCACAATATATTCGGCCCTGGAAAGAAGTATACAGTCATTGTCCGCCACAGCAATAGCTTGAGTGCTGATGATGATGCAAGGTTAGATGCGCGAGGAGCGGCACTAAGGATACTCTCGGATGAAAAGGGGGATGATTCTCCACTTCTCGACTTGACTTTGAAGACAGGGAAGGCATTCTATGCCCGCACAATCTCCGATTTCGCAACCTGGCTGGTGTGCGGGCTTGCCGCAAGGGAGGAGCACGTTAAGCGGGCACCGCACGTGCGGGATGCAGTGTGGACCTCCCTCCGTCAAGCTGACTCCTATGTGGATATGCATTACTACTCGAACATCTGTAGGCTCTTCCGCTTTAAGGACGGACAAGAAATGTATGTGAAGTTCAAGTTGAGGCCCTCTGATGACAACGTTGGGGAAGATGCTGGTAAGGTGGAGCCCTTGGGGATCCTTCCGCCTGAAACTGGTGCGATACCGAGGGATGCTAATGACACCCGCCCATTACTTTTCCTAGCTGAAGATTTCCAGAACCGTGTGAACTCTCCGAACGGGGTCTGTTACATATTCCAGCTTCAAGTCAGGCCAATTCCACAAGACGAAGCTGCATGCGACATTGCTCTCGATTGCACGAAACCTTGGGACGAATCGGAGTTTCCCTACATTGATGTTGGGGAGGTCATTATCAATGAAAATCTGACAAAAGAAGGCTCAGAAAGGCTAGAATTTAATCCATTCCTCCGATGCCACGAGGTGGATGTAATCCGGGCGACTTCAAGCAGTCAGAGCGCATCGATCGATCACGGGCGTTCACTAATCTACGAGATCTGCCAGCACCTGAGGAATGGAGATCCTCTTCCCGAGGCATGGAGGGTCTTCCTGGAGCAGTCGGACGTGAAGGTCAACCTCTCTGGGTGTCCAATGGCCGCTTCACTCGAGAGAAAAGACGCTGAGAAAGTGACCCTTTCGAGGCCCTGGTACTTAACCACTTGGGCTGTTTTCGCTCAGCCTCTGCTGCAAACAATACTGCCCTACTTTCTCCTCGGACTAATCATCTACTTCCCCCTGAACTTGCTCCTCCACTGCAAGAACACCATGAACATGCCCGTTCACTGGACGTTCCCCTTCTTCTGGGTGTCAACCGGGATTTTAGCCACATTGGCCTGCGCGGCGGCGAAGTACATCCTGGTGGGAAAGAAGAGAGAGGACGAAACCGTGCATATATGGAGCAGAGGGGTGTTCATGGATACCATATGGCAGGCCATCAGGACCGTGGTCGGGGACTACTTCGTGGAGATGACGACCGGATCGGTGTTGTTCCTGATGTGGATGAAGCTGATGGGGTCGCACATCGAGCTGGACAGCGGGACTTACGTGGACTCCATGGGAGCGGCGCTGAACCCCGAGATGGTGGAGGTCGAGGGAGGCGGGAGCGTGGAGAGGGAGGCTCTGCTGTTCGGGCACGTGTACAACGGGGAAGGCGGGGCGGTGAAGTTCGGCAAGATCATGGTCGGGGAGGGTGGGTTCGTAGGGAGCAGGGCGGTGGCCATGCCCGGAGTGACGGTGGAGAGCGGAGGGAGCTTGAGCGCACTCTCGCTCGCCATGAAGGGAGAGGTCATCAGATCAAGATGATGATGATGATGATGATGAATCAAAGAGGATTTTGCCCGTTGTTACCATACAAAAAGAGATATAAAAGTAGTTCGGATACGTAGAAAGCGGACATTTCCCTGAACGCTGTCCCGCAGCAGTCTCGTGTAATAATAATCTCTAGCGATCTTCGCCGAATAAACACGAGAATAAAAGAACATGCTAATCATGGCATTAACATAAGAGGATCTCGTTTGCTCTCTCTCTCTCGATACACTGAACTTGACCCTCGACTACTCTTACACAGCCACATGCAAGGCCATGCTCCTCCCTTTGTTGAGAAACGAGGACGATGAAGACATATTTTGAGACAATTTTTTCATCTTATTTTTTTTCTCTACCTTCACTTTGTACATATATAGATTTATCATATAAAAAAGGAAAGAATAAACAAGATTACAGTGATTACACTCTCCTACTTTATCTTCAAGTATCTTTGATTGAATCAATTCAAATCAAGGTTAAAGATAAAATCGTATCTTCCCCCTCAAGTTGGTGTTTAGATATCTTGGATGCCCAACTTATCAAGTGAACTGTAAAAGATCCTACTCGATATAG
This sequence comes from Syzygium aqueum, assembly GCA_031216185.1. Taxonomy (NCBI): domain Eukaryota; kingdom Viridiplantae; phylum Streptophyta; class Magnoliopsida; order Myrtales; family Myrtaceae; genus Syzygium; species Syzygium aqueum. Next base: position 5,588,342 of record CM062240.1, read on the forward strand.
CCTTCGTTAGTATATCCGCCAGTTGATCTTTCGATTTTACATACGGAAACCGAACAACTTTGGTATCCAGGTTCTACTTAATGAAATGATAATCTACCTCAATATGTTTGTACGATCATGCTGAACAAGATTATAAGATATATCGATGGCTGCCTTGTTGTCGCAAAACAACTTCATCTCGGACATAGAAGTATAACCGAGTTCTGTCATTAATCTCTTAAGCCATAGAAGTTCGCAAAGACCTTTGTGCATCCCATGAATTCTGCTTTCGCACTTGATAATGCTACAACATTTTGCTTCTTGCTCCTTCAAGTAACTAAGTTTCCTTCGACAAAAGTAAAATATCCTGAAGTTGACCTCCTATCAGATATACTCTCAGCCCAGTCAGCATCCGCAAACCCCTCAATTTCAAGGTGTCCATTCTTCAAAAAATGAATTCCTCTTCCTGGAGCTCCCTTTAAGTAGCGAAGTATTCTTATCACGGCATCCATATGATCTTCACTAGGGGCATGCATAAACTGACTAACAACACTCACAGCATAAGCAATATCAGGTCGAGTATGCGACAGATAAATTAATTTTTCCATCAACCTTTGATACATTTCGTTGTTAGTTGGTATCTAATCTGGATACTCCCAAGTCTATGGTTCTGCATAACTGGAGTGTCTGCGAGCTTACAATCTAGCATCCTCACTTCCGCTAATAAGTCCAACACGTACTTCCTTTGTGAGAGAAATATTTCACCTTTAGATCGTGCCACTTCTATTCCTAAGAAGTACTTCAATCCCCTTAGGTTTTTCATCTCAAATTCTGATGACAGTCTTTCTTGGAGTTTAGAGATTTCCTCTAAATCGTCCCATGTAATAATTAGGGAGAAGAAACAGCAATGGTGCCAAAACTTGTGTACGGAGGCCACTTTGGTGCCAAAACTTTCATTTGGATCGCTTAAGTGCCAAAAGTTGTGAAAAACGATCACTTAACTGCCACTTCGCCGGAAATCCGACGTGGCGTTTTTTTATTAATTTTTCAAGCTGATGTGGCTCGCCGGAGGCTGATGTGGCTTGCCGGAGGTACACGTGGCATTTCTTTTCTTTTTTTTCCTTTTCTTTCTTTTTTCCTTTTTTTTTCTTTTTTTTTCCTTTTCTTTCTTTTTTCCTTTCTTTTTTTTTCTTTTCTTTCTTCTTATTTCCGGTGGCCGGCGTCCGGCCACCGGCGTCCGGCCACCGGCATCCGACCACCGGCCACCGGCGTCCGGCCACCGGAAATAAGAAAAAAGAAAAAAGAAAAGAAAATAATCAGAAAAAAATATTTAAAAAATTGAATTATACACATGGAAATGCCACGTGTCATTAAATTTTAAATATAAAAGTCACGTATTAAATTTGGTCGGAATTTCTCGCCGTTGGCACTTAAGTGATCGTTTTTTCTCCGATTTGGCACTTAAGTAATCGCCGGCGTAAACTTTTGGCACTTAAGTGATCCAAATAAAAGTTTTGGCACTAAAGTGGCCTCCGTACACAAGTTTTAGCATAATTGCTGTTCTTCCCCCGTAATAATCATATCATCAATATAGATAATCAATACAGTTATTTTTTCCTAACAACGCCTTAAGAATAATGTGTGATCTGCACCATTCTGAATGTACCCATATTTCTTCATCGTTGCGCTAAACCGGCCAAACCAAGCACGGGGTGATTGTTTCAACCTAGACAAAGATCGTTCTAGCTTGCAGACCAATCCAGGCCGTGAAGGAAAAGTGTACTCCGGTGGAATATCCATATAAATTTCTTCTTCCAAATCGCCATGAAGGAATGCATTATTGACATCAAATTGATGCAGTGGCCAATCTAGATTCACCACCAAAGACAGTAACACCCGAACAGTGTTAAGTTTTGCTACAAGGGAAAATGTCTCCTGATAGTCTATCCTATATGTCTGCATGTATCCCTTCGCTAGTAGCTGTGCTTTATATCTCTCGACGGAACCATCCTCTTTATACTTAACCGTGAAGACCCATTTGCACCCCACCATCTCCTTCCCTTCAAGTAACTTCATCAACTTCCAAGTCTTATTCTTTTGCAACGCCTCCATTTCCTCCTCCATCACCTGAACCCACTTAGGGTCTTCCAAAGCCTTTTGCATCCCACTCGGGATGTGAATTGAAGATACATTTAACACAAACACCTTTAATGATTCTGATAGTCTTCTCGTCGAAACATAGTTTGCAATAGGGTACTTGGATCTCTTCCCCCCAACATCAGGTGAGTATCAGTCAGGAGGCTTGCCCATATTATGTCTGTCAGGTAACTTATATCCCACAGATATATCAGAATCATCAAGCAAACAAGATGTAGTAGTAGGGAAAATTACCTCATGGATATTCTCAGGAGATGAGTCGGATTTGGGTGTTGAAGAGAGAGGGGGATGTTCTTGTATATTCAGTTCTTGTATATCCATAACTATCGGTTGCAGAGTTTGCTCATTGTCACAATTTCCCACTAGTTGCTTTTCATTTTCTGGCGACATTCTCGCCGGTTGTTGCTCATTTTCGGGTTGCACCTTTTGCGCTTCCTTCTGTCCTCCAAACATGACACCACCAACTTGCCACCAATTCACACTTTCTTCATCTATCTCCCCCTGAAATAAAGAATTAGTGCTCGGATAAAAAAAATCTGACTCAACAAACGTGACATCCATTGTCACATGGGTTCTTTTAGTAGCAGGATGATAGCAGCGACAACCCTTCTGATGTGTACCATATCCCAAGAAAACACATTGAACCACATAGGGATCGAGTTTGATTTGGTGAGTCTTTGAAATATGGACATAAGCAACACACCCGAATACTCGAGGGGAAATAAGCAAGGCGGATGGTAAGGTAGCATGTGTAGACAGCACTTGCAGAGGTGTCTTGAAATCCAATACCTTGGATGGCATTCGGTTTAGGAGGTGAATAGCTGTCGCAACTGTGTTCTCCCAAAAGTGTTTAGGAACATGACCTTTAGTGAGAAGGGCACGAGCGGTCTCTAAAATATGTCTGTTCTTCCGCTCCACTACTCCATTCTGCTGTGGTATCTGAGCACATGACGTCTCATGCAATAGACCATGTTCCTGAAAATAGTCCTTAAGTTGTGTATTAACGTACTCTCCACCATTATCACTTCTTAAAATTTGTAACTTTTCAGCAAACTGTGTTTGCACCATTCTATGAAACACTCGAAAAACATTAGCCACCTCATCCTTATGTTTCAAGAAATAGAGCCAAGTGATTCTTGTGCAATCATCCACAAATATAACAAACCAGCAATATCCCGAAACTGCAGCAACGGGAGAAGGCCCCCAAACATCATAATGGACTAAGTAAAACGCAATGCTACTCTTATTCAAATTGATGGGAAATGGCACACGATGGCTTTTGGCAAAATACAAGTCTGACATTGAAAAACTGAATCTGATAAACTGGAAAATAATTCATGAAGTAAATGTTTCATATAGCCAAATGAAGGATGCCCTAATCGGTGATGCCATAGCCATATTTGCTTTTCTTTGCTACTAGATAAGCCTCGCACTTGGTGCACCCTCTCAGAATTGAAGTCATCCAAATAATAGAGCCCCCCCTCTTAGTACCACGCCCAACTATCTCCTTCGTGAGAATTTCCTGAAAAGGACAAAATTGTGGATACATGAAGATAACACAATTCAAATCTTCAATCGCTTGCCCCACTGATATTAATTTCGTGGACAAAGATGGCACACGTAAAGTATTCAATAGTGATATAGAAGAGGAAATAGCAACAGTTCCAGCCCCGGTCACTCGATACACAATCCCATTAGCGTTTGAAATATTCTACCGCCTAGGTTTAGTATAACTGGCAAAATCATCTGTTGCGAAGGTCATATGATCTGTTGCACCTGAGTCAATAATCCATTAACTACATTTATCTCGAGAATTACTAATGAAAGCACGACCATAATTACCTTCACCTCCAATGATCGATTCACTGTTTGATTCTACCTATGGCAGCAATGATAGCTGAGCCTCCCCGGTAATAAGTGATGCCTTCCTTGTTTCACCATTCGTTGCAATCTCTACTTGTTTGCGTGCCTTCAGCTCCTTCCACCAATCAGGATACCCAATCAATTTGAAACACGTCTCCCGGGTATGCTTCGCACTCCCACAATTAAAGCAGCCACCAGCTGCTGTTGAGGAAGGTTTGCTTCTCGATGCTCCACCCGGTCGACCTCCTCTGGTCAAACCACCCGGCTTTGTCATTTGTAATGCTGGTATGTCCCGAGTTCGGTCGAAGATCTGCAGTCCCGTCTTGCCTCCTTAAGACACCATAGCTGCAGACGGGTGTGTGGTATCTCCGTGTGCTAGCATCACACTCTGTCGTATGTCTTCCCGTCAGACACGAGCATAGGCCTGCTCAACTGTGGGAAAAGGCTGCATTTGAAGCACGTCCGCTCGAACTTTATCCAAGCGGTCATCCAACCCGTCAAGGAAGATATAGACCTGATGTTCCTGAATAGCTAAATTATATCGCTCGATATCAACAGGGCAAACCATCGGATTCAGGCGGCGAAAATCAATTTCTCTCCACAAACCCTGCAGGTTGTTGTAGTATGCCTCAATTGATCCTCCTCCTTGTCGCATCAGAGCAACACGCATCTTCAAGTCATAAACCTGAGAGGCATCTGTTCCGTCAAAGAAAGTCGTTGCAACTGTATCCCAGACAGATTTCGCTGTTGGGAAGCGAATGAAATTGACAACCAACGCTGGATCCATGGAGTTGATATGCCATCCTTTCACAGTCGAGTCTTCTGTTTTCCACCTCTGAAAGCCAGGATCTGTAGGCAGTGGCTGAGGAAGGTCACCGTTGATATACCCCAGTTTCTCTTTGCCAGTGATGTACATCTCGACAACCTAAGACCACAATCCATAGTTGGCTCCATCCAATTTAATCGTAATCTGAGAAGAAATAGAATCATTCTGCGGTGTTGGTGATGGGGGAGGAGGGCTCGTCTGGTTCTGAGTGAGAATCTGAGTTAATTTGGCAGTCAAATTCTCCAAAAGAGCTTTCGTGGTCGAATTTCCGTAGGGTTCGGTGAGCGGGACCACCATAGTCGATGATTGACATACAGTACCCCAAGGATCAAAACCTAGGGCTCTGATACCATGTTGAGAACCGAGGACGATAAAGACGTATTTTGGGGCAATTTTTTCATCTTATTTTTTTTCTCTACCTTCACTTTGTACATACATGCATTTATCATACAAAAAAGGAAAGAATAAACAAGATTATAACGATTACACTATCCTACTTTATTTCCGAGTATTCTTGATTGCATCAATTCAAATCAAGGTTAAAGATAAAATCGTATCTTTCTCCAACACCCTTCTCATTCGCCATTCCACGATCCTGCGGCGGCTGAGGGAGGAGCTCAGCCGTGCAGATCCCTGCCAGCTCTCACTGCGACGTGGAGCGTGGTGTCCCCCTCGGTAGCTCGCCTTGGCGGCAAGCCGCTCGTTATGGATAAACCTCGAGGAAGGCTCGGAGGGAGACCATCGGCGGCTTTTCTTGGTACTTACCACAACGCAGAGCGGCGAGTTCTCCCAGAAGGGGCCCTGCGCGTTCGAACAAAGAGAACCCTCCCTTTGACGGAATGCATTTCGAGAGAGCTTCGACAAACTCGTCGATGGCAGCCCTCTTTAGCGGCGGCGGGTAGCAGCCGGTTCACACATACATTTGTGAGTTCTGCTTGGAAGTGTGATTTGTTTGCCAACTCTAGTGCTTTCAATTCGACCCTCGTCTCGGATTTCCATCATCCTCGATGTTTATCATGCAACGTAGACGACAAAGTATACAAATTGACGGGCAAGTTAACAACCTTGATGCCATGTCCTTAACTAGATTTTAAAAGTTCAGCGATTAAATTGAGAAAGAAAAGACATTTTCAAATGACCATCTTGACCATCAATTAAAGTTCAAAGACCACCTATCCCATGACCGCATTCTACAAAATTCCATTTGTTTCGTGAACAATTAAAATGTCATTGAGAAATGTTATTTCACGAAGTTAATTTTAATGAGAATGGGTTAATCAACCTATATCTGGCCAATAAGATAGCCAATCTTTTTCTTCTTGGAAAACCGTAAAACTTGTTTTCTATCCATGCGCGCACCCGGGTTCCCGATGCAATGGTTACAACCTGAGCGACAAGAATGGTCATGGCAGCGAGATCATGAAAGACTAAATCTGATCAATGGAGGGTGTCCTAGTTAAATTTTTTGGGCCCATCGGGCAGGCTTGGACAAAAAATCCATGTTCAGTTACTACGCTGGTCAACTTGGCCAAGGGCTTTGAAGCTTGACCAAATTCTGGGTTCGATTCCTATGAGCATCGCACACACATGTACACGAAAGAGAGGAGTGAGACCCAAAAAAAAAAAACAAAAAATAAACTGTCTCATGGATGTAATGGCACGTGATAAAACACTTACATGTAGCATGAAAATGGGCTAACTCATCTTTCTTTACTAAAATTAACATGTAATGATCAATGAAGTTAAAGAAAAATACCGAATGACACATGGTTAATGAAATTATGGAAGTTTACTTGAGGTTCTTTTAATTTAGAAATATGAGTTAGTCCATTTTCAAGTTAGGGGTAAGCGGTTCCACGTTTCATACAAAAATTTATCCATGGGAACAAGATCTTAATTTTTTGGAACGTGGAAACTACTCTATATGCTTTAGAACTTGAAACCTACCCTGTCACAGATTTCAGGGTTTATCCAGTTTCTCCATTTATTATTAATTAAACAATTGCAGTGAATCCTCATATTTAATGACCACCATTTGCTTCTGCAATCCACTGATTATAATTTATATTTAGATACATGAAATATATGAACCATCAATAAGTCAAAAAATGAAAGCTCAGATTAGTGATTCCAGATTATATACTCATCATCTAACGCCATGCAACACCGTAAGATCAAGCGAAGACATAGACAAAGAAAAAACATAAAAAAAACTTATTCAGGTTTCGCCTGCCTAGAACCTGAAACCTACCCGACAAAATAGGTTCCCTAATTTTTGGAACTTGGAACCTAACTTGCATACTTTGAAACCCGGAACCTACATATTCGTACCATCAGGTTCTCCGGTTTCAGGTTCTACCATAAATCATGCTCACCCCTACTTCAAGCTACACCTAACTGCAATGTAGATAGAAAAATTAGTGACTACAAAGAAAATCGAAGTTCAAAGAAGAAATTCGTAACTTTTTGAAGTTCGAGATTTATTATGCAAGGCGCCAAAGTTCATGGAAATAATTATAACATATCAAAGTTTGGTGATTATTGTGCAATGATGCTAATGTTCCGGGGGTGTTATTTATCTCTAAATTTATTTGCAAATGTAAATCTCGGTAGGACATGCAATCACACCACCTCGCAAGTTAATTTACCATTACGTCCAATCTCTAATAGTTGGTATCACGGCGACTCCACCACGGCACCGCGCTTTTCCCTCTCCCTTTCTCTCTCTATCTCTACCTCTCCCTCTCTGTGACCGGCCGACCATCGGACCGGATGTCCGGCGGCGGCGGCGGAGGCGGCGGCGGCGGCGGCGGGGGGGCCGGGGGAGGGGCCCGCCTCGAGACCCCGGCCCTGGACCGGGAGGCCGCCGGGCTCCTCCGCGACATCGCCGGGCACGGGGGCTACGCCTACGCCGCCATGTCGGGCCTCGCCGCCGCCGGGGACGCGCGGGCGGCGGAGGCGGCGCGGGAGATGGCGTGGGAGCAGCTCCACTCAGGGCCCTGGCACGCGGTGCTCCCCGTATGGCGCGACGCCTACTCCATGGCGTGCCTCCACGTGGCCAGGCTGCACCACCGGGACGGGGAGCTGAAGGAGGCGCTCAGGGTCCTGGATCTGGGGCTGATCATGGGGGGCGGGCTGCTGAGGGAGGACCTGGAGGCCGCCGTCCAGAGGTTGACCGCGGAGGCCAGGGACGCTAGGGTTTTGGGAGGAGAGGAGGGTGAGGAGGGGGGATTGGATAAGAGGCTGGTTCGCGAGGGAATCGACCGGGATAAGGTGAGGTTCGTCCGCGATTTTCTTTACTCTTTTTCCTGCTTTCATCTGATCGAAAAATGATGGAATGCGGGCATGGGTAATATCTAATCCTTTTCGTAATCATGTAATGTCTAATCTTTTGTAGTTTCTGATGTTAATTTTGATTGCATTCATTGGGTAATGCTAACTCTCTTGTTATATGCACTTACGTTTCTTTTTGTTTGAAACTGCTAATTTTGCATCTGAAGTCGCTCCTATCACTTGTGTGTTGCTCATTTACACGCACCTTGTTTAGATTAGATGTGTTCTTGCGTCGATTCTGTTGGTTGTGTTCCCGGTCCAGTTGGTTCTTGTAGTGGTCGTTCCCTCAGATGTTTTGCCTTTGTCACCTATGTGACTCGATTTGATCATCAGTATAAGCTCTTACTTACTGTCCTTCTTAAATAAAAGCATCATTCTTATGTGGATTTTTATTAGGTCCATGGTCAGTGTAAAAACGATTTTCGCATCCCCGGTTAGATAGTCGACGTGTGGATAGATTCAGTTATACACCTGTCTTTAATTATATTCTGGTTATCGTTATTCTGAGTTGTATAGGTTTTGATGGAACAAGAAAGTATTTGGAAAGAATGCTCTAAAGTTGTGGCTGGTTCCTTTTGTTTGGTCAAAGTTGAATTTGTTAAGTCGATGAAATGTCGCCTTTCCTCTCGACATCTATCTTTTGTGCATGTGTTCACTAGATGTAAGATGAAAGAATGCCTGCTCACTTCTCATCTCTTTTTCCTAAAGGATTTTGTCCTGTGTAGTTTTTGTTATTATGGCACATATAACGAAGTTGGCAATCTTTGTGGCAGCACTAATAGACCAGAATCTGAAGCTTTTCTGACTGTTATCTTCTCCCTTTGAACTTGTAGGTGCTCCAGATATTACCTATAAAATCTCTGTCCCTAAAAACTGTGGCTAAGAGGTCTGCTCTGTCCTTGGAGGGATTCCTACGTGAATTTTTCCTATCAGGTTGTCCAGTTGTAATTACGGATTGCATGTCTCAATGGCCTGCCAGAACAAAGTGGAATGACATGGATTATCTCAAAACCGTTGCTGGCGACCGCACAGTTCCAGTTGAGGTGATTAACCTTGTAGTCCCTGACGCCCCCCTCTCTCTGATATTTGTCAATTTCTTTCGAATGGCACAGTGTTCATATCAGGAAGTGGTGTTAATGGCATTAAGAATCTTTCATTCGCTACAATACTTACAATGTTTTAACATTAATCAACTCAGCAATTGCTCATGCTAATATATTGGGCACATCCATCTCAAAGTTCCCTTACCTGGGAAATACCTCTTGGTGTGATTCTGCACTCGGTACAATGTGGTTGGGATCCTTTTATGCAATGTCAAGTATATGCTAACCTGATTTATTCCTGTGCACTGAAATCTGGTAAAGCTTTAACACTCTGCAGGTTGGAAAGAACTATCTATGCTCTGAGTGGAAGCAGGAGCTCATCACGTTTTCCCAGTTTCTTGAGCGCCTACAGTCTAACGATCCTTCTGCAGCTGTCCCTACATATCTTGCGCAGCACCCACTGTTTGATCAGGTACTCATGCTCCTTCATTATAATTGCAGGTGTTTCTTCAGTTTCTATGTTATGGCATTTGGATGCTTTTCTTCAAAGACTAGTTTTAAATGTTGGCAGATTTATGTTGATTTTCATTTGTCTGCTGTTGTAGATAAATGAGCTGAGAAAGGATATTCTCATCCCTGACTATTGTTTCGCCGGGGGTGGAGAGCTAAAGTCTCTTAATGCTTGGTTTGGACCAGCAGGCACAGTGACCCCATTGCACCATGATCCACACCATAACATATTTGCTCAGGTGCTTTCTCTATCGTAAAGTCAATAGCAAAGCTGCATTTGTTTACAGACTGTATATGATAATATGTTCAATTTTCTTTCTGCCTTTTATCGCGTTTGAGTAAATTTTATAGGAAGTGAAGATGCAATTAATTTTAAAGCTAATTGAACGTCTATCTCTGAGTTTCTATTCATTATCATCAGGTTATTTGCTTTCCATTAGATATAGGGCCGTGATACGGGTAAAGACTTGTGAAACATATAATCAAAGTTATCTATCATGGTGCAAATCCTGATAACAAAGTCTCTTTTTCTGAATGATAATTGAAATTGAATAGCAAATGATGCGATTTAGTAACATGACTCTTTAGAGGAAGGGAAGTGGTTAATTAATTGCATAGTGCAAACGCTCCATAGGATCAAATACTTAATAAGAAAAATAAGTGACATGGTTCAGCACTTCTGCCTGCGATGCCATAATCAGCTTAACTGTCAAAGTGTCTATAAGTATGTGTGCCCTCATTTTGCTATTATTGCAAAATAATCTGCAAAGTGGTGCTTTGTCAGAGTTGTCTTGCCTTTTTGTCTTCGTTGCTGTTTGAATGAAGGATGATCTTTTTCTTTAGGTTGTTGGTGCAAAATATGTAAGGCTTTACTCTTCTTCATTCTCGGAGGAACTCTATCCACATAGTGAAACCATGCTTTGCAATTCTAGTAAGGTACCTTTTTCTTCCATCTCTAAATAGAATGGGTTAGTTGCAAATATCTTGAACTTACATGATATGTTGTAAATAGTCCCTCATATTTATCCTTGCAAATATACAACCAACCTTTCAGATCATCACATTCCCCCAACATTCAATTTATGTTCTGTTTTTTTCTCCTCCTATCTGTGGAAAAAAATTATCAAAAGGATATTTCGTTCATTAGATATATTATTGTTTCTTCACTTATCAAAATTCACACTGTAAACTAAGTCAGATAGCTTATTTAAAGAAGCAAATGAGATTGAAAGAGAAAAGGAAAAAAAAAACAAAAAGAAAACATGAAAATTGATTAATCTACAATTCAAGTGGTTTGGAAATGATTGAGGTAAACTTTGCCTTTCAGTTGGTAAGAAAGGATAGAGCACTGCACATACGAAAGTAATGTAACTATTGAACTTGTAGCCCTTTCCTGAATATGCAAAGTCATGAGCACATGCATATGCAGACTCTCTGGTTTGGTGGGTTGTTGATGATATGGTACGACCGGTCTAGAGTGCCTTTTCTTTTAGTCACACGTGGTGCTTAGACTACGGGTTGCCCAACTGAAACCATGTCTTTATTTTTGAAATCAAAAGCCAGTTAGAATCTGGCTGTACTTGATTTTTTTGGCCTTGAAAGTATGTCAATCATATCAGATACCTAGTGGTATCTAACAGAATGTCTTGATATAGTGAAAAAGTATTCTGCTGATTTAGAATGGTCTTGATATGGCATGCTTGTCTTGAATCGCTAGATGAATCACCATCAGAGTATCACCACTTGCATGAGCTATCTATATTGCATTTCTTTCCTTGCATGAGGGTTTTTTTGCCCTTTATGTCCAAATAAGGGAGATATCACCAAAGTAATAAGCTCCTGGCCTTTCTAGTGAGAGGATTGAAAGGTTGGGAATGTGATCAAGGTGACCAAGAAACAACTGGGACATCCACATCTGTACTGCAACTTTTGGACTTCTCTTGAATATTTGCCTTTTTATGTAAGCATGCTATCTTAAAAGTGATATTGGTGGGCACAACGAGTAAAGTAACTATCTGTTTTTGAGCCATTTAATTTTGTGAAAGTGTTCTTAAGCTGGATATGGAATCCATAAGGTGAAAAGTTCAATAGTTTAGTTTTGCTCAGTCCTTTGTCCTTCTCTTTCATGCCAAAGTGTTCTTATATATCCATGATGTTCTTGTTTGAAGGTTGATCTAGATGACATAGACGAGAAGGAGTACCCCAAGATTATGGACTTAGAGTTTGTGGATTGTATTTTAGAGGAAGGGGAGATGCTGTATATACCGCCCAAATGGTGGCACTATGTACGATCTCTAACGACAAGCTTGTCCGTTAGCTTTTGGTGGAGCAGACCCGACGAGAGCCCCGCCAATTCGTGACATGGTACTCCTTTTCATCCAATACCATTCTTTTGATATAGAGACCCGCGAAACGCATAACATGATATGCCCCTTAGAACATGGATGGTTGCGTGTGTAGTACCTCCACGCCTCCACAGCATATCAGTACATGAAGGACTTGTTAATATATAGGCCATTGTTCTTGGACGCGATAAAAACTGAGTGTAGACACCAAAAATAGTAATTTTACGGGAAGGACATTTTGTCTATTGATTGTGCCCTCCGTGGGGTACGTTAATGGTGTGGTCTTATCTGATTTTATTACATTTAGCTTTTGTGGTCTCGGTCTCTCCTGCACCCAGAAATAAATTTATGTGGTAGAAGCGTTGGGAGATGGAGTTGATTTGTGAGAGTCGCCAAACATGCATGCGTAGCGCAAATTCGTTTTAGTTGTGATGTAAAATTCCATTTTTGCTTATCGAACTCAAACTGCCATTCATGATGGAAATGAAGCTGGCGTACTCATGCTAGTCATCTGTTCGATCAAGGAACCCCAAAAGGGTATGGCCTAGTAGTAAAGGGCTTGCCTGTCTTATGTTGAGTTACGAGTTCTATCTATATCGTGAGTGAAGCTTTGAATGACCGTGCTCCGTTGTGTAATCATAACATTTTTCGTCGTGTGGAGGGTTTTCTGGCCACTGGCATTTTGGTAAGTTTGTGGTAAGGGGGAGCTCTCCAACCTCGGACGTTTGGGTCGCGGGTGGTGTGGAGTAATTATGGCTCGAACCAAATATTTTGTATCGGGTGTGAGATTCTCATGCTAATATCCGGTAACGGTTGTTAGTGTCGGTCACATCTCTCCGTGTGTCTGCGAATGAAAACAAAACAATAAAATGAGGGCATCTCTTTCCCGCTCATAATATAACAGCACATCGACGAACCTTCTCGGAAATTACTTGGGTGTACACAGCCATTTGCCATTTTGCCTTCAATTTGCGTGACGGCACTGCTAAATGGTGATGGCTTCATGGTTGAGGAACTTACATATGTGGCCGTATATCACCAATCGGATTCCTCATATTACCGAGTGTGAACAAATAGCGTGTTTCGGCTCGGCTCGGGTTTCGGCTCGTGCCTCACTTGATCTGGGAATATAACATCGGTAGGTATTTCCAAAAATTTAGGAACGGGATAGGATGTCATACATGCTTTCAACTAGCTTACAGCGTTTATCCGGATTTTAAAATTCGATTTCAACTAAAACATTAAACTTGAATCGAGTAATTGTAAAATAAAAGATTTGTAAGAAAATATTAAGAGAGTACAAAGGGATCAGAAAATATTTTTCCATGACACAATGTTGTGTAATATAATATTTGTTTTACGATGCTCTGTTTTAATTACAACGAAAATATTACGATATCTTATAATCAAATAATGAATCAATTTGATGATGCTTAATGCATCTGATATGTTTATATCAAAGTGGGGCATTACATTGTAGCATAAACGATTTCACACATATCAAATGTGTTTTCAGCTGAACGAAAAATGAAAAAATAAATAAAAAAAATAGCAGTTTTTTTATTTGCCTTTTATTTTCTAAAGGAAATAAAAATATTAAACGACCGTGCGCTGGCTCTTCCAGCGTTCTCGTTCTTCATCCATGATCCACTTCGATGCAATGAACGGCTAATGAACTTTCGTTTGATGGAATAACCCGAGCAATTTGGGAGAATTCTTGCGAATCGATTCACGTTTCCCACTAAAAAGCGCACGACCCAGATCCAAATTTGTATGCAAAAGAGCTGCGAATGGAGAAGCGAACCCAGATCGCCGTTCTTGGAGCTGGCATCTTCGTGAGAACTCAGTACATTCCGAGGCTCGCCGAGATCTCTCAGCTCGTTCTTGTCAAGTCCATATGGAGCCGAACCCAGGTGCTTCTTCTCCTTCTTCTTCCTAATCTTCGCCATTTGTGTTTGTGCTGCGTTTCGTTTGCCAGAAGTAGAGGAGACAGGACTAGTGAAGTCGTAGGTGGGTGTCTTGGCTTCCGGTGAAATGGAAACATTGAATTGTGAATGCTGGGTTTAGCTCGATCAGACGCTAGAACCAATTTGGGTAAAAGCTCTGTTTTTCTTCAATCTGTATCGGATGTGGAAAATTCCTGCGCAGTGATCACTGCACCTGTTGTGTCGGTTTGGCCTCGTTGCCAATGAACAGAGAAGTTGGCCCCTGCATATGAGTTTATGGGCAGACCCTTTTGTCTTCTTCGGTTCTTGATCTGTTGTTGTTGCAGGAATCGGCGACGGGTGCGGTCGAGATAGCACGGAAGCACTTTCCCAAAGTGGAGTGCAAGTGGGGTGATGAGGGTCTTGATGAGATCATCCGAGATGATTCGATACCGGCTGTTGCTGTTGTTTTGGCTGGACAAGCTCAGGTTCTCTTTTGGCTGTTCTTCTTTCCCACCATAATCAATGATTTGGCAAACCAGAGTGTCGCTACCCAGAGCAGTAAATATCTCCTCAATTTGTAGCGGGCAGTTACTTGCATAGTTATAGGTGTGCACTATGAATTTTAGAAAGATGGTTGGACTAGGAGTGAGTTAAGAGAATGGCACTAGTCTTTCCTGCTTAGTATTGATTTTAATTTGGTGATCTACTGCTAATTCATGATTGATCACGTTTCATCGCCTTCTGAGCAAGCTAAAAGGCAGGGAAACAAAGCCACAAATTCTTGCTTTCTATTCATTGCCATCTAATCCTTGCCAAGTGCTTCTGTAAGTATCTCACAACAGTAACTTCCCAAAATTGTGGTAACATACTTGTGGGAATGATCCTATGGTAGACAAGGAATGCACATTCCGTATCAGATTTGATGGTTCTATGCTATGTCTAATGAGATTATACAGAGTCAGGCCAAAAAACGAAGATGAGAATGCGCAGAGGTTTAATGTTACTTTGGATGGTCATTGTAACACTCCGGGTCTACACTGTGTAATATTGTCCGCTTTGAATCCACTGACCCTCATGGCTTTAAAACGCGTTACACAGATATAGAACCCCAATCCTTATAAGCTAGTCCGGGGTGCCCACTCGCTGCGCACCACCGCTTGGGTGGTCACACTCTCCACCCCTTACGGGCACAACGCCCTCGCTGTGGCCCCACACGAGGTCGGGAGTCAGCTCTGATACCACCTGTAACACCCCGGGTCTATGCTTTGTAATATTGTCCGCTTTGGATCCACTGACCCTCACGGCTTTAAAACGCGTTACACAGATATAGAACCCAAGCCTTATTAGCTAGTTCAGGACTCCCCCTCTAAGCGATGTGGGACAAGAGAGGCTTTCCCTCCCTTTCCCTACACACGTCCGAGGACTGAGGCGCGAACGCACCACCATCCCTCCTCCCCGCGCACCGCCACTTGGGTCATCATAATCATTGACTCTACAACGTTCCCCTTTTTCTGCTATGCAATTTCTGGATCCTTTAACTATATAGTACAGATTAACCAATCTTTGCCCATGGAGTCATATGCACTAATAATCAGTTATTTGGATGGAAATTACGTGTCTGGTATTTCCGGAGAAGTGATGGGCTGAAATTTGAACTCTCCTTTGAAATGTGAGAGGCACATATAGTTGGTTCTTGACATGAGCATGTGTCTTGTAACCCCTCTTCATGCAACATAGTTTTCTTCAATCACTTGCTTCAACATATTACATTTTTGTTATGTCACTTAGGTAGTTTGTGCAGGTTGACATGTCACTCAGGCTGCTGAAGGCGGGAAAGCATGTATTGCAAGGTGAATTATGTTTTAGATGCCACGACTAAATTTGATGCCAATGGCTTTCTCTTTCGGAAAAAAAGAAATCTTTCAGTAAGTTAGGTGAACAAGCATAGACTGAAACTCATGAAGTTTTTGCAACATGTAAATTTATAGCTGACAATATCGGTTGAAGTTCAAATACAGTTATTTATGTATTGTCTGTTTGTGCGTGTGCGTGCGTTAGGCAGTATAGTCTGCATAGCATGCGTCCATTGTGTATACTAAAAAGTCCTTTTTTCATTGTTTTGATGCGCTGAAACTCTTCTTGGCATACTCGTTGGAACTGAAGAAAAACCTGCGGCTGCTTGTAAGTCAATGCTAAACTGGATCTATTTATTGTTTATTAAAGTAGTCATGGCGTCTCTTTATTCTTCAATTCTTTTAGTCGCTAAGTTTCATATCTATATCCATCTTAAATAAGATGAATGACCTTTTTGATATGCGCTAGCCTTAGGGAATAAATGCATCTCGTACCCATTTTGGTTTCTTGGAATTGAGTTTACATCAATGCGTTCATTTAACTTGTGACAATTTTCTCTTGATGTGTCATTTTTTGTGTATGGCATTGGGAGTAGAAACTTTCATTTCTGCATCTTACTCAATACCTAAAAGGTTCTAATGCAATTTCCCGGTTATAGATGGAATTATTAGTGTCTCCAATTAATTGCAAGTAAAGTTGTATTTTGCAAAGTCATGCATCAATTACCTCTAAACTGTTGGTTCATCTGTGAAGCGACAACTGAGTTAGAAATGGCACTTTCAAGCTATAGAGCTTTTTGTGCCAGTTCACCCAGCAAGCCTATTTGGGCAGTAGCGGAGAACTACAGATTTGAACCTGCTTTCGTTGAGGTACTTGTTGTATTTTTGTTGATTTGCCACAGCTCTTGCAAGATCCTTATGATTTCATCAACAGTGTAAAAAACTATTGGCCGATATTGGCGATATGATGAATGTCCAAGTCATAGTTGAAGGATCGATGAACAGTTCTAATCCCTACTTTTCAAGTTCTTGGAGGCGCAATTTTGCGGTACGTGACTTTCTCTTAGTTCTAGTTGGTACTTCTAATAGAACCATTTCAAAATTGTATCATGCTTACAACATCTGAAGTAGCAATCGTGATTTACATTGGATTAGACACGTAATGTAAGGTTGGATCATGTCCCAATCAGTTTATATAGTTTAGGAGCTAATGCGAAAGCTACTACTTTTGCATCCACCAAGATTTAAGGATCACAACACATTAAACACGAGCAATCTGGTTTCCAAAGGCTCCTTTGCTTGTTTATCGTGGAATACTTTTCTGAATCCGTATTCTCGTCTCTTCAATCGGAGGTCAAATCCTACTTTGATCGATATGCTCCCTTAATGCAGGGTGGCTTTATACTCGATATGGGAGTACATTTCATTGCAGGTTTAAGAATGGTAATATACCACTTCACTTGAAGTTATTTGCTGAAACTACAATGGGTTTTTTGCCTACTTTTAACCCCAGTCTGTGGTTGGGATTCCATCGATGGTTAACTGTCTTGCAGCTTGTTGGTGAGATAACCTCAGTTTCCGCTACAACTACTCATGTGGATTTGACTTTGCCTCCTCCAGATATTTTATCATCTTCCTTGTAAGTGCCTTGTGTACCTAGTAATTTTTTTTGAGAGAATACATAAATGGGTTCTTGATGGCTGATACAATGAAAAATTTCTCTGCAGTCAATTGGAGAATGGCTGTTCTGGAGTTTTTGTGATGATCGTATCTTCAAAATCACCCAAGGCATGTCACAAGTCGTTAATCCGCTCTAATTTTAGCATGTACTATGATTAGTCCTCGCTGATATGTTTCAGCGCCTCCAGATATTGTGGCGAGTTGTTGGATTGAAGGGGACACTGCAGATTGAACGTGGAAACCAGGATGGTCGACATGGTTATCTGGTATTCTTAACTCACCTATGATCCGTGTTGTATTCAAGTGATGCTAATTCTGATGGATCTAAAAGCTTCAAACACCTTTTACCCTGATAGATTGCTTGTTGCTTGCAAAATCTTGTTCAAGTCGAAATTATGCATTTGTCATAATCTAACGAGTGATGCTGTTATTTCAGGCTACCTTGTATGATGCCGATGGTCGAAGCAAAAGCACCTTCTACTCTTTCAGTGGAGTGACCGAAGAATTAAAAGCTTTTTTAAATGACGTATCAAATGTGACACTTAAGGTACTATAAGATAATAACCTTCTTTGCTTCGGGTTATATACACCCTAAAAAATTTCTATCCTGAGAAGTTCACTGTCCTCATTGAGTGAGAGCATCCTGACACCGTGCACTGTCCTCGTATTACTTTGCTAAGAATTGCTTTATGAAGTGAGCAAGAGGACATCAATTTCTTCATGATCCCACCAGAAATATTCTTATGGGAAAACTCAATAAGAAGGCAGTGATTACGGATTGTTGCAGGGACCCAAAATATTAATCTTTTGCTTTGTTGATCTGTCTCAGAAGGAGAGCGGATATGAAGCTGAGCCACGGTGCTCTTTTCTTGAAGGAGCCAGGGACGTTGCTGTTCTCGAGGCCATGCTCGAGTCTGGATATAAATGTGGAGAATTAGTTTCAGTGAAGAAATTTTAGTGTGAAACTAGAACATTGCATTTACCGACGAGATTGTAAACAGCTTATTGATTGTTGCTTACCCTGTTTCCATGAGGTGAATTAGAGTGATGGATGATTAAAGGCAAGATACCTTCAAATCAACTGGTAATTAGGACAACCCATTTGTGAGCATATTTGCTGGAAGTAGTAAATTAGCATTTTGAAGTAGTTGAGGAGTTAATGCTTGAGCCAAATCTTTGTTGCTAAATATACCACTTCATTTCGTAGCAGTAATAATTAGCTACGAAATGTGGTTTACTAGATGCTGTTTTCGGTGAATGCATCCAAAGATAATCAATAAACACCATGCTGATCAGGCGCCGCCTAAGCCACAATTAAGTATTGTACAAGCAGTCTAAGACTAGACTGATGGTTGGAGTTACGGTAGTTGACAATGCCATGGAACGATTTGATTGCTGAAGTACAGCATTTGAAAACATAAGCACCAGGACTAATCATCTACTGCCCCACTTTCTCCTCGGACTAATCATCTGCTTCCCCCTGAACTTGCTCCTCCACTTCAAGAACACCAGGAAGATGCCGGTCCGCTGGACGTTCCCCTTCTTCTGGGTGTCGACCGGGGTCTTAGCCGCGTTGGCCTGCGTGGCGGCGAAGTACATCCTGGTGGGAAAGAAGAGGGAGGACGAAACCGTGCATATATGGAGCAGAGGGGTGTTCGTGGATACCATATGGCAAAGCCATCAGGACGGTGGTCGAGGACTACTTCGTGGAGATGACGAGCGGGTTGGCGTGGTTTCTGATGCGGATGAAGCTGATGGGTGTCGTACGTCGAGCTGGACAAGGGGACTTACGTGGACTCCATGGGAGCCGTGCTGAACCCCGAGAAGGTGGTGGTCGAGGGAGGCTCTGCTGTTCGGGCACGTGCACGACGGCGAAGGCGGGGCGGTGAAGTTCGGGAAGATCGTGGTCGGGGAGGGCGGGTTCGTGGGGAGCAGGGCGGTGGCCATGCCCGGAGTGGCGGTGGAGAGCGGAGGGAGCTCGAGCGCGCTCTCGCTGGCCATGAAGGGAGTGGTCATCAGATCAAAGATGACGATCGAGTCAAGAGGATTTGCGCATGCTACTTGGCCGGGAAAAACATGTGACCATATGATATCGGACATGTCGTTCATTAGTCTCGCGTAATAATAATCTCTAGCTGTTGCCGCCGAATAAGATGAGAGTGCATTTGCACGATGCCGAGTTACTAAATTCAATCGTACATAAATTGACACATCGTGCGGAGAACTAGCTTAATCTTATGCCATCGTACATGAGTTCTAATTTAGCCACGATGCTTCGAAACCTCAAAAGGGACATCAATGCACGTCCCCTCGACATCGACTTCTAAATGTCCGAAGTTAGACGTGGATTTAATTTTCGATTTGTTGATTGTGTTGTGGGGGGTCCCGTGTTACTTTTTTTAGTTTTAAATTTTTTTTATTCTTTTTTTTTTTTTGGTGAACAACTTGGTGAGATTCTAATAATTTCTTTTCTCAAAGTTAGTAAGATTTTAATTGGGCTCTGCTACCGAATTCCACCTCATTCTGTCGGCCTCGGTCTCCGTTGCGCCCATAAAAAGAAGAGACAAGGCGAATGTTGACAATAGGAGGAATAGAGGAAAGTCATATTTTTTTTATATTTTAGTTGATACTGCAAAAAATTTCAAACTCTTATATTTTGTTTCAAATTTATCTTAAATTAAATTTTTTATCACCAAAAATTTCATTAATTTCCGTTAAATTTTGGATGACACATATACCAGTTTAGAATTTTACTTTCTATTTATAATTTTTTGTGAAATTAATCTAATTTAAAAGAAACTAACAGAAGGTGAATTTATTGTAAATATACTAATTTGAGCTTTTTTGTGGCTAAATTTATCATAATTGTATCGAGATTTTTGGTGATTTGAGATAAATTTATCACCGGTTCGGAGGTATTTTCCTGTGCGGACAAGTCGGCGGAGGGGACCACCCGCTAACACACGCTTGTCTTCCCCGTTGGTTGCGGCGCACGCCGACGTGTAAGGACCGGCCGACCAAAAATTTTCTCCATTGAAAACGACGACCAAAAGTTGACGAGATCCAAGCAGAGGAGAGGAAAAGAAGAGAGGGACCGCCATCTGCGGAGGCACCAGCCCCCCTGGTTCTGTCGTTCGTGGTTCTCTTGTTTTTTTCCCAACGGGGACCCACCCATCACCGATGCTCCTGATCATTTCGCAAGGCTTTCTTTTACCAGTAAAAAGATCGAGACTTTGACCATGGGGAAGCGACTTCGGATGGATGATGTCGGGAGTAGGAAGGAGACAGACTTTGGGGTTTGAGAATTCCTGCCCAGATTCAGGAGGACCGGAGCAGAAGTAGAGATTTCCATGCTGATCTGACCGAGACTGAGACAGAGAGAGAGAGAGAGAGCGAGAGCTAATCGAACCTCAAGCACTCCGATGATGATGACGATGATTAATTATTATTTAAGTGAAATGCGCCAAACGTGTATGTATCGGTACATGATTCGAGACTGCCGCAAAAGATTTGAAAGATTGCAGTTTTGCTGCTGGCTCGTGAATGAATGTGTAAGCCACAAGAAGAAGACCCTTTCACACGCCGGGAACGTACGCGTGCCCGTTGCAGTTCTTCAGTCCATTGACACGACCCTCCTCCCTCATCGACATTGCGGCGTCGATGAACTCGTCCAGTGCCCTCACGGACGACCCCATGGTCCCCCTCTGAGCGGGGTCGTCGTCGGCGTCGGCGTCGGCGTGGTCGTCGTCGTGTCTCGTGGCGCTCCGTATCATGTCTCTCGCTTCCCTCGCCCTCCTCCTCATCTCCCTCCCTCTCTCAGTATCCTCCCCCATCACCATCTCGATCTTCGCCCTCAGCTCCTCCCCCCTCACCTCGCTGCTCCTCCCCCTCGCCACCTCAACGCACGCGCCGACCCCGCCGCCCTCCAGCAGCCTCGCGTTGAAGAACTGCTCCGCCGCCATCGGCCACCCCAGCAGCGGCACCCCGTTGCTCAGCGCCTCCAGCACCGAGTTCCAGCCGCAGTGCGTCAGGAACGCCGCCACCGCCCCGTGCGCCAGTATATCCGCCTGCGGCGCCCACCTCTCCACCAGCAGCCCCCTCCCTGCGGTCCTCCGCTCGAACCCCTCGGGCAGCCACGCCCCCGCTTCGAACTTGGCGTTTATGTCGTGCCCGACCGGCGGCCTCACCACCCATATGAAGTCGCGGCCGCTGGACTCCAGTGCGGTCGCCAGCTCCATCATGTGCGGGGCGGTGATGGTGTTCATGGAGCCGAACGACACGTAGAGCACTGACTTCGGAGGCTTCGTGTCCAGCCATGCTATGCACTGTTCCGGGATCGCACCACCCCGCCTCGAAGGCGTCATGGACCGGCGGCTTTTCGCGGGCAGGAGGACAGGCCCCACCGGCCAGATCTCCACGCCGAGCTTCTGCCGGAAGTAGGAGAGCCCGACGCCGTCGAACTCCGCCACCGTGTTGAAGAGGATCCCGTTCGAATCCACCCAGGCGGAGAGGTTCCGGGCCTGGAAGAGCGACCACGGGTCGGTCCCGTCGGCCTCGAGGATGTTCAGCGGCAACTGTGAGACGTGGACCGGTGACCCTTCTTCAAAGTCCGGCAACGCGAACTCGACGGAATCCGGCTTCTTCCGGTGAGGCAGGTTGACCCAAAGGGAGTAGTAGCAGGCGAGGCCGAACCCGCTCGCGCCGCTGAAGACGGCGTGGAAGATGCCGAGCTCGCGGCACACGGTGGCGGTCCAGCCGAAGAAGATGTCCGCGATGACGCAGAGGGGCTTCCGGCCGCCGGCGACAAGGCCGAGGAGGAGGTCGCGGAAGGGATCTTGGAGAGAGGTGGAGGCGTGGAGGAGGCGGACGACGAGGGGGTAGGGGAGGGCGTCGGTGTTCTCGGCGTCCGGGGGGAGGCCGTGGTCGGAGGGGCGGAAAGGGAGGTCGACGAGGCGGATGGCGGCGGAGGGAGGGAGGGAGGAGCGGAGTTCGGCGATGTTGAGCGGGGTGCTGAGGAAGGTGATGGTGAGGTTGGGGAGGCGTCTGAGCTTGTTCTCGAGGTGAAGGGCGAGGGCGAGGAAGGGGATGATGTGGCCTTGAGCCATGAAGGGGAAGATGATGATGTTGGCTTCGCCTTCCTCCATTATCGTCGGCGGCGGCAGCGGCGCCGGCAGCGATCGGTGGGAGCAAGGAGGAAGGAGGAGAAAAAGAAGAGTATGGTTCTTTTTGCTCTCTTTTAACGGAATTGTGAAACGTGAAGACATGACAGACTTTCCCCGTATTTAAAAGAGGGCAAAAGCTATAAAAAAAAATTTAAATTACGCCCATTATAACATATTTATTCTAAAATCTTTACGTGACACCAAAAATCTTAAATTTATACGTACGTAAACATTTATCTGCCTTAAAATTTCTAATAATGAAAACCGTTAAAAATATGTTTATATGGACGTCAGAAAGTAAACGACGTTGACATAGCGCTCATGTGACTTAAGTGAAATAAAAACGACACTGTTTTGACTGAAAAATCATCTAAGGAAACTGTGACAGAAGGGTAAATATGTCACATAGGTACAAGTTTTGGGTTTTTTACATCACAAGGAAAAATTTAGGAAAAACGTATCACGGTGGACATAGTTTAAGGTTTTTGATGTCACGAAAAAAAAATCCATGGTAAATGTATCGCAGTGAGTATAGTTTGAGGTTTTTTTATGATTTTTTTCTTTTAAAAAATGAAAAAGAAGATTTTATTTCATGTTTTGTCATTTTTGTTTTGGTGTAGATTTTAGTTGAATTACCTACTATATTACCATGAAATTTACTTATGCTATGACGCGGTAGATTTGGTATGGCTCTTAAACCAACCAAAAAGCCCATATTTGAGCTTCACTCGACAAGGGTGTTCCTATCGGGTAAGTTTCCTAAATTTTGTCGCAATTTTTCTGAAATAATCTTAAGTTCGGTCACAAATATTTTTCAGTAATTTAACTATGTGGACGTATTTTAATCGTGGTCACCATAACTCATTTTCACTTAACCAGTAATTTACTTTTATGGACAGTAATTTGTCTATAGAGTCACAACCTAAAAAGGTTGAAATTTAGTAATTAACCAATAATAAAGTAGCATGGGTGTCACCAATACTTAGTATTTTCCCTCAATAATCGTTACTTTCCCTTAAGCCCTTGTAAATGACGAGTTAGTGATCATCATTGAAATGTCATAATTTACCACAGAGTATTTCCTAAGGTTGAATTCCTAGCATTATTAACTCTTCACACAACCCGAGTTTAATGTAACAGTCTCTTTCCTATTCTTGATAACTTACTTGAATCATTGTAAGATTCTTTTACAATGTAAGTCATAATTTTACTTAATCAATACTAAGATTGATAATTTTATAATTAATAATTTCCTTAGCACCTCTGTAAGTTCTTATTTTTCTAAAGCCATCTGGCCATCGAAATTTATCCTCTTAGTCTAACGACTCATATTGAATTGTCCCGGAATCGAATTTTTATTTGCTCTTAGACTCTAAAAGTAAAAAAAATTAATAAAAAAAAATAAAAAAAAGAATCGCATTTAATTTTTTTGGGGGGTAGGAAGAAGGATCATATTCTCCGGTCCCAGAATCGAATTTTTATTTGCTCTTAGACTCTAAAAGTAAAAAAAATTAATAAAAAAAAAAAGAATCGCATTTATTTTTTTTGGGGGGTGGGAAGAAGGATCATATTCTCCGGTCCCCCTTATTTTCAGACACGATTGACAACGAGTGTCGTAAATGCAACTTTTGCAAAAAGCGATGATTTCCAAAATCTACGCAAAAGTCATGTGAACAAATGTACGTGTACCCTTCTAGGAAGTCACGGGGGATGGTCCATGTGAATAAGTTGCCGCACTTTCTGGTTTTATATCTACTTTTCGCACTCTAATCAATATTAGTGTCTAATATCGCCATGGGCTATCTCTTCCTACGAAGGAACTTCATTTTATCGTGTCTTTTATTTGGTAAGTTGCAAATTATGGACATCATTCACGTGCCAATGCAATCGAATGCAGGTCATGTTATCCTATTTCATGTTGGAGGGAATTTTCCTATGAACTGCGCTCTTGATTCGCGATTCGTCGCCCGACATCACCCATATCCGAGTCTACATTGGAGAAACCCAATTTGAAAAAAAAACACCTACCTACTTGTGACCCAAGTCACTCTCCCTCTCTCCTCTTTTCCTTTCTTTGCTTTGCTCCTTTTGTAGTGGCAGTAGCACACGCCCCACCGTCGCCATCATTGTCCGTCTCTTTTCTCTCTGCACATAGATGCGCACCTATCTCTATCGCTCCTCCCTCTTTGCAGCGTAAATCTAGGCAAAGACTGTCATCCACCAATGGCGGCCCTCGTCTACATCAGTGCCTTCGTCAATTTGGGCTACCCTCGACCAGATCAAGTCGGGTTAGCGCATATCGGGGCAGCCCTAGCTGATTGACAACAACGCATGGAGGTCGACTCTGTCGTAAACGGAGCTTGGAGGTAGTGGTGGCCAATTCATCGACATTCTCATGCATTTACGTCTCAATATGATGACACGATGCAACACGACATAAAATACGAAAAAGATTATTTAGACAAACGCATGATATTATGTCAATGCACAAATGTGGCGAAGATTGATGATGATGGTGAATACAAATGAGTTAGGGCATTCTGATTTTAGATCGGAATTGACCGTCTGATGCTTAAGTTAGCCATCGCGGAAGAGTAACAAATAATAGAGGAACTTAGAAAATGAAAACATGCTTAGATAGTACTTGAGAATGAGGAGACATGGCCTGGTTTCGGAGGAAGTTTCCAATTGGGCTATGCAGTAGCCTTGCGTCAATTTAAGACAGGTTTCCTTAACCCGAAATGCAAGGAAAAAATTATCCAAAAAATTCTAAATTTTTTGTACTGTGGTCAATTCAGTTTTAAATTTTTTGATTGCGTCAATTTAGTCATAAACCTTTTGATAATTTTTTAATTCAATCTTAAACTTTTGAATTGTGTTAATTCAGTCATAAACATTTTAAGATTTTGCCAAGTTAATCCTAAACCGTTTAATAAATTGCCAATGTAGTCATTCCGGCTAATTTTGACCGACAATCACTAAGTGGCAGTCCATTCAACGCCAGTCGTCCTATATGACGCAATCGGCAATGACGTAAATAATTTTTTAAAAAAACTTATGATTTTTGTATTATTCTTTATTGATTTTTTATTCTTTTCTTTTCTTGCTTTTCTTTTTTTTTTCTCAATTTGTCGGCGGTGCTGCCGGCAATTGGCCGAGGGTCGGCGACCTCCGTCGTCCCTTGGGCGAGGGCTCGCCTAAATCCGGCAAACAACCCTCGCCCTAGGGTTGGCACCTCCGTTGGCAACAATGAAGAAGAAAAAGAAAAGAAAAAATTAATAAAAAATTCAAAAAATCGTTTCTAAAATAAATTAAAAAAATTGTCCATGTCAACCCCAGCCACCGCACGCAGAACGGCCAACACTAAATGGATCGCCACATTAGTAATTTCCAATCAAAATTAGCCAGAATGATTACATTGACAAATCGTCAAAAGGTTTATGACTAAATTGACAAATCGTTTGAAACTTTAGGACTAAATTGACCCTCATATCATATGTTTAGTATTTTTTGGATAATTTTTCCTTGAAATTCAAAGATGTACTCGAATGGACCCCAAATAACATCGGCTAGAGTTGTCGAGATTCAGATTGGGATCGGCGGGGCGGCCGAATCAAGCCATCGGGGTGCTCCCTTAGGGACGTGCTACAGAAAGCGGGCAGCGGCTTCAAAGAAAATAGAGAAACCCTAAGCGAGATGGAGTGACATTGGGGAATTTAGGTCACTTTTTATTTGGGGGGATCGAAGGGAATTTAGATCACTTACTATACAATTTTTGCAGCACTTACCATACAATTAAGTGGCCTCTTTTCTATAAAAAAAAATCACAAGAAATAAGAACATTCGACTATTCCGGTGGTACAAATGTAAAAAAAAAAAAAAAGCTCTGGTATAGGATATTCCAACTTCTTTAGTAAAAATTCTTTGACCAAAAAAAAATAAATAATAAATAATAAGTACGAGATCGGACAGATACGGGGTCAAATCAAAAGCCAAGTTTTAAAATTTTTCACAAACAAGACTTTCTGGACCTAAGCATGTCCTAAAGCTGTTTCGTCTGAACTCTTGAACGTTAAACTCGAGAGTATTTCTCGGGGCGAGGGGAGAAAAAACTATCCTTCGACAAAAAATAAGGAACGCGGTCGTGTCACTTTGCCAGATGCATCCTCCTAGATAGGCGGCGGGGTGGCGCCGATAGGAGGCAAAAGCTTCCTTTTTCTCGACGTAGTCTTCTCTTTAGTCGCGAAAGCGATCTGCAACCGATCGAAGGAGATTGAACACGCCGGTCCAGCTTTTGGTCCAGAGCGGAAGGAGCAAAGTCCCGAAGCTGTCTCTTTCTCTGTCGACCACAATTTACAGGGGAAGTTTTACTTTTCAAAAGTCGCGATAATTAATGAATTCACAGATGCAATATCGATTTTGTCATAGCTCTTCTTGCTTATTTACAAGCTTCACAAAAGATTGGATTGATGAAACATTTATTTTTTTGTAAATTGTGATTGTTGCACATTACTTCTTCCCCTACAAAAATTCATGTCCACACGAATATATAAAAACAATACGGCAATTATTCTTTTAGACCGTTTGGTTATAAATTACCTATACCATAGGCCGTCCCGGTTTGAGCCATACGTGAGGAGGGAATATTCAGTGATTTCATATCGCCGTATAAGATATTGATATGGTGAGCATTTATTTTCTCAGGATGTGTTTGTTTCGTCAAAAATATATTATTTAGAAAATATTTTTCTGGAAACTAATCGCTTGTAATGTTTACAAAAATGAACGAACGAAAAATATTTTCACTATCCATGAAAATGTTTAGATATAAATTGTTGTCGACAATGGTAATATTTTTCATTGACTAATCATTTCAAATGATTAGTTTTAAGAAATTTTTTTCCAAATCATTCATTTTCTGAAAAATAAATAGAGCCTTATATCCACTTACGAATCGACAGATAATCATTGAAAACGAAAGAAAAAATCTGATTTTTCTCTCTCTTCCTTCTCCATGTACAAGCTCCTTGAGCTGGACCTTCACACCTCCTGTCGTCACCGGCGGAGTTGCCAGCGGCATGTCCAAGCCACCCTTGCCCGTTGCAGCCATGGATGAGCCGGTCATGGCCAAATTTGACAGTTCGCCGTCGGGATCTTGACCTCACCTATCGTGGCCATGGACGAGTCGGTTGTGGCCAAATCTAAAGGCATGGTCATGGCTTCATATCTAGAAGCTTGCCAAATGCAATCTAACTCTCAACTTACTCTCAAACTTTGTTGGCCTGTAGAGCGTAGGAGTCGAAACCTATATTTGAAACAAAACGTCTCTATCCCTAGCCTCCTTTGAGAAAATGGAGAATCGAACTCCCCACCTCCCCCTTCCCAAGTAACAAGGACCGGAACCCCCGAATACTTTCTCATTTTTGAGTACATGAACGCGCGCCATGCCACGCCAGCCACGTCAGCAGCTGACGTGGCCTTATGGAACCCCGAATGCTTTCTCATTCTTGAGTGACAATTCTTACATTGCAGTATTGGGCTTTCTGGAAGCACCCATTGGAGCAATAATGACCCAGATGAGGTTCTTGCCACTAGAGCTTCAAGGTCCATGGCCAAGATGCATCGTTTGGGGATAATGCGTGTTGGATATTGTGAGCTAAATCTCGCATAAAAGAAATGATCTCGTGGGTTTATATGTCAAGCCTGACCCAGTGATTTTAAACCCCGTGATGCTATTTTGATGTCGTTCCGCTGTCTAGATTGGGCCTTTGTGGTCAAAAGCAAGGGACAAAACTGGTTTTCTGTATAGTTGCCTGAACCAGTTCAATCCCAATGTGATCAACATCGAGTAGTTTGCATCAGCCCGGGCCCTTGAGGCAAGCGAGGAAAAGCACGCGAGGAAGATTCATGCAGGTGCAGCAGCATCAGGACATTCCGAAAGGCACCCGCAACGCAAAACATGGCGAGACGTTTTCCTTGTTCGCGGGCTATGTCCAGACACCACCCAAAAAGCAGGTCTGTGATGGTGCGGAAATGGCGGGTTACCATCTTTAAAGCTCTGTTTCACGAGATCAAAGATGAGTTCTCCGAAAGAATGTTGGAAGTGAGTGAAGAAGGTGGCTTCGGGGAGTTCTGTCATGAGATGGTAATGAAGGCCGATTACCATTTTCAGCATCCGTCGGTAAGTTTCTTGTCCGAGCTAGAACATGGCAACGTGGTCGGCAATCGGCAATAACAAGTGGTTTCTCAAGTGACGATTTCTGCTGTCTACCAGAAAAGCCAGAACACGAACGGAGATGCACATGTAAACGAGGAAAAACAAGTCCCCATAGCCTTTTCCATGGGGGAAAAAGTAGCATATTTTGAGGATAAAGTAGCTTTTCGAAATAATATGCCTATCCTGGACTGCGATGAATCAACAGCGGCGGGATGAGATTTCTATGGCTCCATTTTTGCACGTTGAAAGGAATATGCGATGTATTTTCCAAGAGATAAAACGGCTCGCAAGTTTTGACTGGCCATATCAATATAAGTTAGTGTTGTACCATGACACGTTAATGACAAGGCAAAATCAAAGGGCCAAGAAGAGGTGGTCGGATCGTGATGCGAACCGCAACAAGAACAGCAGAACAGCTATTTCTTCTTCCCTTTGTCGACATTGCTTTTGTGCTACCAAAGGACAATGGTGCAGACAGAGGGTTTGTCGCTCGAATGGGGTTTAATCAAGGTATATATGATTTGTCATGCAATGCAACAATGCCAAAAACTATATGGTAAGAGTCATTTTACAACAAAAGACTATTAGCTTTAACCCTTCCTGGTAGGGGACAACTGACAATAAATGAAACAAAATCTGACTTTGTGAGACCTTCCGAAACTATAGATACAAAAGACTAAGCACTTTCTTGTTCTACCATGCAAAAGTATGGGAATCGAAGCAATAAACAGCACACCCTTTTTCCATTTATTGGCACGCACTGTGAGACTTACAGACCTTATCCGATCGAAATTGCTCGCAAAAGAAGTGAATAAAAACAAAGGGTACAGACAAAGAAATGCCATTTTTATAATTGCTTATGATCCTGATTTGTACCTGCAAAGAACTTGGCATCTCAACACCCTATCGTGAACATAAAATCCGGGCATCACCATGATCTTCACCCGGCTTGAACTGTGCTGTCTCTGCCGATCCACGAATATGTCCTCCATGTAGTGCGGATCGAAACTCCTGTTCTCTTCAACCCTCAAAATTCCAATTGGCGGGCCGAAAGAAAAGGCGAGCAGGTGAAGTAGCCAAATGCATTTGGCGGCCACAAAGAACGCTTGCAGGAGTTGCTCCGGCCACGGTCTGGTCCAATTCAAGGTTGTGATGATGCAACTCATCTTCTGGTCGCAGAACTTGCTAAACTCTTCGCTGTAGTACTTAGTGCCCTTCCTAAGAACTTCGTTCCAGCTTAGATTTCTGAGCGCTACGAATGATGCGAACTGCGCATGGCGATCCTGTTGAGGGTCGAGGATCTTAGGCGAACCGTTCTTCTGGAACACGCAGTTCTCGAAGTCCTGGTAAAGCGATTGGTTTATTATGGCTTCCAGATGGTACAACACCGCCTTCAAGTACCTCGAGTTCAGGGAAAGCTTATAGGGCCGGAGCAGCGTATTCAAATTCTCCATTAGCGTACTGTCTGTCTCTTCGATCTGGCCGACTAAGGTTTTGCAAAATTGCTTCACTGATAACCTTGATTCGGACACCATTTGCAAGAAGCCCTCAATCATTACTTCCTCGCTCACGGGCATCAAACTTTCTTCATTCCCATTAATGGAATTCCCCTTTGGAGAAAATGTCCCGGGCTTTTCGGAAATTTGAGACTCTTTCGCTTGTGTCGCTTGCCTCAAAGCCTTCTTGAGCCCTTCACAGTAAGTCTCCAAGTACTCCAGTTTCTGCCTCAGCTCCCCCAGCGAAGATTTCATCTCAGCCACCTCCATTAGCGCCGCGTCTCTATGCTCATTCGCCTCAATCAGCTCTTTCTTCAATGATTCGATCGAAACTATCCCCAAGTCCTTGAAAATCTGAGATACTTCCTCGGATTCGGTTTGGTTTGGGGAATATTCATTCTTATGCTTCTTCTTTAGTCGAGGGAGCAACCATGAAAAGACTCCCCGGTTCTTCGTCTGCGAATGAGCCGATGAGAGAGGATTCATGAGCGGCACGACAATGTTGGAGTTCTTTCCTGTCCTAGTGACATTATCATGTTCGGAGGTTATAACTGCAGGTCTGCACCTATTGCAGGATGACACAGATTTCAAATCATCCATGCTCTTTCTCCTGCAAGACTTGTAAAAATCGGTCCTAGGGGAGGTCTCGGGGATGGCCAAATTGTTCGCACAAGAGCCGGTGACCGATCTCTGATCATCAGTGGGACATACGTGCGATTCTAAACTTGCCAGATGAGAATGGAAGCCCTTTCTTGAAGACGAATTTCCCTTCTGGTAGTCGGATAGAACGCTTCCGTCGATATTCCCCAGTCCCAGTCCAATGTCATCCCAACTTTCCGACATTGTTCGACCTTTCAACGGAATCTGAGGGTACCCCGGCAATGGGTCATCTTCATAGCTCTGTCAAAACCTTAGAATTCAGTTCACTGGATCTAAGTTGGGGCGTTAAGCTTCGTCAAGATAAATATTAAATAAATTTACGCACTCTTTTTCTTAAGAAAGAAGCAAAGGAATAGAATACACTACATGCACAGGCTAGACGAACTGATGGGGAACCACCATATCCACTTAAAATTCAAAGCAGTCTAAAACACTTAAAATCAAGACATGAAATGAATCCTCGCGACAATGAAGGGTCAGCACAATATTCAATTAGGCAAGCAAAGCACAACAATAAATGGAGGTTGGCCAGAGTGAAATGTGAAAGTTTCTTGTTCATAAACTTTGCATTCTCTTGCTCGCACTGCATTGGAGAAATAAAGAAAAAAGGGAAACCCAAGCACCCAATTCACCAGTAGCACATGCAGAATAACTTCAACAACAAGTCACTAAAAAGAAAAGAAAAAACGAGAAAAGATGATGAGAACTATTTTCGAGAGAAAGAAAGAAGCGAAAGAAAAGCTTACGGGTGTGAAGACAGGGTAGTCTTGAGCAGAGAGATGAGAGGAGGCAGCAGAGTTGGGAACAGGGGAGGCAGCAGCGAATCTGAGGTTGGCGGGGCTGTTGCCCTGCATGAGAGCGGCGTGAAGAGCGCGAAGCTCCAAAGCCTTGGCAATGGCGGCTTGTAGCTCTTGCCTGCTGACCTCCGGGCCCTTGTTCTGGTCCCCAAATATCTGAGACAGAGTCGATGCAGCCATGAAACAGAGGACAGGAGGGAGAAGAAAAAACAGAGCAGGGACGGTGGTGGAGCATGTAACTCCAGCTAATACAACAAAAGGAAGAGTCCTTCAGAAAACAAAAAAAGGCCAAGAAAAATTGCTTTCCAGTGATGGCTAAGAGAGAGCCACAGCGTGTGTGAGAGAGAGAGGGAGAGAGGGAGAGAGAGATTTGGGCATGTGGGTATCCAACGGCTGGATTGGGTTCTGCAGATGTGGCGATAATATCCAGTGAAGAATCTTGGACAACCAGAAATTCACAGAGAGAGAGAGACAGAGAGAGTTGCAATTGCTAAGGAGGTTTTGTCTCTGTCAAACGGATGATGAATGGAAGGAGGGGCATGTGATGCAGAGAGAGAGAGAGGCCAAAAAAGAGAGCGACGAGTGGTTTGCACTCCAAACCGGAGCTAAGGGACAGCCACTGTGTGGACAGATTCACGAAACTGCCCCTATTTGCAATTTTCCTAGGATGTGCAGGGACAGGACATTGAATTGGATCGAATTGAACATTCTAAAGTGTCTGATGAACTACTGTGACCATGATTGCCACTGTGTACAAAATGACCATCATCATATGTTCCACTATAAAGTCTCGGGATGATGGTGTTGGTAGGTGTTTGAGTGCACTTTTGGTGGCTTTTAGAAGCCCTTGTGTTGTGGGTTGGGGGCAATCATGTCATGTGGAAACAAAAAGCTCCATGCTTTGATTCATTTCAACACGTATTAGAACTTGTTAGCAGCCTAAACTGTGGCATGACAAAGAAACCGAATCCCAAATCAATAGCATCGTCCTTTTGCTTCGCTAAAAATGGCAATCAGGCGATTCCAAAAATAACGAGTTCTGATTATTCGTCGACCTTTTCCAGAGTTGTGTTCGAGCCCTTCTCGGAGGACCCATTAAGCCAACTTCGGGAAAATATAACTGGGCTTTCGAAGTTCTTACAATTTGTTAAGTCTATATGAGATTATAATGAAAATGTCAAAATTCAAGAGTGCATTCTGATTCTGCATTGGTCAGCCAACAATTCTTTCAGTCCTTGTGCATTGAAAGTTTTCATAAAGTTGGCATTTTTTGAGGGCAACAGTGTAAATAAGAATATAATGAGCTGTCCAATTTCATTTTTTTGCTCAAGTGGGGGACCTAATGTTTAGGGCCCTAGCATTTTTTTAAAAATTTTTGGTTGAAGGTCTCTTGGTAGTTCACTAGAAGCTAGAATTGCCTGTGACATCCCATATTTTATTTTATCATTTAAGTCCCCATATTGGAGTTTTGTGTTAGTCCAGTTGGGAATACTTTCAAGGAAGGTAAGGGCATTATTCAGAGAGAATAAATGAAATTATATAATAAGGTTCACTTAAGAATAATATGCTTTTGACCCAAAAAAGAAAAGAATAATATACTGAAAATGGAATTCCAGGTAGGACAAGGGAAAATGTTGATTATTGAGTTCGTTCCTTCCTATAACTACTTTGCTTAGAAAAATCAAAACTTTATTATATCTTTTAGTCTAGTCTAATTTGAAATTAGCTTTTTATAGCCAACCACCCCCTCCGGAAAAAGCTACCAAGATTTGTCAACCTCCACATGCAAAAAGCCTTCTTCAATCTTTGCTCAATCAACGATATTATAATATGTTCATCATAGACCTTTTTATCAGGAGTAGGTTCAATTCTTTTGTGTTCGGTAGAACCCCATTTGCTTTTTAGCAAAAGCCCGCTTATTTCACGTGGATGAGTGTGAATTCGGGTTGAAAATCGACCCGTCAAGAATCGAGCACAAGACCGTCCATCACGAGAATTCGGGTCGAGAATTGACCGGTTAGGAATTCGTGGCTAGAGATAATACACGAGTCGTTTCTATGTGGTCACAAAATTCAAAATACCCTAAAATTTCGAATCGTCATAAAAAAATGGTAAGGTCTAAGCTGATTGATTTCTTGTTGAGTTGGTGGTTTATAAGAAAATGATAACGAATAATATAACTGTACCAGTCGACACCAATAGCATAAAATAGAATAAATTAAGGTATAATAAAGTGCAAGGAAGGGCTTAAATTAATTTCAATTTGCTGTTTTATTTGATCATTTCGAGTTGTCACTTTCCAAACAACCAAAGTCACTCCTTTCCTTTCAAATGAGACAAAGCCTCGTGGGATTTTCATAAGCTTGAAGTGATATATGATCAAATTAGAGAAAAC
Source organism: Syzygium aqueum (assembly GCA_031216185.1). NCBI lineage: Eukaryota > Viridiplantae > Streptophyta > Magnoliopsida > Myrtales > Myrtaceae > Syzygium > Syzygium aqueum. The sequence goes on from CM062240.1 coordinate 5,622,586, forward strand.
CCAATACACGACACGCATTAATCGATGAAGGAATCTGCTAAAGTTTTCCTGGTCATCCCTCCATGACCTGGTGCACTCACATGAAGACAACCATTGTACTTTTACTCGCATATTGTCATTTTTTCTTGCCCTAACATAGGAAGTCTTCAAAGTAAGTAACATTTGGTCCGGTTTTTTATTCCATGAAATTCTTCTTTGAATGACCAGGGGCACGGTCGTGATTAGCCGGCTATTCGGAGGGGAACTCACACGGTAGCTCGCCGCTGTGACGCCTCCAATCCAATCTGAATTTCTCGGGACAGAAAACCAACCCGCAATCAACGGTTTCCTAGTAGGGAGTATAGAAAAACCCTAAGCCAACGAGAAAGCGCGTATGTGGATAAAAACACATCAATTTGCACATTACCAAACTCGATATTTGAACGATCTTTGCATACCCTTTCCATCTTTATACACATGCGCGTTTGTTCGCATGACCAAATGGAGTTGTGATTCTTTCGCAACAAGTTCTTGATGTTCAGGTCACAATGTATTTTAATCAAGGGAAACAAAGAAGGGAAGCGAAGACTGCCCTTCCGTTGTGACCTACCACTTCTTGTCATTTCTACATATGCATTGCGTTTGAGCTAGGGTTTATGTGTGTGGAAGGAGACAGAGAACCGTGAACTCCATTAAAAAGCCAAAACGCAACTTCCGATCGATTCCGAATCCTACTCTCTTTTGTCTGTGTCGTGTTTGAGTACATCCATAGCCCCGAAAGGACGAAAAAGAAAACATTCACCTGCTCCACTAGGAAGGGGGAAGTTTGATACTAATGACAATTATATTGTTTTAAAAGTTATTGGAGTAGATTCTTGCTTGATGCTTGGATAGGATGATTTATCTACATAGTTTATTCATAATATAAGGTATCATATGTTAGCCTTGTAAATCGATCTTTATTTCTTAAATCGGTACGTAAATTATCCCCTCCCCCCCTCCCTCTCTATCCGTTTGCTCCGTCTTCAATCAAGGATGACAGAAAACGTGCCGTGACAACTTTAGACTCAACACGATCTAAGGTCGATCACATCTTAATTTTGTGACGAGAGCCTTGACCAAGGCTCATCAACAGCATTGAGCCTTGTCCATAGGAGGGAGGGGGAGGGAGGATTGAGCGAGTTAGGGTTTTGTGGAACTTTTGTGTTTAGCAGGTAAAGACATACCTGGCACGATGCACATCCGATGCGTGATGGATGTAGCAGGAGATGGGCACAGGACCAAGCGGCCCAGTCCCCTCTCTTGTTTCTCGTCCCAACCTAAGAACGAGAGGGACAATAATACACTTGTGACAATCGATTTGAGCGATACAGTATTATTCTTGTTGGATCCCCAATTTGCCAGGACAATCGACTTACTTTCAATACCTATCCGTCACATCATTTTATAAATCAATCTTCATTATCTTTCAAACCATTGTCCCCCAAAATCGTTTCTCATAACTTCTTTCATTTTCCAATATCTTTTTGAGGAAAAGATACATTATAATAGTACTGCTCACGAGAGGCGCCACCAATAATTAAGCAGTGTGGTGTGAGCTTTACTCTAAAATTTCCACATTTGTTTCCAAGTTTTGAAAGCAACCTTATAACTAACCTATCATGAAATGAAAAATAAAAGGGAAATCAAAAGAAGAAGGGTAAATACCATAAAAAATCCCAAATTGTACACTTGTGATAATTTTATCCAAAATTAATTTTTTGATCATAAAAAATTTCAAACCGGTACACCTATAATAAATTTACCCAAAACTAATATTTTGACCATTAAAAACCCAAAACTGATACATTTGTAACAAATTTCCTCTTCGTTTGTTTCCGTTAAATTAAATTAATACAAAAAAAGTCACAAACCGTTGCACCTGTAACAAACGGAAGATAAAACATAAAACTAGCACATCAGTCAACTGTCGTGTGTCATTTAACAAAGTAATTTGACAGTTAAAAATTTAACGGAAATAAACTAAGGGTAAATTTATCACAGATGTATCGATTTGAGAGTTTTTTGTGATAAAAATATTAGTTTGGGATAAAATTGTCATATATGTATCAGTTTGGGATTTTTTATAGTATTAACTTAAAGAAAAATAATGTGACCTAGGCATCGACATCTTTGTAGACTAGTAACTCTCCTGCTTATGTACTTATGCTGAGTCAATAAGCTGCCCGAAATAATTTATTTTTGTAATCATTTTTTTTGCCAACTTTTTGAAGAACTTTAATGCTAAAACGGCTGACAAATCATTCGGTTTTGATGTAGCATGAAAATAGGTTGAGTAGTTGGGTCCATTCGAGGCACTGTGTGAGCTCCATCATCGATGAACTTTGACTAGTCATGAAGGAAAGCATGACTAGCTTTGTTTTACTATTACAGTCCAAAGAAAAACAATTGAAAAAATTAGAAAAATAAACTGTCTAGAGATAATTGTCAAAAAAGCCCTAAATATATTATATGTCGGTCAATTCAGTTCTTAAATTTTTAATTTAGCAAATTTAGTCCTAAATCTTTTGACGATTGATAATGTAGAACTTTCGATTAATTTTAGTTAGAAATCATTGACATGGACGCTAATCCTACGTGGCATGGCCGACGACGGCCAATGCTGATGTAAACAATTTTGGCTTTTTTATTTAATTATCTAATTTTTATAGTTGTATAATTTTTCTAGAGTTTTTATTTTTCTTTTCATTTTTTTTTCATTGTTGGCCGGTGAGGGTTGCCACACCGGTCGTGAGAGAAGGTCACAAAGCCCTCCTTGGCCATCTGCCTAGTGGTCGGCGAGGGCATGTGGGACCCTTGCCTATGGACAATGAGGGCCGCCAATTATCGCTAAGGTACCAGCAACCCACGCTGACCAATAATAGAAAAAAAAGAGAAGAAAATCAAAAAAATTATAAAAATTTTAGAAATATTTTTAAAAAATTCAAAAATTATTTATATTAGCGCCGGCTGTCTGGCCATGCCATATAGGACGGTCGGCGGTTATATTAGTAATTTTCAGTCAAAATTGATCGGAATGACTATATTGACAAATCGTTAAACGGTTCATAATTGAATTTTGCCAAATTTAATGTTTAGGATTGAATTGGTTACCGTACAATAGGTTTAAGACTTTTTGGATAATTTTCCTAAACAATCTACAAGAAAGAATCACAATACACTTATTGTATGCATGTCAAGATTAATGGTGTAATCATGCTGAGTCAAGTTGACACAACTCACTACTCAATTGAAGACAGTTGAATGCCTTGACACTTTATTCAAACTTGATTTTCAAACTCCAACTTGGCTCAAATAAATTTTCAATAAGCTCAAGTTTGGCTCAACTCCACTTAGCTAGTCAATCAGTTTCACTCGAAAGTCAAATTAAACTTGAACTCGAGCTCATGCTCATGCTTAAGCTCAAATGCTTGAAAATACACTATAACCGACTTTAACAATTTTCATTTATCTCTTCATACTCGTGAGTGTGCACATACATATAACTAAATAAAATACAATTAGGTTCATGCAATATCTACTCAAGTCAAGCATTATCAAGCTCGAGCTCGACCTGGCGAACATGAAAATGATGAAGCCGAGTGTGATATGCAAGTCGAACTCGAACTAGTAGCTCAGCTCACTTCGACCCCGAACATGAATCAAAGCAGATGATTTATTTTGTTCGAAGCCCTTCACGCTCTCAACAGTAGAACTCAGTGCAGAAACAAAAGAAAGAAAGAAGGGGTTTCGCATCTGCATCTCCTTGTTTTTGTCTGTCCGTAAATTAATTTACAGAAACAACAAAAGTAGCAACAAAACCAATCAATTCAACCCAGACACATTGGCAAAACTCTGCACTTTCCGCGAGGCGAAGGAGACATTACGCTTCCATCGAAAACCAAGTTTCAATTCTTCTTTGGCGCTACGCTTTTCCGCAGTACGAAGTGCTGCAGCAATTCATTCTTTTCTTAGGAAAGACTTTGTCTCCGGGTAAAAAAAGAAAGAAAAGGTTGTTCATTGCTTTCCTCGTATAGCGCCATGGAATTTGTCCTTTCGCGGTTTGTTTGCTCTCCAGCAGAAGCGGATTCCATTATGGCCATCACCTTTTTCCTCGTATGTGCTGATTATGTTGATTTAGCTTATTAAGTTGCTTATTAAGCATCTCTAGGAAAGCCATGTCGACTATCGTTAATTTAATTGCAGTGATTAGTTTCAATAGGTCATGAATTATCTTGTATCGTTATACTGTTTGACCTTTTAGTGTCCACGTTGTAACAATTATCGGATGTGAAGCCGCGACATTTTACTGGTGCGAGAAATTAAGTGAGGACCTTAGATGAAGGTGTGATTGAGCTAAGTCGAACCAAGGTATAGTGGATTGTACATTTGGGCTCAATGGAACTCGAAAAATTGAAGATTTAATGTTTAGGTCGGAGTTCGATTCGGATTATTTGCCCTATCTCAACCTCAACTATATGAATATAGTAGCATATGCTTGATCTTGAGCTTATATATCGACTTAGAAAGTTGATCTTAAAAAGGTGCATATCAATACACAAAGTTTGAGCTCATCATTCGATCTTTTTGCTACATACCCCAACTTGACTCTACTTAAACTTCTTTTATAGATGAAAAGGGCAAGGAGGGGCGACACGCTTGATGTTAATTGCAATAAGAGTCTTGCACCCATTACAAAATGTCCGGATTGTGCTATAAGTACTCCATACCACTCATGACCTGAAGCTTCGAGGTTGATTTTTCAGGCCTCAATATCCAACCCAAAGCTCAATATTCAAGCCTCGATACGCTCTTCAAGAGCTTGATTCTCAAGCTCGACTCAATTAGGGTTTAGACAAACTACGAGTTTGGCTCAACTCGATTTAGTTAGCCATTCAGTTTCACTCGAAACTCGAACTCAAGCCGTGCTCAAGCTTGAATTCTCACCTTCACGCACTCAATAGTAGAAAGACAGATTGTCTCCTTCAATGTTCAACCATTCCCCCGTAGACGACAGGTAGAAACAAAAGAAAGAAGATGGGCTTCGCATCTTTCTCTTCCTTCTGTCCGTCTGTCCCAAGACGAATACACAGAACAACGAAAGTAGTAACGAAGTGAGTCGATCCAACCAAGACACATGGCAAAATTCTGCTTTTTCGAAAGCGAAAGCGACACGACGCTTCCGTCTAACGTTAAAGCATTATTTTTCCAAGCACTTCGCTTTGGAGTACTGCGAATTGCTGCAAATTCACCCATTTTTCCTTAGAAAAAGAACCCGTCTCGAACTGACAAAACAAGGAAAAGTTGTCCTTTGCTTTCCTCGTATAATGCCATGCAATTTGTCCTTCCCGGTTTGTTCGCTTTCCAGCTAAAGCGGATTCCATTATGGCCGTCACCCTTTTTTTCGCACATATGTATAATTTTATATGTGTGTTTGTACTGATTATGTTGACTAGCTCATAAAGTTACTCAATAAGCATCTCTAGTGAAGCCATTGGCATTTGGCATTAATCTAATTACGGTAATTCATTTTGCTAGGTCATAAGTTATCTTCTATTGTTATCTTGTCGGACCTTTTTAATGTCCATGTCATTATAATTATCGGGAATGAAGCCGCGGCATAGAAAAGGAATTGAGGGCCTAAGGTAGAGGTGCATTGTGCGTTTGGGCTCAGCACAACTTACAAATAGGAAACTTAACGTTTAGATTGAAATTGAATTCAAATTAGTTGCCCCATCTCAAGCTCAAGTATAGGACTATAGTATCATATGCTTAATCTTGAGCTCAATTCGACTTAGAAAGTTGATTTTAGATTTGAACTAAACGAGGAGTAGAAATTCATGTGCAAATTTATTGTTATAGTATTTAAAGCATAAATCGTGAATATAATAAAAACTTAATTAGATTTGTGAGCTGCTTGAACTAAATTTTGCAGAGTTCATGCTCAATATCATTCGGTGTTCTTGCTACATGCTCCAACTCGATTCTATTTCAACTTTTCTTTAATTGATATGTAAAAAAGGTAGAGAGGGGTGACTAACATTAGTGACTCCCTGACAGCAAGAAATAAGAATCTCACATCCGTTACGAAACATTTGTCTGAATTGAGTTATAATTACTCCACATCACTTGCAACCTGGGTGTTGCATCCTCACTAGCAATTAGTACAAGATGAGCTAAAAGAGATTCACCCGCAACATGAATCAAACTCGTGACCTCATAAAAGATAGCTAACCCTTTTACCATGAGGCCAATCACCTCGATGGCAACTTTGCTTCTACATAAAACAATCGCACCACTGAGCTTTTGAGCAACTCCACTTATAAGTATTACCAAACATAAGATCAACTCGATATGATGCTCTATCAAGTTACTTCAACTTAAACGATAATAAATGGAATATGAACTTGAATAACTCAATAGATCTACCTTGTCATCATTGCATATACGTCCAACGTGAGACGTGCGATATGAAAAGCCGTGATATTTCATACTGTAACTTGAGCTTTTCCTCTTCAACATGGTCAAATTTGTGAATGTCAATATAAAAGCGTTGGTAAAAGTGTTGAAAAAGTCCTAAACCTTTTACATTTGTGCCAATTTAGTCATAAACCCCTTTTTTGGTATCAATTCAGTTCTAAACCTTTTTATCTTTATGTCAATTCAGTTCTTCTGACTAATTTTGATCAAAATTTGTTGATGTGGACGTCGAACCACTTACATGGCACTACTGGCGATGACGTAGATAACTTTTAATAATATTTTAATTTTTTTAAAATGTTTTTTCTTTTCTTCTTTTTCTTTTCCTTTCTTCTTCCTCCAGCCGGTTGCTAGACCGGCAATCGGCTGGAGGCCAGGGCCGGCCAAGCTTGCCCTCTCCAGCGACAGCGACGACAAACCTTGCCCTCGCCAATGGCCGACCTTGAGACCATTCGACCTAGCCGAATGGCCATAAGGGCAGCCTCACGTTGGGCTGGAGAGGGTCAAGCCCCACTGCCATAGGCAAGGCCCGACCTCGCCAGATCCAACAAAGTCATGCTCTCCCAGCAGCTGGCAGAGGCCATGAGGTCTCGTAGCCATTGGCGAGGGCGAGGTGATCCTCACTAGTGGCCGGCGGGGCTCGCCGGCCCTGGTCGCTGGCTCGACGACCAATTGGAGAAAGAAAACAGGAAAAGAAAAAAAATAAAAGAAGAAAATAAAAAATATTTAAAAAAATTCGAAAATTATTAAAAGTTATCCATGTCATCGCCAATAGTACTATGTAAGCCGACCAGCGTTTATGTCAGCAAAATCCAGTCAAAATTAGCCGGGAGGACTGAATTGATACCAAAAAAAGGTTTAGGACTAAATTGACACAAATACAATAAGTTTAGGACTTTTCTGACCCTTTTTCCCAAAAGCGTCACACCCCACCACCGTCCCTTTATTGCCATTTGCTATATATGCTTATTAAATTTACCTCGTGAAGTTTTTAATGTACATTTTTCCTAAATTAATTTCAAGTTTAAGTTCATATCTATCCTTGACTAATCTCATCCCACTTAGCTTATTTCCCGCATTAGACACTAAAAAGTCCACACACTAATGAGATAAAACTAGAATTGAATTAAAAAAATAGAAAAAAACCACAAAAAACCCCAAACTTTGCCATATGTGACACCTTTACATTGAACTTTTTTTTGTAAAACCAAAAACCTCAAACTTTATAATTTGTGACACATTTACCCCTAATGTATTTAGTTCATGGGCATTTTTCGTCTTTTTTGCTTTTTTTTCTTTCCGGTGAGGGGGGCCCTCGCCGGCGTCGGGCGAGAGTTGCCCTCGCTCGCCCAGGCGAGGGTGGCCCTCACCGGATCTAGCAAGGGCCACCCTCGCTCGACGCCGGCGAGGGTGGCCCTCTCACGATCCGGCGAGGGCCGCCCTTGCCCAATCCGGCGAGGGCCCCCTTCGTCGGAAAGAAAAAAAAAGAAAAAAGCAAAAAAGATGAAAATGCCCATGGGCTAAATACATTGGGGTAAATGTGTCACAAATTGCAAAGTTTGGGGTTTTTGGTGTCACAAAAAAAAATTTAAGGTAAAGGTATCACAAGTGGCAAAGTTTGGGGTTTTTGGTGATTTTTTCCCTAAAAAAAAATCGTGTAGATATATCATATGAAGGAATAAAAAATTTCTATGGGAGCGACTGCACTTATAAAATAAGTAATGGAGAAGGGTAAGGATTGCTGGTAGGGATGAAGCAAGACGGGTATAATAGGGTACCCGACCCGCTCAAACCCTAATGAACATAATCGGGTTGTGTTTTTGGGGAAGCGATACAAGTTTGGATTCGATTACTAAAAATTCTACGTAGGGTTTTGAGATAGTTTTGGAAATTCATAGTCGGAAACCCGATACCAGAACCTGATATTTATAACTAGTAAAATGCGCTCTTTTTATCTTATATTCGTAAGGTGGTCGAGTGATATATACATGGTATTATTAACCATATTAATTCATATAACTGTCTATGGGATTTTTTAAAATTGTCCTTACTTTGCTAAGACTCTTAAGGTTACTCGTACAAATTTGTGAATGCTAGAAACAAAATTTAGTGCAAAACAGCATTTTTCAACGACAGCCACCGTTCGTGCCTAACTTCTAATCATTAGTTGTCGGATCATAGGTTTTTATGACTGTGGATCTTAAGCTTTCAGTCTTATGTCTCGAGATTTTGTAGCTTTTTAATTAAATCTTTACAATGCACAAGTTTCGAATAAATGGCCGTGTTTGCAAATTTAAGATTGCTTGTTATATATTGAACATAAGATTATCGTTTTTATTATGAAATGTAATAAAAAGATTGTGGATACCTAATGAGAATCCTAGGTAGGTTTGGGATATAACATCGAAAACTCATAACGGGTTTGAAACAGATAATAAAAGAAAATTAACGGGAACCCAAATCTTTCCCGCTTTCATCCCTAACAAGTGCCGCCCTCAAAGAACACGACCAAGTTATATTAAGTAATTGACGACATGACCAAAATGAATACTAAAGTGTGCATAAGAAAATATTCTTTCACCTACTAATGTTTGTCCAAATCCATTAATTAGCAGTTAGTAACATCCATTCCTACTCTAAAAAAAAACAAGTAGGTGGTTGAATCAGCTAATGCTTACCATCATTGAAGGGAAGGGAATTTGGAAGAGGATTCAACTTAGCAATATATGTACGTTGAGCCAAAATCGATCTGAACCTTATTGGAAGCATCGCTACGCCAATTTTGCAAAACTCGCAAGTCGTTGTCGACGGGGGCGGTGCTACCCAATTAACAAGAGTTGCGATGACCGCATCGGATCATAACTAGGGTCGCTCGACCCCCCACCATCTCGCGTCCCGCCCTCCCTCTCCCTCGATGGGGACCGATGGCGACTCCGATGAGGACGATGGCTAGTCATGGCGGATTCCCCATGCCATGCCCTCGGGGGAACACGGCACTGTTGACGCGGCGAATCCAATCCCTCTATCTCTCGTTCTTTAATATATTTTTTCTAATTATCTTAAAAGATGCTGCGGAATTTTCCGACGTGGCATTTCTCTTTCAATAAAAAAATTTTAATGTTTTCTTTATCGTTTAATCCCGAATGATTTTCAAATTTTTTCCTATTCATTGAAGAGAGAGGACAGCCTTTCCAAAAATCCCTGTCGAAAGAAAAATAAAATTTCGTCGGTCAAAAATTCCACGCCCCCAAAAGAAAAAATCCCGCTCCGACCAAAAAGGAGAAACGCGCCCCCTCGTCCCGCGCCACGCTTCCATCGAGGCGCATCCCCTCATTGGCCGCACCACCGTCCGCGCGGATCGCGATCCGCGTGACTCCAGCCACAAACGAATCTCGCCCGTCCAAACCCACCCGCAATCCAACGGCCGGATCTCCTCCAAGAAAACATTTTCAAAATCCCAAAAACTTTTTTCCCTCTCCCGCCTCGCTCTCTTCTTCTTCTCTCCTTCTCCTTCCTCCTTTATATACCTTCCTCCTCCGCTCCGCAAGAAGAAACCACCAGATACGGATCCAGATCCAGATCCGAATCCGACCCGATTTCTCTCTCTCTCTCTCTCCTCTCAATTTTCCCGAGGGAATTCGGCACGCGGCGGCATGGCCCGCACGAAGCAGACGGCCCGGAAGTCCACCGGCGGCAAGGCCCCGCGGAAGCAGCTGGCCACCAAGGCGGCGCGGAAGTCGGCCCCGGCGACCGGCGGGGTGAAGAAGCCGCACAGGTTCAGGCCCGGGACGGTGGCGCTGAGGGAGATACGGAAGTACCAGAAGAGCACGGAGCTGCTGATCCGGAAGCTGCCCTTCCAGCGGCTGGTGCGGGAGATCGCCCAGGACTTCAAGACCGACCTCCGGTTCCAGAGCAGCGCCGTCGCCGCCCTCCAGGAGGCGGCGGAGGCGTACCTCGTCGGGCTGTTCGAGGACACCAACCTGTGCGCCATCCACGCCAAGCGGGTCACGATCATGCCCAAGGACATCCAGCTCGCCAGGAGGATCCGAGGAGAGAGGGCTTAGAATTTGATAAGTCTTCATCATTTCGGAGGATGTTGTTTGGTTGTAGGCCTGATTGTGGAGACTTTGAATCGGTGTTATGTAGATGTACATCTTTGGGCATTAATGGAATGTGGGTTTGCTTCGCTTTCTTTGACTTTCTGGCAAATTTTTGTGCTTTTCGGTGTTCATGGGTTCGATCCTGTGAATTGATGTTCTTGGAAGACAAGAGCAATGGATAATCACGTGATTGTTACATCAATTTTGTGGTCACTGGGATGGTTTCAAGGAATTGACAATATGGTTGGGGCTGAATTCGCAAGTCTCTTGCTTGCTTGTGCGAATGCAGGGAATTACATAAGCCATGTCAATCACGCCAGGAAATGTTCTGTCTGATCTGCAAATAATACTTTTTCCTAGAATTATCACTGACTCGAAAGCTGAATTGTAGAACACGATCTCAAACTGTCCGAGCAAGTAGCAACATTCTGTATGTAATGATTTGTGATTGGGACCATTCTAGATGGTATGAGTTATGACTGGCAAATTTGGTGATTCGAGGGCTTTGTCTACCAATGCAATCTGCCTCCTTCCACAAGCTTGAGCAATCCGAGTGTAGCCCCTTTGTGCTGAGCTCAGTTCGGTCTCGAGAAGCATGGCAAGAGTCTCTGCGGGCAAATGAAAGCACATATTCTGTAAAAGATTTGATCCATTGATCATACTGGAGCTTCAAAAGGAAGAGAGCAAAAAACATTGCAGAAGTTAAGGTTTATCATACGGATGATGATATAAGCGGGCTGCTTAATCTCTGAAGCATCAGCTCGGAGCTGTTATAGACATAGAAAATCAGAAGTGGTTCGCATAAAAACTGTAAACATAAAAAAAAATTTGGACAGCACACTGGTTTTGCGATAATTACCCAAAAACATCACCTGGGAATTGGCCGTGTTCGCATCTTGCAGTTGAATTTCCAATCCTTGAATTCTAAGTGAGGCCTGTCTAAATTTCATGTTGCGAATTGCCGCAGCATAAAGCACGCATGGCACTATCAAACCGATGGTGAGGATTGAGACTGCAACGATGGCTGGGATCCAAGATAAGAATGCCACATCTCGATACCTGCACGGTCAGTGTCAGCCCAATAGAAAACTCTTTCTTGTTGAATGACCCTTGATTGGATGTACTAACCTACATATCATCAGGTGCTTCCTATAGGGATCTCCGAGTTCAAGCTTGCTCTCGTGCATCATGGGCCGGTCACTTTTGACATAGTTGTGACCATACATCAATGAGCGAGTAGAGTTTGTGATGTCATATATTGTAATCAAAACCGTCTGATTCCCAAGTTGCCAGAGTAAGTTCTCCACAAGGGACTCGAATTCAAAGACTACCCCAATATATCTGATGGCAATTATAAATTTTAATCACGCATATTCCATGTAAATTAACCAACAGACAATCAAACGAATTGGTTGGGTACGAGAAGATACAAAGAGCCAAGGGCATATCCTCATGGCAGACATTATGCAAGGAAAACTTGACCAGAGAAACTCCAACTTGGAATATGCATAAACGCACAACGCACAAGCCAGCATGATCCCACAAGTTCATCATATCACAACACCAAGGTTGCAACAAATATAGCACACAAGCACCATCATGCAAATGTCATAGCACAGTCAATGGCCGAATAATAAAAAAACATAGAATTAAGAAATCATAGCAGAGAAACAAGAAGTAATTCGAGTCTGTCTGAAATGCGAGCGGTTAAGGAAGGCACACTTATATCAGTCAAGCATCCCCAGTGCAAAATTGAAGCATTTGAAACTAGCTCCAGTAGTATCCAGTCCATGTCTTAGGCAGCCTCTAGCAAGAGTCAAATGTTCATAGTGAATGGTTTGTCCAGTTCCTCAGAGAAATCATGATTCCAGAGGACCACATACTCATTCGGTTGATCCTAATTATACTAAGAATGCTGCGAGAAAGAGCAATAGTAGACAAACCCTGCAATGGCTCTAATGCGCTCTTCCAAACCCATGCTTGGTGAGAGCTTGGATCTGGAAACACGGAATGTCAAAAGCACTCCAATCCGATTTGGTTCTAATAGCCTGAAGGGGCCAGATAATACAGCTTTTTCAACAGGTCTTGCCTTCAATACAAGATCTCGATCTTCCTGCGTCATGCAACATGCAAACATGTGCCCCAATTAAGCATTATTGATGTGGAAATACAAATAAGTAGTGTGTAAAGACGAAATAAGAAATGAGGTACCTTTCCTCTCATCATGTGAAGTGAATTCTCAAGTGCATTTGCAAGAACGCAAGCGTAGGCATCCACTTCTTCAGCAGTCCCAGGCTGGCTTCTAAAGGTCATATTTATCTGCCATAGGCACCCTCTCTGATAATTTTCCCTCTCACAAAGACCCACACATTCTGCATAAGCCACTCCAGAATGTAATGGGCAATCGCGAGTACCATTATCCACGTAGCTGTCAAGAGCCCCCAGCATCTTCCAGCAGAAGAATTAATAACATGAGTAACATGAAATGCAGAGAAAAAAATTCGCTGTTTGTTTCAGTGGAAAGCTCAAAACAGTGAACACCATTTACTCTTAAAACTATATGCATGATAATCTACATATTCAACAATTATCGGGTTCATCCACCTTTAAGATTCAATGAACCAATCAGGGTCGGAACATAAAAGAGGTTGATAGATAAATATCCAAGAGTTGTGTGGGACACACCTGGCTAGTATATATTGCATTGTCTTGGTAATAAAATCTCGCCATCATAGCAAGCACAATGCGATTAACATTGATTGTGAACTGATTCTGTAGCATCCATGCCTGTTTATCGCACATGCTTCCCAATGCCTCCTTCATTTTTGTGGTCTCAGAATCATTTACTGTCTTGTGAACCAATCCGCTCGCAATGCTCAAAATTATGATCCAGAGAACCAAAAGTTCGGAAAACCATGCCCTCTTGATCTTTGTATATGGGTATGTGCCTCTAAACTGATTCAGAACCCCTGGGAAGAAATTTTCATCATGTTGACATTCCAAAAGCTTTCTTCTCCATTTACCCATTTTACTTCTAATCTACACCCAAGAAAAAGTGAAAGTGTGATTCTTGCTAGTTTAGACTAGTATCAGAGAATTAGAGAGGTAGATAAGAAAAAGATATGGTCGTACACTGAAAGTCTGTACAAAGCTGCTCAAATCATGCGATGCATCCCACATTCTATCCTTCAAGATTTCTTTCCACTCCCCATGGTTTGGTTTAGAGCGGAACAGAACTCCAAGGGTTTTGGCAACTAGAGGAAGGCCTCTGCATTTCTTCACAACTTCTCTGCCTACTGCTTCTAGGCTGGGATCTGGAGCACCGAGTCCTCTATCAAATGCATGTTGAGCGAAGATCAACCAGCAATCTTCGTATGGTAGTGGGCTTAAATGGTAAGCAGGCAGCGTGCACGTCATTGCTGCTGTGATTTCACTGCGAGTAGTCACTATGGTCTTGCTTGCCAGTTCACAGAATCTCATAGGACTTCGCAGTGTGTTCCATTCCGAGCAGTCCTCCGTGCAAAGATCATCCAGAACAAGTAAGAGTTTCCGGCCTATTAGTTCTTCTCTGAGTCTCAGTTGAAGAAGATTCAGGTCCTCAATATCACAAGTCACCATAGTTATTGCTTCTAGGATTGCCTTGGTAATCGAATAAACATCTAACCTGTTCGAGACACAGATCCAAACCCTGAAGTCAAAATACCCTTCCACGCTGATATCATTGTAAACAGACTGAGCAAGTGTGGTCTTGCCGATCCCTGGGACACCGACGATGGTAATCACACATATTGGGTCACCTGGCGCATCATCGGACAGCAACAAGCTGACTATGGCCTCCATATCTTCGTCCCTACCATAGATGTTAGGCTCCTGCATCAAAGACGTCGTCGGGGACGTCTGCAAAGGCTGTACTCCCAGCTCTATGAAGCCAAAGGCATCTTTTTGCCTTGCCATAAGCTCCAATCTATCAAGCATGTCTTCTAGCGATTTGCTTCTCGATCCGCCTCTTAGCTTCCTTGGCGAATCTCTGTCTTCAATGGCATTCAAAAGATTCTGAGCATCGGCGACGGTATCTTCTAGCTGGTTTAGCCACCCTTTTGCGGTCGGGTCTGTGATTTGCTTGTGCTCCGCATCAGACAACACCGCCTCAGCAAATACAAGGCTTGCCTTTAGTTTCTTCAGCAGAACTTCTTCGTCTTTCTTTCTCCAGACAGAGTCCGTCAGACTGCGAGGAGCCAATCTGTCGAATAGTACCTGGAGCGAAGCAGAGAGGACAGCTCCACCCACTAGTGCTCCTGCCATGTCAAAGTTTATGCTTTGCTAACAGAAGCAAAAAGGGCAATGGACGAGGAATTGCAGGATACAGAGGATGAGGGAACACTTGAGATTAGCTTCAGATATCAAGGTGTTTTGAGTTTTACTTCATGGAAAAGACGAAGGCGAGGGCTCAATTCTTAACCGACTACTGTGGCCCCTCTGCTCCTGTACTTCTTTTTAAGAACTAACAGAGAGGCTTCCTCTCAAGTGCAACACTATTCTGTCTTTCTTGCTCACGCTTCTTGCTTCCGAAGTTTCTTCAAACACATTTCCACGCGGTTTGAAGTTAAAAATTAATCATCCAATCATCAAAGACGGCCTTGCCAAATGCAGCTTTTCAGTGATATTTCCGTGTTGCTGTACAATTACAAAGAAGAAATTTCCTAGGACTCCGCACCATGCCACCAAGTCATCGAATCAATGTTTCTTTACAACTCAGTATCTGTATGATCGGCTGTGGATTGAAATAGCCTCTGTTAATATGACAATTTCTCCAATTTGACCGAGTAAAACTAGCCTTCACTTCTAACGTGATGCCTCCTTCAATATAAAAAATCATCCGTAGATGTTAACATGAAAGCGACAGAAAGACAATATAACTAAATAAATTGACTGACTCTGCAAGAAGACAGCATTTTTCAGAGCTTTTAGCCTTCGTCAATAGCAAGCCTCAAGATTTCACACTCCACCACATCCACAACTTTCCATGAACTTCACAGGAACACCGTGGACTTCAGAGCCGGTCTATTCTCACGCTTGGCTGCTACTAGAATACATTCCGGTTCTGACAAGTCATCCCACGGTTGTCTATAGTTCTTCATACGATAGAAGATCTACAGATCACTTATGATCGTAATGAATTGAACAAACTGCAAAATAGATAAAATTCCCCGCACCCAAATTTGCCTTGCAGGCTAGCAGCTATGTACAACTGTCTTTCAGTTATATATGTCACCATATTAATGATGATGATGATGATGATGATGATGATGATACTCGAACAAAGAAAAACGGAAGGATCAGGGAAAGCCCGTTCATTTGTCAAATAATTCAAGCATCGATATGTAAGATATCCACTGATGGCTCATGTGGTTGGGACAGTGAGTTGTTTCCCCACTTCTCTTCAAGTTTGTTGAAAAAGAAACGGACAGTCAGAAAACATATAATCATGGGGATTTTTCTTCTCTACCTATGTACATATCATGAAGTAACTAGGAATCAAGTGTGGAGCCGTAATTTTTCAGACCCAATTATTTGGAACAGCAAAATCATGGAACCTATAGGATGCCTCGCTGGCTGTATCGCACTCGAGCCTGTACTCCGGGTTGTCGTTGATCACAATGTCGTCATCTGATATCTCGAGAGGCAGAGGCTGTACTTGGTTCTTATTGGGTTGCCGTGACAAGTGTGCGTCGGGTCCTAAGGCTATGGCAGGTGGCGAGTGGGCCATCCTGAACCTCGAGCTGTCTCTGCTCACGGGGAAGAGTGAGCGGTCCCATAGGAAGACGTGCATGAGGATGGGCACCTTGGCATGGCGGTGCAAGGAGAGCTTCTGGCTCAGATGAGTCAATCCAAGGGAGGACTTTCTGGTTCGATACTCTTGAGATGACAAGAAGCCCCGATAAGCTAGTCACCTCGCGGTACAGATTGCTAAGCCCTGACCGGGTTGAGGGTGCATTTTCATCTCCATCTATGACTGTTGATATATAGATAACCCCTGAAATTTACAGTAGCACAAAAAGAAGTGGGCTTTAATGGATAGGAAAAACTTTATATGTAGCAGAAAAAGGCATGAGAAATTAGGATATCGTTCCTCCTCTGTTCTGCTTAAGGCGGCAAGGAAGTTGGCTCCGGCGACCGGGGCATGAAGAAGCCGCACAGGTTCAGGCCCGGGACAGTGGCGCTGAGGGAACTTAGGAAGTACCAGAAAGCTGCCCTTCCAGCGGCTGGTGAGGGAGATTGCCCAGGACTTCCAGACTGACCTCTGGTTCCAAAGCAGCGCCGTCGCGGCCCTCCCGGAGGCGGCAGAGGCGTACCTTGCCGGGCTGTTCGAGGACACCGACCTGTGCGCAATCCATGCCAAGTGGGTCATGATCACGCACAAGGATATCCAGCTCGCCAGGAGGATCCGGGGAGAGAGGGCTTAGTTAAACAAAATGTGGCTCAATCTTTCTCGTTTCGGAGGATATTTGATCGTAGCAGGGGAGGTTGATTTGTTTAAGGCCTGATTATGGAGACTTTGAATCGGCATCATGTAGACGTACATGTTTGGGCATCAATGGAATGCGGGTTCTTTTCACTTTGAATTCTGGCAGTCTTGTGCTTTCTAGTTTGCAAAGGTTTCATTTTGCGAGTTTATCGTCAAGGAAGAGAACACAGGAGTCTGTTTGTCTTGACCATAATAGATAAACGCATGGTGATTTCAAGAAATCGACAATAGTTGGGGCTGAGTTTGAAGTCTCTTGCTTGCTTGTGGGAATGCAGAAATTGATAATCCATGATATGAACCATGTCGAAAGTGTCGAATCACACCTGAAATTTTTATTTGCTTTTGCAGAAGCATCTGCAATCATCACCTTATTTTCCTAGAATTCTCAAACTTTGAAAGCTGAATAAATGACTCGGTCTTAAACTGTCCAAGCAACCTTCCACATGTTAATGAACTGTAATTGGCAACATTCTAGATGTTAAAGAGTTATGACTGGCAAATTTGGTGATTCAAGGGCTTTGTCTACTAATGCAATCTGCCTCCTTCCACAAGTTCGAGCAATCTGAATGTAGCCCCCCTGGATTGAGCTCAGTTCAGCCTCGAGAAGCATGGCAAGAGTCTCTGTGGGAAAAATGAAAGCACACATTCTGTAAAAATTCGATCCCTTGATCGTGCAAGAGCTATTAAAAAGAAGAAAAAAAGAAAAAAAACAATGCGGGAGTTTATGTTTATCATACTGATGATGATATAAGCAGGCTACTTAATCTCAGAAGCATCGGCTCAGAGCTGTTTTAGACAAAATCAGACGCGGTTAGCATTGAACTGTCATCATCAGGAAGCGGACAACACACGCTGCTTTTGTAGTAGTTCCCTGAAAACATCACCTGGGAATTGGCTGTGTTCACATCTTGCAGTTGAACTTCCAATCCTCGAATTCTGAGTGCGCCTTGTCTGATTTTTACGATGTGAACTGCCGCAGCATAAAGCAGGCATGTCACTAACGAACCGATGGTGAAGGTCGAGACTGCGACGATGGCTGTGATCCAAGATAAAGATGGTGCATCTCGATACCTGCATGATCAGTGTCGGCCCAATAGGGAACTCTTTCTTTCTGAATGACCATATGGTTGGGTGGATTAACCTACATATCATCAGGTACTTCCTGAAGGGATCTGCGAGTTCAAGCTTGCTCTTGTGCATCATGGGTTGGTTACTTTCGACATAATTCTGACCATACATCAATGAGCAAGAAGAGTTTGTGATGTCATATACGGTAACCAAAACCGTCTGATTTCCAGGTTGCCTGAGTACGTCCTCCACACAGAACTTGAATTCAACGAGTCCACCTATGTATCTTCTCTGACTCTCAGTTGAAGAAGATTCAAGTCCTTTATATCACAAGTCACCATAGTTATTGCTTCTAGGATTGTCCTGGTAATTGAATAAACATCAAACCTGTTCGAGACACAGATCCAAACTCTGAAGTCAAAATACCCTTCCACTCTGTTATCATTGTAAAGAGACTAAGCAAGCGTGGTTTGCCGATCCCTGGGACACCGACAATGGTAATCACGCATATTGGGTCACCTGGCGCATCATTGGACAGCAATGAGCTGACTATGGCCTCCATATCTTCGTCCCTACCATAGATGTTAGGCTCCTGCATCAAATATGTTGTCGGGGACGTCTGCGAAGGCTGTACTCCTGGTTCTATGAAGCCAAAGGCATCTTTTTGCCGTGCCATAAGCTCCAATCTGTCGAGGATGTCTTCTAGCAATTTGCTTCTCGATCCGCCTGTTAACCTCCTCGGCGAATCTCTGTTTTCAATACCATTCAAGAGATTCTGAGCATCGGCGACAGTTTCTTCTAGCTGGTTTAGCCACCCTTTCACGGTAGGGTCTGTGGTTTGCTTATGCTCCGCATCAGACAATACCACCTCAGCAAATACAAGGCTTGCCTTTGGCTTCTTCAGTAGAACTTCCTCATCTTTTCGTTTCCAGACACAGTCTATCAACCTGCGGGAAGCCAATCTGTTGAATAGTACCTAGAGCAAAGCAGAGAGGACGGCTCCGCCCACTAGAACTCCTGCCATGGCAATGTCTATACTTTGTTAAGAGAAGCAAGAGCTGCAATAGACTCGGAATTGTAAGACAGAGAGAATGAGGGGACACTGGAGGTAGCTTAAGAAATCAAGGTGTTTTTAGTTTTTCTTCATGGAATTGTAACATATAGAAGATGAGGGAACACTTGACGTAGCTTAAAAAATCAAGGAGCTCTTAGTTTTTCTTCATGGAATAATACGGAAAAGAGCTCAAGCCTTGTCCGACTAGTCTGGCCCCTTTGCTCTTGGACTTCATCCAGAACTAACAAAGAAGTTCTCTCAATTGCAACACTTTTTCTTGCTATCACTTCTTGTTTCAATAGTTTCTTCCATTATATTTCCACACGTTTTGAAGTTAAGAAATTACTATTCAATCATAAAAGAGGCCTTGCCAAACAAAGCCTTTCATTGATATTATCATGTTGCTTTGAAGTACAAAAGATAAATTTCCTAGGACTCTGCACCATGCCACCAAGTCATCGAATTTGTGCTTCTTTACATTTCAGTATGATCGACTTTGGATTGAAATAGCCTCTGTAGACATAATCGTTTCCCAAATTTAATTCAAGTAAACCATCCTTCACTCCTTACCTGATGCCTCCTTCAATATAAATGTCATCTATAGGCGTTAACATGAAAGCAACAGAATGACAATATCACTAAACAAATTGATTGACTCTGCGCGAAAACAAATTGGTGCAGTCTTTAGTCTTGATCAGTAGCAAGCCTCAAGATTCACACTTCATTTCCTCCATAACTTTCCATGGACTTCACAGGAGGCACCATGGCCTTCAGATCCGGTCTGTCCTCCCGCTTGGCTGCGACTAGAATATATACAGATTTTGACAATTCATCCCACAGTTGTCTATAGATAGAAATGCCGCAGATCACTTATAATCGTAATAAATTGAACAATCTGTAAAATAGAAAAATTTCCCGACGACCAAATTTGCATTGCAGGCTAACAGCTATCCACAACTGTTTTCAGCTATATATGTCACAACAACAACAACATAATAGTACTTGGACAAAGGAAAACGGTAGGATCAGGGAAATTATGATTTCCTTTATCAAATGATTCAAGCAATACTTCATAAGACATCAACCGATGGCTCGTATACTGGGAACAGTGAAAGCTTTTTCCCCTCTTCTCTTCAAGTTTGTCGAAAAAGAACGCACATGGGGATTTTTCTCCTCTACCTATGGACACATTATAAAGAAAAACTGGGAATCATGTGCGGAGCCATTATTTTCAGACCCAATTATTTGGAAGAGCAAAATCATGGAACCTAAAGGATGCCTCGCCAGCCGTATTGCGCTCGAGCCTGTACTGCAGGTTGTCGTTGATCACGATGTCATCATCTGATATATTGAGAGGCAGAGGCTGCACTTGGCTCTCACGGGGTTGCCGCGACAAGGGTGCTTCGGGTTCTAAGGCCATGGCAGGTGGCGAGTGGGCCATCCTGAACCTCGAGCTGCCTCCGCTCACAGGGAGGAGCGAGCGGTCCCATAGGAAGACGTGCATGAGGATGGGCACCTTGGCATGGCGGTGCAAGGAGAGCTTCTGGCTCAGAGAGACTGTGTCATAGCATCGGACTGCCCCGGTCGACGAGGCAATCCAAGGGAGGACTTTCTGGTTCAATACTCTTGAGATGACAAGAAGCCTGGATGAGCTAGTTGCCTCACGGTACAGATTGTTAAGGCCTGACCGGGTTGAGGGTGCATTTTCATCATCATCTATGACTGTTGATATATAGATAAACCCCTGAAATTTACAGTTGTACAAAAAAAGTGGGATTTGGTGGATAGGAAAAAATTTATATGTAGCAGAAAAAGGCATGAGAAATCAGGACAACTTACCTCCTCTGTTCGGCTTATGGCAAAACCGAGCTTTGTGTCACCTTCCTGTAGTTTAATCTCTATAGGAAACTCTCCTCCTAGAGGAGCAAACCAGAGACGAACTGCCCTCACGACACCGATGTCAACCCCATGATAGTCCTCGAAACCATATAGACTAGCAGTGGCGAGATTGGATAGGTCAGCCAATGAGCTAGCATTTACAGTGGAAGAAGCCGTCTCCCCAGATATCTGTAACAAGCCAAAAGCAATGTAGAAATGACATCAACATTTTTTCGAGGAAATAAGATCTGTGAGACTCCACTTCCATTCACCACCTCCAACTTTTATCTATGGATTGCGACAGTTAGTAAAGAGTTATCAATACCAAATTTAAAAGGAAAGAGAGAACATAACATCATCTCAGGAAATATGTTATGGCAGTTTTAAGGACAAATATGGACCCAGGTGACTGTGAGTCTGATTTCATAGTCACCACAATTTGAAGATCTTGAAATATATGATTGTACAAAGTATCTTGATTTATTTAAATGCTTCAAGAAATTAGTTCAAGAAACTTGTAAGGCAAACGCACGTGGCTTTTTACAGGAAATTTGGTTCAAGAATCAGAAGTCTACCTTAGTAAGCAGGGATTCAGTCTGTATGTTCATGAAGACAATTGGCACACCAGAGTGCTGGGACGCGTTGAGCCACGTATTTGCTCTTGCAAGGGTGTCTTCCAGGTCGTTGTAACGAGAGGCAACCCGATCAGAAGCTTTTGGAAGGAAAAGTATGGAGAGAAAGCAGCTTGAATTGGGAACCAAAAGCAACTCGTGCATTTTGCGGTCCCATCGGTAGGAAACGTATCCATCTTGAAGCTGGGTCCTAGACAGTGCATTTACCATCCTCGTACTCCTTGAAGCTGCAAATTAGAAGAACATTTCAAAGTGCACAAAGAAGCAGGTAGCAGCAGAAAAAGAAGCTTGCAATCTCTAAGTAATATCCATGCAGAGGGTAATTATTCTTCCATACATTAATTAGTTTTTCCAGTCGGGAATCCACTCAAGTAGCATTACCTTATATAAAAAAAATGATATAAGGGAAATATGTTCAACTCTCAAGCTTGAAACCGGTGTTTTAACAAGGCAGCACAAAGTTTGAAACTTGCACCTCGAATGTTGGTACGCAATTATGACTAAAAAAAGTAAAAGAACAATTCTGAGCAGAACTTTTCTGCTGCCAAATTTGTAACCGTTCTTCCCAAAAATAACTAAAACCGGTCACAATCAAAGTGTAACATTTCTACTGTGGGTGTGAAACACTTTTTCAGAAGCCGAATAACATGGAGTCCTCATGTCATACATTTGTCATTGGCACACAGACAAATGTTATAGATGCAAGGTGCGCAATCAATGAGGTCAACTATATTTTGGGGCCTGAATTTATCCGCAAGATTGTTTCTGTCTGCAAATGAGATAAGATAGCACTCAGATAATGATCGATGCGGTAAGTCCTTGATGAATAAGTGTTCATTGGAAGGACCAAGGCTCGTTGCATTTGGTTGTAGAATTGTGGAGAAAAGGTACGCAAATAAAGACTACATTTAGGCAGAGTCTACAACATGCCTGCAAAAGACAGTGCAGTGAAATATCACATGATCCTCACAGAAATGGAAGGTAAGTAAACCAGACCAAACCTTTCAATCAAAAAAAAAAAAGAAAAAGAAAAAACAAGCACAAACCTCACTCTTGGTGTTATTCAAAATTATCCGGACATGCATACGCTTACTAATAAGATTATAACTTCAGGTGAGAGTGCGGTTGGACTTCAGATGGAGACTTCATTGTTTTGAATGATTGGCATCAGCCTTTAAACAGACAATCCCCGTCCACCCTTTCATCAGGTTGTGGCCTTTAAAGACAGAATAGCCTTCTTAAAATGGGAATGATTCCAACCACACCCTTCAGTTTATATTGGGAACAAATGAAGAGGGTAGATGGGCGTTTCTCCGGATTGCCATTTTTTTAATTCATTAATAAATCCTTTAAGTAGCTCAATTATTCAGTTATGTGACGTGGAGTAGATTCTACCAGTCTATGGTTTCTAGTCAACATTGACAAATGCCAATCTGCCAAAACATATAAGCAGTCACAATGAATGACAATAACTAGGCCAACTTCAAGATACATCTCATGCGCATTCCGGTAACACTCGGCAATCAAAACGCCAAAAGATTTCACAAGCCAGAAACAAAATTGCATAGATTAGAGGCGTATCAGCAATCCCACAGACAGTAGATATCTGATGTGCACACATACATATACATACATACGTCCTATTTCAAGCAGGCACTAATTGCTCTTGACCGGCTCGGAAGACTTCGCTCCTCAACCATTCTCAGTCTTTAAAAAGAGTCCACGAAATACGGCAAGCTGAGAAAAGTCAAATGTGGAAAATCTCATGATCCAATGGACAATTAGGTGAACCAAAAAAGGAGGACGCGACGACCCAACCGACGGGAGCAGTCAACTTGTGCAAAAGCCAAGTGACCACTCACATCCCAACACTTTGCTGCTTTCAAATGGCAAACCACATTCTCAAAAGTGATACTTCTTCTGTAACCCCGAAACAGAAGGAACAGGAAAAAAAGAAGAAACACGAGAAAGAAAGTGAAGCGCTCTCCTGGTTCCTGGAAATGGGCGATTGCGAAATCAACTTGCCAAGTTGGCAATGTGCAACGGTGATGGTGTTGGTTTCATATACATGAATCTGGCTCAACTTTCTAGATCTCATCAAGCACTAAACTCGCCGCGACCATCACCGCATACAACAGTTAAGCTACTACCAATCACAGGGGCCGGCGTTTGCCAATCATGGGCATCATCTGAATAATTTACTCCTAAATCTGGGCCTATCTAGCTTCGGTCCCGCTTAACCAAGCAAAGCAGCAGATTTATCAATTGTTAAACACGGTAGCCCATGGCATGGGAGTGCGCAAAACGCATGTACATGTCCTTGTTTTTTCTTCTTATCAAATTTGACAGAGACGTGGACACTGGACACCCATGATGATGAAAAGGGTCTGTTCCATGGTCCCCGGCGAAGGTTTCAATGCTCAGCCATGGCTTCGTTGCAGATCACGATCCTAACCACTGAATCACATGCAGTGCCCGCATTAACGTGCTCAAGAATGATCGAGAAATCAATTTTTACAAAGTAGCATGACAAAAATATTTGAATAATCAATAACAGCTCCGATTACCATTTTCTGAATTAATTTTTGCAAGCAGAATCTAACTCTCGTGTTACGCGCTTCGGGGGACAGACAGGGAGAGAGAGACAGAGAGAGGGGCCCCACACCTACGGCCAATCACGCGAAGTCGTTCCACGTGGAATGAGGGATGAAGAAAAGTCAAAGGGAAGACCACTCTCGCACGAGAGAGCGTGCAACGAAGACGACGAAGAGGAAGAAGAGAAGAGAGCGGAACGGAACAGGGACACGGACCTTGCAAGTTGAGGCACTCGGCCTCGCTCCGGTCGAGGAAACCGACGGCGTAGTTGGGGTCCTCGATCGACCTCAGCATGTACTGCTTCTTGCCGGCGGACTCGTTGGGGACGATGCAGGCCTGCAGCTCGGCGAACTCGTTGAGCCCGCGCCTGACCCGGACGAGGATGAACGTGTCCTTGCTCTTGAAGGAGGTGTGGAGCACCTTCTGGACCCCGCTCTTCCCGTTCTTGAACGGCGACCGGATCTGCACCGACGCCCCGATCCGGAGCTCCTCCACGATGTCCCCGGTCTGGAGCATGTCGCCCGTCCACTCGTCCGCCTTCGAGCTCCCCTTCAGGCACTCGATCGACAGCACGGTGGCCAGGCCCCTCGACGACGGCGACTCCGGCGGCGACGACGACGATGCTGATGGCGACGACTTGTCCCCACGGTCCATCCTTGTCATATCTCTCTCCCCCACCCCCCCTCTATCTCTCTCAGTTAGTTCATGGCCTTGAACGTCAGCTTTCTCGAGAGAGAGAGAGAGAGAGAGAGAGAGAAACTGGGTCGATGGGATGGAACTGGAACGAGACTGAATCTCAATGAATATTCTTTTGCTTTGTGTTGGGCCTAGAGGAGCGAGAGATGCACGTATGCTTCTAGAGAGAGAGAGAGAGAGAGATTGACTTGGTATGCTCGTCTACAGGCGAGAAGAAGAAGCAGAAGGAGAAGGAGAAGAAGGAGAAAGAACCAAGTTGTGTATTATTTTGCAGCTACAGGTCATCGTCAATGGGCACTGCTGACGCAACTCTCTCTCTCTCTCTCCATTTCTTCCCAAGTCAGCACAGTTTCATCACACGGTAGGGAGAGAAAGCTTCATATGTCTAGAGCCTTTATTGCCCTCTTCTCTCTCATATAAGGATTTTTCATGTCACTCGTTAAATTCCCATATAAAGAACAACAACAATAGTAATAATTCTTTTTAAGTGTCATACGTAATTTGAAGTATTGAAATCGAAAATTTTTCGTCATTGGGTATGATCAATGCGTGCCCAAGAAGCATCCGCTAACAAAACCCTTCGAATGACATGATCGCCCGACCTCCGAAATATTTTATCAGCTTAAATTGGCACGAGTAATAAAAATGGGTAATTCGATTCGCTCGTGCGATCTCCCAGACCTCGAAGTTACGTCGAGTAAAATATGTTATACGACATCCGTCGCATTCGAATCAAGATTATACGGAGCCGGTGATCGGAAGGCCAATAATATCTTAGAAGTGAGTCAAGTCAAGGCATTTTACAAGAGAGAGAGGATGGATTCGAGGGATCGAGAATGAAGAGACTGGTTTCTTGTCTTGTTTTTTTATTGAAAATTTCTTGTCTTGTTTGCCTACAATAATGTGCATTGAATATCATAATATTATATTTCCTTTTTCCTTTTCCTTTTTCTTTATTTTTTTCCTTTTAAATTCCTCTTTCGATTGATTGGATTTCGAGCGGGTTAAGGTGGGGGTGGGAGAAAGTCAAGGAGGAGATGATGAGGATGGAAGAAAAAAATTTAGAAAATCTGGGGGGAAGGTTTCGAAATCTGGGAAAAATCTAGGGGCCAAATCAAATGAATCCCTTGCAATTTCCAGGAATGTTCGCCAACCTGATGAGAAAAGAATGCCGATGTGGACTTTAGATGGATTGGACCTCGATTTGGAGCAATTTTAGTGGTCTGGCCACTCCATTATTAGCACCTGATAAGATCGAATGTCCTACCGTTTTTTGATTGGGTTTCTCGTCGTCCATCGCACTCCATTCGAATTTCACCGAAATTACCAAATTCACACTACAGGTTTTTTGATTCGTCGCATCGTGATCGTAGGTCGATGTCAAACCGGAAGACGTATGTTACTACAGGATACTGGGCAAATTCATGATTGTCCAATCACCCGTTGGGACTTTCTCGCAATCCCTTAGGCCTCTCGCATATTTTTCGATTTAGATTTATTTCCTAAAATGAATAGGATGAGGGGGGAAAGGGCTGCATATATGGAAAAAAAAGAAAAGAATGAGGGATGGCCAAAGGTGGGTATCCTGTTATTTGAGGAAACGAAATCGAATTATACATATGTATATTGCTAAATTGCAAATAAAATGGTAAAAGATGTGGTGTGGGAGCGATCCACGACCTTATTGGCATGCAATTGCCCTCAATTTCGGCCTTCTTTTCAGCATATCAAAGCCCATTTACAGCTTGATTTTCCTCGAATATAATGTAGATTTTTCTATTTCTAAATTAGGACTTCATTTAACTTGACTTGGCATGGTCAACATACGGTGCTCTCAAAGGCAATGTTTTCTAGAAGCCAGGTTCGTGTGGGGGTGTCGTCATTTGATTCTTTCTTTCATGCCGAGAGGAGGCTGTTCACGTCAAGGAACGTGATAAGCCTTGTTAAATTTTCCTTGGTTTGGACACAAACATTCCTAGTCAAGCTAAAACATCTTTATGGATTCCAGTGAGGACAAAGCTAACTAGCCATGATCAACAGGCTCCAGGACTCTGCACGCTCTTTTTCTTCGATGGGTCAGCTGTGGCTGCTCCCCATCTCGATCAATTTTGTTTCCAAAGTTGAAGGAGGAATGGTGGGCCAAATTCCCAAAAAAAAAAAAAAAACACCAACTTTAGGTCCAATAATAATTTTGGCCTCAACTTTTTTTTGTCTCGTAAAAAAAAAATCAGCTTTAGGTCGAGTGACAATTCTGCCTCTAATTTCTTTTTGTCTCATAAAAAATCACCCACTTTCATTTAAATCTCAAATCTAGTCCCCCTTGATTTAGAACCATTGATTATCCAACTTAACTATTACACCTTAACAATAAATTCACGTGACTTACTGGCTAGATTTAAAGCATTATTCATTATCTTCTTCTCTGAGCCGCAGCTTGAAGAATAATGGCGAAACAGTTCATCTCATTTACTTCACCGGCAAGTCAAAAAGATCTCCAGATTGAATCTCTTATAATTTGAAGTTGTAGAGCACCACCGATCAATGGACGCCGTGGATGGATGG
Organism: Syzygium aqueum; assembly: GCA_031216185.1. Lineage (NCBI taxonomy): Eukaryota > Viridiplantae > Streptophyta > Magnoliopsida > Myrtales > Myrtaceae > Syzygium > Syzygium aqueum. The sequence continues at coordinate 5,650,195 of CM062240.1, forward strand.
GATCCACCAAGCTCACGACCATAACCTTTTTTTCTCATGCAATGATGACTTCAAACAGAAAGTCAACATGGGGCTGGATTTGGAATAAGAGTGGAAGTTGGTGATTTTTTATGAAATAAAAAAAAAGTTTGCGCCAGAATTGTCACTCGACCTAAAGTTTGTGTTTTTTTACGGAACAAAAAAAAGTTTTGGCCAGAATTATCACTCGACCTAAAGTTTGTGTCTTTTTACGGGACAAGAAAAAAGTTTTGGTTAGAATTATGACTCAACCTAAAGTTTATGCTTTTTTTTTTTTGGAATTAGCCCAGGAATATCGAAGATAAAGATGGCGCTTAGCAGCCCTCAATTCATCGAGGGAGACCCCTTTTCTTTCATGGGCGGTGTCCTTTTGCCCTTTGCTAGGTCTGTACGATGGTGTGTGGCATGGTACATTCGAGATCTTATTCACTAAAAGTCGTGGGGGGTTCATTCATTCAGAACAAATTATCGTATATGGGCGCCCTTCGAGATCGAGCACAATTGCTCTTTCGGTGATCAGTGATCTAAAATGGGCCAATCAGAACATGAGTCAATTAAGAGATGCTCCAAGAAATTACCAAAACCCCTAATGTAACCAACCATCTAAGTCATCATCGCGGGCCCTCTTTCTCCCTCTAGAAGGGGGAAACTGTCCATTTCGAGAACCGACCTCATTGCGCGGCCCCAAGAGGATGCACGAACATAGTGATTCAAATACATATCTCGAACAATGAAGGCGGATATACTTGTGATTTGAATAACTCGTTGAGGCCTGAAAAAGAAAAGTCAAATTTAAAGCAGAGTGTTCGGGCTTATTATGTAACGACCTAGTCCAATAAGGGTGGAGAGCGTTTGCCGAGGCTAGAAGATCTTAGTAAGGACTGCCTTTTGGCAGGCTTCTAGAATGCTGAAGAGGTAAGACAAATTGTGCGCCGGATAGATGTAGAGTATTTCTAGGATATATATGTGAAATTGGAATTAACTCGCAAGAAGCGCCTTTTGACATAACAACAACGCAAAAGCATTGGAATTCTAAAGTTAAGCATGCTTAGATGAGAGTACCACCATGAAACGCGATTTTTTTTTGGCCAGAAGGCAAAACCATGAGGTTCAGTATGGGATGGCCGAGCGGACAATTAATCGAGCAAGTTAATTTAGGAATGTCGCATATTAAGCATCAAGCTAGCTCTCCAACGTCTTAATCTCCGCATCAAGATAAAGCAAGTCGAGGAGAAGATTCATATCCCCTTTTCCCCTTAAAATTAAGCATGCCATAAGTACAAAACTAAGATCACGTGAGATGTTAGAGTAAGTATGGTTTCAAGCTATCTTAGATTTGTCATTTTCATCCCCCTTATTTTTTGTGGCTAATCAATAGGTTTGTAACTAAAGCTTTTTCAACTTTCTTTGTCCTAATATGGGCCCTACGAATTTTCATGAGATTGGGTTGGTAGTTTTTAACTTTTTTCCGTGGAGTCAATTCCACAGTTTAGAGGGGCCGAATGTGCTACATGCTAATTGGGTCGATCTATCCGCTCAATCTAGCCTCCTGGCCCAAAAGTTAGGCCTACGTTAGCAAGCAAGATTGCTCAATATTTATTTTTGTAAGTGATTGTTTACATGAAGAGAAAGATCGAGATCAAGGTCGACCCGTATTTTGGTGAGTCGAGCGTCGAGTTCATTCGGTTTAGGATTCGATGGCAAGGTAAGAGATCATGGGCCACGAAAGTCGAACCGAGAATGTCGACTTATCCGCTACGTGCTTAATCTTCGTCCCAATCATGCATTATCGTTATAACATGTCATTATGTTTACAACTTCAACACATTAATACAGTTCCTCATTTTGTAATCTTAATTCAGATACTTTTGTCCGTGAATACGTTGCCAATTCAACAAAATTCCCATAAAGACACTAAAAATGCAAAAGTTTTGTACGTCGCTCACTTTAGTGTCCAAAGTTTTGTTTCGAATCACTTAAGTGCCGTTGCTTGTAAAAGAAAATCGATCGCTTAAGTACCGACTATGATTTAGATCGGTGGAAATCTGGCATTGGCATATTTTATTAATTTCTCCAACCGACGAGGTTCGCCAACTTGCCTACTTAGCATATATACCCCTAACGATGTCATCTAAAAGGTTTGCCCCAAATATAAACCCTAAATCGCCAAGTCAACAAAATTCCCCTATTCGAAACCCTAATTCGACCATTCGACCCTAAAATCGAATCCCTAATTCGGTTTGCTCAACTGAAGTTTGTTTGCTCGAGACTTTGGATTACCGTCATTTTCGGTGCCATACATTGTCGTTCGTGACCACTTGTCACTGCTTGCTTCACCTCCGGAAGAGTACTAAAGATTATTCTCTACTGCTCTATTCTTTGGTCGAGGAGATCCGAAGAGAGTAAAACCTCGTCCGAAACTTATTCGTCGATCTTGACCTATCCGTTGTTCGTTGCAATCCCAAAGTAGCTGATATGCCAGGTAATGATATTTGCTCCTTTCTACCCTATTTTGGAGAGGTATAAGATCGAGTTGTGTTCATGTAACTCATGTGTGAACCACTAAAGATCTGAGTTGTTATTTGATAATTCATGATGACATCGTTATTCAAATGTTGATTTTAGAAACAAAAAAAAAAAAGCAATTTCGATATCGTGACTAGATTCAACTCTTTCCGTGCACAAAGATTGTTCGATGAAATGCCTCTTGTCCGGGAATATGAAAAGCCCCAGTTATCGTCGAAACTAGATTTGTATCAATGTATGATGGGAAAGCGAAAAACCTCGTTGCTAGTATTGGTTAAAGTAGATTGTGTTTATTGAAGTTTTCCTTCGAGATCCGCTGCTGTGACTTCACTTTCTTTGCTGTCCGTATATTCCGGCTATGGTCTGCGATGGTGGTTGGTGACCGACGGCGACGGCGACGGCAACGGCGACGGCGACAATGAGTGAACGACTGTAATAGGGAGTCGTTTTTTCAATGGGAGTCGAGGGTTGAACGATGATGACGAGCGACACCTATTTTGAGAGTCAAGCGTGGGCATGTTTTTCGCTTGGGAGTTGCGTGACGTCATTCTTAGTGAAGGGATGTATCGAGAATCGAAACAGAACGATCACGAAGAAGAAGACAGAGAAAATAGATGATGCACGAATTTATCCAGGTTCACCCACGAATAGGGCTACGTCCTGCAAAGAGATTTCACTATGATTTTTGGTTTACAGCCACTCAACTCGTTACGATGATCAGAAAAACGAGCAAAATATATATGTGCTCCAAACAGGCCCAAAACCTAAATCTATACTAAATCTCTTAATCTCACACCAGCGGAACCCCCGTCGGGATGCGCTGCCCCCGAATCCCTACCCGTTGCTGAGCAGCAAGAGACCCATGTCGGGGACGCTGCCCCTAAACCCCCGCATTTCGCAAGCAAGGATCACATGTCATCGGATAACACTTCAGTTTCCCTAAGCTCACGTGAGCGTATCCAATGTGAGAAACAAGGGTCCCCGAAGTATTCGCCAACTCCAACATTTAGGAATGCCAGCCACGTCAACTTGTGCTAGTTGTTTGGAATGTCCACGTGGACCGGTTTTTAATTAAAAAAATGCCAAATCATACTAAAATCTTTATTATAAAAGTCACGTAATATTTTTTTACCTCAATTTTTTGTTGATGGCACTAAAGTGATCGTTTTTTCTCCGATTTGACATTAAAGTGAGTTGACGACAATTTTTGACACTAAAGTTAGCATCATAGGAAACTTTTGGCACTTCTAGACAAATGGTTTTTACATATTCAAAATGCGAATAAGAGCAACAAAGGCTACAAAACATGCCAATTTCAATAATTGCCGGGACTACCGGAATCAGACTGATGTCTTACTATTGTTTCGTACGCCTCCGTTGACAAGCGTATCCATCCTCCTCGCTCAAGCTTGGGGTTCGAATCACCGCACCTGCGCATTTTCTAGAGGCCACACCTAGGAGCACAGATATGCACATCTCCGGTAATTACCCGATTTGAGCGGCACGGGGAACTAGCATGTCCAATGGGCATTAGTCGAGCGCTCAAAAAATTCTGAACGCCCACCGAGATAATAAAAAAAAAGTACCTTTCATTAAGAAAATAGTAATAATAGCAAAATGGAACGGACCGAACTATCGAGTTATCGCCCATATGAATTGGTACACATTTGTCCATGTTTTTGGCCTCTATTTAGACCAAATTTCAGACAAAAGTCACCCTACAAAAGTCAAAAAGCAAATCTCATAAAAGCCGCTTTTGTTCCGGCCTCCGACTTTTTTGGATAAGAAAGGCGAAAGATTTCATCGTTTGAAAGTGGGAAAAAATGCAGAGATGGGAATATAATGATTCTTTTTATTATTTATTTTCCACGAATCACAGCAAATTCAAAATTTGTAATTGCCAAATAATACAATTCATGAAAAGTACCTGAATTGGATGTAAATTAATGAAAACCGTGCGTCCATTTAGCCCCACAATGTTTCAACCTTTAGAATATGATGCGTATTGTATTATATTCAGTAACTCGAAATTTTCTCATCATGGGAAGTTAATACATTATTGCCCTTTTCAGACCTCTTTATTTCGATATTGAATTAAAATTAAGTGCGCGACCATTTACTCCAAAAGTTTAAACTATTAGAATGTGGAGCAAACTAATTTTATTGCTCAATAAGTGAAAAGATGCGATAACACCATAGCGTTCTATGTAGAAGTCACAATTGCCCCGAAGGTGGAGAAATGGATGAGAATATCTATTAATCACGGTAAAAGAAAATCTATTTTCGTAAGCTTAAAAGCTCCGTTGGGAAATCAAATGAGGATAAGAAAAACGATGTCGGTACTTGAAAATTGGCCCAAATTTTAGACTTTCCCTTCTCTTGCTTGCTCTTAAAACTTTTTTTCATTAATTAATTATTTTAAACGATATAAGCAATCACTTTTCTATAAATTCATCTTTTTTTGAAACAAATTGAAACCTTCATTCCTCCCATTTTCCTCCTATTTTCGAACAATCATAAGGAGAGAGAAAGAGAGGTGGACAAATCATGGAGTCGAATCATGCACGAATCCGAAGTGGATCCTTCGACACTGAATTTAGGGAAGGAGTGGTTGGGGCTGTCTAATGAAGAATGACAACCACTTTACCTTCTTTTTTCCTTCCTTTTTAAAGAATATTTAATTATTAAACGTTACGTTCTTACGACAGTTTAAGTTTTTACAATAATTGAGAAATTTTATGGATTCCGCTTTAATGCCTTCAACACTTGCGGGATGCAAATTCAGTCGTACATAAGCCACATTAACATAACAAAGGCACGGACCTATGTGCTCTGCACACTAGGATTCATTTGTTCCGATCCAAAGAGTTCGCATCAGGCCGAGTGATAGTGAAGTAAGAACATTCCGGTGGAGCCATAACTGTATGACCATCGGATCCGAACACACGCCGCAACTCATGAAGTATAAGGACACCCGTTCGAGAACGCGGGTGCCGCTACCTAATGAGAATACACATCCGATGCCGTATTCCGAAACTTTCTCCAAAGGGGACCTAGTTAATACATATGACATTCAAAGCTTAGGAGTTTCTTCATCAAGCCATTAGCCCACCACCCAACTTTTTCCATCTTTCACCTTTAGAAGCAAAAGAACATGGAATGAGGGGGGAGATAGAGAGAAACGAACACAATCATGAGCCAAAAAAGAGAGATGAAGATGCCCAAAATGGGACAAGGACAGCACAGGCAGAGAATGCTTGATTCCCAAATTAGGAAAGAAACGAAAAGAAGAGAGACCAACCACAAACTGATCATCATATTGCATCATCATGTCACAGGTCGCTTCACTTTCTGCAGAATTTTAATCTGCTCCACTCATTCATCTGCCTTCAATTATGATCACCCAACAAAAGGGTAGCCCCCACTTGTTTCCCCATGCCATTTAATGGCTCCACCATTCATGGTAATATCTCTCTCTCTCTCTCCCCATCAATAAAAGAAATTTTAATCTCTCTCTCTCTATCACCCTCCCAATACATAGATGTTTCCAGAATTAGCTGAACTTGGCAACCAAAATCACACAATACATGCTCCAGAATTTATGGCTAATACACTGATTTGAACTTCATTTAACAGTGTAGACAGGTAGTGGGCACCAGAGTAGTTCAGTTTATGCAGAGCTAGGAACAATACATGGTTCTGGCTTTAGCTTTCCTTTCCAATGGACAGAGACATCTTCTCTTGTCCATCACCATTCAATCCTCCTCTCCAAATGCGATGTGATTCCGTACACAAGCGACTTCTTGGCATTCCTTATTGTGCTATAGCTGCCGCTTGCTTGGACAAGTGCACTTTGCGCGATCGTCCGAGAGCGTCTTGACACAAAAAAAAAACACAAGAAAAAGCAGGGTGAACAAATCATGAAAATGATATGTACATATTGCATGGACTTCTTTTCTGTGGAGGGTTTGGTGAATTTCCAGTCAAAATCTTTGGTTCATGCGTTACCTGAACCTGTTCTTGAAGGTCCTTGATGTAATCAACGGCCAGGTCCAACATGTCTGCTGTGTTCGTTTGCTGCCGAGAACACAACCCGAAATTCAATTTCACATTTCAGTTTCACATCCAGAAATTTGAAAGTCATACCTTGTCCATGTTCGGAACAAGATCCTGTAGTCTCCTTATTCTTTCACTGATTTTGGTTCTTCTCACCTGTTCACATTGAAAGCGGAACTTACCCTTTTAACGAAACAAGGATGAAGAAACTCAGAGTAGCACAAGAAGGGATTGATTAAACTTACCCTCTCGGCAATACTGCGAGGATGAGTCGCGCAACCCCTCTTGGCGCGAATTTTACACGGTACAGAAGCTTGGAGCTGCAAAAACTTCTCAATGTCTGCAGAACTTTTAGACGGCAAACTCAAGTGGTGAGCTAAAAGACCAGGAACTCTGCCTTTCCCCTCCTGATCAGTAAGAACAGATCCCACGTTTGTTCATTCATCAGATAAACTGACCTAAGTGCAAACAACAAATGTGAATCAAAAGCGCCTAATACCTCGGTTTCCGATGCATTCAAACCCAAAAATCCCTTTTCATCCTCATCTCCGCCAGTGAAATTGTCCGAAAGACTCACCGGGTCGTCCCACGAGCCGATAGGGAAACCCGTGACGTAGTTGTTGCCATGGCCTTCGCCGAAATCGCCCCCTTCAGGGCTCCTGATATCCATGCTCTTCTTTCCCCTTTCAGTAATCGGGCTCATCTTCCCGGACGAGGAAGGAGGCGGCCTGGATGAGAAGTTCATGCGGTTGCCAAACCTGCTCGCCGGAGAGAAGGCCGATTCTCCTCTGGCGCCGGGGCCGACGAAATCCTCAATGCCTCTCGAAGCAGAATATCCTGCCATTCACATCGGTTTGTTATCCGTCTAACTCATCCACAAATCATTCGAATTCAGTACACATCGAGATCAAAATCAAGAACAAATAGAAGCTTCCAAACATCTCTTTCAACAGATATGATTAACAGCCGCCAGGACTGTGCTTTTTCTTTCTTCTTCTTTTTTAGGACTTTTTCGAGTTCCAAGTTGTTGTTCCCTTTGGAATTTGATTGATGTACTTAAAAGGGCCCTGGAAGAGCAATAGAAAAATTAAAGTACGAGGAAGTAGCCAAGAAAAAAACTAAGAAATACGAATAATAAATGTCAACTTGCAATGCAAAAACTTCCCAAAAAATTGGAACTTCCTCACTTCTCTGCATCTTCCATAAAGAAACCCCACAAGTAAAATGACACCACTGAAGAAGATAATTCGGAGTGACAGAGAGAGATTTCGCGTACCATCGATGTTTACGTTGGTGAACAATCCGGCAGGCGAACTGCTCTGCCTGATGAGATTCGAAGAGTCATTATTGTTCCCCGTTTTCATGGACGCCGATCGATCCATACCCATCGAGCCCGCTACCTTGTACTCCATGCTCTGGTTTTGCAGTTGAGACGAGCCCTGGTAAAAGTTCTGCGAAGAAGCAGCAGAGGAGTAGTTGCTGGGTTCTTGCTGAAGAACCTCTGCTTCGGTCTTCATCGACCCAAAAGCGTTTCCGCCACCGCCGCCCATTCCACCGCCGCCGGAGGCGGGGGAGGACATAAGGCGCGCGAGAATTTGCTCCGTCTCGGGGCTCGAAGGCCGGTTGAGGAAGTCCTCGCAGCTGTCCAGTAAGCTCTTGAAGTAAGAACTCGGGGCGGATCGGAATCGGGACAACCCCGCGTTGTTGTTGGGTTGGTTGCCGTGCTGCTGGGGTTGGTAATTGGAGAAGAGGCCGTGTTGCTGTTGCTGTTGAAGATCCGATTCCATGGCGGGTTCTTGAAAAATGAGCTCGCACTTTCGTCCTTCCAAATGGTTGGTAAAATGTCAGATAGCCATGAGAAGAGGAGCTTCCTGAGAGGACAAAGTTACTAAAAGTCAGCCAGAAAAAGATCTCTGCTTGTTCTGACTTGATGCACCAAAAAGAAAAGGAGGCTGCTCAAGCAGATTAGGAAGCCAAGTGAAAGATGACTAAAGAGAGAACCGGAGATTCAATTGTACTCTGCTTCTTCGTGTGAACAGAGAGAGGGAGGGAGACAAAGATCAGCCAAATCTGACAGCAACCTAGGCCTTTCCTTACCATTCTTGGCTCCGAAACTGAACTCCGGACCGCCATGATTGGAAGAAGGCAGTGCTTTTGCAACTGAAATGGGGTTTTAACCTGGTGACAACAGCAATCAAGAAACAGGAAAACAGAAACCGGTCAATCTCTCACTAAACTCTCCCCCGTCTCTCTCTCTCGCTCTCTGGGCACAGCAGATGCAGGGAGTGGTGTGGTGTGAGGTTGATGCCAAGGGTGGAGAGAGAGAGAGAGAGAAGATGAGACTGGAAACTCCCAAATGATAGTCATTTATGTTTTCTTTTTTAATGAAAAGAGGGGACCTCCACTTTTTTATTTGCAATTTTCAGCACAGACAAAGAAACAGTGGGAGCCAGAGGGATGGGTGTCTCTCAATCTCACACAACAAAAAGTGCATATAACACCGTTTTGCCCAGAATGACCCAAGCGCTTGCTCCTTATTGCACCCAATGCCTCAGTTTTCATGGTGGAGTTTGGTAAAACGGAGGATAAGGCAACACTCTTTTTTAGAACAAAGTGAGGGTTTTGATGTGATGAGTGAAAGCACTGATAACTTAGTCCCAGGGGTGAATTATTTGCTGACAGCCATGAATGATAGGGTCTATGATCCCTTTACATGGGAATTTGGTTGACCCGCGTCTCGTGATCGAGTTCGTCACAAGCCTTGTCGAGTTCCGAAGCCCAATTCCGAGCAATAAAATTTCCGCTTAAACGTTTCCGGCACTCTGTTATTTCTGCTACTTAGTGAGAAGGTATCGGTCGAGTGTTGCATGCCGTGACATGCTATAGGATTATTAGTAACAGATGATCGGTCGTGTGTGGACGAGGATGTGTGGAGAAAAGCAAAATGTGTCGATGAGGTCAGGGAAGGGGGAACAGTGAGACCGCCATGGTTATGACATGCGATTGATTTTATAGTTTAGCATACACATAATATTGATGATGTTAGGATCCTAACTGATCATCTTCGACCGTCGTTTGATTAGATGTGAGGCTACTCATCGAGGGTACTAAGGGGCAACAGGCTCTTTTGCTTTTTCTAACTTTCGATTTTTGATGTGGTAAGTTGCTTGGTCTTTACAGGTCAAAAGTCAACTTACAAAAGTTAGCATTAGAGGTCATTTTACGTTCTAATATATATATATATATATATATATATATATATATCAAAGTGGGAAATGTAAAATAAAGTACAGACCACAAAATAATTTCGAAGGCTAAAACTTTCAAGCATATTAAGAAGTCATGTCTAAGAAAATAAAAAAATAATAACAATTTAGAAAAGTCAAGGTGACAACTTGGGCCTAACATGTACGAGGTATTGTCTAAGTATTACTAACAAGAGTCACCATTTTATCCTTTAATACTAGTGCAGTCTAAGCCGACACTTTTTTAGGAGGTCAATCGTTCTTTAAATGTCTTCATCTCATCATGCTTAGAAAGGTCCGAGGTCCTTTTGGCCCAATGATATGCTCCATCTGTTTGATGCGCGATTCGGTCCATTCCCATACATTTCGCCATCCGGAAAACCTAGTTGGAGCCCTGACGATCAATTTTCGCCTCTCGTTGGAAAAGTCTTTATAGGTTGGGAAAATTACCAAAAAAAAGTCATAAAATCTATTGTATGAATGCCAATTCGATTTTAAACTTTTCAATTTGACCAATCTAGTCGTAAACCTTTTAACAATTTACTGATATAGTCCTTCCTATCAATTTTGGGTAAAAATTGTCGACTTGGACGCTAAACGTCCTACGTGGCATTAGGGGTGAGCGGTTCCAGATTCCGGGTAGGTTCCGCCAGGAACCTGGAACCTACTCTCTAATACAGATTCCTCAAAATGAGGAACCTGAAACCTACCCATCAGAACGTGGAACCTGAAACCTATCCTGTCACAAGTTTCAGGGTCCAACAGGTTCCTTTTTTTATTTCATTTTTAGTTAAACAAAACAAAAAATGAATACAATAATACCGAATAAGAGAGAATACAAAACAAACAAAATTATCAACAGAGGAAACAGAATTGGCTACTATTTGGCAAAGAATTTCATTAGATAAAAGAGAGGAAACATAACAAAAGTCACTAGACTTGTCACCAAGTTTCAATCACTAGACTTGTTAGAGGACATCACAAAATGAAATGGATGTTGCTGCCATGCAAAAAGAAAGAAAGAAATTAAGTTTGAAGCATACTGGCTTGAAGATAATGAATGTGATCAACTAACAAAAAAGTTTTCTAATTCATGTCGTATGAACTAACAAGCATTAAAACAAGGAAAAGAAGTGGCATGTTGCAATTCTTCAGAATTCTTGAAAAACAATAAGTCATTGCACAACTACGGACCATAGAAAAAATTCAAAAATGGGTTACTTTTGACCAACCTACAGCTGTATTTAACCAAGAAAAGAAAAATGCGTACACATTTTACCACACGGAATGAAAGGACTTCTTAAGTCATAAGCTTGACTACAAGTGCTTTTATTCTGAAGAGTAGAACAACGAAAGCATTTATCATGAACAACACACTTCAGAAAATTATGTAACCCAACACCGTCTTCAGAAATCACAAACCAATGTGCATCCTGATAGTCCAGCAAACCGGATCCCTATCTTCTCCATAATTGGCCAGTATTGAAATGAGGAGGCACACAGACATAGACTCAAATCGCGGGAGAATGAATGCGATATAGATGAATCGAAGACTAATGTTGCTATTCAAGTAATGAAATGGGCAACCAAGTGTTTTGGTTCAAAAGTTTTTCCTTAAAAACAAACATAGATTCATTCAGACATTATTACAAACAGATGGTGGTCAGTTCGTACATATGGCACAGAGACAAGCTTGTGTGAGTCTGGTTCAAACATTTCGTAGAGCGTGTGGTATGCATGTGGTAAGGAGAAGGAATTTAACATTTTCTGAACTCGGACTCAAATCTAGACCCAAAGAAAATCATTCCGAGACAAACGAAAACTACCACGTCAACCGACCCAAACTCAGCACCCCTATGGATCCCAAGACAAGGAACTGAGCCACGACACCAAACACCCAATAAGAGCATCTTGATCACAGCAGCTGCATTTCCCCCCAATTCAGCACCATGGCACCAAAGACCATCATGATTACCCCCAACTCAGCTTGCTCTCCCTAGAAGCTACTCGAAATGCTCCACACGCGCGAAGCTCGGAGCACTGACTAGCGCTTCCAGACACACGCCGGTCGACCCGTTTTGCCGCCAAACACTAGGCAAAAGACAAGAATCGACTAATCAAACCGAACCGAAAACCAACGACGACCAGCATCCGAGTTGAAATCGAGCTCGGCACTCGACATCGCGGAAGGGAAAATCGAACAGCACGCAGAAATCAGAGAGAACAAGATCGGAAGCGCACCTCGAGCTGATCTGGGGCGATTGCCGGAGGAATCTGCTGGGAAATGCAAGGGTCCGCAGTCGCGAGACGAAGGGCCGGCGAACGGCGAGGAAATCGTCACTTGTTGCTGGAGATTCGTTCGCTTGCGAGAGTGTAGAGAGAGAGCTTAGAGAGAGAGTGGCGTGTGTGTGAGAGTGAGTGAGTCTGTGGATGGGTTTGGGGGGTGTGCGTGTGTGGCTGAACGGATGCTTTTGGAATTTCAAATGTGTGATTGAAGAGGAGAAGGGAGCATTTGGGAATTATTGAATTAGGGTTTCTTCCGGTTCCAGGTTCAAGGTTCCAAGTTTTGGTTTCCGGTTCTGATCCGGTTCCGGTTCCCAGTTCCAATCCGGTTCCGGTTCCGGTTCCTACAGAAACAGGGAACCGGAACCGGAACAGCCTGTTCCTAAAAATGGGGAATCGGGAACCGGACCCTCTGTCCATGGAACTTGGAACAGAGCCGGATCCATCCGGTTCGGTTCTCCGGTTTCCGGTTCTATCTTGGAATCGCGCTCACCCTTACGTGGCATGACCGGCATATGACAGGCAGCACTGATGTGAACAATTTTTGCATTTTATCAAATTTTTTAAAAAAATTAGAAAAAATCAGAAAAAAATATTCTGAAATTTGTAAAAATTATCCACATCAATACTAAGGGTGTCAAAAAAGCCTGAACTGACCCTGCCAGACCAGGACCGACCCAGCTCGGCCCGAAATTTTAGGATATTTTGGGATCGGGTCTTAGTCTTCTTTGGGTAAAGATTTTAGGTGTGGGTAATTATTAGGGTCGGGCTAGGCCGAGTCGTGGGCTTTTTTGACCCTGGCATCAAGGGTAACTCATCTAGAATAGGCCTTCCCCTTCCCCTCTCTCTCTCTTTCCCCTTCGCTCTATTCTTTTTTAACGCAAGTGCAACCAAGAAACCCTATCTCCTCCTCGCTCTTACAACCTCTCAAAGGCATGTGAAAAGCTCATGTTTGTGTAATTATCCCCTCACAAGCCTAATAGTTAACTCTCAACCGTGATTATTAATGTATTGACAAGTGTCCTCAACAAATTTGTTAAGCAAGTAAATATGAAGAAAGCTCATAACTCTCGATGCACCGATGAAATCACATTACGAAGAATCAAGATGGTGAAAAATCCACACATTCCTCGTTAAAATACACGTAGCGGATGCCCCCGGAAAATAGCAGTTGATAAGACTCTCGATAATATTTTATAGATAATTGTGGGATTTACATGTCGATGTACATTTTTCAACGTGTCCTATCGAAAATACAAAAGGCCAATTATGAACTGGAGCAAAGATTGAGGAGTTGACTATGTGAGAAGCAATTGGTGCGGCGGGGTTGATTCGTGTGGATTACGAGTGTCGCCCGAAAGCATTATGGTACGTGATGTTTTGACAAAATTAAATGTCTCCATGTAATTATTGCCGATTGAGTGGCTTCATGATTTGATCTGCGACTTTATACGTGAGCTAAAACAGCCATAATTTGGAATAAATATTATTTTTTGGGGGGGCCACTTATGTAAAATATTCCTAAATGTTGGGGATTTCTTCCTTTTTAAACTGGGGCGTGCAAGTCCAAACTTAATAAATTACAAATTCACATGACACCCCCCCCCCTCCTTTGTACTCCTACTCCTAGTTAGACCTAATTAAGGGGCGGGATCAGACGGGCTTGTAACCTCAGAAAACTTTTGCTCGAGAGCCATGGTTAAAAATTGGTCGTTAAGCTCGCCTACAGAGCCAGTCGGACCAAGACGGACTGAGCGGACGTAAAGGAGGCTCCGGGAGAAACTACGTCCCCTGCCCGAGCTTGCTTATTTTCGTTGAAATCATCTCTTTCTAATCGACAGGTCACGCATGACGAAATATTAAAATACGATTACCTTATTAACAAGGATGCGGACCGTCCGTTCAAGTCTTGATTAATGGGTGCTACAAAACATTGCCAACAAAGGTACCTATAAGGGGAGGATAGCAAAAATCCAAGGGTTGATACCATGAAAAACCCTAAATTGATATACATACGATAAATTTATCTCAAATTAATTTTTTAATTATAAAAAACCTAAAACTAGTACACTCTTCTATTAATTTTCGTTAAATTTTACACTTAAAATACTGAGTTAGATGACACTTAGTAATTGACCGATGTATCAATGTGAGGTGTTACCTTAATATGTCATAAGTGCATAAATTTATGATTTATCATGATATTAATTTTATTTAATCGAAATAACGAAAGATAAATTTGACATAAATTGTATTAATCCAAAAAACACTGCATCAGGCAGTGTGATATCACATGTGTTCCCCTTTAATTATTAAACAAAGAGAGAGGGTCTTTCCTAGATTTGAGGAGATACGAATCATTGGCAGATCTTTGACTTTTCTGTGCAGTGCAGTGAGTGACCCATGTGCATTAATTTGTGTCCGAGGGTGTCCGTCCGATTTAACGAAAATTTCTAAATATGTCTCCTCCCTCTCTATATTAAGTAAACCAATTTGTGTTTTTTCTTTGTCCACGGTTATAAATATGTAATTTTGTATTAATTTCGATCCGAAGAAATTTTCAATTCTCCAATCTTTGAACTTTTCTAAGAAAAATTTTAAATAAAAAATTAAAATATCCTTATTTTCTCAAAAAAGGGCTTAATACGAAACTTATTTCAAATAAGGGTCTGAAATAACCATAACCGTTTCAAATAAGCGTCTGACCTCACAAATATTCCGATCATTCAAAGACATTTTCGTCCAAATATAATTATTTTTAAAATTTTTTTTTCTCTTCTTCCCAGTGAAGCCAAAGTATCACGAACGAACGATCATGGCGAGGATTGGAGGAGCCCCATGATATGTTATGAGATTGGGCATGTGTGTTCGGAACAACCAATCAAGGTATTGCAGCGGTGGTGCCGACCGCACGTGAGGGCCGCAAAGAGGAATTTTCTCTTAAAAGTCGAAATTTTCCTTGTCAATTAACTCAATGAGCACTCAGGGGCATTCACTAACATATTTAGTTTTAGGTAAGCTAAAATCAATTCAGAACATAATTATGTAATTAGTGGAGTACACGATAATTTCCCTTTACAAGTTTAAACTATTAGACAACGTCACGAAATGAATCTTGCTTGGTTATATGAAATCAAGTAAGAGCAAGAGTCGAGTATGCAATCGATTTCGCTAATTACTTGAAATTGCTAAAGAGCACGTGATATACTTGTTATTCTTAACATTTTTACTTTTGAAAATGATTATACATCCTAACTTCTTGTGCGGTTGAACATATGCCTAGCTATTTTCTTAACTCCGACATTTTAACTCTATTCGTTTCTTAAAGTCGACTAACTTAATTTACTCGGGATGAACATAGGTGACAACTATTTTACATTAAGAGATACCATCCTCTCTCTTTCTTTCTTTTTTTCCTTATAATATGAATTAATTCGAACATTTCAACTCGACAAAATCAAATGACGAATGCATGTTCCATGCGATCACGAGATATCAAGATCTCTCTTGATCTTTATTCAAATGAGACGAACATATGTCCCTAACTAATCGAAATCAATCTGTAAAGATTTTCATGAAAAAAAAAATCCACCATTAACGCACGTGACGAAGATTTGTCTGTGTCAATCAAATTAACCAAAATTAAGTGGGTTAAGAAAATGGCGAACGAAAGCTTATGTAGATAAAGCACGCTCCTCGGCCGGTCGCTGCATTTTTATTTTATGTCTAGCATGTCACGTCTCTTTTGTTAGAGGGAGACATGAGTAAAGACTGGATGTCAATTTATGTCTTTACTAGCAATTATATTGAAACTATAAATATTTCCAAATATTAAGGTGGATTGATGGTACTGCCCTAACAAATGACAACAATAATCAAATTCTTGAGAAATTTTTTTTTATAATAATTTGTTAGGAGCGCGCGACAGAAACCCAATACCTCTGATCCAGAGATATCGCCAAGATAACTCGTTGACTTCAGCTTTACGTGGAAATTGACAGGATCTTGGAATTAAATTAATGCGAAATCACCATATAAATAAACGCGAAATAATAAATGGCACAAGAGACTTAAGTATAATCCAGTATAATCAAAGAATCGAAGTTACAATCGTTCACACTTTTGAGTATTTTCCATATTTGGATAAAGTCTAAACCCACAATGTTTAGAAATAAACAACTCAATTACATGTAAAACTCACGGTACAAATCACCGGATGTTCAAGCCCAAAGCAAGAGCTTCATAATGTTCTGGGCTTGAACACTGTGCCGTAAGTTTTACGTCCAATTGAGTTATTGATGGGTTTTGACTTAATTTGAGTGTGGGAAACACTCGAGCAGAGAGCAATTGTAACTCCGATTTTCCGATTATACCGAATTATTTGCTGTTAGCTCAACCCGTGAAGTAGGTATACTACGTAAATCTCTTATGTCCTTTATTATTCCTCATTTTATTTCTCCGGTGATTTCGCATTGATTTAATTGCAAGATCCTCTCAATTTCCGCATTAATTTTACGGCACAATCAAATTCATTGCTCTCCATTGAATTAAAAATCCAGTTTGTTCGAGGCTGAAAACGATTGCACTTGGAACAAGGGGGAAGTAGCCAATTGCCATCCACTAACCCACTATTATGGTCTGCTAAAAGTGTGATTCATGCCTCGGTTCGATTAAATTTGGAGATCGACATCTTTGACTGTCGTTAATCAAATCGACCTAAACGACAAGATCACGCCACGTCGTGAGGACACTGGGCATTTAATTAAGCAGTGCTTAATTATGATTAACATACGCTGGGATTACGTGATTCTTTGGTCCAAAGGATGAACTGCTTCGGTGTCGATGAAGATTAGTTTACCCATCTTTTTTTTTTTAATTTAGGGTTCCCATGTCATTACGTGACGTGTCGCGTTCATAGCCACACGTAACTGAAAATACATAATTTTCTAAGATTGGGATAGTATGTCATTATCATGTGAATCCATCAATTTTTGCTTGCGTTGCTCCGTGAGTATGCGAACATGGGAGAAATTGTCCAATCAGCCTGAGACCTATCGTACGGATGCTAATTTAATTATTAATTTTTTAATTTTTGCTAATTTAGTCTTAAACATTTGAGTGAAATTCCAATACACCAATTCCAGTCAATTTTCACCAAAAATCACTTACGTGGTGAGGTGCCACATAGGACGGTTGATGATAACCAGACCGCCACGTCAACGATTTTTCACATACAAAAAACAGGGTTAATATCACGAAAAACTCTAAACTAGTACATTTGTGACAAATTTACCCTGAACTATTTTTTTTACCATAAAAAATCCCAAACTGGTACACTTGTGACAATTTTACCCCGAACTATTTCTTTGACCATCAAAAACCCTTCACTGGTACACTTGTGACAATTTTACCCTCGAACTAATTTTTTGACCACTAAAAACTCCAAACCGATATATTTGTGACAAATTTACCCTCTGTTAGTGTCCATTAAATTATATTAATATCACAAAAAATCACAAAATTAATAAATTTGTGACAAACAGAGGGGTAAAACCCAAAATCGGTACACATGTCAATTTTCACGTATAATTAAACTTAGCAATTTGACAGTAAAATTTAACGGAAACTAACGGAGGGTAAATTTATCACAGGTGTACTGGTTTGGGGTTTTTGGTTGCTAAAAAATTAGTTTGAGGGTAAAATTATCACAGGTATATCAGTGTAGGGTTTTTGATAATCAAAAAAATAGTTCGGGATAAAATTATCATAGGTGTACCAGTTTGAGGTTTTTTGTGATAAAAAAAATAGTTTGGGGTAAATTTATCACAAATGTACTAATTTGGGATTTTTCGTTATATTAATCCTAAAAAAAAAAGGTATGCATCTCTTTGGTAATTTTGATTGACGGGCTATTGGATCAATGAGGATAGAGTTTAATGCTGATAGAAGGTTTACGTTAAATTGCTTCGTTTCCTGCACATATTATCAGGGCGCAAACACACCGTCATCGCAACTTGTTATAAAGTCGAGTTTTAATCATCATCACTGGAGTCGATATACGTCGCATGTGAGTCGAATTAGCAAGAACATATCATTGTTCCGATTTGATTTGAGTGATATAACCAGAATTAAATGCACATGATCGAAATCATCAGTCTCCCGATCCTGTTTCGCTAGTCAATTTTACTCACCCAATAATTACAAAATTGATGTGAAATTAAGTTAATAAAATAAATCCAATCTTTCGTGGGCCTACAAAGAGAGAACAGGGTCCAGAAGCAATAATTAGAAGATGAAAATAGAATTGTTCGTAAGGAACTTGGATCGAGCCAGTGGCATTTGCATGGGCTTGGACCACTCTTTGTCGAACTTCTTGTTTGTAGAGTTTTGCTCCTACAAGCTGTCCATGCCGTCCAAAATTTTTAGGGCCGATATTTCGGATCGGCTGTCATAACCGTGTTTGTAATTCACGTCAATCGGTGTCGGCTTCAAACATCTTAATTTCTCACTCTAGATGCCAACTGATTGATTTACGACGAGAACGTATTAATTCGTGTCGATTTGTATCAATAGACAAAGTTAGTCGTGTCATATCGTGTCGTGTCGTGTCATGTCATATTGAAATTTTCTCTCTATAATTCATAGTTAGAGTCGTGTCATGCAAATGGGCCATTTCGAGCATTGGTGGCCCTCATAATTTTGTTCTACAGAGAGGAAGCCCGCCTTAGATAAGTGAACTTGGGACCTGTGAAATAACCTTAGAATCAAATAAATTAGGTATGATGCAACCAGAACATGAGCGGCTGACCCGAACAAGAAATCGTTTGCACATATTGATGTCTGAATCGAACCTGTACCGCGCACCTAATCCACAAACCCCGAGCCTATCTATTAATCACTAAGCTAATACAATAGGCTACTAAATATAGATATTCGCCTTTTTCAAGATATCGAGAAGAAAAATGTCTCGGAAATTTCTAAAATTACAGGAAAGTGCATTTCGAAAGCTCACAGAAAACGCGGCTTAGCATGAGTGCCTGCACTTATCATTGACGTTCCCTTTGATTAAATTCCTTTGAATTCGCCTTTTTATACTAAATGCAAAAACACTACGGATAATTACTTGCCTAATTGCATCTTAAGCACGTCTCGAATACACAATTAGCGAAAAGTTATCCACGGATAATTTGTCATAAGACCAACTAATGCATGCTCACATGAAAGTAACATTCATTTGGTTTCTCTCAATATACGAAAAGCAAAGTGAACATTTTGATTTAATGCAAAAAAAAAAAACCCAAGTCACGATTATTCTTCTCCTATTAAAACCCTTTGCAAATTTTCAATAGACACAATATTGCTAGTTTGTAATTTGTCTTTATTACAAAATTCTTTATCTGGTTAATAACATAATAAAATTTTTGCAACATCACTAACTAAAATGTCATGATTTCTAAGCTAATCATCATATGTATGAAGCAGCATATATTACCATTTTATTGCTTCTTTTATTTTTATTTTTTTTCAATTTTTGGCCTAACTGTGGGAAAAGAGAGACATGCCACATTTAATATTTTCCCTCATAAGCAAAGAAACAAGAACAGCTTTGTGGTTGTGGTTGTGATCTCTATGCTTGATTTTCTGGTCTTAGGCTTCAGTCAATCGAGCTAGCTTTGTAACTCATATCTCTATCTTAATCCCGAGGATTGATTCACCGAAGTTTTTTTTGTTTTGTTGTTAGTACTTTGACTGAGTTTGATTGCTCCTACGTATAATTGGAATGATAATCATTAAACCTATTCCATATATTCAGCGTACAGAGATCGCTGTGTAGATCGGATTATAGCATGTATCGACCTTATGCCGTGTAAGAAAAACAACCTAGGATTACAAGGATGGATAGGACAAGACCGGATATTACGGAATATCAGAAACCGTCATCTCTGCGATCTCGAGAACTGATGGTTGTTTCAAAGCAAAAGTTAGTGTCGCGAGACCGCGCGGGAGAGAGAAATACAATAAGAAAGAAATTGTCTGCATGAACTTTCTTCATCATCCAAAACGAATGGATCTAACCTAGATGCTTTGATTGTACGATATTTTATAAATTTTAGGACTTAATCACATGATTCGATAGATTACGGCACTCGATTTCGCTTCTTCCGAGACTTTCCAAACGCTTAACCTCTCTCGCTCTCCCAAATCAATCATGTGCACTTTCTTTCATATATATATATATATATATATATATGTATATATGGTAAATGGACAAAGAGGGTCGAGACTAGCTCGTCACTTCTCTCGGAATGTAACATGCCATCTTCTTCGAGATAAGGTCAATCGATGTGCAAAATCAATTTGAGTGCGACACAAAGGGGCAGAAGATCTAGCAAACGTACAATGCTGAATCCATTTGCGTTGATTGCAGAACGATGGACTGCTCACCGAATTAGCAGAAATTGGTGGCCCTCGAGATAGGAGACCGGTGGTGGGACAATCCAATCACTCTGGTATTTTTTCGAGTTTTTTAACTCCGTCGTCGAAAAAAAAAAACTCCATCGTCGAAAGAACTTATTTGGCTTTAACAAAATATGACATGGCCGCACGCCACGTAGGACGGCTAGCAATGATTGAACCGATATGTCGGCGATTATCCGATGAAAATTGTCTGTAATGACTATGTTGGTATCTCGCGTTTATGACTAAATTGACAAAATTAAAAAGTTCATGACTAAATTGATCTTCGTACAATAAATTAAAGACTGATTCCATTTAGAACTAATTGAGGAATGTAATGCGGTGCATGCGGGTATATATGCAGGCAGGATAACTGGTGTGGAGTTGCCATGTTATTTTTTCTGGTATTTTCAATATATATAAAAGGGTCTTTAACAAAATATCATAGTGAAATTTTATAATATATATATATATATAATGATAAACAATTAAGCAGTCCACTTTTTCCCTTATTAGAGTCAACATTAGTTATTTTATTCGATATTATGTAGCTTTAAATAATGTAAAAAAGTTAGGCAAAAGTAAGCAATTGAAATTGGAATTGTTCGGATCACACGAAAGCATATATTTTACTTATATCATTTTACACCTAAAAAAGTTAGGTATCCAATTGATGGAATTTTGCGTTTAAGACGATTTTTTTTCTTTTCTAGAGATTCTTGAGAGGGAGAGAAAATTGTCCAAAAAATCGTAAACCTATTGCACTTTTACTAATTTGGTAATAAGCCTTATAAATGTGCCAATTAAGTCCTATATGTTTTTACGTTTTGCCAGTTGAATTTATTTAGTCAATTTTGGCCGGAAATCAGTGATGTGGGCGCCGGCTGTCCTATATACTATGTAGCATGGCCGGTGTTGACTTGGATAAATTTTAATAATATTTTAATCTTTTTCAAATTTATTATTATTATTTTTAATCCTTTTTTTTTGTTCTTTTCTTCTATTTTCCTTCTTTACTTTTTCCTTTTTTTCCTTTTTATCTTTCAAGTTTTTCCCCATGTTGGCCATCCCCTCACCGGGCCTCGTCGAGCCGGCCTTAGGTGAGAGCTGTCCTCATCAGCCTAGGGAAAATTTTCCCTCTCGACGAACATATGTATGTGTTGTTGTAATAGTAAGCCTCATAGGTTCATATGTATTATTCCAAGGTCTCCTATGAAAGTGAATTATCTTAAACATTTTCGAGAATATGCTTTATATAGCTAGAACATTTTGATTCAATAATTTCATACCGTAAATGAATATATACACGATAATGGAAAATACGAACAACCTAAAAATATTAGTGGACATAAGGCATCCACGCGGTTGTAGATAGAGTGCCTCTGGAGGGACCACGTTGCATCATGTCCCATGTAGATTTTGGTAGTCCTGCGGCATGATACGCCTTGTCCATTTAACTCGATTAACGCTTTGAACGAGAAAAATCATAAAGAAAATTCACACGATTCGATCAACGTAGTAATTTTGATCCATAATAATGTACATCACGTGCCCATTCCGGCCTGTGACTGCTGCCAGCGTCGATCGATAGTTGCCTCCCCAGCACCACTGTCACATCGATAGTTGATCCATAAAAATATGACGTCGGTGCAATGGCCGGTGGCGGCAACATCGAGCGGTGTCGTGTTTGGACGACCGAAGATATAAGACATCGAGTCTATTTCGAAATTAGGGTATTTTGGTCGTTCTAATATCATGGTGCTCCGGTAACTCGGGGAAGAACTTCTCTCGGGAGTTAAAAGAAGAAAACCAATCATTTAAATCCATCTATCTCACCATTCTCGTACAGATCCGATACAAAATTATCTGAATTGAAACTCATTCACTTGAAATCTCATGACATGTCACGTGATGTTTAGGTCCTAAAGCACCTTAAAAGGCGCTTTATTTCGGCTCTCATATGATTTTTGGGATTATTGAAATGTAAAACTTTTAAAGGGTATTTTCTCTTTATGGAGGAAAACAAAGATATAAGAAGAATTAAAGACATAGAGCGTGCGGATATCGATACGTTAAAATAATAAATACGTTCGTGGAGCCCGCCGTCATTGTATATCAACTTGTAACGTGTCGCGTGACCTCCGAAATATCCAAACATACGAACCCTTGTCCTCTCTTCAATCCCTACCCTTTTCAATGCTACTATGCATGTGGAGCTATCGTTACGTGCCTCAATCACTTCCGGACGGTCGAATTGATCGTTAACCTCCGTGACATGTTCAAACGCGACAACCGTTTGAATAATTGCAAGAAGATGATTTGACTCTTATCCCCCCATCTATAAGAGCCTCACCCCCACTGCATTTCATGCATGCATGTTCTCTCCATAACTGTCTCTTCCTCTCTCTCTCTCTCTCTCTGCACAAGCAAACACACTTCTGTCAATAACCCTAGAAGAGAGAACCAAAGCAACGTCCCACTCATGCAACGTAAAACGATGGACTTTACCTTGTTCTGCATCGCCCTGCTACTTCTCGCCGCCGCGTCCCCCGTCGACTGCTGCCCGCCGTCCGACCGGGCAGCCCTCCTCGCCTTCAAAGCCGCCCTTCATGAGCCCTACTTGGGCATCTTCAACTCATGGACTGGCGCCGACTGCTGCCACAACTGGTACGGCGTCAGCTGCGAAGCTGAGACCCGCCGCGTTGCTGACATCAACCTTCGTGGCGAGTCAGAGGACCCGATCTTCCAGCGGGCGAATCGGCCCGGCTACATGACGGGCACCATCTCCCCGGCGGTATGCAGGCTTAAGCACCTTACCAGCCTCACGGTTGCCGACTGGAAGGGCATCACCGGTGAGATCCCGAGCTGTATCACCTCGATCCCGTTCCTCCGGGTCCTCGACTTGATAGGGAACCACCTGTCGGGCGAGATCCCGGCTAACATCGGGAAGCTCCACCGCCTGACAGTGCTCAATGTCGCGGACAACATGATCACCGGCGAGATCCCGCAGTCATTGACCAATCTCTCGAGCTTGATGCACTTGGACATGAGGAACAACCGGATCTCGGGTCCATTGCCCCAAGAGTTTGGGAGGATGAGGATGTTAAGCCGGGCTTTGCTCAGTGGGAACCGGATCACCGGATCCGTACCCGACTCCGTTTCGGATATATACCGGTTGGCGGACTTGGACCTTTCTTTTAACCAACTATCCGGTCCGATCCCTGTTTCTCTCGGCAAGATGGCAGTCCTTGCCACGCTGAACCTCGACTCGAACAAGATCTCGGGCCCAATCCCCCAAACCCTGATCAACTCCGCGGTGAGCAACTTGAACCTCAGCAGGAATGCGCTCCAAGGCACAATCCCGGACGTCTTCGGGCCAAGGTCCTACTTCACCGCACTCGACCTATCATACAACAGCCTCCACGGCCCGATCCCGAGGTCCATATCGTCTGCGTCGTTCATCGGGCACATGGACTTGAGCCACAACCACCTCTGCGGGCGGATCCCCAGTGGGCCGCCATTCGACCACCTCGAAGCGTCGTCGTTCGTGTACAACGATTGCCTCTGCGGGAAGCCCCTCAAAGCATGTTAAACCGGGTCGGCGTCTTGGAGTCTTGGATCCACACTCAACCCGAGTTTACTGAAATTTGTGCACTTGTTTGTGTTAGAGGATGAATGATGTTGTGTTTTACCTAGGTATATGTTGTATTAGATAACGTTGATTGATAACATTTCGTGCATTTGTCTTAAAGTCTTGCTTGAAATGGAATGGGGTTCACACACCAAGAAAAGGCTAAAAGTGGTAACGAGTGAGCTAATAATTTGGATGACAAGTCATGTGGACTTCGAGATAATGTTCGTCCGTATCGATGTGACCAAAAACGAAGTAATCGAACCCTTTTCTTAGCTAAGCATCGCCAGAAGATTGTACTATGATTGGCGACGGGGAAAAACATCCATTTTTCAGGTGAAAGTAAGGGGGAAACTGATGGGATTTAGACAGGTTACGCACGTCGGCAACAGTACCAACCGCAAGGGAAAGTTCCTGAATTTTTCCTTCCCCGAGTTGTCCGACGGTCCATAGGGTAAAGATCACGAAGACGATAGAGATTTGTCATGCACGGTGAGCACCGTTTAGAAGAATCTCGATGTGGGTGAACTCGTGTTCGGAGATTCATGGGGATCACAACGCGAGAAATCGCGAAATCACTCGTCAGCGAGCGACCGCAGATTATCGAGTAATTTCGGTGGTGGCTGAGCGACTTGAAGTAGATCTGATCCGATTCAATTCACTGCAAGCGAACCGGCCCTACGAGAGTTAATGCCGGACAAAGCTAAGTTCGAGATGACGCATTACACGTGAAGCCATTAGTGTGTGGAATAGGAAGAGGCCCCATGTTGCTATGAAAGGAATGTGGAGGAAAGACACGGGCAATTAAATAGATCTCTCTTGTGCGAGTCTATGACTGCGGACGTGTTCGAAAGATGACCACTGATGCCCACAGCTCAAATCTAGGATGCTCGATCGGTGTAATTGGAAACAGAAATCGATATGTAACGACACTTGATTGAGCAACGGACATCGAGTGCAGACATCACATGGTATGACAGTATGGTTCTCAAAGTTAAAGAGAGTTTGTACCTGAAGGAATTGACAGAATCGGCACTATGACCGAAGCTTGAGCAATACGTAGCACAAAATCACATGGGTCCTCACCATTGCAATTCCTGCGATGTTGCCCGCTGTACACGATTACAGTTCGTCTCAAGCTAGCCCCACCAAAAGAAAGTGGGGGGAAAGGAAAAGATGTTCTTCTAACTCAAATAAAAATTCCTGCCATGACAATAAGGGAAACGAATGTAAACGCAACAGTTGGTTGAAAGAGCCTAGTAAAATGGATGTATCCCCTAATTTCTCCTCCTCCTCTTACTGCGTTTTCTATCCCTGTCCTGTTCAGACGAACCAGAATCTGATTCAGAAGAAGATCCAGAATCGGATTCATCCAACTCTGATGAGCTCGAACTTCCCGAGTCTTCATCAGTTTCTGATGAGGCCTGCTGCTGCTGCTGCTGCATAATGAGACGCGGCATGTTCTTCAAATATTCACGCAAGTTCTCAGTGATGCCACCAAGTCCAATGGATGTGAAAAAGTTAATCGAGAATCTTGTGTTCTTGGGATTGTCTCTAGGGAATATTGACTCGAAGGAATCCTGCATTAATGGATCATTCAGGCGTTCATTAAGTAAGCGGATCCCTAGATGCTCTGATAGTTCCTGCAAAAGAACAAACATCAATATATAGTCTGCTTGAGATAAACCAAAGATTCTTCCAAGTTGAAAACTGATGGAAAGTCTGTCTGAGTGGATAATAATTATATCAGCAATCTGCAGCATTTAATTTAAGATCATAAGAGATACTGAACGCTTAAAGAACTCACTGACATCTGCCCACGAATAGAGCAATACAAAACGGCACTGGAAAACATAACCATGCCACGACTCATCAGGTGCATCTTAGTGATGCATTTGTCTAAAACTTGGTTGGGGAATAACAATTTTCCAGTCATGATTGCACATTCCACTCAGCATAAATATTCTTAGATACTAAAAGGAAAGACAGAGACCAATTTCATGGGCCGCTTACATGTGGTGCCAAAATCAAAGTAGAGAGACCTACTGTGAATTTTCCTTCCCACCAAATTAAATGCCCAGATGACAAATCATTGTCAAAGCCAAAGTCTTCTAAGCACAGTGCAGACTAAGCAATTTGTCAGTCAGACATCTATTGCACAAATACTATTATTCTTCAAAGCATTGACTAGTTGTTTCTACCATAGAAATTTAGCAAAAGAAACAAATGAAACCAACAGAAAGTCTGATTAAGAGTTCGCTTTTCACTCACCTGGAAGAGGATTTTAATAAATATACGTGATGAAGAAGTGGTGTCCTCCTCCGTCAATCGTATGTAGGCCAAGACATGCCATGGTAGAGCATCTGTGCCAAGTAAATGCGCAAAAAATTTTGCCACATTTCGCAATTTGTTTGTCTCAAGACG
This sequence comes from Syzygium aqueum, assembly GCA_031216185.1. Taxonomy (NCBI): domain Eukaryota; kingdom Viridiplantae; phylum Streptophyta; class Magnoliopsida; order Myrtales; family Myrtaceae; genus Syzygium; species Syzygium aqueum. The sequence goes on from CM062240.1 coordinate 5,676,835, forward strand.
GTGAATCATTGAATATTGCTGAACAAAGCATTTATCAAAATTCTCCTGATAGACTTTGTTGATCATGCAAAAACGCTGCCCCAGTAAACCATAATAGCGGAGGTAAGTTCTCTCTTGACTGCAGCACTCCAACAACATTATGCATAACTCCATCTGCACAGCCCAAAAAACAAGACAGTAAGTAAAGAAGAAACTAGTTCCAAGGGCTGCATGAAGCAGCTGATAGACTAAGATAATTATTTTAAAAGTATTCCATGATGTAAAGAAGGCAAAGGTATGATTGAAAGAAAATAAAATGTTAAAAAGAACGAAAAAATAATTTCTTTCTCCACCAAATTAGCATGAGAAACCACAAGAATCAAAAAATCATTATAATTAGCAACGTCGATAAAAGTAGCAATGAAAGATTTTAACAAAATCCAATATCTAGCTTAGATTAAGCTCAGCACCTCCTCTGAAAGCTAATCCACGTCAGCCTATGAACAAGACAATTTTACAAATCTAACATTCTGGGGAAACTTAACCCCTGACACTCCATCACACAACCAAGCAGAACGTCACTAATGTAGCATAGCACACCATCTACCATGCTAATTGCACTGGCAATGAATGCTTCCAGATAAAAGGATTGTACTTTCAAGCTACCAGGTCTGGCTACTATATGTCTTATCAACTGAGTCAATCAAAATGATAAGGCAAAATATACAAAGAAGATGATCAACCAGAAGTGTCAATAAGACCTCAACTTTTCATCCTACTCCTAATCTACCCAAAACTCATCTAGCACAACTAATGCAGAAGAAAATCTTCTGATAACCACACAACTAAGTACAAAATTGATTACTTATCATAATACTAGGAGCATATAATATACAGAGACGAAATTGGGAAAAGCAAAAGCACCAATTTTGCATCACATGCAAAAAATTCAATATCTAGAATTTACAATTGCTTCAGTTTCAAAGTCAGCGCAATACACAAAAACCACAACAGTCCATCCTCAAGTACAGATTAATTATAACACGGAAAGCAATCAGCTCTGAAAATACAGGCCTAAAAGCAAGTTCCCAAGAAAAAACGTACATCAGCTAAATCCGCTTCTGGTATGAGACAAAACATCAGCAACGTTTACTTAAATTCTCAAAATCACTGGACAAAAATAATAAGACTTACTCAAACCATTTCATATTATGGACAACCTTCTTAGAAATCAAGGGAAAGAAAAAAGATAAGTATTCAAATATGGCTGGAATGACTGAAAAGGTGTCTCACCTCCTGTCCAGGTTCCAGTTTAATTTTTAATAGCTTATGCCCTGCTTCCTCAAAATCAACACTGGACATAATCGTCAAATAGATTGTTCTCCGGAGATTTATAAGATTAGTCTCTGTCTCATCTCTAATTTTCATCTGTTCATCCTCTTCTTCCTCAGATTCCTCAGCAGATCCATCTTCTGAGCCTTCTTCAGAATCTTCTTCCTCCTCGGACTCATCACCAACAATGGTTTTCTTCAATTCTTCATAACGCTGCTCATTCTCCACAAACTGCGAATCAGGCTTGAATATGTCTGATCCAGAAACAAGTATGACAAAAGAAAAAAAAAATCAGATGACAGTATATGCAGAATATAAGTAGGTTCCCCATAATTGGATAGGTAGACAGATACCAAGAGTAATTTCTGGATCGATGTCCTCCTGGAGTGATATCTCATGTGTCAGTTGATCTTCTTGCTCCACAAGATCCAACTCTGGGCGAACAGCGGGATAACCCTGTATGTACACAGATAAATTTAAGTTATGATAGTGAGAAGGCTAAGACATGCATGCTTGATTAACCTCTCCAGAACAAAAATGGTACTTTCTTGCCCAAGCAAGAGAGATTGGAGTTACTGACCTGAAACTTAGCTTTTCTAATGGCAAAAAGACCTTCAATCAAAAACTGAACTCGCTTATCTATTTCACCTTCATGAAGAATTCCACGAAACCGTTCAAAGATACCTGAAAAAATTATCACAATTAAGAAGCCGTAGTACAAGAAATTACTGAGGAAAACATAAAAGGAAGACTCGCTAGCATCACTCCTGGTCATGCACACAGTACAGTAAAAATTATCTTCTTAACTACATACAAGTATGAGTTTGGATGATATGACACGCTATACAAAGCCTTAGGATATTGCATGGTGGCACACCATTTGACGGATGATACAAGCTTAATCATTCATCAAAACTTCCATCTCCTTCATGATCTCCAACTCTAATCTGATGAATTCATATCCAACAGATTGCCTCACGATTTGATGATACATGCACACAAGCTAAAAAAGAAGAGCAACAAGCTGGATATAATATAAACACCGCAACATATACCTACCATGTAGACCTTTAGGAGAAAGGTCTTGCAGTATGGAACCACACTCGGTCACGAAACCAACAGCCACCTCTACACTGTCATCGGTAGGATTTTCCAGCAGAACAGTGAGCAGCTCCAAAGCAATAATCTCATGAGCCACTTGCTGGTTAACTAGATGTGCTATGAATTTAACAGCAGCAAGTAATTGAGGCTGTTGAGAATACAACCAAAAAAAAAAAAAAATTAACATCGAAAGGATGAATATCCAACGAGATCCTTGTGAACTAAGAAATCTGAACCAAGAAGCGTGTGGCCGTACCTTGTCATTCCGCTTATAAGCTCTCTTGAGTTGCAAAACAATCCTTCTTAGTAAAAGTTCACCAACCTCCGGAAACTTTGTGTTGACAACAGCAACCAATGCAGCAAAGACATCTGTGAATCCCGGAGAAGCCATTTGAGACTTCATACAAGAACGGCAGAAAAGACCCCTTCCTCGGATAAGATTCTCAGCAAAAAGTTCTGGAATGATATTCTTGATGTTCGTTGCATTGACTTTATTCACCAGACCGTTTATACTCTTCCTTAGAGCATCCCATGTCAACCTTTGATACTCAACACTGCTTTTGTCTTGGACGTCTTTCATCATTCTGGCCAACTTAAATGGTGGGATGTAAACTCCTCCACTTCTGCCCAAGTTTGAAGAATCAGTGTTCATATTGCCCTCCCGCAATGTTGGTTGTTCTGGTTTCGAACCATCAACCTTCTTGCCATCTCTTCCCTCTTTCTCATTGCCAGTTGGGGTATCTCTCCCTTTGCTAACCTCTCTATCCTTTCGAGGCTTCACATCACTATCATCATACCTCCGTCTCTCATGTCTATCATCATCAGTCCTACTACGCTCTGATCTCTTGTGTGAGGCCCTTTCATGTTCATACTGAGAGTCCCGTGAAGAATACCTCTCCTTGTCTCTGTGACCAGATTCGGAATCTCGTTCTCTGCGCCCACGCTCATGCCGATGATCTCTCCTCCTTTCTCGTTTATCATTTCTTCCATCTTCGAATTCATCATCTTCGTGCCTTCTTGCCATGTCCAACTGAGCGCAGAAATATCCCTGGAAGCACGAAAGACACGAAAAACCGTCAAATTTAACACTACTCAACACAAGACAATGCTCCACTTGTTAAAACACACGTTCTACGAGGTTTCTGTCAAGTTATCAACTAGCGGATATCCCACGTGTTGCTACTGGAAAGATAACCACAGACCGAGTCGCATCCCAAAACCGTTTCGTCTTTCTGTTGTCTGCTGATGCCAAAGCAGTTCGCACTACATCTGAGATTAGTTGCCCTTCATGCCCGGGCCTTCCTAGGTTGTTTTTCCCATTATTGGGGCACAGGGGGGCGTATTCGAGAAAGAAAATTACTGGTAAATCACAACATGCCTTCGGTGATTTTGACAGCAATACGTTGCGATACATCAAAACCACGGGAAGTCCCATGGTACTGCAGGCCGTGTTAACTCGCACAAAACCCCCGAATTTTTCTCATCCTAGTCAAGCCAATCCATAATCTCTCAATCTTTCGCGCACTGTTTGATATCAGAACAGCAAAATATGTCCAAAACGCAGCCAAATCGACGCCCCCAGACAATTCGGGTCTAGATTTACGAACAGAGAAGAAAGCTCCAAGAAAAAACACAGCCGATAACAATTTCCACCGACGCGAATCGCTATCGCCATCGCCCGCGGGCACAATCTCCAAAACAAGGAAGAAAAAATCAAAAGAAAAAACAAAAATCGTTCCGAAATGATTCTATGCCCTATCGGGGAAAAGTGCGAAAACGGTACCTCCTTCTCCTAGCAAAGGAAGTGGCGAGCAACAGAGAACCGAGCGACTGGTCTGAGCGAGAAGCCGGCGAGCGCCTGGTCTGAGCGAGAAGCCGGCGAGCGACTGGTTTGAGCTCGAGCGAACGGAGCGAAGACGGCGAGCGAGCGAGCTGACGAGGGGCTCTCGTGCGAAGAGGGAAGAGATTGGTGATAGGTCTAGGTTTTAATTTTTTTTTTATGTGAGGGGTAAAATTGGACTTTCAGTAAGTTTTAGAGGGCAATGAAGGCAACTCACAAAGTTTTATTTAATTAATTTAATTTGTTTTCCGTGTTTGACCAAGAAAGAAAGTTGTTTTCCGATAATTAGGGAACTCGACTTCTTTTCTATTTCTTATCCATATTTCATTTTTATAAAAATAAAAAGAGGAGGCATCCTAAAATATATTTAACCGATGAAATAGATAAAAATAATGTACCAAATTACCTATGTACTCCACTCATGATTTGAAGTTAAAATTTCGTCAATTACGTGAATAAGTATATTATTTATCTATTCGGTCTAAAGTTTAATTAAAATAATCTCTGAGATAGTTTCTTCTATTACTTGGAAAAAAAATACCTCTTGATATTAGCTAAATTTAAACGTTCCAACTAAAGAACAAAAATTGCAACTTATACATTTCATTAGTTCTATTTCCTATTTTTAAAATCCTCATCATAAGTCCCACTTGTGCCGTGAATAGCTTATATCATTCGGAGAAAATTTGTATAGCAAATAATGAAGTGACTTGACAATTAGTTTATTATTCGGCAATTACTTAAATACATAAATTAAATTGCCATTTATCCAAGTTGAATTTGTAATAGATTGGATTTTTGGTTCAATCCAAAATTATCATGGAAAATTGTGAGCCAGCCAATCAGGTTGAAGGTTCAAGAATTAATGGCTACTCTGCTCCTCTCTATAAATAAAAGGTTCTTATAATCAGATTTTGTGCTCTAGTTATTGAAATTAATACAATTTAATATGTACGTTCTAATATAAACTCATGCGAGTAATTTCATTTGTGTGTGAATACGTCGGGCGTGCAACTAGTATTTATATTGTTTTGGCAACTTAAAATAAGGATTAATAGATCTTTAATTGGAAAATGTTCTAATACTTTAAACACTCAAATATACTCAGAAATTCAAAAGCTCGAGTATTTTGAAATTTATTTCTCGTTTCATTGATTTTACATCGATTATACCACTAATTGACTTCGAATTGAAGAAGCTCTTTTTTTTTTCGATAATTTGTTCTAGTCGTAGCACTCCTCTTCAAAAGAAAAGGGAATTATGAAAGGAAAATAACATGCACATAACTATAATTTCCTTTACGATTGTGATGGATGATGGAAAATGTTTTAGTTCCAAGTATGCGTTGTAAGTGATTATTTGGAAACTATTGGAAAAACAATATTAAAATATGTCTTGGGCATCTTGTTTTAATCGCATGAACAATAGAGTACTTGCTAATTTATTAATCGATCCAATAAGTAAAGACATTTTCAAGATTGAAAATAGTAGGAATATGGTTTATGAATACATTTTATAAACCATGCAATCGAATCTAATTATGTAATCATAACTTATTTTTATGGAACAATTAATATAAGCAATCTGGCACGCTTGCACAAACTCAGTGAAGGCGGAGAGCCAAATTTGAACGAGGAGGCTGGTAGCATTATACCGATCAATTAAAGCATCAATTATCCTTTTTCTTTCATTTAGGTGCAGATTTCTTTTTTGTAAAGTTCTTAGGTTGGTAGAATTATACCGATTATGTGATCTTCCTAAGCAAATTAAATTATCAATGAATGAGTTATAATATTAGGTCCATTACCCTAGCAACCCTCAAATTTAGGTCTAGTCTCAATTTTGCCTATAACTTTTTTTTGTCTAAAAAAAAGCCTCATACTTTGAGTTTAGTCCCAAATTTGTTCCGAACTTTTTTTGTCTCAGAAAAAACTCCAAACTTTATGTCCAATCCCAAATATGCCCCAAACTTTTTTATCTAAGAAAAAACCCCAACTTTAAGTTTAGTCTCAAATCTATCATGAACTTTTTTTTTTTGGGCATCGCTAAAAACCGCAGGCTCCAGCCACGACAGACACTCTTAGACCCATACCAATTCATTATCCACATTTAAAGCAAATTTAGCTAAACTATGAGCAATTGTATTACCTTCCCTTCTCACATGATTTAAAGAACATTACCTAAACTAGTGTGTTAAGTGAAAAATATTATCCAAGATGGGGCCAAATGGATAAAAAGATCTTTCTTTCATATACAAAGCTATTAGCGAATCAGCGGAATCATTTTCATGGACTACCTAAATAGAGCTATTACCTAAACAGGCTACGATCGACGAGGGTCGCCCTTGTTGGCCATCGCTGAGGCCCAACGATTGGCAAAGGAAGAAGGAAAAAGGAAAGGAAAATTATCGAATCGATTACATTGACCAGTCAAAATTGGCACGTCAGTGCCAATCGTGCCATGTCGGATGGCTTGCATCCACATTAGGGGTTTTCGGCCACAATTGACCAAAGGAATTACATTGGCAAAACATGAAAAGATTTATAATTGAATTAGCATAATTGAAAGGTTTATGCCTGAATTGGCACAAGTGCAATAGGTTTATGAATTTTTTTGTAATTTTTCCCGACCAATGATGATAGCCATCACATATTTATGCATTATTATAGCACCCAGAAATTATGTATAATATTGAAAAGCCTTAAAAAATACAGTACTTATGTTTATGGATGAAAAAAATGCATTGATATGCCTCATTTCATATTGTAAATGAAAAATTAACATAATGAATACACCTCATTTGACGAGAGGATACATTATTACATTTATCGTGTCTAGATTAGAACATACTCAAATTAAAAAGCACGATCATGTCAAGTCTTCCATAATTAGATATTTCTCATTAGATTCGAGGCAACAAAATTTTCGTTCAGACGCGAACGATCAACATCGCCAATAAAATCAAGTCAATCACATTGCAACGACGACGCATGAAATGCTCAACCTAATATAATTTTTTGACAATGCGATTGACGTGATTAGCGATTCATCCAAGAATCTAATACATTCTATTCCGATAATTAAAAGCAACAAAACAAGAAGAAGAAGAAGAATGAAGAAATTAAGAAAAGGTTGTTTTCGTTGGTGCACTTGTAGAAGCCAATCAGCTTCGATCCATTAGTAAAAGAAGCATTGAAAAGCTATATATAAAATCTTCGATGCACGCCGTGATCTTCCTCCTCTCCTCTCTAGCACCATCATCAGTCATTCCACATCGTAAAAACACCTGGGTTCGAACCTGGCACCGAGTCCGCCGACCAGCTGCCATAACCGCTATTAGGCATGTCGTAATCGACCTTGACCATGGCGAGCTCCTCCGTTCCGACCACATTCCCACCTCCGCCGCTGCTCGAGCCCATTCCCAAGTACCCTCCGCTGTAGCTCCCACTCGAGCTCCCATTATTGTTAGCGTTGTCCCCGATGACTGTCGTCGAAGACCCGACGCTCATCAGCCCGTGCAAGAGCGCAGGGTTGCTCTGAAGATAATTAGTGCTATTGTAGTAAGGGTGGTTCTGGTATTGTTGATGAAGCTGCAGTTGCGTCTGGATGTAGTTATGGTGGAAAGAAGGGTCGGTTTGCTGCGGGTAGTGCGAGATCTCGGGGTTTTGGAGGGTTAGCAGCGGCTGAGGCTGGTGGTGGTGATCGAAAGATGGCTGCAAAAGAGGGTAAGACTGGAGGCGGCTAGAGCTCGAGCTCCCGTACTGGAAGCTCGAGGTGAGGGCGATCATCTCCTCGCGCTTCCTCGAAGACTCTAGGGCTTGCGCCTCCTTGAGCCTCTTGGCGGCGCCCCCACCAATGGGCAGCGTGTTGCTCTCGAGTATCGCCTTCACATCGTACCGGTTCATGTCAAAGTTGGTGACAGCGTTGAGGCCGCGGAACTTTATCGCTGCGATGTCGTAGGCCTCAGCCGCTTCCTCCTCGGTGCCTGAAAGTGTGTCATCACGATTCAGTTCATAGTTCCATGAATAGCCAAAAGAAGAGTCAAATGTATTGTATAAGGGGTAGTAACCTAGAGTAGAAAGGTGCACGTGCTTCAATCAAATAAACTGTGTGTGGGCTTTGATAGATACTGACTGACTGAGCGTATGTGCATGCATGGAATGTTCCAATATAAATGATAGATCCTTGGAAACTTTCTCAGCAAGGATCTAACTTTTCCAGTTAAATATTATCTGTGAGAGCAGCTTCTGAGCTGTAAATGTTTCCACATTTTAATGTTTAATTAACATGAGACTATCCCATGGATCTTCAGAATTTAATTTTTTTTGAGAAAAATGGGAAAAACCCATCATCAATACATTAAGTTACTCACTGAAAGTTCCCAAATAAAGATCTTTGTTCCCTGCAACCCTCCCAATCCTTGCTTGCCAACGTCCATGCTGGTGATGCCTGCTTAGAGTTCATTAAAATTGATGAGGAAGAGGAGCAGCAGCAGCAGCAGAAGAAGAAGAAGAAGAAGAAGAAGCGTACCTTGTAACTCCACGATACATTGAAGCCCCTCTGGAGAAGCCACTACTCTTCCTGTGAAGGAGAGCGACACGATAACTTCATAAGCTTTGCTTGATAGTGAAGAAAGAAACAATACTGTCGAGATAGAAACGAAGATTTCCGTTTAAATATTTTGTCTGACCTTCTAATGGACGCCACAAATTCTTGCCTGGTCATGTGCTTCATCTCTTCCAGTTCCTTCTCATAGTTACTTATCTGCAAACATGAAAAATAAAAAAAATTAGAGCCACGGCTTGCATTTAAACAAGATTTATTCGTTAATTCAAGCCTTTTTTTTGTGCACATACTAATTAATGACAAAAAAAGCAAAGAAGAAACTAACAGGAAAATTAGTAGTGGTCGATGTTCCCCAGTACTTGAGCGCAGCAAGATCGTACGCCCTAGCGGCTTTCTCTTCTTTGTCATAACCACCTAAATAGGAAAAAAAAAATTACACAAAAAAATGACAGAAATAATTAGCTTATCAGTCATCAGAATCATCAAATGCAACTGTTAACCAAAAAAATTTAAAAGAAAAAAATTGATGGCACTCACCTAGATAGACTGGAACAGAAAGATTATTGGAACCACCAAGAACAACACCAACAAACAAAAAATTATGTATCTTGTCAGTACCCCAAAGTATCAAAGTGAAAAAGGAAGTATATTTAAACAAGAAGACTGACTCATCATAATCAGGACATAAATGTAGATAAATTGTAGATATATACCTTGGCGACCTTTCCTTGACTGGCCTTCCCTTCTGCAACTATTATCCCAAAGATGAGCCTCATACCTCCCTGTCCATCTATGCCTGCAGGTATTTTCTCCAAAACAAATTCAATCAAATCAAATAAAAAAAGAAATTGCAACTATATGCCATTCAATTTTGTGACATTCATCATGATAAACAAGAAACAAGAAGGAAATTATTAGAAATTATGAGGATTTAGTGAGGCTTGAACACCTTGTAACGCCCCGGTAGATCGAAGTTCTTTGCCCGAATGTGTCCAAGGTCCTTCTTGGCGCATTCTCCACCGTGTTGTTGCTAGTGTTGTCCCCACTAATCTCCGAAGCCGAGCCCTTACTCCCACTGCCCATGGATAGAGTCAGTGACTGCAGGTTGCCCACATTCTCTTGGAGCTCGTAGTTGCTCGAGTTTGCTGCGGCCACGACTGCACTCTGTTGGACCGGGACAAGGCTGCTGCTCAGGAACAAGTAATCGGAGTCGCCAGCTTGGTTCATCCCGTTGAAAGCCGTGAGATCCGATTGATTCTCTGACTTGCCCACCCCCAAGAAGTCTGCGACCTTTGGCACCTCGCCACTAGCCCCGTGACCATTGATCATATTCCACTCTGAAAAAAACCACACAGACAAAATGAATCACCAACAGATATAGCAAAATAACTACTTCGTTTTTTGGGTGGGGTTTTCCAATTAAGTAATTTTACCTTGGTTGTGAAAAGGGTTGTCCATGTTTTCATTGACTAGCCCTAGAGAAAACTGATGAGGCTGAGTGGGGTGAAGATTTGCTTGCAAGGAAGAGTGAGATGACGGAGAGAGGGGGAACGATAGCCAGTTGTTTGAATTCATCGAGCTGCTATAACAAATATTCTTCTTCTTCTCCTTCAGTAATTAGTAGTACTTAGTCGCAACTGCACTTCTTTGATGTCTTTGAGCAAAATACCAGAGACCCAACCTTTCCTGCATATAGAATCATAAAAAGTCGCAGAGAGAGAAAGAAGGGGGGGGGGGGAGAGAGAGAGAGAGAGAGAGAGAGAGAGCGAATCAGATCTTCTTATCAGAAATAATCTGGAGGAAGACCAGCCAATCCAGACTGCTCAAAAGTACTAAAAAAGTTGAAAATGAACTGGCCTGAGATAAGATATGTTCACCTTAGAAATGGTAACTAGGGTTGCACCTTTTGCCTGATGATGAAAACTCTCTCTCTCTCTCTCTCAGGAGGAGCAGAAGAAGATTTTGAGCTTTATTGGGGTAGGGTTTCTGAAAACATGATAGAAGTGAGGACTAAGGAGAGGAGAGGTTGAAAAAGGAAAAACCATGATAGAGTACACCAGGTATTTAAATGCTCTCTCTCTCTCTCTCTCTCTCTCTCTCTCTCTCTCTCTCTCTCTCTCTCTCTCTCCCTACTAAGTGCTGACTGAAAATGCTGCAGAACTTTCAACTGGGTGTTCCTTATCCACCCTAGTTGTCCACCAAATGGCACATAAAATTCATTAAGTTAAGTGAACCATCATGTCATATCCACTATTTAATCTAACATATATATTTCCATTTATTATTTAAATGTACAGAGCACACCAAGTGTATGCTAGCATAACTCTTTGGTCCAGAACTTCAAAATCAAGCGATGCTTTAAGTAAAGGAAACATAGTATACATATACATATACATATACATATTGCAATATATATACGAGGCCACGAGTGTCCCTTTGAAAGAATGAGATAAAGATCTTTCACTCATCTGTGAGGCCAGAGACATACCCACAAATTCCAACTGGACAGAACTTAAAGATTATAACCCTAAGTTCACTGTATGACTATCCTCTCTCTCTCTCTCTCTCTCTCTCTCTCTCTCTCTCTCTCTCTCTCTCTCTCTCTCTCTCTCTCTCTCTCTCTCTCTCCATTCAACGCCAACTTGATTCATCGGAACTCACGTCCTCGATCTCTTCAACTAATGACTCCCCAAAGCCCAGCATTCCCACACTAACCAAATCATCTCTCTTCCCTCTCCTTAAAATATTGAGTAAAATGCCCAACACACACACAAACGCACACCCGCAAACTATTCACAAATGCTAATGTACCAAAAAGAAAAACTTACGTTAAAACCACACATCATTAACGTTTACAGCGGGCATGAGTTACATGTACATAGCACTGCTTTTTAATAGCCACACGCAACTTTATGTATCACGAAGAAGTAAGTTCGTATCTTTAGTTTAGTATCATTATTGTTACTAGTAAAATAATGTCCTTCTCTCTCACTCTCCTGCTCTAATCTCTCTGAAATATATATTAAAGTTGAGGGAGACGATCATGGACCATCAACCACGAGCAAGCCAAATTTGTTGATCCCCGAGTCATGCATGTGTTAAAGATGTGTGTGTACGGACATGCATTATCTTATTGGCTTAATGAACCCGACATATCAAATTGAAAAAAGGACTCGATGGGGGAGATGAGTAAGAATTACTCCTGTTCAACAAATACCACCAAGCTCACGTTCGGTAAAATATTCGGACCCCCCCAAGTAAAATATCGGAGAGAAATTGGAGGATTTTGTTGGGTTTCCCAAGTAGAAATCTGTTGACCACTTAATTGGTATTCGCACCAGTCAAAATGTGCAAAAGCTTAATTTATTGAATTTAATATGTTTGGTCCAGTGCATGTCTTCATAACACGCTAGAAGCTTGTGTGGTGCTAGCTAGCACAGCTAATGGTGTCTTTTTTTGTACCTTTGAGTAATCAAGTTTAGACCAATTGTTTAGTAATTAACCATGAACCCCATTGAAAATGGACCAAACTAACCATGAATGACCAACAAAGCTAGCACTAGGCATGGCAAACACTATACATAAAAGTTTCATCTAACTGTTAATTTGAGTTCAGAATAGTCATTGCACTTCAAAACGCTTCACAAATCTGTGGCATAAATCTACAAGTTTCCATAGAAAGGATGTACCTACAACGTAAAAACCAAAGGAGCTATATGTGTCTGCGAGTGCATGTTGAAACTCCACAAGAAAAGAAGTGTAGAAGTGCAACCAAAAAGCAACATTGTTAAAAGGGGGGGAAGTTTTTTCCTAGAAGTCCTTATAAATTTTTGCAGTGGCAATGACAAAAAGAGCTTCTAGTGACAACTTTGATGCAGTAGGTACAATATTTGATGGCAATGGCTCTCTTAAGAGAAGAATATATGTCCATCAAAAGAGAGGTTTGATGTTGTCGCAGTATAAATAGTGCCGCACAGACAAATCGGAGCCATTCATATCCCGTCAAGTCATCCCCATGTAAAATCACTACACCCAAGGAAAACCTTACTAAAACGAAGACTTATATGATCCCAACGACGTAAGGTCTAAAGACGCATCTGCTGCTGTTGCAATCGTGAAAGCAACTGCTTCGCCTACACACCTAAGTTTCCATTGTTGTCACAATCTTTTTGCAGGTTCTAGCCCTGTTCATCCTTTGTGCTTGCGTGTGTATTTGTTTAAGATAGTGGAGGGCGCTCCTCAATGAGGATAGAGCCAATTCGCGTTCACCTAGGTGTCATCGCTGCAGCCAGGACTATGGCGGAGATAGATTTGGTGGTGGCTCGACGAGGCCCTATCGTCCTCGACCGAGGCAATGTGGCTCGCTCAAATATCCACCGTGAAAACCAGATCTAGCTTAATCATGGATGGAGTCAGTCATGAGAGAGATTAGGATCAAAGCACCAAACACTATGGTCATAAGGTGAAAAGCGACTGCCTACCTATAGCTAACTAAAACATTTTAGTGTAAAAGATTTTGAGCATATAGATATGGACTTCTCTATATTATGTCACTTATACAAAATAAAACGGTTGTATTATTAAACATGTCGAAACACATCTAACCTATTAATATCAAAGTTTCCTTAAATAAAATATAATACAAGAACGACTGCACCAATTTCAAATCACTAAGGTTGTGATTGGTGCCACTAGGATACAATAGTCATAAAATTTGCCGATTCCATTCCTTTCAAACTAAAACATATATGGAAGTACTTTGCTGTTTCACCTACACTTAGTACCAGGATGTTTTTTGATAGATTGGGTGGATTCTACTTTTGAAATACATGGATATACTATAGTTGTGAATTCATCATGTGATGTATATAGACATACCCATGCAAGATGTGAAGAGAGAGAGAGAGAGAGAGAGAGAGAGGGAAGGAGGGAGGGAGGGAGGGAGCAGAGCCTCTGCAGAAATGGAATCATGAAAAGGTTTCAAAGAGCCATCTTTTGAATGGAATTACATGCAAAGTTTCTTTATATGTCAGCGAATCTGTTGTTAGAACTGACTGAGAAATCTCTGACCGTGTGTCCTCGTGTGTGTCTGCCCTTGGAATTAAAGTTAAAACAGCAGAGAGAGAATCCGAAACACCACCCGTGGAAAAAAACAAACCCCGCCACACATACATAACACCAAAAACAATACAACAAAAGACAGAACTTCTTTTCCTTAAACAAAGAACAATACCTGCTCATATCGTTGATGATACCGCACTTCCCGCCAAAATTCTCGTCCAGAATACTTTATAAACAAAGAATATGTTGACCAGAAAGAGGGGAGGCAGGACCCACGTCTCTCGCTCTCTTCGCTTCACACCCTTTAAAAGAAAGAAAAAAGAAGGGGCTTCACGTATTTTCCTAACCCCAAAACAACGGCAGAGCAAGAAATATCAGAAGAGAACCCATTTTCTGCCACTCAATAACCAAAGTAAACCTAAAACTATGCATATTATAAACGATGATAATCGCAGAAGAAGTACAGAGGAGAAAGACTTGAATATAAGCAAACTTGCCATTGGAGTGTGTGGCCAAAGAAACAAGAATCTCAGACTCTCTCTCTCTCTCTCTCTCTCTCTCTCTCTCTCTCGAGAACTGTGGGGGGAAAAATGGGAAATGAAGAGAGAAAGATGACGTGTTGGTGGGGATTCGCCACCCGGCCATTTTCTGGAGCGGAAAAGAGGAAAAAGGACCAAACCTTCATTAAATTTGGACCAACCCCGGGAAGAAAACACCCTCCTCACGCCGTTTCAGATTTTGCGGCCAAATTCGCAGGAATGTGACTGACACGTGTCAGTTCCTCCGGACCCCACCCCTACCCTTTTTCTTCTTGAAAACCCTCGCCCTTTTTGGACTCTTCCTGTGGAAAGTCGGAGTGACAGGCTGAGCCGATTTCTCCGGTTGCATGCTTTCTTTTCAACATTTGGAAATAGTAAATAAAGGGGGGAGCTAGCTAGGTTTGACCACATGATGACCCCCACACAAAAAAAAAAATGCAAATCATCATTATTATTATTTTTACTTTCTTCTTCGTTTTTCACCAAAGGACGTGCCCTTTCGCTGGTACCGGTTGATGGGTGTTCAAAAGTAGAATCATGCACCCATTTTGCTTGGGAACTATAACAGTATCTTTCAATGACTCTACGTACAGACCGGTGTAATAAGTATTGAAGACTCAAACGTCACTTTCTAGGGTTCGAATGTGAATGATCATGGGAGCCAGAAATCAGCTTGTAACAAAGCGATTGGCATAAAGTTTGAAGTATATACATTCAGCTATCTCCTCCCCCCCTCTCTCTCTTTATCGACGGGCGGGGGGATGGATACTAGCAACTCCTGATGATATTGCCTACCCTCGTCCTATCAATGGTCACATGTTCGCCGATGGCATCATAGGTGGCAATGGATTAATGGTAACTCACGATGCGAGAGAGAGTGAGAATAGAGAGACATCTATATAGACATTTCGTGTAGTTTACTCTCATTGTTCCTCTGTCAAGCCAAATGGAGAAATAGCTATTTCGATTATTAAAACAAACAGTAATTACCAACATCTATTCCTCCTCTGTATCTTAATGTGGACTAAACTTTGCATTACAGCATATCTCATGAGACTCCATCAGACAACACGAATAATCCAAAAGCTAGCAACTCATGAGTATCTATGAGTACTTATGCCATTTAAATTACACTGAAAAATCGTGATTTAAAGTTGATTAATATGAGCATGATGTGTCGAAATCATATGAGGTATTAAAAGTTTGGATATCAAGACTTCAGCTTTAGAGTTTGAGGAATAACTTGCCGAATATGATCAGACCTAATAAGTTCGCTCAACACACTAGTCGATATAACCTTATTCCATAGACTGACTAGTCTTCCAAGAGTCTCTTTATTAAGAAAAGAAACCGTATTTTATTATAACTAAGCCTCCAAGTTTCTCAACTCTGCAGAGGGCCACTCCACCACCACCACCACCACCACCATGTTTTCTGCAATATCACAGACTGATATAATTTCGAGAAAGAAGAGATGTAATTCCACAACCCCGAAAAAGCACTACTGGGATCCGCAATACGTATATATCTATACGTGTGTGGTTTTGCAAACCTACTTGTCTCCTATAATGGTCAATACTTATGGCTGTTTTTTTCCTTAAAAAAGACAAAAAAGTAAAATGAAAACCCTCCGTTTCTAAAAATGAGAAAAATGTTGAAACGAACGATGGCATGTCCAAGAAAAAAAATGGCGGGGGGAGGGCAATGTTGGGAAAACAGACTCACGAGAACCCATGCAGAAATTGAGAGTTTCCAAGGGGTGGGAGGAAACGCCGGGAAAGTGCTCGTGTCGCCTCGAAATTGAAGGATTATTTTCACGTTATAGCTCAAAATTTTTATTTGAATTGATTTGGATTTCAATTTATTTTTAAATGGGGAGAAAACCCTTTGTTTTCTTGCACATAAACCCGGTTAGGGTTAGGGTTAGGGTTTAGGGGTAGGGTTAGGTTTGTTGCGAAGACAAAGATAGTGCACGAGAGACACAAACAATACATTAAAAATTCTTTACAATCTCTCTCTCTCTCTCTCTCTCTCTCTCTCTCTCTCTCTCTCTCTCTCTCTCTCTCTCTCTCTCTCTATTGTCTCTTTGAGTTCATGAGGCAACAAGAAAGACCGAAGAAGATTAATGCATTCTGGTGTTGCAAAAAGACCGACCAAGACGAGGAAAATATTCTCGGATTTCTTGCCGTTTATGCGATGAACATGTCTTTCTTTTCATAGATGCAATTAATAAGCTTGGATCGGCTGTAGTTATGGAGTGCAAAAGTGCTTGCGCAGTTTGTGATGAGGCAGCTGATTTTACTTGAGATCAACGAGAATATGAGAACACTGCGAGAAAGTTTTCACTGGGATTTTTTTTTTTTGGTAAGGTGTTTTCACTGGGATTTGTAACGGGAAATAACAATAATTTCGTGTGCTGAGGATTAATATAAGAATAAGATGGAACTTCATTCGTTTGTTGGATAAAATAATACTGGATATATGCTGCTCTTACTGGTCACAATTAACACACGCGAGTGGATGTTTTCCCTTCAGGGTCAATCGATCTTGGGTGGGCTAAGCACAGAAAGATGACGAGTTTGGAAAGAAGTAAAAGGATATGTTAAGAAACACATGAGAGTTTTTCTTTTCTTCTTCTTCTTCTTTTGTTTTTTTGAATCTTTATCTTTTTTTCTTGGCTAGAATAAAAGCTTCATTGATACGAGACATTGATTTGAAAGTCAAAACTTGAGTTTTAGAAGAAGAGGATAGGAAGCAATTAATGAGCAGTTTGCGCTATCTAAACCCGCAAGGTACATAGTCGACTACGTACAAGGGACTTGGATATTAGGGTTAGGTGCCTTTTTTTTTCGGTATGTCCTACTCTAACTCTCAATTCACTCTCAAACTTTTGTCCTGCATCTTGCAGGACATGGAAGTTGAAACCCACATCTGATACTACACGTCCCCACCCCTAACCCCTCCAAGAAAGTAGGGATTCGAACTTCCCACCTCCCTTTTCCAAGTAGGAAAGGTGGCCACTAGGGCAAACCTCAGTGGTTGGATTAGGCGCCCTTATGACTAGAGATTCTGATGATAAAATTCACAGAGAACTTAGATTGGCTTTTTCTTGTGTTTAATTTTGCCCACGAATTATATGTGCAAGAACTATAGTTTTTTTAATGAGTAGTACAAATTCCTCATTAGATAATGTATGGCCTATGTAATTAAAAACATGGTGTGGGTGGTCTCGTTGCGGTCAATGATTTATATCATTTTTTAATGGTTCGATTTTTATAGCTGCATTCATTTACTCTAGTTTAATATATCAAAACTAGATGGCTTGAGTTAGATTCATCACATTTATCTTTCGTCAATATTATTTTCTGGTGAAGTTCAGTTGTTATGTAACTCTCTCTCCCTCCCTTATGCTCCCTCTCCTAATCGTATAGAGCTCTTGTTGTCGCACCAACAAAGTAGCCACTACCGCCACCACGCTGTCAACAATTGCATGACCAGGAGGTCTCTCTCTCTCTCTCTCTCTCTCTCTCTCTCTCTCTCTCTCTCTCTCTCTCTCTCTCTCTCTCTCTCTCTCTCTCTCTCCGACGTGATTTAGGTGTTACTAGTGAGATCTAGTCACCGATCTCTACATAACAGCTAATTTGCTTCCAAGTTTGGAAGGTTAAGCTTGCCCGCTCCGTCCACCGGCCTGAGCTCTGTCGCCACTATTAGACGAGACAGGGGGGGCGTTAGGGCCAGAAAGAATATGGTTCTTGTGAGATCAAACTTTCTTGTACTAAGTGCGTATGTGGGTGACCAAAGACTTGTTCTTGGACTGTTATATCAACGTTGCTAGCTACCAGATTGCAGCTATACCCCATTTCATGATCTCTTTTCTCCTTCCTTGTATGTCATGGGTAAGCCCCAACCATTCTTTAAGTCTCGGCAACAAAAAAAAAAAAAACGAAAGAGCCAAAACGTGATGCATCCTACTAAATATTCGTGTAAAAGAGAGCGTTTGTAAAAGAGAGCGTTAACATGTAACAGCTGATGTGCCTCATACGTAAGAGCTTAAAGCTTTTTAGAATAGATGCTTCTTTACTTTAAACAGATGCTAACCATGAAAAGACAAATGAGGGTTGTGCTGACTTCATCAAGCTTGCATACATAAGATGTTCATCGCTCTCCTGGACGCCTCTGCAACAGGAGATTACCATATAATATTCTTGATTTGTAGTCATTTTTAAAAAAATATTTGGGATTCTCTATAAGTGGCAGTACCTGCGGTTTCTCGAGTGAAGCTTCAAGTTCCTTAATTAATGATAGAGAATACATAGAACCGAACATTTTGACTTTCATAGGCCCCAAGAAGAAACGGTTGGACTTTTCATGTTCTTCTACATTAACGTGCTTGGTTTGGTCCGTTCCAAAGGATTAACCATCAAACTATTACAGCTGCCTGATGTCTTAATCCTTCAAAACGTGTAGATACACGAGTCGACAGTCAAAGCAACACATTCGATTAGCCCTATGCATGTCGCACAAACACGATAACGAGTCGGATGATGTACTGATTTTGCAGTGGAGATTATACAATCGAGCGGTTCCTGCGTTATTATTACCAAGCCATTTATTATGTTGGTGTTCTCGACATCGATGAAGATCATGTGCAGCATTTGTTTTTGATGTGGGCGATGGTTCCACGTCAGTTGAGGAACATATTTAACCATCCCAGAAACCTCAACCACATTGGTGGAAGACAACATGCATCTCACGGCATTGCACAAAAAAGTGCAGCCCCCAAATTCCTTAATCGCATGGATTACGCAAGTTAATTAAGACTAGGATATCTTAATTTACGGGATTGGTATTATGGATATTAATTAACATATGGCCTTTGATATATTAATTATATAATCGTTTATAATGGGAGACAAAAGGATTCGAGTCAAACCTAAGTAGCACTCGAGAGTTGGAAGTCAAACAGTTTAAATCTGGCGGAAATCTAATCGAAGCAACTTTTAGATTGACCGGATACTTAAAATTTCAGCTAAAGCATACTTAAGGAGAGTAAGTATGAGAAGCATTTTCTTACTTCGGACTCGGTCTTATTACCATAAAGCGTGGGACTCCTATGATAACGCTTAAAAGAGTTGCCAACTCGGGTTGCTCCTTCCCACCCTTTCCCTTTACGAAAGGAAGTTGCTAGCATCGAGCGACCGTTCTTTTCTAGACAAAAACAATTTGATCTGCGCTCTATGAAAAATAGGTGCACCCAAATGACCTTTAAATTATATTCGCGAAAGTATCTCATCTACTGTGCACGACGTTCAACCGCTTGATAACTTGACCTTTGAAATGAAATGTTTCTAACATAATTTCATAATCGAGTTCTAATAGTCAATTACCTTGTTTGAAAAATAGCGCATATAAGTAACATTCAACCACTTAATAACTTGACCTTCGAAATGGGAATTTCTGACGCGACATCATAGTCAAGTTCTGATAGTTAATTACCTCAAATTTACCAAAGACTCCAACTAAACTTTAAAAATGAAAAGAAAAGAAAAAATCAAAGTGAATTCCCGAGAATGCCACGTCATCATTTCACTAGTCATCACCTAATCACTTGAGTCGTGTACAGAATTGGTGGGCCTAACCCAATGAAATGGCTAGGTGTAACATACATGCCTATGGGCCGGTCCTTCACGTCGGCCCATGGTTCACCTTTGATGGAGCTCCGGCCCACCATTGTCCGGCACTAGATTGACTTTGACTTTGACCTCACTCGAGCTACGGTTTAAATGAATCATGATTATCCACAAAATTAATGGCGTATGCTAGTATATACTCGAATCAAATAATCATGGACTTATCTTTTCCAAGAATCGGGTAAATTATCTATCACCTCATTAAATTCGGCTTGGAAACTTCATTTTACAAGCGCTCGAACTCGAATCCAGGCTCCATTTATTTCGCGAAAAATAGATGCGAGAAAATATTTTTTCTAGAAACCATCGCTTATATAACCAATAAAAATGAATTAACAAAAAAAATTGATCATCATCCATGGAAATTTTTAGATATAAATTATTATTTTAAGCGATACAAGCGGTTGTTTTATTTATTTATCCCGAAACAAACGGGGCCCTTAATTTCTATCGAATCCTTCTGATTCGATTAGGAAAAATAAGTTAGTCGGCGACGGCATGAAATTCGATTCGGGATATAAATTTTGAAATGGCTATATATGACGATATTTAACTTTGACTAAAAATAAAAAGGAAAAAAAATAAAAAAGAAGGAAATTTTAGTGCGTGCGTAGCGTACTGCGCCGAATCACCGCTCGTTTGCCCATTGTGTTTTGCCCACCATTTCCACGTTCTCTCTCTCTCTTCTTCCCCTTGATCAAGAAAATCAACTTCCATCTTCTCCAATTCCGCTCCCTCGCCTTGCTTCTCTTGCTTCGCCAGGTGCGTCTCCATTCTTGTCTTGGTTCTCTTTGAATTCTTTTGGACCTTCGAGCTCGTGGGTCTGCGCTTCTTGGGAGGAGGGGATGGGACCCCCGGGTTCTTGATGAGACCCATCTTGATTGGAGCTGGGGATGGTTAGTTTTGGAGGGTTGGGTGGCGGTTCTTAGCTGCGATTCGGATATTGAGAGGATGATTGGTTGATTACTGTTTTCGCCGCGAATTTTGGATTCTTGGGTATGATTGGGGCGGTACAATCTTCTCTATTGTGGGTTTTTGCAAACCAATTTGTGTATAAAGATGTTTAGCCTGCTCTTTTATGGGCTCGTAACGTTGTCTTTTTGCTGTTAGAATTTTGGTGCTTTTTTCCATACCAAGCTGCTGAAATTTGAAGGGTTTGGTGATTTGCTTGGCGTAGGCTGGTTTCGCGAAAAACCTTAGACTAGGATCCGTTAGTTTTCCTCGGAAGAACAAGATGTTTTCTTTGTTTTTTTTTTTTTTTTTCGGGATCCTGAATACTCGCGCCGCCTCCATATGAACAGGCATTAGATTTTGATGGGTTAGTCCATTTCCTGCGAAGCAGGCAGGACTCCTCTATTGTAGTTTGGGATAATTGAGACTTCTGTGGAGATGATGCGTGCCGATGCTCGTATGCATACTTGAGAATTGCAGTTGCTTCACTTTTTGCGCAAGCTGGTTGCTTTATCTGTTAGGCCGTGCATTTGATTCGGTACCATTATTATCGCACATCTCAAGAGTCGAGACGTGTTCCGTCTGGTGAAAGCAGATGGTTTTACTATTCCTTTTAAGTGACTAACTTGTATTATTTGTTACGTGAAGTGCTACAAAAGAAGAGATGGTGAAAGCCTACGCACAAGAGCATGTGTACAAGCACCCTTGGGAGATTGTAACATCTGCATCTTGGCGCAAGTTTGCTGACCCTGAGAACAAGCGCACTTTGTCTCACGTTCTTGATGTCGACACCTTGAACCACAAGCTAGACGCCGAATCAGGGAAGCTCTACACAACTCGTGCCATCACGATCCATGCTCCTGGGCCCTGGTTTGTCCGCAAGATCGTGGGTCAGGACATATGCCATTGTGTTGAATCAACAGTCGTTGATGGTCAATCTCGGTCGATGCAACTGACCACTCGCAACATCAGTCTGCAAAAGTTCATAGAGGTGGAGGAAAGGATTCGGTACGACCCCCACCCAGATAATCCCAGTGGGTGGACAGTGTGCAAGCAGGAGACCAGCATTAGGATCAAGCCGCTATCGGCACTCGCGTCAATGGCCGAGAAGGTGGAGCAACGTTGTGCCGACCGGTTCTTGCAGAACAGCGTCAAAGGTAGAGAAGTCATGGAAAGGATCTGCAAGTACCTTGAGTCTGAATCTAGAGGAATAACTTTCTAACTTTCCTGATTGCTAAATGGTTTCTACTGGTAGCTGTGAGCGGCATACAGGCCGTTTTAGTGTAGACATTAGGAAATAACAGGGAACTTTAGGGTTTTGGCTTCAGAACAGTTTAATCCAAAAGGTTAATCATTTTGCAAATTTTCTCCGTTGTAGTATGAGAACATCTGATTGTGTTGTCTTCTGTCTTTCATCTGCTGTTGAAGTGCCTTGCCGGTTTCTGTTGCCCTAAAGCGCTTCTGTTGATGATCCTTACGGTTTGTAAGATGGTTCATCCGCCTCTCTTTTTGTGCCGAAAGTTGCTTATTCTCTGACCTGTTTAAATGTATTTTTGCGCTTTTCATGGAATTCTTCAGTAAAAGTTTTGAGGATGAGGTTGCTATAGGATTTGCTTCATTATAAGCAATCATACAGAGTACGAAAAAATGTGCCACGCATGCAGTCCGACTGAGCTCTCTGTACTTCGATTGCCGGTATGCCTTGATATCACCTTTCAAGCAGTACCAGTTTTCTTATTAGCAATTGCTTTGTTTACAATGCTGTCTAGCGTGATAGCCTAGTGGTAAAGGGGGTATATTGTCTTTCATGAAGGTACAAGTTTGAGCATGGCATGAGTGAACCTCTGGCCAGCTAGTGCTTTAGGCATTTGCTATTTTATGTGAAGATACTTGCTAACTTCTGGCACACTGACCAGGCAATGGTGATGGGGTCGTACACTTACAGGTGGACCAAGTACTTATGATTTAAACGCAATCATTTGCGGTGGATGTGGGGACTTTATGCAAATCCCAGAGGGTGGCAGTGTAGGTCGTCCCTCCCTATGCTCTTTAATTGACCTTTGCGGTGCGTTGTTGAAGCGATGAATTGATTGACAAGTTGGCCGTTGAGATGGTTAACTAGCATGCTTGCTCACCATCCGTGATGGGGTGGAGTAGGAGACACAAGCGTGTAATGGTGAGAGAGTGAGAGAGAGTCTTTGATTGATCTTTGTCGTTGCAGCGCCAGAGAAAGCAGGTGATTGACGAGTTGGGCGTCGAGACGGTAAATTGGTTCACTTTTTATGATAATGGAGACACTGGTTTACGGTTAGAGAGCAAGAGAGAGAGAGAGAGAGAGAGAGAGAGAGAGAGAGAGAGAGAGAGAGAGTGGTGCTGTCCAACTGAACTTAGCCATTGGCAGCATCGAAAGGAGTAGGTGACTCACGAGTTATCTTTCGAGATGGTAAGCTAGGTGCTCATCGTCCACGGTAATGGAAGTGTGGGGGGAGAGAGGAGCTGCTGTTCGACCGAGATTTGTTGTGAGACGAATGGAGAAGGTGATTGACGAGGTGACCGTTAAGATGGTATGTCGTCAATGATGATAATGGAGGAGGGAGGAGAAGAGCTAGGGGCGCACTTGAGAGAGACAGAGAGAGAGAGACTCTTCGCTTGACTATTCTTTTTGCATCGTCGAGAGTAGGTGATGGACGAGTTGATTTTCAAGATGGCATGTTGTTGCCAGAGGTGGCCATAGAGATGGTACATTGTCATCCGTGTTATGATAATGGAGGAGACACGAGCAACAGATGATGGATGCTCTGAGGAGCACTCGTCTAGCTTCCGGGGTGTTACTTATACTGAAACAATAAATGATGCTTATAACAAAAGTTCTGAAGTTTGAATAGAAAAAGCCTCCTGAGCAGGCACCTAGAACAGGGAGAATGACGCCGAACCGGTCCGAGATTGAACCAGAACATTACATTAGTACTTGAAAAACATCCTAACCTCTCGTCTTTTTTCTCCTCGCCTCTCAGTCAGTATCCCACTCCAATCATTCTCCTCTCGAGCTTTCAATCTCTCTCCGACCCTCTTGATCTATCCGTCAACGCTCACTCTCTCCCCTCAATCACCACAACACACCAGCACAACCACCATCACCTCGATTTCACCGTCACATCAACAATTCCAATCTGCTCCGACGAAGTAGGAGCTCAGCGCTGCAACTCAAGAGGCAACAACGACCACAAGACACCAAAGATGCCTTACACACAAGTAAAAAACCCTTAGAAGCATAGCCACAATATACAAAGCTAAGCATACTGATATTCGAAGGATGTCTTTCCTTGGGAACGAGAGATTGCACATTACCATTTCGACCGTGCAGTACAAGAGAGAAAACGGAACATCTTAAAAGCAGAGACAGATTACAGAGCCAACCGCGACATTGTCCATCAAGCCACCACATTCTCAGAGAGCTAAAGGCACGTTCGAGCCATCTCAAGAGAAGATTGGGATCTTAGAGTTCTTCATTACTGTGGAGATGTCCTAATACCACCATCGTCATCCCTCTGCAAATATAACAAACCAAGCAGACACCTGACACATAACGCAGCTGATCCAAGACCATCACTCATGGAGTCGAAACAAAGCATCGGTTTTCAGCACATTAAATCTTCTTCTTCCCTACGCACATCTTATATTTTATCAAGCTTCTCAGCCTTAATAACAGGGTTGGCCTTTGCAATTGCATTACGGGCAGCACTGCGATAATCAAACGGGCAGTCATGCTTGTCAGAGTAGCGGTGGGTGCCACAGAAGATATTACCACACCGGCAACTAAAGCCTGTCAAACCAACCCGCTTCTTGCACGAGCTGCAACGGGTCGGGCCCTCCTTCGGCTTCTCGACGGTCACCACTGGCACTGAATCACAGGCGGGCTGTTCGGAGATGGTCTTCGGCTCCACTGTATTGAGCTCTGTGTCCACTGAGGCAGCAGCAACAGGTTCATTTGCAGTAGTGCTTGATGATCCATTCTCGGCGTTTGCGATAGATGACGCGGCGAGCTTGGCCTGCTCTTGTTTCAGCAACATGTCCTTGTGACATTTGGAACACATGTTCATGGTAGCTGGACTTCCAAAGAAGCCGCAGTTGTTGATGCATAGAATTGGACCCTCGGGGTGAGCTTGGCATCCTGTCTCGTCGTGTTCCATTTTCTCAATCCTCCTGCAGTTAACCTACATAAGTTTGATATAGCCAACTGGAAGCATATGTGGCAAACATGCAGAAGTATGCACAGTGAAACCCATGACATGTAATCTACATCAAGCAGTGAAGATTAACCAACCATTCACAAAACATATTGACAACCATTTGACCCATTCGATCTCAACCCATAAACAAGACACCAGACAAAAACCATGTCACATACAACCCACAATGTCACAACTTCAATCCAGTTGTTGGATGACCAGCCAAAATGCTACCACACGATTTATGCTCAAAAAGTGTCTACTCTGACTCTTAAAACTTTGTTTAAGCAGCCAATGCAACAATATGTAAAACGTTGAAAGTCGAAAGCAAATGCTGTGATTCTTGGTTCGGAACTATCTTAAGATAAAATACTCTAATTGCATAATGCCATAAATGCTTTTAATAGAATGCTTTTGTGATAGATGATTAGTGCCAAATACGCCGTTACCAAATTCCTAACAAGAACCACAAATAGATAAAAGAAAATCCCATTGGAAGGGAAAGAAATATGCCAACCTTTACAACTCCCTCTCTAAAGTAAAAATTAACAAAGAAAAGGGTAATGGAGAAACATAGAATATTGGTTTTCATTGTCAGCACATTTCAATCACAGTAATATATCAGTTTCTAAGATAAACACTGCTCAGAAGTGACTGTCTGGGCAAACCGATTATAGGAACTTCTATCAAGGGAAAGCAGAGCACAGAATCATGAGTGCACACATGTGTATGCACACTTACAATTACTTATGCAATTCGGGTGGAGGTGTTCGAGTCTCCATGAATGTGATAAGAGTTTCACACTCAAAAAACTTTCTAGGTTAAATTGCGTCTAAAGATCTTAACATCAAATGTACAATTCGAACACCAAATATCATTTGCATGATCATTTGTCGAAGCTTGTGGTATCTGTATATGAACCAAATGTCACAAGATACTATCCAAGGTCATTCATCAAAGAAATTACATGACATGATAATAACAAACAAAATTGATCAAAAGAAACATGTGTCCTAGTTCATCAGGAATGTACGAGAAGAGAAAACCAAAGAAGAAATTATCCAAAAAGAAAAGAACAAAGACAAAAAAGAAAGTAAAACCACTCTAAGATGAGGTACAGATCAGAGCAAGAACACCAATGACTTTTAGAAAAAAAAAGGAAAAACAGACAAGGTGGAGATTCAAATCAGTCAACAGCTCAGAACACCGCCTTAACATACACGAACAAACAAATTTGAAACCCCAAATCTCTCCCAACATATTAGCAGATCACTGAAACAATTAGTAAACTAACACGGAGAAAATCATTCAATAGACGAGCTAATACGCCAAAGGAGATAGAGTTCGGTAACGTCTGCTGAACTGAAAAAGACATCTTTTGATAATCATCTGCAATCTCTCCATGGCGCACGTCCACACAAAGACCTCCCAATCATTTTTGAGCTGAAACCTATCTCAACATAACTCAAATTCCACCACAGACAAACACATGAAATAAACAGTTCCGACTGATCAACAAAAGTCAAATCTCATCAGCTCCGCAATCTTCAGTCCGCCCTCGTTTGCCAAACCCATTAATCAACTTTCGTTTTTCCTATCTCTACGTGCGCTAAAGTTTGCAACTTTGCAATGCCCTTTCCTCAACACTCATCCAAAGAGCAAATGAAAAATACAAAAACACACCCGATACGATACGATTCGATGATCCCTCCGGCATGATCACAGATTTCCTTCTTTCCTTCCGTTTAAAGGAACTAGCTTTACGCGTGAAAAGGCACAATACACGAAGGAGCACACCGGAAACTCAAAAGAACAATCGACGACAAATTGAAAAAGGAAGGGACCTGCTCGTCGGGGGCAATGAACAGAGCCCTCAGAAATGAATCCCCTCGAGCCCGATCTCGGAGCTCAGAAATCGCATCACGGCCAAGCCCCCTCTGCTCGTTCAAAGGCGAAGGGGCACACGAAAACGATCATTCGCAAGAAAAGAACAACCACCCACGACGCGACCCAGGAAAAAAATCGACACCCCCAGTACAACACGATACGAAACGGGCAAGGGGAAGCAAGAAACCGAAATTCAGGGCAATCGAACCCTACCCCGCGTTCAATTTGGGACCGCCGTGGCCAGAGGAAAGCGCAGGAGCCCGAATAGAGAGAGAAAATGTGGGTGGGGAGGAAGAGAGAGAGATATTTTTCTTCACTTTCTTCTTCTCCCTGCGCAATTTAACGAGGGGCCCCTTCTTTTGGCTGCGCCAACCAAGGCGCTCTCTCTCTCTCTCTCTCTTACTCATCAGGGGAGGGGGGACATCCGACCTGGCGTTCCGAGATTGTCCCGCGTTGTTGTTGCGTAGTAACGGCCTTGCCATCGGTGAAAGGCTGCTGCATCGTTCGCGAAGGGGTAAAAAAAAAACACACGCACACGCCGTCCGCCATTGGAAGAGCGTGGACAGCACGAGGATGAGGATTGGCTTTTTTCTGAGGAGGTCGCTGATGTACGACGACGCCGGACCTAAGCGTGTCCCTAAAGACGGCTTCATCTTGATTGTCGTCGTCCGGACATCGGGATCACCGGAACGTTAAAACACTTGGAGGGTATTTCCTCCTCCCGAGAGAAGAAAAAATTTTGGAGGGAATTGAGGATACAAGGCGTGCGGGCACCGACACGTCTGTATATCAAATGGACAGATCACGGAGACTTTGAGTTTCAACTCCTTTCCTTTGGTGGAGCTAACTCTTAACTAAATATCAAGGACCCAAAAGAAGCCTCTCGTAAGGGTTAACTCTATTCGAAAATAGGTTAATATCACGAAAAACCCTAAACTAGTACATCTGTGATAATTTTACCCCGAACTATTTTTTCGATCACAAAAAACCCCAAACTAATACATATATGACAACTTTACCCCGAACTATTGTTTTGACCACCAAAAACCCTAAACCGGTATACTTATGACAATTTTACCCCGAACTATTTCTTTGAGCACCAAAAACTCCATACTGGTACACCTGTGACAATTTTACCCCCGAACGAATTTTTTGAGTACTAAAAACCCCAAATCGGTACATTTGTGACAAATTTACTCTCTGTTAGTGTCCGTTAAATTATATTAATATCACAAAAAATCACAAATTGGTAAACTTGTGACAAAGAGAGAGGTAAAACCCAAAACCGGCACACATGTCAATTACCACGTGTCGTTAAACTTAGAAATTTAACGGTAAAATTTAACAAAAACTAACAGAAGGTAAATTTGTCACAGGTGTACCGGTTTGAGATTTTTGGTGGCTAAAAAATTAGTTCGGTGGTAAAATTGCCACAGGTCTACCAGTGTGGGGTTTTTTATGGTCAAAAAAATAGTTCGGGATAAAATTGTCACAGGTGTACCAGTTTAGAGTTTTTTGTGATCAAAAAAATAGTTTGGGGTAAATTTATCACAAATGTACCAGTTTGGAGTTTTTCGTGGTATTAACCCTTCAAAAATCAATAGCAAACATAGTAATTTTTCATACTCTCTTTATTAGTGGTAAATTGACATATTTATATCTATTTTTCGATCAGTAATGTTTTGAAATGCCATTGCATCACTTCAAACACAAATGATCATCTCTCTCCATCCTCAGCCTCGAAAAATGTTTGCTCGAATTTTGAATTCAACGTATCATTACTCTTTTCCCTTCGTGGTACTTTATTTTGTAGACGTGTTTGATTATAGGGACAATTACACAAATGATCCCTAAACTTTGATCCAACGTGTAATGTCATTCTTGAACTTTTAATTTGTTCAATGCAATATCTGAAATTTGGTCCGATGTACAATATTGTCGCTAAACTTTTAATTTGTTTAACATAATCCTTGAACCTACATTGAACATTTATCAATAGTTCATCTTTATTAAGGGACGACTTTACACGTTGGGCCAAAGTTCAAGGACTGCAATGCACAAATTAAATATTTAAGGACGACATTGCACATTGGATTAAAGTTGAAAGACTATTTGTGTTATTATCCCTTGATTACATAAGTTAGTCGAGATAATTGTCCAAAAATGTCCTAAACATATTATATGACAGTCAATTCAGTTCTAAATTTTTCAATTGTGCCAATTTAGTTATATACCTTCTTATGATTTGCCAATTTAGTCATAAACCTTTATTTGTGTCAATATAGTTCTAAACCTTTTGAAAATTTGCCAATCTAGTCCAAACCTATTATTTGGATATTTAGCCAGAATGACTACATTGACAAATCCTCAATAGATTTGGGACTAAAATGACAAATCATTAAAATATTAAGGACTAAATTGGCACAATTGAGATGTTTGGGACTAAATTGCATATGTCAAAAGGTTTAGGTCTATATTGGCACAATTAAAAAATTTAGGACTGAATTGACCTCCGTATAATATATTTGGGATTTCTTTGACAATTTTTCTTAAGTCGGCCCCTAGACTCCAATCACTTAATTCGAAATACCCCCAAAAAAGAAGAAGAAGAAGAAGATGGTAGCCATCCTCTTAATATTCCATATCACGTATGCAAACACATGATTCGATGTTGAAACAGAAACATCCCGAGGGAAATATCGATTCGAATCCATCGTGGGACAACTGCATTTGATTCTTAATGAAAATGAAGCCAAACATGTGCTGGTGCAATAACATGTCTCCAATCATTTGACCCTTTTAGCTTCTACTAGCCCAGTTGCAATGTTTAACTACTTGCGCTCCAAGTGCAAAGCTGCTTTTCAAAAGTTCTTCCCAACTCGCTCTACACGGGCTCGGGCCTATTTCGTCGAAAATGACGGGTCCGACCGAATGCCGGGCATAGGCCACCGAGCACTTTATCGAGCCTAAATGGCCTAGCAGCCCATCCAAACGTGTCCAAAACCAGAGTAATTTGACATGCCTTGGATTTTGATTATTGACCCTGGGGTCGGGTACAGCTTTAGTCCTCTAAATTTCATCGTCCATGCGATACGGGTCTCTAATTTTGGTCTTCGTTTGATCAGGCCCTCTAGCATTCTTGGTTTGTGCAATTTAGTCCTCTAAATTTTATTTCTTGCAATCAAGTCCTCTTGACTTTTTTGACTCGTGCAATTGCATCATTCGATCAACCGCTCTCATCGCTCATCAAATTAATTCAATGTCTCGCTATTGTCAGTGTGGCGGAATTGGCATGCGATGCTAATGCAGCACCAAATGACTTCTAAATTGGTGCAAAACAAATGGAGGAGAACAAAGAAATTTTAGTTTGACAATTCTAGTTGTGACGGGGTAAACAAAACGCTTGATTGCACAAATCAAGACAGTTAGCATAAAAGTAAGAGGATTGAATCACATAAACACTTAAACTCGAGGACTAAAGTTATACATTATCCCTGACTCTACAATAATCTACAACTAGAGGCTAATAATGGTGACTTGTAAACATGGACACATCTAGCTGTATTTATTACGTCAGCAGATGAATTTGGAACAATATGAAGTTTGTTAAAGATAAAGTGATTCTTCCAATACTGTCCCATTTATTATAAATTGCATATCATGATCTTTTTTCAGCAAAAAAGAAAAGGAGCAAACAGAATGGTAGCTGAAATTGGAAAAGGCAAGGCATGAATTATCGTTCATTCTACAATGTTCAAGAGTATATTTTTTTGCTTTTGTAAATTGGAGAAAAATAAATAAATTGAAGGAAAGTCATGCGGATGTACATGTTATAGAAATATACAAACATGTTATATATATATAGACACACTTATATATGAATTAGTACAGAATCAAGAGTAATAACATTACAGGTATTAAAATGCTTAGTCATTGAGACATTTCTTAGTTTGCATCATTTTCTATCAATTCTATATACCAAGATCAACCACAGAGGGTTGCCCCAATGGCCGCCCTTCCCACGTGGGAAGAAAGAGATGTGGAGTTTGAATCTCCACCTTCTCAAGAGGCTGGGGGTAGGGGCGTTTAGTTTCAGATGTGACGTTCGACTCTCACGTTCTGAGAATGAGTTGAGAGTCGGAGTAGGATAAGATAAAAAAAAAAAATTTACCGAGATCATAAATTCATAGGTGGTGAAACTTAAGAAATAAAAAGAGGAATAAGTTTACTAAAAGCTAGAGTGCCGAGCAAATGCATGTAAACATATCGGAAAAATTACTAAAAAAATCTTAAATCTATTGTACCTGTGTGAGTTCAATTCTAAACTTTTCGATTTGACCAATTTAATCCTAAACATTTTGAAAATTTGCCAATATATTCCATCCGACCAATTTTGACAAAAAAACGGCTGACTTCGACAAATTTTGGCAAATTTTTTTTTTGAAATTTCTTTTTATTTTTTCATTCTTTCTCCGTGACCAACGTGGCCTCGGCAATCGACCAAAAGCGGCGACCGGCAAGGGTCCCTCACCGGCCCCACACGAGGACCCTTGCAAGGGGCGACCTCGCCAGGGGCCTCGACATCGTCGGTTGTTGCCCGCGTGGCTTGTCGCCGTGGCTCGAGCGAAGCGGCAGGTTTTGTTAGGTGGCGACGCCATTCCTCGCAGCATCGAACGGCTCGCTCCCTCCCTCTGTCTCTGTCTCTCTGTCTCTGTCTCTCTCTCCTCCACTGCACAGATTCTCCGTGTGTCTCTCTCTGTGCCTTCCTTTTCGGAATTTTCAAATCGCAACGCCGTTTCTTGCGCCTTCTCCTCCCTCCGGTCCGACGTTCCCTTTCCCCTTCGCGCACGTATTCTCTCCCTCTCTCGCACGCGAGCATTGCGTGGGCCCTTCCCGGTTTCCGGTCTTTCCATCCCCGTCTCTGAAAACCCACCGGAGCAAAGGCCGGTTGCTCGGCTACGTACCCAGGTCGAAACCTCCCGCTTCGCCGCCGCCGCCGCCGCCGCCGCCGATTTTCTTGGAGGGTCGAACTCCGAACTCCGAACTCCGACTCGGGTTGGTCTCTGTTTTCGCCGATCGTTCACCCGGCTCCATGGATTCCCAGGTGCTGGTGGCCCTCGCCCTCTCGCTCGTGGGTGGTCTGAGCACCTCCGTAGGTGAGAGATTGCTGATTCTTGCATCGTTCGGGTGGTCTTGGCCTTGGACTTGCCTGGTCGGTCCTTTGTGATGGGATCTTGATCCGTGTCTTTTGGGGGTGGCTTAAACTGACTGTGGCAAGCAATTCTGGTCTAACGTTTGTGTAGGGATAATACTTTTGATCCTACCCGGCATTCTCCTCTTCAGTTCTACAGTAAAGTATTGTGTTGTTTGCTTCTGTGCTTTGTAAAGATTGAAGACAGCATAGGAAATTAGGAAGAGAGCTGACCCTCCTGCCTATTCGTTTTCCTTCTCTTTTTTTGGCAATTTGACTGTGAGTACCAGACATGCTAGGCGCATGATAATTCTTGTTCGCTTGGTAGTATGTGTCGACATGGTCTGCTTATTATCTGGTGATTCAGCAATGCCGATTCCATATCATGTTTTTTCTAATTTCAATTCCGGGTTCTGGGATGTGGAACAGGGGCACTAATTGTTATTCTCAACCCGGCTCCAAATTTGAAGATGCTCGGTCTTTTGCAGGTGATGCTCCAAGACACACATTTTTTAAAGTTCTTTGTTTTTCTCGTGACACCAGCCGACAGGTTCTTGCTGGGAAAGTTTTAACTGACCTCGCTTTTTTAACTTAGATGCGGTCTTTTACATGAAGCATTCATGTTTTTGTCATAATATTTGTTCGCTGAGCTTGGGTCTTGTATGATTGATTCAAGGAGACAACGTCGGCTTATTTTAAGTATAGTGGCATTAACCCAAAGACGGCATATCACAGGGTTTTGCTGCAGGCCTTATGCTGAGTATATCGTTCCTCGATTTGGCTCACAATGCTTTGAACTCAATTGGCTTTCTGAAAGGGAACCTTTGGGTAAGCAATAGTCTTCCTGCTCATCAAGTTTACACAGATGATTAAACAAGAAAAATCTGCCCAAATGAGTAATCCACCCATTTGATCATGTTTATTTGGATGATCAATGTCCACTTTCTTGGTGATGCAGTTTTTTGCAGGTGTCATGTTTTTCGCTATTGTGGTCAATTTTATCCCAGAACCAACGATTACCCCCACTTCGGAATTGAAAAATAAGAAGGTGCGATAGTCATTGGATGAAATTCTAGCTAAGTACGAGTCTTTTGAATATCTTGTCACTGTAAGCCAAAATGCGTGCTGATTCTCTGATAATATATTTAAGAACAGCATACAGGGGATGAAGGGGGAAAGGATGTGATGAAGAAGCATCGGCGCCAGGTTCTGTTTAGCGGGATCATTACAGCAGTAGGTATGACTTCTCTGTGCTCTTTGTGTATAGCTTATTATTAGAAAATCGTTTTTTTCTTCTTTTTGAAGTCTTCCGTGTGTTGATTCTATTGTTCAAGTCTATATCTTGTCACTGCAATAGCCACTTCACCCCTCTACATGCAAGCTTGATACACTAGCATCTACTTTGCTATGAAGGAGAATATTATCTTGTTGTTGTTCTTTTTTCCAGTGAGAAAAGTTGATATTAGGGACGGGGCTATAGCTTGTTCAGTGGGGCCACTGCCCCCATTTCAAGTCTGATGTTCCATTTAATATATGTTATTCTTGTGATGAGGATGCTAATTCATCCATAGACTCTTGGCTTTCCCCCCCTAAAGTGGCTTTGATAGTCCAAACTGGTCTTGTGTTGCGTTCAAAGATAACCCGCCTCAAAGCAATGGTGTTTTGCTCCGTTGCTTTTAGCAACTTCATTTGAAATTACAAAGACCGTTATTTTATTTTAATGTGGTTCGCAAAGCAAAGAATAGACAAGTTACATTTCGTTTGGTATTGTTTTGAATGTCTCCACTCGCCCTGCTTTGACCCTACTTGATATGCAGTTTGTGGGATTTGCACATTTGTCAATCCATACTTTGTCTGGCAGAGAACAGTAACTAATTGTCGCTTGCACTGGGACATATTTAATGTTGGCTAATCTAGCTAACATTGAAGTAGTAAAATAAAATTGTCTTCTAGGTAGCTGGTGAATCTCAGCTACAGGTCTGTAATGTTTTCCATATATGCTGCTAAGATATAGCAGTAGATAGTGAGTGTGCTTGCTCATCCTCACAGATATAGTGTTCTCCAATATGTCAAATTTGGCAATCAGCAAGTTATCATCTTGAGGAGATTCTCTTGATGCAGCCGTTGGTTGAAAGAGTTGATTGTTGATCAAAATTTTGTGCCCGCAGTTATTATTGATGAACCGAACATTTCTCTTTTCAATTGTCTCGTAGGGATTAGCTTGCATAATTTTCCAGAGGGAATGGCTGTCTTCCTTGGATCCATGAAGGTAATTGAGCCACCTCTCATCCTATAACTCATAGGAGTTTAAATAGAGCAGTACCAGTAAACCAAATTATGGATACTGATAATTGGCTACTCGAGCATTAGTCAGAATGTTTTATTTCTGTTCACTTTAAAGTCCTTTCTTGTTTACTATTTGGTATGCTCGCAATTGCTGTCATGGAAAACTGTCAATTAGACAATGCTTTCCTTTATTTTTGTTGAAGCCTTGCTTTAAGAATTGTATTTTGATGAATCTTATGATTTAGGTTCTCTTTTAGAATATCTGGTGATTTAGCCCAATGAGCTATTTGAGGCAAAAGGAGCTGTAGTTCTAGTTGTTTCTGTATGAAGTACTCCCATTCCAGACAAGGGGTTTAGTATTCTCAAGTTACTGCCGCTTACTCAGTACTTTTCGACTCCATTGCATGCTTTTGGAATTGATTGAATGACAATTATGATATTTATTGCTTTGCCACTCTTTTATTCATCTACTCTATTGAATTTCTTTCAAAGAGTGATTAATTAATTCATCAAATAGTTTCATACAATTAGCAGAACTTTTTCCGCATTATCTTGCTTCAGATATTATTGGTATATTGATGTCCTGAAATGACAAGATTTGTGCATGGATACTGCTGAAGTCTATTCACCGGCTAGATGTGCCTTTTGTAGGGCCTTCGTGTTGGGCTTAACTTGGCATTGGCCATTGCTTTGCATAACATACCAGAGGTATATTCTTCGGATTCAGTGACTATTTCCCTTGTTTATCCGGGCACTTTTACTTTTTCGTGGTATCTTCAGGTCCAGCTTTCAATCATACTTCCCGCAGTCCCCTATTTATATTGACACTATCTATTTGGGCATCACGTTGCATTGTGGCATTGCCTTTGGACGTTTCTCTTTTATATGGGTACTTTGTTTCTGCGTGCAATTAAAACCATTTGAACTCATACATGGCCATTTTTTTCTTTCATGTGATTGTGTAGAATCTATGCCAAGGTATTACCTTACTTTGAAGAAAGCTGTCAATGCTAATGGAAGTATATATGTATTATATATATGAAGATAGAAGTAAATTGCCTCATTATCTGAATATCGTGTGATAGGTTAATGCTCTTTAGAATGTCCTAACTTTAAAGGTTCTCATATAGGGCGTCGCTGTTGCATTGCCGGTATATTTTGCTACACAAAGGTGAGAAGTTGTGCAGTCTCCATTTAGTCCAATGTTTCCCTTCATATGTTCCTTTTCTTATGCACCATTTACTTGATATGCTTTTTCCATCCTATCCTGATGTCATTTTCGTGATATATCTATTTGTTTATTCATTTATTGATGCTGAATGAATGTCTGATCTCCTATATGTCTCAGCAAATGGCAGGCATTCAAACTTTCAACACTTTCTGGTTTTGCTGAACCTCTTGGCGTAATTATTGTAGGTAGGCCAGCTTATTCCTCTTATCTTAACTTTTCCTGTGATGAATAAGTTTGCTCGAGTAAGAGGAGATTTCTAATCCATATCAGGCCATATAGAAGTCTCATGAATGACAAAGCAGTTCTAGTTATCACTCCCGGGAAAATTTCCCCTCGGACAATTAAACTGAAGTTCCACTCGTGCTTTGGCAGAGGACAGACTTTGTGTTTTCTGCTGGGTTTAAGTTTTAATCGAGCAGTTTGTTGTCTTCTATACATTAACTTCTTAAATTTTATGTTTATTTTGATAAGGCTCCTATTTTGCAGCCTATCTATTTCCAAGCAGCTTGAGTCCTGAAATCCTTGAGGGCCTGCTGGGTGCAGGTTTGTAATTGCTGGCAGTGCCTCATTATAGGGATACACAGTTAACTTTTGGGGTTTGATATTTCTCATTGTGCTCATCATTTTCTCATTGCATTTTGCAGTTGGTGGAGTGATGGCTTTTCTGACCTTACATGAAATGCTGCCACTTGCATTTGATTATGCCGGACAGAAGCAGGCTGTAAAAGCTGTGTTTTTGGGGATGGCTTTCATGTCAGCTAGGTATTTGGGTTCATTTTACCAAGATAACTGTTTATTGCAGTCCTGTACGATCTTCCTGGAGTCACCTTAATTGTTACCTTGAATAATTGAAATGGCTAGTACATCCTCGGTCTTTCTCAAAAGGAAGAAAGAAGATACAACCTTGACCCTATTTGCATCTGATAGTTGACATGGTGAAGTAATGCTTACTTTCCTTTAGGTACTGTGATGAACGTCATACATATCTAGACATTAAAATATGGTCCCAAGTGAACAAGACGGTAAAGTTACGATTTATTAAGTGGAAGACTTCAAATTCAATATAGGTAGCTTTCAGGTGCTTTTGACTAGTTGCCTTGTATTGATAGGGATATCTCAAATAATAGTGCTGTCTGTGCACTTCATTTCACCTTTTGGACTTTGGGCTTATCAGCTTGAAGTCTGTTGATCCTCTGAAGAATTTGCTTTCTTGCTGTACGCATTCCTCATGCATCTTGTTTCTGCTTTCAGCTTATATTTTCTGGAAATCAGCTTACCCAAGGAGATGAGCTTATAGAGGATCCTAATAAAAAACTTTGGATGTTGATGTTAATTATGAGTTTGACATCATAGGGACAAGTAACAATGACTACTGTGTCATAGAGACGGAGATCCACCTGACAACTTACAGGATCTAGTAGCCAAGAACTTTTTAGTTTCTCTATTGTCATGTGACTTGTACCGAAAGCTGTAGCTATACACTTGTCTATATATACTTCTCTGTGTAAGATCATCTTCTTTGGAGGACTTTTCTCTTTTCCGTTCACTTAACTACCAAGCTGATCCCTTCTCCCCCCCCCCCCAACATGAGAGCGACATTTCATTTTACTGCTTTTCCATATTTTATGAATTGCATCTCTTTTGCCTGCAGGCAGGTTGAATTCTCTTAGGAATTCCCTCAGCATTACATTGATCTAAAACTTTTTGTGGGATGATCTGATCTCAATTTGGAACTGCATTATAATGCTGCCTCTCCTTTGTCTCTTAACTGAATTTTAAATTGCCTGCCCCTGCACACACGTTATTTCTGCTTTCGACCGCTTAGTCGCTCCTCTGTCCGCATGCTAAAGCAATTGAAGTTTTTGAGTGAACCTGGTGTATGAGCCCGATCGAATATCAAGTGTTGGATCTAACGTGGACCCACACAATCCGCATATTGATATGCTGTAGACTTGTGTGCACCAAGAGCATGCTAATATAGTTCGTAAAATGTTTCTATCAGTCACAAGAAAAGCAGAAAACCCATCTTTCTTCTCAAGGAAAAAAGGGTTGCTTTTGATTGGATTCATGCATTTGAATATGATTTGAGTGAATAAGGTTGGAGATAATTAGGAGGAGAGAATAAAGAGGCCTACACTAGAAAAAGCAAAAGTAGAAAGGAGCTTGTCAATGACTTAAAAAGGAGAAAACAGAAAATTTTCCTTTATAAACTTTCTTGGAAAGAGTGATGAGCAATCATTTTGTGCATCAAATAGCTCTAAAATCCCTTTCTACAGAAAACTTCAAAGGATGGGATTGACGAGTCTCCGCTCTCAATTGGAAGCTGTACAGAACGGCCATTTACCCAGAGCAGAAGGGTATGGAAAGCAATGCATTTGGATGTGACTGCTTCACACGAAGTTCACAAAAGTTTCAGTCGTTTTAAGATTTTAATCAAAAATTTCATAAAAATCTATATCATTCCTCAGCTTCTTGAATAAACTCTGCATAAGGTTAAACTATACCAATATGCCCTTTTGCCAATGTCAAGAATGGAAGAGAAATGTATATACTCTGCATAAGGTTAAAGGTGAGCAAGAGAACCAAACTTGTGAACCTCGTGGGGTTTTTGTAGGCTCCTAACCCGTACAAGAGAGATTTCATTGAACCAGTTGAAATAGCAAGATCCGATAATTCAGGGTCGTGATGGGTGGTATATATGATAGTCTCGATTTCAAACTTTCAATATCTAAAAGTCGAGTGTGACAGCAAATCCGTCCAGACTTACTCTCAAAGTGGATGGGACGAGTTTGGGAGAGTACTCCAATTCGAAATGTCCAACCTCCCATCTTTTGGCCAAGTGCAAGAAATTATGTGGGTATTCTTTTGTCATGGATAAACTTTGTTAAATTAACATGTTCTATGTCCAACAAAAAGCACTTGGGTAACAAGTTAGGCAGACCTTGAGTCAGGCTTAGCCTGATCTGTTCATTTCATCAAATCTAGCAAAAAAACTTGAAAGGTGTGAAGACTTTACTCGAGACTTATATCTCTTATTTTGCATAAGAACTTAAATTGCATTCCTCTTTTAACGCGATTGGATAGATCGCATTTAGCTTCCAATGGGCTTCTCTACTCTAGAATTTTATCGTTTTTATGTTGACAGATTTTTCAGGTTTTCTCGAAGCACCACGTGACCGTCCTTTCAATTAATCACTTCGTGTCGAGTTTTTTTTGTAAAAAAATATAACGAGGGGTCAATAATGGATTCCCTTCATTTCATTCTCTCGTGATGAAGACCCATGTCGGTGTTGTCCAATGAAGGGGAAAAAGAGAGCAAGCAGATACAGTCGGAGTCTATTATTAATCAAGTTGAGTCTCTACAATGATTGCTCACAATCTCTATACTCAGAGAGAGAAAGAGAGATTTTGCAAAATTTTTCAAGCTCTTTTTTTATTTTGTCGAAAGAGGGTGTGTCCAAAAGGAGGTTTTTTGTCCTCTCTTTTTGTAATGTCTTGTTTTTTATTTCTTTTCCCTACTTCGACTTTTGAGCACCACTTTTTCTTTCATGCATTGAAAAAGAATGAGTGATTGAGCCTAAAGACTCTTTGCAAAGCTAATCCATAAGATCAATTTTGTGTCCATACTAAGATTCGTTTTCAAAGTACTTGTCTCTTTTTCCCCCTATTCTACATCTATTCATAAAAGTAAGTCTAAGAGATTATAATTACAAAGCATGTTCTCTAATGTTTCTCCAGAAACATCCTTACTTTCTTTGTTTTACCAACTCGTGTCGTAAACATTCGTGATTTTAATTCACTAGATTTTTTTTATCTGTCATATTCTAACTCTCAACTCACTCTCAAACTTTTGTCCTACCTCTTTGCAGAGTGTGGAAATCAAAACCCACGTCTGAAACTAAACACTCTCACCCCTAGCCCTCATGAGAAGGTGGGGAATCGAACTCCCCACCTCCCTCTTCCCAAGTAAGAAGGGTGGCCGCTAGATTTAGCGGATAAAAAACCCTAAGTTCCGCAAACAACACTCGCTTGCTCATCCACGCGGTTAGCATTCTTATCTCTCAAGCAACTAATCGCAAGGTTATGTATCGCGTTAATCTCGTGTAAGCACGGTTGACGGTAGCAGATCATTCCATGTATCTTTGATCAAGGCGACAACCTATGTTCTCACTCTCATCAACAATGAAGTTTCAACTTTTCTTTTTTTCTTAACAAAAAGATCTCAATAAATCCCTCAATGACAAGTTTAAGAAAGAACCACACATAAGCCAATAATAATTTTTTATTTAAATATTAAATCACGTATTTATTTATTAGCTAAACTTTCAGAACAATTAGCAGTAATCTCACAAAATCTCACATGGCATCAAAATAGGATGTCCCGAGTTCAACTAACATTTTACTTGTTTAGGATAACATTCTTAAGGGCAAACAAAAACAAATTTAACATTCTTTGAAAAGGAGATCTTCCAATAAGATGAATAAATTATATATTAAATTACATCATAGATAACTAAGAATTCACCAGTTTCATGTAACTAATCATGTCCAAAAAATACAAAATTTTCCTTGTTATGCATGAAGATAGAAGGTCTAGAAGGCATTATGAAAGACTCCAAACAAGATAAGACATTGAAAGTCGGTAATCAAAGAAGTTGAGTTCTATCAAGTGCTCACATAAAGGAAGAAAGAAACCGAGTTCTAGATGAATTATCTTTGGAATTATTGCTCCATCATTGCACCAAATTCCTAGCTACAGGCAAAGAAACTTTTTGATATTTTTTTCTAAATTAGCCGTCCCATCCATACCAACATTATTTGTACGCGTCTATATGGTGTGACAGTCGACTTTTATAATCGAATTTGACGATTAATTAACCTTTTCAATCAAACATTTGAAGAAAGCTCCACGACTGCCAATAGAAATTGTTTTGATGCTCTCTCTCTCTCTTCTCCTCTTCTTCTTCTTTGAATCTTCTCCTCTCTTTCTTTCCTTTTTTCCTATTTGGTCAAAAACATTCGAAGAAACAACACACAGAAAGAGCCAAGGCAGGACAAGGTCTAGGGAAAAAAAGCCACTTATCAAGTGAAACCCTTGTATGACCAAAAAAAAAAAAAGAAGTGAAACCCTTGACATGACACGCTTCTAATCGGTGGTTACAATAACTTCTTGGCGATCTACAATGGTTCTGCGCAAAGACTAATGTGTGATTTTCTTCAGATCGTTGTGCTAAAATACCTCTAATCAAATAATAATAACAATAATGAAATTATCTAGTCGCATGAGAGCAACTGCGTTTAATAGATATCAGCCTATAAATTTGATATAATATGAAATATTCTTTATATTCATAAGTGGATGATCATCAAAAGAGTGTAGTGAGCTAAGTAAGACCAAACCCTCATCTTATTCAAACAATGCCCACATATTTTCCTTTTGTTTATTTACTTTTCTATTTGTTTTGGCTGTTCTTTGATTGGAGATATGTATGCAGATTCAGAAGGAAAACCAAAGAACACACTAAAGGTTTTGGTTCACGGGCCTCCAGGGCTCCAC
The DNA here is from genome assembly GCA_031216185.1 of Syzygium aqueum. Taxonomy (NCBI): domain Eukaryota; kingdom Viridiplantae; phylum Streptophyta; class Magnoliopsida; order Myrtales; family Myrtaceae; genus Syzygium; species Syzygium aqueum. Next base: position 5,718,275 of record CM062240.1, read on the forward strand.
TAAACATGACAATATCTTTCAAGAGTCCTTTTCCACCAACTAGACACGCCAAGAATTTAAACAAAGAAAAAGCAACCACAACATTCTGATTCTATGTCTCCAATACAATTTACCAAAGTAATACGAGATGATAAATTTTTGGGTGTGTATGTGTATATATATCTATACGATGAAGCATACACGATATGTACGCGCGTCAGTTTTGGGCACACTTCAGATTTCAAGATCTTCCTATTTCGCAAGTAAAAAACATCGACATTATTATTTAGCCAAAACTGTAATAACAAGATGGAGACACTCTTAACGTTTTATTTGATGCTAGGAGGCTTAGAGTCACTGCTTCGAGTCGATCTTTTGAGCTCAATGAGCTCGACAGAGATGTCTGAACGAACTGGCTTTGCATGGTACACTTGGGTCGGTGGTGGGATCATGGCAGAATTTAAAAACGAAAAGGAGAAAGAGAGATTATCAACAGAGACTTGAGTGCTTTAGAGATGGCCGGATGAAATGGGAGTTTTGGGTATTACCGTCAATCATGGCATGTTGTGACAGATCATTGGGGAACTATGAACCCCAAGAAAACTAGCTAATCCTGCGTCTCATCATAATCACTCTGACATGTATCATCTCATCGTATTAAATCAACTCTCTCTTTCTTCTTTCTTTTGGTTTTTTTGTAATTTTTTTTACTGTCCCCTTAGATCTTGAACTTTCGTAGATTCTACCCGGTGACCATCACAACTAGCGAAAACTGCAAACAGCACTGCCTTTTTTTCCTTGACGTAGAGAGAGAGAGAGCATATGAAACGTCATGTCAAAAGCTTCACATTTTCACATTTTTTCAGACCATGAACAGTTGTTTGGCTTCAGAATCTGTCCCAGGTGAGTGCAACCAGACCTTTCACTGCCTCTCCCATACTCTCCTCTCTCTCTCTCTCTCTCTCTCTCTCTCTCTCTCTCTCTCTCCCATACTCTCATCTCTCTCTTTCTCTCAAGCTAATCATTTGTGACCCATCCATCATGTGGCTTAGTTTAATTACCCAAAGGCCTCTCTTGCTTTATGGAGAGATACCGTCTTCCCATAGTGCATCTTTTCATGATATTCATTAGGGGGCTCCTAGCAAAACTATATAACTAGCTAGATCTACTAATAAGAAAATGACTTATGCTGTACATCTAAGCAAGTATTATGTGTGAGACTTTGTGAGACTACGGCCAACTATTCTAAAAATTTAAGCTGTTAAATAAAGGGATGTTTTAATATTTAATTACTCTACCACTCCCCATCATGCTTAGTCTGGTCTTTTTGCCTAGTAATAAACGTGGACATATTTAATTAGGGAGGCAAATTGGGCTTGAAAAGATTTGAACTCAGGATCTCTAATTTTGATACCATGTAAGGTTTTGTGAGACAACTGCTAATTGTTCTAAAAACTTAAGCTGTTAGATGAAAACGTGCTTTAATATTTAATTACTCTAATATTATGTATTTACGATGCTTTTTAAACATGCATTGCACGAAATTTTCATTTTTAATAAATCACATGTTGTCAGCCTGTCAAGTTATTACATATCAAAAGAAACATTATTGATATTGTAGTGTCTCGAGACACTAGTTTGAGGTCCGGTGTGTGGTGCCCTATAAAATAAATGAGACAACAAATAAAAATGTGAACTTTTCATCTGTGTCGATAAGCTTGTTCTTGAATATGACATCCGTTTACCACAATTCAAAACACAATATTATCCACCAAACCGCAAATAAGGGACCTTATAAAAAGCGTAATTCAAACATCAAAATATTAAACTCTCTCGTTGAAGAAACGAATCGCCTCTATATTCAAGTCCTATCTATTTAACTACTTGTCAAGAGTTTAGAGTTTATCACGTCACTTGCTAAATAGAATTTAGTACACTCAATTGGTATCCCAAGATAGCAAGTTAAATGAAAAGTGGCCTTGTCTCTCTCTTCCTGATCTCTCTCACCATTGCGCCTAGGACCTTGAGGTTGATTCTCCTTTTATGACCAACCACAGGGGCTAATAGGAGAGGGGATCTTTTTCTAGGACAAAACAAAGGGATCAATTCGTTAATAGCTAAATCTGATTTGATATGTCGTATATTTTAGGGTTTTGGGATTGGGTAAAGCCTTGTCCATGCCATGTTAATGTGAGCCAAAAGCCTAGTCTATAAGTTCAAACATAGAAAAGATCTTTGAAACTGATCCCACGTGCTACTTTGCACAACTCTCTCTCTCTCTCCTCCCGCGTAGTTTTCTGGATCTTATGTGCCCGTTTGACACCGCACAACCATTATAGTATGTAAGAGATAAAACATGATCTGTACCAAGTAATCTATCTTTAGGGTTATAGCAGATTACCATACATTGAATTACACCCATAAATCTAACTCCTATTTCATATGAAATGACTAGTCAAAATCTTTATTGTATCGAAACGCACTATCAATTGTTTTGATAAATTATTCAAATTTTGACATCGTCAGCACGCGTTTTTTTTCCCGGCGTGAACATTCAAGTTATTCTAAACCATTTTTTGCGTTCTAGAGGCTAAGTGAGATTGATATTTTATAGACTCGACCTATTTGTAGTTGTAATAGCCTACAGAGTTTGTCCTACCATTTCATACCCCCGGCACGCGCAAAGTTGACCTTGAACGGACTTTTGCGGGAGAGAGATCAAAGGCTAACACATCTCCATTGAAGATCTACATTAAAAGGAAAGTCCTCGTTAAGCTAGAGAAAGATAAAAGAAAAGCGCCTTACGGGTCCAAAGTCTCTTTTTTTTTTTTGACCGTCGGACCACAAACCGTGTCAAAACAATAGTATCATCAACTATGCATCGGCTGATCATCCTCCAACCACAACCTCACTTTGACACACCATCTTCATTCAATCACTTGGCGCTCTCGAAATTGTTGTCCTGCTCAATCTCAGAAGTAGCCACCTCCTCCTCCTCGAAGCCACACTCGTCCTCGATCCCACAAGCCGTGTGGCCACTCCCGAACGCCCGGATGTGATCCTTGAGCGACCGCTTGTGCTTGAAGTCAGAGCCGCAAGAGCAATACCAGAGCTTGCCACAGTTCTTCTCGTGGGTCCTCCAGTCGCCACGCACAGCGAACGCCTTGCCGCACTTCCGGCACATGAAGGGCTTGATCCCGTGCTTGCGCTTGTAGTGGGTCTGGAGGGTCCGGAAGTCCTTGAGTGGCTTCGACCTCGGGTGGTCGATGTTGTTCTTGCATCCCGGTGCACAGCAGTAGCATGGCAGCCTCAGCATGGCCGTCGGCTGCGTCCCCCTCAGCGACTCCGGTCCTCTCCTGTATTGGGACCCGTGTCCCCACATGTGCATCTGTAGTGAAGAATTTTTCACTTTCATGAATATATTTGGAACGTTAAGAAGATAATTAATAATAAACTAAGACTGATCTTCAAAGAGTGGGAACACCAAGTCATCTGATACATTATTGAAAATGATCCGCTTGCTTAAATGCCCGATTAGAATGTGCCACGTCGTTTGGTGTGTCGATTTTGTGGATCAGTAAGTGATTGGGTTCAAGTATCTGTGAAAGTTTGACCTAGATGGTGCAAGTGGAGATCAGTTTTAGAAATGTTTCACAACAGGGTTTTGCATCTGTGGGTGCGCCAACATAAAGGTAAAGTGAGCACAAAAAGAAGTGCATGGTTTTGACTGAGTAGGAGTTCATCTGCATGTAAGGCAGGGATGTGGGGGTGATTGTGTGTGCTTCCTGCGGATTGATTCCTTTGTGCAGTAATGCTTTTGGAGCCATTTTTGAGATCTCTACCTGATGATAAAAAAGCACACCCCCTTCTCTTAGTATTAATATCCTGACTAATTACCTGAAGGGGAAATAGAGTAATTGCATTATTTTTGCAGGGTAAAAATAAAAGTTACATAGACACACAAGTTAAAGGGTTACTTTCGTTTGATTCCCTTTCTGATGATAAGCAGAAGACTCTCTTCCAGGTGGTTTGTCATCAACAAATCGAGATGTTCTGATTCAGTTTTATGAGTAGGCATTTCAGCTTTCACTCAACTCACCTGAAGTTGTGTATTTGCTCTTCAGGTTGAGTCCAGGCAGATTGAGAGAGAGATATGGTTGATTGAGGCACTAGATTTTGGTGAAAAGAAAGTGGGTCATCATCAAGTGCTCGAGATGAGTTTGAGGTATATAGTTTCAGTGTTACACGCATGCCAATGAGGAGGCTGTAGGACACAAACCTCAAGGTGCAAAAAGCATTATCATTGTCTAGTTCAATCACATAAAGGTCGAGGCAACTGATCATGTTGCAGTTGGGCCAGGTCTACAGACAAATTTACTATATATTCTCAGTTTTTTTTTAATAAACTATGCGCAGCCCATAAATCATGCAAAAAGGAAGAGATCTAAATTTTTGCAGTTTGCAACTCAAAAAACACAAAAGAAATGGAGAAGGAACTATGCAATAAGTTGAAGGGTGAAAAAGAAAGAGGAAAACCCTAAGGACCCATATGACTCCTCTCTTCTCAAAAGAAATCCAGCCAAAACAAGAAAAAGAAGTGTACAAGATAAGGGTGGATTCCACTTTTTTTCTCCAAACAAAAAAAAAAGAGGGGAAAAAGAAAGCAAACAAAGGTTTTGTTGTCAGCATACAGAATCAAACGACCATTTTCAAAACGAAAAAGCCAAACTTTCAGCAACGCCTGGGTTTTTTTTTTCTCATGACCCGTATTCAAGAAAACTCAACTCAACTCCCAGACTCACCTGCATGTTGTTGTATCTGTTGAAGGTCTTGAAGCAAAGAGGGCATGAGAACTGCGTAGGGCCAATAAGTATCTGAGCAGGGCTGGGTATCCAGTACTGGCCCTTGTTGAGCTTGTTGTTGCTTGTGAAGTACCCAGAAGAAGCCACAGTGGTCTCTTGATCCAATTCCTTGTCTGAGTTGATCTCTGTTGAGGAGAGCCTTGAGATCAAATCAGCAGAGCTAGGGCTTGGAAGCCCCAAGTGGAGAGCCACCGTCACAGCTTCACCATCCCCATCATCATCTTCATCGGCAACATCTGCTGAATTATGGGGAAAGGAGTTGTCCTTTTGACTGCTGGGGTTGTCAACCTCCATAGGAGAAGAAAGTGAGGCTTGCTCTTCTTCTTCATGCCTCGCGGGGCTTAAGCAGCTGAGGAGAGGGAGTGCTTCTCTCAGGGGCGGAGATGGAGGAGGAGAAGAGTGAGGTAAAGAGGCGGCGTTGTAGACGTGATTGTAGTCATAGAGAGAGTAGAAGCAGTGAGAAGAATTGTAGTAATTGTTCGTGGATTTGGAAGAGAAAGAAGATGACGAAGAAGGAGGAGGAGAGAAGTGGTGAAGAGGGTTGAAGCTGATCCATCCATTCAAGTAACTTGAGTAGGGGTCCGTCATGATGGAAAGCGAATAGTTGGGTGTTGTAGAAGACAAGTTATGAGAGAGAGAGAGAGAGAGAGAGAGAGAGAGAGAGAGAGGTGGTTTATGAGAGAAGTGGAGAAGGTAAATATAAAAGGAAGAGAGTGATGGGGGGTTAAAAGGAGAAATATGGAAGAAAGGGAGGGGGGGATAAAGCAAAGTTACTCGAGGAAGAAAAGGCAGACAAGATATCACTTGTGAGGTGTGACTAAACAATGGAGAAATTATGCTAAAGACAACCATGACGGAAGTGGGTTTCTCTTTCTTCCTGTCTTTTTTTTCACTTCTCTTTCTACATGGTGATTGTTGGGTATTTGAAGAGAGACAGAGAATCTTAGGACTTGACTTGAGAGAAGAAGCAACTATATTGAGCAGCAGAGTGGTGAAAAGATAGCCAAAAAATGTAAGTAGGACTAGATTGAGCAGTTAAACCAAAACAGTCATGTGAAGGAAGAAAATCCAAAGAAGAGAACAATAAATATAGTCAGGCTTTGAGGGGGCTATCCTGCCTTCACCATCCAAACTTGCGCTGGTTTACAAAATAAGGTTTGCTCCCAAAGGAGGATTCTGTGCTTATCAATTATGTTACAAGCTAGGGGATCATCCGACATGGTAACAGAATAAAATTAAAAAACTTAACTCGATTCCTAATACCCCTCTATCATTTTCCTACATAAAGAGAAAGGCAAATAAAAAGGGATATTGTTTAATGAGAAAACGTTTTCATTCCCGATACTTAAATTACATGCAACGCGAAAGAAAGCGGTGTTACCAAAATACAAAAATTTCTTTATTCGGATATTTAACAAGTGCCCCCAAAGGGGCTGTTCAAAAAGCGTCAAACGAAAAATCCAACAAAATTTTCTTAAAAAAATACGCAAGTATATCCAAACTTCACCTGTATTTGGTTTTGCGTACGAGGAAAAGTGTTAAACCGAAATGTGTCGCACATGCATTGTGCACATCTCTCCCTAGACAAATTGAATTTTTTGGGGAAAAAAAGGGTCAAAGGAAAACACAGCATATTTTGTCGAAAAGTCCAATGGTAAATGATATATGTAAAGTGTTGAATTGGTCAATTCACATAATGTTACTATGATAGGTTTGAAAACATATCCTTGATCATCTAGAAATGATAATTTGACCAATACGGTGGAAAATGAAGTGTCACCTTTAGGTACAATCAATTAGTACTAAACGAAAAATTCTTGCATTCTTCTTTAGGGTAAGTCTATCATTCGTAGGTTAGTTGCTTAATCGTTTGTATAATTTTTTTTTTATCTTTTGTTTGAGAAGTAAATAATTCTCTTACAGGATTTTATGATCCAAAAAATTTGTATGTTTGAGCATAAAATGAGAAAGTACCTAGCCTTTTGTGCGGACATGCGCTCTCTCTTCGTCAAATGACTCCCCATTGCAATTGTAAACATTTTACCAAAACTTTATGATAGAAGTAAAGACAAGATCGCCATATATTAAGATGAGTAGTATTCCGTAATGATTTCATTAACGAGGGCTCCGAGGTCGCTTATTAAACAACCGTTTGAAGAAAATTTACGGTGTTGAGCACGGTATTTTTCTCTCGTGCTTTGATCGACGCACTGAAAATAATAAACTCCCTTATTAAACATGTTTAAGTATTAATCACGGTTCAGGGGGACAATTGTTATTGATACACATTTTGTGACAATTTTGAAAAGTCTTGCTGACATTTAAAAGTAAGGGAGCATTAATTCGAAAAGTCTTTGATTTGACCATCATTAATCTTTATCAAAAGATGCAACACTAATAACTCAGACCCACCACCAACTCTTGAACACTTCATTTAAAGGGAAAACCGCAGTTAACTAAGGTAGAAGTAGAAGCCCAGAGAGAGAGAGAGAGAGAGAGAGAGAGAGAGTAAAAAGAAGCCATGGCCAGCCCAATGCAGACCCTTAATTAATGTTGATCTCCTGGTTTTCGGGTGATGACGAGACTAAATTATGCAGAAGAGGAGCTGGTTTGATTTGCAATGGGGCAGCCACTGTTGAAGTTTTTCCAAGCCTCGGGAAACCAATATAGTATTCATCTTTTCCACCCAGCATTCGCTTCGGGAGGTGGTCTCGCCCTTGTCGGTTGGCTTGGCAATCGGCGTGCAGGGTCGAGAGAGTGCTTAACATGTACTCTTCCATGCAGCCAAAGAGAAAAGCCTCAAACAATCTTCAACATCTTTCATATGCACCACAAGCACCATTGTCCAAAACCTCTCTCTCTCTCTCTCTCTCTCTCTCTCTCTCTCTCTCTCTCTCTCTCTCTCTCTCTCTCTCTAAACATGAACGAACGATGAATCTTCCTCAAAAGGGTCTACTCTACCCAAGATCGAAAAGCCATGTTACTTCCGAAGTCTCACCGCAGTCAAAAAGGAAATCAGAGTCACGCGACAAAACATGTCTCGTTCGGGCGAAGAGGAAGGCTTGGTAAGCGAGGTCGGTGATGGTAATATCTATAATAACTTCGACAGGAGAGGCGAACGTAAATGAATAAAAAATGTGGAATAAGGATAGGAGGAAGACAGAGAATGCTTCTGCGTAGAGATCTCGATGAAGTCTTGGGATCGGTGGGGTTGTTAAGGCCATCCGTTTGGAGTTATGTGAAAACATGCAGATTCAATTAACACAACTTGGGTACAAAGAGACAATGAATGCAGATATCCTGTTGGCTGAGTTGATCAAGATAAAAAAATATAAATAAATTGATTCCAGCAAGAAAAAAATAATATGTTTGTGTTATTATCTATATTGAATCATATAGCAAACTTTTGAATTTGGCGCACAGCCTCGTATTTACGAAGATTTCCTTGATTTTCCTATTATGTATCAAAGATGAAGGGGTGGTTTAATACTCAAATGTTCTAATACTCCTCCTCACGTGTAGATTGGACTTTAGCCTAAGCTTAAAGTGTGGAAATATGTAATTAGGGAGGCGAATAAGGGGCTTGGAAAGATTTAAACTCGGGATATCCTTATCTGATTCCGTGTTGGAAAGTCAAATCCAAAAACTTAAACTGATAGATGAATATTGAAGCACTGTTCCGCATCGCTTGACAATGGGTCCTAAATGCTCTTTATATTCATATGGTCTCCCTTCACTTATTAGGTTAAACTTTTGAATTACACTTTTCAATATGGTATTAAAGCCAGTGCTATCCCTTTCCGAATGTGTGTCCACCCCTCATTAGTTAAAATTCTAGGTGGGGTATTGAAATATTGTCCAGCTTAACTTGACAACGGATTTGAAATGCTCTTTATATTCACGTAGTCTCTCTTCACTTATCAATTTAAACTTTTGGATTTGATTTTCTAACATGATGAAATTTATTATTGTATTCAAACACTTATCACCCACCCAAAAGATCACAACAGTTATACAAATGCCTATCGCTTATTTACTAATTCAAAATACACTAACCACCAGCAATTCTTGGCTTCGGTTATTTGCTATTGGCTCTATTCATTCACTAAGTGACAAGATGATAACTGCACACGATTTCGATTAAGTGCTGCCGACATCTTACCTTATGATATATTTTCGTAAAATTCCAATATTCAATTTACCACGGTGAAGGATCTTCATGATTCTCCCATTGCTCAATTTGACTGTTCACACTCACATAAATATTTTTTTTCGGACATCGGCATTGGTCGAAAAGTTAAATATTTCAATAATAATAATAAAAAAAAAGGAGCATGAAAGCAATCATGCATACACATGAAGCGTGTTCGAGAGCTTAGTTATTATTAAGAAAAGAAAAGTCACAAGTACCAAGTGGGCATTGATCCTATGACGCTCCACAAGATGTTTGCTCTACTTAAATTTCAAATGTTTCATCTTTAATGAAGTTAAATCAAGAGAAAATTATCCACAAAACCCCCCCTGCATTGTGGAGATTTGCAAGCGGTCCTCTGAATTTCGATATTGATAAAATCAGTCCCTGAACTTCTATGGATTATTAGCAAAGTTTCCTGTCCCACATATCTCTGCAAATTTGGGTTTCATGCACATCAAACCTAACTCTACTTGTGGGGCATGCCTACATAAATATAAAATGAATATATATACATGTGTATAAAACAAACAACAGTACATAAAAATCCAAACGTTGCTGTATTCCCATTTTTCTAAGAAAAAAGAAAAAGGAGAGAAAAGAAGGAAAAAATGAACTCAGGTCTCCTGTGTGTCCCCCTGCAAAGGGACAAGACATGGGTGTGGTAGGACACATATAAGACCCCGAGAACAGATTTTAGACTTTGAGAGCCATGTCTAAAATTGACTGTTGTTGATCTTAAGAAAACAAAAAAAGATAAAAACGAAAAAATTAAGGACAAGAAAAAATGTGAAATTCTTTTTGAAGTCAACAAGAGAACTCGTGTGCAGTGTGAAGTTCCATGAACGTCTACTGTCCAAGCTGTGTTGCAAGAATTCAAAACATCTGCCTCTTTCTGCTAAAACAAAGAATAGGGAAAAGAAGAGGACAAAAAAGAAAAATTAAAGACCACACCGATCTCCACCAAATTCGTTTTGTATATCTCTTCTTCGCAGTCTTCTTGCTCTTTGGATTTTTGTGTTCAGACGAAGGCTTTGCGGGCAAGGCTATTGAGATTGATCGCGAGTAGAAACTTTTATGAGCTTCTTGGGTTCCGATTAAGGATGAGGAAGTAACCTTCTTTGTTGTTGTTTTCCGGCCGAAATTATAAGTATGGTTTTTTATGTTAAAAAATAATGAAAATGTTTTATACGAGTCTACGTATCAACATTTTCATGTCACGAGGTTTCGAGTCTTTCGAGCGAAAATGCGGAAACGCAATAAAATAATCACATAATCCTGTACGAGAAATCCAACTGGCATAATATATATGTGCTTCTTTATTTAAACACCACTAGTTACCATCTTTATATAGTATTCAAACAAAATACGAGCACCACTACGCTCATACTAACCCAATGGCAAGCCTATACATCAACTAAACCACCATCCCAATTATGGTTTAATGGCCTCCGGCATCATCTTGTCCCCTCCATCGTCATGTCCAGGGGGACCACCAAAGCCTCTCAAAGGTCTAAGTGTCTCGCCATTTACATCAGCATACCATGCAATGAAATGTTAGGGAGAAACTCAGGTAACCCCACATCTACCTAGACAACGGAACTATACTTAACTTATACTATCTCGGATCTCAGTGCAAGTTTGTCTTGATAGTCCATTCTATATATATGGGTACTCCAAAACATAGCACAGGAGGAGGATCCATCCCACGAACTTGAAAAATTAAGGGATGAGCCAAAACCTAGTAAAAGAAATCTCTACGTCTAAGGTAGGAGATCATATTACTACTCAATTTGGTACCAACAAATAACGTGAGTTCAAGACAAGTACAAAATAACTATATGAAACAATTGAATGAATAAATGCACTATTCTTTCATATCATGACATGACAATGGAAATCATTGACAACATTACAGAATATTATTCACTTAAATGCAAGTGGATGCCATAATAAATTGTGTTGCATGATTATCGCAAATTAGTTCATTAATAGACATGTGAAAAACACATATTCGTTATCAACATATCATTTCATTCTAACTCACGGGGCATCTCGCCTCCCAAGGTATCTCGAACACTCTCAGGACATCCCGACACACGGGGCATCTCCATTGCGAGGCATCTCGACTCATGGGCCATACCAACTCCAAGGCATCCCAACTCTAAGGCATCGTCGCCACTAAGATTATAATCACTTAATCACCTTTGCATCAATAATGAAATCAGCATTCATTTCAAGAATCATTATCCGGTACATAACATCTTTTCATGCAAATCACTTCTAAAATACACTTACCTTGCCATTTCAATGATCTGATAAGCAAAAGAAATGACATGCTGACCTCCTTTCACATCTCATATGAGCAATATAACCTATTCAGAAAATCGGCAAATGGGTAATATTGACCATGGGGTATAATCAGCAAGTAGGCATAATTGACAAGTGGGTAGAATCGACAGGTAGGTATAATTAACAAGTGGATATAACTAACAAGTAGGTATAATCCACAAGTGAGTATAATCGGCAAGTGGGTATAACTGAAAAGCGGATATAATCAATAAATGGGTATAATTGACAAGCAAGTATAATCAACACATGGTCAATATCGCTTTCAGGTCTAGTTTCGTCATTTTCACATTTTTCACATCCAACATGCTGCCACACCTCACGGAAATAAATCAAACACACCTTAGACATGTAAGAACTCATCGATGCAAGTCAGATCATCACAAAATCTCAACACGCCATTATTGAGGCTTGCTCACACTTACCATCAAATTCAAACTAAATTAACAAATATCAACCAACTTAGTCAAGAGTACTAAGTAGATCAATCTAGCTTAACCTCTAGCGTACTTACCTAGAATAAAAGGCTTGAGCAAAATAAAAGCTTTAATCACCTTCAAAACAGAATAATCAAGAACAAAGATTAACAACTCTCAACCTTTTAACAAAACTAGTTTAATGAAAGAGAAACTAAAGCCCACAAGTTCACATTGTAAACTCTTGAAAGATAGAATTTTTAAGTTTTGACAACATAAAAATGAAATCTTTGTACCCACCCATCGGTGGCTGCGATGATTTGCGCTCAGTTCTTTTCACAAAAGGTCCTGGGTTCAAAACTCGTAGGTGCCGGTGATTTAAGTGGAAGGTCGTGACCCAAAAAAAAAAGAAATCTTTGCTTTTATTCGAAAAATTGGAAAGTGAAGATAGAAGAGGTAAATGACGAAAGATCTCTTTTTATTTGCAAGAACTAGTTGGAGTTCCTTTAAAGCTTGAACGCATAAGAAGATCTATTTATTTGGCCAAAGGGAACTAAATTTAGAAGACTACTCAAGAGTTACTAAAAGATAAGATCAAATAACCAAGGTTAAAAATACTAGGTGTAAAAGAGAGTGATAAGTGTTCTAACCCAAAGCTACAAGTGGCTTAATGTGAGAAGCCAAAAGGAGATATTTGATGCATGAATGTGGACTCAAACCTATTAAGAGCACTAATGAGTAAAAGAGGTGTTCAGATAGAAAAGTTACAAGTGGCATAATTATATGGCTCCATCAAATGATATGGCCAAGAGGATGAACTTAGAAGACCAAGAGTCATCAAGAAATAAGAATGAATAACTAAGGTTAAAAGTAATAAACATTTGGTTGAAATTGCGTGAGAAGTGTTCGGATTGGAAAGTAACCTCAACTTTATGATTTTCAAAGAAGATATTTTGTTAAGTTACCAAAATATATAGCAAATTACTACGTAAACAAGGAAATCAGTGTCCGTTTTAAGCGATGATAAATTAGAAAAAAATTATTTTGAACTAATTAAAATGTTCCGCGATAATTACTAAACACTAGGAGAATCATAACTTAATAAATTTCGACCTACCACTTATCCGATACGTAATCTCGAAGTGTATCAATCTCATTAACAACCAATGTGGCGATACAAGTTTTTTCGTCATTCTAAATAATCGACCAAATAGAAAATATTCATTAAGTTAACCCTAATATAATCATTTTTTCAAAAACTACGGACACAAAAAATAGAAGTCGAAACTTCCTCTACCACAACATTAACAATTCAACTGAAATTTCCGCCAGTGACAGTTATGGTCTTTAAATTCCTACATATTATTAATTGATGTAGAAATTTTTGGATGTCACATTGAGGGCCAGTGATCCAAACAAAAAAAAAAGAGTTAAGAAAAAATAGAAAAAAGAAAAAACCAACAAAAATATTTTTAAAAATATCCACCTCAGCACCAGCGGTGCCACATAGGATAGCCAATATCCATGCCAACAATTTTAGCTAATGTTAGCCAGATGAACTCAATTGAAAAAATGTTAAAAGGTCAACTAAATAACCATAATGGAAATGTTTATAACTGAATTATCACGAGGACAATAGATTTTGACCTTTTTTGGTAATTTTCCTCAAAAACAAATGATGGAAGGCGGGTGCTATCAAGACGTGTGAATGGCAAAAGCATCTGCAATGCTCCCGTAGAAAGTGTGTCGATATAACTTCTTTTGATTGGGTGCACTTAAGATCCGTGAAAGTGTTCTATATAATTTCAAAGACGCGTTGAAAGTTGATTCAGTTTTTTTACTTTCTTTTACTTTGAATGAAACGCAACTATGCTTCTTTTAACTGATATTGCCTTTGTCTGATAAAAAAAAAGACTGATATTGCCTTTTGCAATGTGCTTTTCAATTGTTTATATGTGCAATCTAGACATTTAATTCGCCCAATTTTTACATCGTGGTTCCTTTTTCATATGCATGTTGTTCTGTCGTATAGGTAAAACTGTAGCGACACTGCTTATGTGGCAATGACAATTGTCCTATGATACCGATAACATTAATGAGAGGGTAAGCACAATGCCATTGCCATTACCGCCCCATTCTTTCGAGTTGCGGTTAGGTTTTCCCATTACCCTAATTTACCTATCATGCACACGTGACGATGCTAACTATGATCGCATGTGTACTACAATATGTCTATAAATAGTCGGCAGTTATTAGAGTTGAAAAGAGAATGAGTAGGATCTAGTTTAAGCCTAGGATCTAGTTTAAGCCGGTGAGATTTGAAATTTTAGAGATTTTTTTTTACGAGTGATAAACTGGACAGAAATGTCCATTGCTATTGAAATTTTAGAGACTTCCTTTATAAGCGATCAACTAGACAGAAACGTCCATTGTTGTCAGTAAGACCAAAGCTTACAGATACGACAGACAGAGGCGATGCGTACATAAAGGCTCAAAGGCACGTTAAAAGGGTTGGTCAAGACGGTTCTCACCATCCACGGAATCATCGATGAGGCCCAAACCTTCGCGTCGACCGAATAATTAGTGAAGCAAGAAGTGACTATAGTAAAGGCACATTGGTCGGTCGTCTCGTATAAGGCTCGACCCCCACAAGATTCACAACGGAGGAAAGCGGATGGTGGGACAAGCAGAACCCAAAGTACGTACGTACCAATCTGTCAGGCAGCATAGATAGACAGAGAGGTTCGTAGGTCAAAAAGGTCGTGCGTCAGTCTACCATATGCTCCCAAAAATAATAAAAAAAAGGATTTCAAAAAATTCATACTACAAGATGCCATGTCAATGCCGTGACGAGACACGTGTAGGACAATTTGTAGGTTCGATACGGCAGTGCAGTGATCGCTCAAATACATACCAAGCACTGTTCACATAAACGCACGCTCTCTATATTGGACGGGCTCGAACCTGCACACACACCTGACGAACACCCGTCTAATGGCCCGATGATGATCCTGGGGAAAGCTAATGGACAGTCACAAGTTCATGTCGCTTGTCGTCGTGTGAAAAGGACTTCTGTTTTCACCCCCCCTCAATATTTTCTAACGATTTGATGATCGTACAGAAAACTTCCGCTGCAACATCGTGGCGCTTTGAAGGTGAAACCGGTCCATAGGTTCTCGCTTCCATGTATTCCTCCTCCAAAATTCGTGAGACAATGACATTGATGATGTGACCTTGCAAAGGTGAAGATTTACGAGTGTTTTGATTCAATCAAGGCGAACAGGTCAATTAGCTTCATTTCCAAAAATAACGAAAATCAACGGCATTTACAAAGACGAAAATGTTCGTTGATGACCAAAACTCTATTAGGCCCACATTTCCTCCTCTCCTCCTCCAAACAGGATAAGGATGTAGGCGAACTTGAATTGAACACAGGCTTCACACATCCAAGTCGGGCATCGCAGAGAGAACGCAAGAGAGAGAGGGGATAAAGACTTAGTTTCGATGACCAACCCCAAAATGAAACCTGCCAGCCTTCCTATCATTAAATGCGTACTCAAGACGCAGTGGCCCCAGAGGTGAATCCACACGGATGCCGAACCCATATCCATAACCACTTCCGGGCTTGAACCTTGCACCAGCCGGATCACCTAAATAACAAGGCGACTAAGGATTAGTTCTGCCAAAGCTGGACAACATATAAACAACTTGAGGAATTTTGAGCAAAACATTATGTATTTTGATTTTATGGGGAGCTAGGGATAGGAACTTTGTGATGATTTTCACTGGAATTTCATGGAGATCCCGTGATTTAACAAAAATAAATCATTTGCAAAATGTTCAATCAAAGCTCTAGTAGGTAGGGATGTCACATCTTTTTTCGCCACTCGTGTATATGTGCACGCGCATGTGGGAATGCAATGAGAGAGAGGAGAGAGAGTACCAGGGACAGTTGGGCCTGATCCTAGATCACTCCCGTAGTCTGCAAAGAGAGCTCCATCAACGGGCCCCAACTGAAGAACAAGAAGACGGAAAACTGATGGTTAGCATACCGATGGCTTCACATCCAGGGCATTAAAGAAGTGGGGACAAAATGCGCGTGTCAATAGTGCATGCACCAGAGAGAGAGAGGCATTATGCTCTTCTAAACAATATTGCAATCATCAAAGACAGAATATAGCTATTAAACAAAAATTCAGGTTCCAGTTATTGTACTTCAAAAGAGAACTTCAGTCCCAAAATAAACCATCAGTCATGGTGAATTATATGCAGGGACATCCCAACGGAACCAAAGTAGTACGCTCTAGTTCATGATTGTATGATAACATCTAGGCAACTAAACTCATGATTCGAGGTGAAAAGAAACCACCTCAACAGGAACCACAAGCGGCTGAACAGAAAGTCATGGTAACCCAGATTGAGGCTCAAGGAAAGAGGAAACCATTAGCCAAAGAGCAAAATTGCACAATGACAAAAGCCACCCACCATATGGAATGAAACTTCTCCAGAGCCAACAACATAAGATCGGCCAGAGCCAACAGCACCTTCTTCATAGCCTCTGACACTATTTGTTCCACCAATGGCAAATGCTTCATGAGGAGAAAAATTACCAACCACATGCCCACCAGACAAACTACAAATGGAACAAACAATCGATGAGGAAACAATTTTCATCTAATCATAGAAAAAGTACAAAAGATGCTGACAAACAGCAATTTCACAAGGTTAAATACCCTCCCAAGTTCAAGGCTTCTTTTACTGTCAAGCCATTTGAAAGTTCCTCAATCGTCTGCATTTTAATACACAGGGCTATCCAGAGTCTCTTAAAAGACAACCATAAATTGGCATATGATACCTCAGAACAAAATGGGCAGGACCAATTTCGATGCCTTTCCGAGCACGGGCATTCACTCTGTTAAAGAACAGCCACTCTGGCAAAACAGGAATTCCTTGTTCCATGTTGAATGCAAACTGTTAACATGAAAGGGTTAGAACCCACAAAACAGCCAAAACAGTACATTGAAGAGATGAAATTTGTCTACCATTGAAGACCCACGATCACCAGAACCAGTGTAGACCATCTCAAGTTTGGCCAGTAGACTATCATCATGAGTATTCCCACTGGACAAAGGAAAGGAAGGGAATGTAGAGCGAAAAAAAAATTTCACCCAAAAAGAACAAAATATCCAATCCCTAATGTACAGATACCTTGCAGTAAGAGGGCTACTGAAGAAATCCTTAATAACAGGGTTTCCTTTGTCATCACGAGCACCCGCATGCTGAAAATTTACCCATAAAGGTAACACACAAGATAAATTTAAAGCAGAAGATAGGGAAGACTAAGGCACAGGACTTCTGTACTTTGGCTACAGCACGCATCAGCATAGAAATAGAAGAAAGTTTGGCAGTGTACCAGGAAAATTAGTCCTGCTGTACCACTCCACTTCGGCCTAATTGGACGACTGAATTCAACACCAGCTGTAACCCGTCCAATTGTTAGGCTACCACTGTTAGGTTGGTCGTGGACATGTGAACCAGGAGTCCTTGAATTCTGTTGAAATATGCAGTGTTAGGAATCAAGCTCTAACACCACATTAAGATTTCAAGATTGCAACATGGGGAGAGAGATCACAAACCAATATATCTTCACTTAGTTGACTTAATGCAAGGGTGAATAATAAGCTCTTTTTATAAAATGAAGCATACGGAGAAAAGCTGACTTACCATATTCAAGTACCTGAACTCATCTAGTTAACATTAATATCTTAATATACTAAATATTCTTCAAAAACCTCTAGACCAAAAAGCACCTATATAAGTGATAAATCAACCATAGCATAGGCAAGATTTAAGAGAATTGTATAACATACCTGAACCATGATTGTTCTAGATGTCCGTTTGTCATCTCCTTCAATCCATGGATCCGTGTAGTTTATACGGAATATTGAATCAATTTGTCCCCTCTCTAAGGATATGTTGAGTTTCTGGTTTCTCCCAAAAACATTCCTATGAGAATATGCAAAACTGCAACAGGAGTATAAGCAGGCATGAATTAAAATCATGATCATGCAAAATCTGAAATCATGCAACAGTAAAAGCTTGTTCCTCCATGTATATGTCAGATGATCCTCTATCTTTTCTTCAGAAAAGACCAGGAGATGCATTACGAGTTTGATGAGCATGGTGTTGGTTTGATTTGGGCCAAGGAATACATATCTCTATGGACTGAAGCAGTTTGCCTTTCAATTGTCAACCTCTGGCTACACCCCAGCTTCATCCAACTTTAAGTACATTTTAATTTACTGAATTGCTTATACGGTCTATCCCGAAAGACGTAAAAGCATAAACCACCTACTTTTCGAAGTTTCCATGCCAATGCCAAGAGGCATAAGGCAGTAGCAAGCCCATGTGATTAAAATCATTCCATCAAGAACATGCAACCATCAAGTAAATTAAGTAGTGATGCATAGGGCAGTCCTCATTTTTACCTTCCAATTAACCCTGATAAGGGCCCACTTGTAATCCTACAATGTAAAAACCATGACGTCAAAAGTTGCATTATAAATGTGTCAAAAATCAATCAAACTAATAAATAAGTACAAAAATATCAATGCATAGGAAATTCCTAGCATAATCTTCATGCAGGCATATGTGTCCTACCCACTTGATATGCCACCACCCGCTGAAAAGCCTCCACTTTTACGCTCAACAACATTCATCACAAGATCAACCTTACCGGTATCTATAAGATAAGAAAATTGTAAGCTTCATCATGTCAATAATTACAAAAATACACAAAAGCCCAAATACACAGATTAAGAAGAATTTAATTTCTTAATATTTATCAAATATTAAAAGAAAATAATGCCAAATAAAAGTATAAGTCAACCAAAAGTAGTACAACAGTATATAACAGGAAATCCTCATTATCCACATGCTTCTAGAGTTAGAACTCCTTAATTCCCAATTCATCCAACAGCTCTATTTCACAAAATGGGATTCTTCACTCAACAACGCATCGGTAGAATAAGATCATCAATCGAAATTATCAGCAACAACCACCAATTTTGCTTTTAAAGTTCAAGCCTGATTCATGGAAATTACATATTGCACATGTGAACAGTTCGTATAAAAGAACTAAGAATTGTATCAGATAGCCATAAAGGAAGGATGCAGTCTATCTATAACAAAATTTTGGAGCTCATACAGGTGTAGTCATCATTTACCACAATTTACTACTTACCCCAAAAAAATGCCACAATTTGCTGACCAAAAAGAAAATTTACCACCATTTATGCAGCCAGACTTCCCAGTCATACTGAGCGACAGTTTATAACATGGTATTCCAAAGAAAAAAACAGAAAAGATGAAATCTACTGCCTAGTATAGTTGATCAGACTATCCAGCTAACATTAGTAACGGCTCGCCATGCTAGTATAGTTGGGAAAGGGCGTTTCAATTGCCCGTCATAAGAAATATGACAAAGATGCAGGGGAAAGAAGTTCATAAAAAGATTAATAAATGGAAAATATTCATTTTACCTCCCACAGGCTGTGGAATAATGCTAACATCTTCCATGATTCCCATAGTCAAAACAGTCTCTACATCTCTCTTCCCTTGGAGCATGCTGTAAACCTGCAAGCATGTTAATCCCATTTAAAGCTTCTGTGCAAGATCTGCACCTGATATACCAGCCACTATGCCCCCAACCCCACAAAAACAAAAACATAAGCTTTGAGAAAGCTGAAAGAACCCCAGTCTTCTTCAATTTCATTCTCATCCATCCTCCTTTCTCTCTCTTTATTTTTTTTGGGGTATAGGACAGAGAAAGTTAAGATCCATCATACCTGTCCCTTCTTGGTTGTGAGTTGTCTAAGTATTGTTTCTGGCTTTGTCTTCCCTGTAGTTGGCTCGCCACTGAAAATTAAACAAAATGAATGTCTTATCAATTGCTGATAGCCAATTCTACAAAGTACATGCATGCATTTCAACAAATCCAATAGCACACAGTCTTACGTCTTCCTGTCGAGGAAACGTACTGAGATATTGTTAACCTCAGCTTCTGAAACATGCATCTTTAAATTTCCTCCAGAAAGAATCTCCACATCAGATACCTAAATTAACAATAGTTAGAAACAGACTATTACTCATAGGAAGAAATTAACTGAGAAATTATTTAGAATCCCTGCACAATATAGGGTAAAATACACAATCAACAATGTAATGTGCAAGCGTGACAGCATACCAAGCCAAAGAGACCACGCTCCATGTACCAACCATTGATGGAATTTATCACTTCATCCAATCTCCTGATGTTAACCACTTTTCCTGCACCACTTGACACAAAAATCAAAACAATGTAGACATCATTCGAGTGCAGCTCCATCCAGCAAAATGAAAATAAAGAAAAGGAGACACTATTGTGCTCCATCAAACAGAGTGTCCTAAGTATAATTGTAGGGAAGATATAATAGAAAACCTACCATATCCATCCCGGAAAGCATCCTCTAAAAATTTTGATGGGAGAACGTTAGCCCCCTCACATACCAACCCGTGGAACTCCTGGTTTGGTTCTACCTTGTGACACGAGACAGAGGTAACAAGGATCACAGCATCAGAAAAGCAAGATACAAGTTCTAGAACGGGCTTTTGCGGTTATTGACGGTTTAAATACTGATGAAAGGAACCCAAACTATCCCAACTCTATCTTTGTGGCCACCGAGTGTAACATTTAGCAGCAAGATAGGATTTTGAAACCTAGCCATACTACTTCATCGTTTCCCAGTCAAGTCACCAGCATCTCATTGCAATATTCCAATTCTATACAGCAACATTCAAGCATAATTCAAAAAGAAAGAACACATTTTTCTCCAAAACATCCGGCATGGACAGCAAATTAATTACGACCACCAGCAGATACCCGTACAGCAAACTACAAAGAGACAAAGTATCACCTGAAACACCAATCTGATACCGTCCCGCGTGTCGACAGCCACCGGCATGCAAGAGCAAAAGTATCCGCTATCTATGATCCTGTGGACATCCTCCTGAACTTCGCGCACGGTGAGGGCCGAGTTGGGCCTGCAAGCTTTGAGCGCCTGCAACGCCTCCATTTCCAGGTCCTTCCTCTCGAGCTCCTCGCCATCGTTGTTCCTCACCAAAACCTCGCTTATCAACACCCTCTCCTCGTCGTGCCGACTCACCGACTGCCCCTTCCGAGCTTCGAACTCCGACTGAGCCGACTCGACCGGCGGAACCGCGGAGCCGTCCTTGTATCGCGGATCGGGCTGGGCCGCACCGTCCGGCTGGCTCAGCGACAGGGAAGCGGAACACAGCGGAGGCGATCTCCTCGGCCGAGCCAGCGACAGCGACAGCGAGCTCAGGAGCGGCGGCATCGGGCCCAGCCGATGCTCCCGCTCGCGGTGTTCGAAGGACCCGATGAATCGAGCGAGCAGGTGAGCTGCTCTGGCGAGTGGCGACGTAGAGTCATGGGAGGTGCAAGGGAGATCGGAGAGCGACGGAGGCGGCGACAGGCGGCGGATCTTGATGGACGACGAGGTGACGCGGACGCCGTCGTTGCGAGGCATGTCTCCGCGCCGGCGACAGATGACGGTGGACCCGAAAATGGCGGCGAGACGGAAACCTCCGTCGATTCTAGGGTTTTAGGAACGGCGGAGAAGACGAAGAAGGCGAAGCGAATGCCGTCGCTGAAGCGGAACTGGGACTGGGGGAGTGGAGTGACGGACTCGGACTCGGACTCGGGCTCGGGCTCGGGCTCGGGGCTGCCAGTGCGATACCGGGGATGAAACGGGTCGGATATTCATTCGGGTCGTGTTCGGAGAGCCCAGGAGTTGTGCGCCGACGGTGACAGTGTAGCTTTGTTGATGGGCCTAGACAGAGATTTGCCAGGGCCCATGGGAATGTTGGTTGGCCTGCTCAAGACACACCGTTTTCGAAAAACAAATGGTTTGATGGTTACGCTTGTGCTTCGAGTGCACACGATAAACATTCTGTTTTTTTTTCTATTTTTTTTGCTTTCGGGAACGGGTTTGGAATAGAAATTCGTTTGATAACGCAATTTCATTTTTCTATTTCCAGGATTAATTTTTATCCTAGAAATAGGTTTTGAAGCATAAATAAAAATAAAAACTCTCTCTTCCCACTCACGTTCCACCGCCCCCTCCCCCTCCTCCGACTCCCTTGACCTCCTTGAGCACCACCTCACTGCCAAGATCTTCTGGCAGGTCGACGAGGAGACCTGCTCCCTTCTCATCGCCTTGGCCAGCGTCGTTGCCATCAAGTGCGACTAAGTCTGTTCCTCCGAGGTCCAATTCATCACTGCAGTCGACCTCAAGACGATCGACGACCTATGGGATCGCCACAATAGTGACTAATTTCGATACAACATCCATGAAAGGCTAGGGGACAAGGCCAATGGGGACTTCACAAGGTTCTTTACCAAGGTCGGGTGGATGATGAAGTTGGACACGGTGGTTGAGCAGTACAATTACAGGTCATTCCCAACTGAGTTTATGTGGGAGCTAAATAAGGACACTCCTAAGGTCGTTTGGCACTCGCCAATGCCTTAAGAGGGAGTCGGTTGCTCAACAGCGTCCTCATTCACCCTTCTTTCGCTGACATGGAAGATGAAGAAGAAAGAAGAAGAGGCACGAGAACATGATGATTCATCAATCGAGAATAACGGGTTGTTGAAGGTGTTAAAAGGACAAGAATGCCTCCTCAAAGCCACAACCCAAAAGGGGTTTTCAAATTAGACTACGATAGAATTGTTCAACTATAGGCATTCTTCGCTGAGGAATCTCATCGAGAGATCATTTGCAGCATTAAAAAATCGCTTCTTCATTTTGAGACAACAATTCGAAAGCAAGCGCATATTGTAATTGCATATTGTGCTATTCACAATTACATCCACGATCAAGACAGGAGTGATAAAAACTTTTTCATGTATGGAGATCCGGAGTACCATTTGGACCTACACAAGATGATGTCACAAACAATACATCAACTGAGAGAATATAAATTTTGTATTATTATCAAATAAATTTCTATTGCATTTCTATTTCGGAAACAGAAATTTTGTGTTATTATCAAGCACATACACTCGTCTATGGAATAAAAATAGAATAATTTATTAAAAATTGTTCTCGAAAACACAATAATTATCATTCGCGCTGTTAATGACTAATCTAGTGCTGGGAATGAGAACCCTATCTGATACTAAGACTCAAGCACTAAGAAAGGCACACTCTTTTAGTTATTGTTTTGTGATGTGACGATAGATATCACATTACCTACTATGGGCCCGTTTGGTTCAGCTTTTCGAGTTCGAAAAGCTGAAAATCAGCATTTGAAATGTTGTGGAATGCGGAAAGCCCAAAGCTGGTCTGGACCAACTTTGGGCTTTCGGCATTTCACAAATGCTGAAGCCTATTTTTTCCTTCCCAAATTACTCTCGCTCAAATTTTAATATTCCGATTTTGCCCATACTGTTCATCTTCTTCGGAGAGGGTGGCCGCGAGGGGGCTGCGAAGGGCCGGCGAGGCCGCCCGACTAGGGCAACGACCGCCCGACTAGGGCGACGGTCGCCTGGGTCGCGCGACCTCAGGCGACTGTCGCCCTAGTCGGGCGACCTCGCCGGCCCCTCGCCGGCCTCCCACCGCCCAGATCTGGCCTCGCCGGCCCCCCGCCGTCCAGATCCGGCCTCGCCGGCCCTTCGCCGCCCCCTCGCCGGCCACCATTTTCGGTGAAGAAGATGAACAATAGGGGCAAAACCAGAATATTAAAAATAAAAGTTGTCAAAGCCCTTTGCAAAAAAAAATTTACCAAACACTACTTAGGCTAAAGTAACTTTACAAATTTTTTTTACCAAACGCCACTTACATTTTCCCAAGTGACTTTCACCTAAAGGTATTTGCATTCCCCCCAATGGCATTTGAAAAGTCGAACCAAACGGGCCCTATATAAGGGTGGACAATGAAACAAATTGTTTTTTTCCACTATGAGACTATTTCCTATAACCAAACCTATTGCTTGAACTAGTACCTTTTCTAGTACCAACATAGGGAAACCCTGTACTTCAAACTAGTTCCTACTACCTGGCTAAAGCCCTAATATCCCGTTACTGTACAGGAGCGGAAACGAGAAAAGAAATGCAAGATTTAGATACTATACTAAAAAGACTCTAGTTCGAGACTTGAAACTATCAACCACGAAATCCTTATTAAAGCTTAGGACGTAACTAGAACTTAGCACAAAAAGATGGATATGTATAGAGACCGAATCGGATCAACAGGAGCTTGATTGCAGGGGATGCCGAGTGGGTCAAAAGCTAAGAATTCTCTCTATCCAACTGCAGCTATTGTTTGTGAAGCACCCTCTCGAAGTTCTGGGGAAAGCCATCCTTCTAGGGACCTCTCTTCTCTACCAACTTATGATGCCAGGTTAAAAAGCCACTAAACTTATCTCCATCGTATCTATCAACAAATCCATTTCTTTTCCTTTTCCTATTCTCTTTTTTTTTTGTGTGTGTGAATTTGCTTTTCAAATCTTGTTTAGGTTCGAGATTGCGTTAACTCGAACACGATATTAAATACAATTTTTTTATATGCCCGAATAGTTTCACCTTTAGAAAACACATATTAATTTTTATAGAAAAAACCATTAAAAAAAACCCAAATTATGTCAACTATGACATTTATTCTAAAAGTTTTTCGAGAAAAAAAATTTCAAACTATACATACTGCGACACATAAAACCTCAAACGTGTTTTTATTTGACATATTTACACTCCATCAAGATTTTTTCAAATAAATTTTCGATATTGTAAATCCATGTTTATGATCGCATCGAATAATTCCTCATTTTTAAGAAGTCTTCAACCCCTTGTTAGCTAGACCAATCAAACGGGTGGGTCCGGTCGAAAAATTGTCTGACCAAAATTGACCTATTTTCATGCAATACAAATATAGTAACTTATACTTGACCCGATCGATATTTTTGAAACACCGAAATATATTTAATCCGATCTAGAAAAATTCATACCCAAATTGAGGTGCGAGCACAAAGCGAGCGAGTGTAAGATTGAATAAAACCGAGAGAGAGTGAAGAGAGAGTCTTAATAGTAAGTTGGATCTAAGTAATTTGTGAACCTATTTAACACACATATTATTTTGAGCTTCACCATTCTAAACTCATTTATGACCCATTTACTAAATATAACTAACTCGCATAACAACTTAGTCCATTAAACATGGGTGAAGAAATATGTTTATAATCCATTTTGACAAGTCTACTAGTGGCCTATAAAATTTGTGACCGTAGGGTTCTAATTAGGGACTTCTTGCTTATTGCCAAAGATAAGAAGTCCGAGCACTCAACTACCATACCAACCTTTCGGGAAACCTACTATGCCGATCCATGAGATTGATTAGACGTCGTTCCAAGAGACTCGCTGACTGTATATAGCACTTGAACGAATGACATTCCGAGTGGGCTAATGGGGACCCTTTTGTGAAATGGAATCGCTGACGATCCACACTTAACAAATCATTGCATAATATTCTAAAATGACAACTCTGTGATCATACGTATGGACCACATTTGGGCATCTCGAGTGCTCATCCCAAGTGGAAACTTCAAGTAGTCGGGATTTTTTTTATGGTTGGACATGATTGTAAACGGGAAAAAAGCGCTACCGAGCACATATCGTCCCGTTGAAAAACGACATGCCTTTTGTCGTAAGCAAAAGAGGAATGCAGTGATGAATATGTCTCATTGCATATTCCGCAATTCTCAAACAGATAAAAGAATTCGTCGTTCAATCTTATCCTATTCACGATGTTTCGTCTGAATAATTACTTGAATTGCCGCGATGTAAGCGGCCCCGCGGGAATAGCAAAACGGGTCCTCGGAATGGGTTATGGCATGTCCCTTGTTCTCTTGCGGTCTCATCCTCCGTGTGTTTTGGACATGTCGAACCTTTTGGACGACAATAGGATGGTGGTCGCAGCCATCTCTCTCTCTCTCTCTCTCTCTCTCTCTCTCTCTTTGATTTCACATCTAGGCCCAAGAGCTCTAATTTCTCTCTCTAGAGCTTTCGTGAATGTACTTCCGAGCAAGTAAGGCCAACTCGGGGAGAAATTCCAAAAGCCTACTTCAACCAGGCCGTGACATATATGCCTATGTCATTGACACGTCTCACAGACGCGGATGCCCCCCAAGGTGGAACAGATAGGGGGCCCATGATCTTTGCAGTCCATGTTCCATTATTTATGGACTTATTGGCGCCCTTTGCACTAAATGATAAAAGGACAAGGTCAATAAATAAAGTTTCTTCGTTTGGGAAAAGGCCACATGTTCAGAGTGGAGAGCTGCAAAGCACTATAAAAATAGTGGAACTTTTAACGTGGGGATAGGACCAGCCAGGAGTGGCTGGAGGAGCAGAAGATTCTCTGGAACAATGATGAATTCGAGTAAAGACAAGCTTCCTCGATTGTGGGAATTTATGGAAAGCAAATGGGTCCAGTGACATGTCTGCCAAAAAAAAAAAATGGGTCTAATGACACTGCTAATTTGGGTACTTCCAGAAAGGTACATCATTTTGACAAAAAAAAAATCATCAAAAACCCCAAACTTTATCGCTTATGATACATCTACCCCGAATTTTATTTTGTGTCATGAAAAATCCCAAATTATGCAATTTGTGACACATTTACCCCAATTTAATGTAGCCTAGGGCATTTTAGTCTTTTTCCCCTTTCTTTTTTTCTGTTTTTTTTTCTTTTTTCTGGTCTCCGGCGACCTCGCCGGCGACGGCGAGGGTCCCTCGCCTGACGCCGGCGAGGCGAGGGCTGCCCTCGCCCGACGCCGGCGAGGGCAGCCCTCCCCTGGGCGAGGCGAGGGTCCCTCGCCGTCGCCGGCGAGGTCGCCGGAGACCGGAAAAAAGAAAAAAAATTTAAAAAAAGGGAAAAAGACTAAAATGCCCTATGCTACATTAAATTGGGATAAATATGTCACAAGTTGCATAGTTTGGGGTTTGTCATGACACAAAAAAAAATTCGGGGTAAATGTGTCACAAGTGACAAAGTTTGGGATTTTTTGTGATTTTTTCCAAAAAAAAAAATAGTGCTAGCCCTCCCGTCTCTGAATGGCTTTTTAATTATTGTTATTTTTGTTGGTTTTTCTTTTTGTTGTTTTGCAATTGATATTGATATGATTCGAATATTTATTTTCGAGATATTTTAAAACGGACTAGTATTGATCAAACGTAGCAGTTTTGAGAATCAGTCTGAACTTCGAAGAGTTGTATCTCATCCTGAATACGGCTTAAGAACAGGAGATGGTATGTAAGGATTTCGGATTTTGATTATCGATTTAACTTTAACAACAACTTCCACGTGATGCCGCGTTGATTTTTAAAATAAATTAGAGTTAATACCGCAAAAAACCCTAAATCGATATGCATATGATAAATTTTCCCAAAACTAATTTTTTACCACGAAAAATCCCAAAATGGTACATCTATGATAAATTTATCCTAATCTAATTTTTTGACCAACGAAAATCTCAAACCGGTACATTTACGATAAATTTATCTTTCGTTAAGTTAGATTAATATCACGGAAAATCATAAATTGGTATACATGTAACAGGTTTTTTGTGGTCAAGAGATTAGTTTGTGGTAAATTTATCACGGATGTACCAGTTTAGGGCTGTTCGTGATATTAACTCAATAAATTATTATGTTGAACTATTGCAGATTGAAAAAATTGTAATTTATGATAACCAAGATAATGGTCATATAATCTTGAAGGTATCATCTTTGAAATTCGAAATACAAAGATAGTTGTTAAGTTCTCCTTCGTATCCTTAGCTATTTCAACAATTTAAAAGCACATATCCATAAACTATCAACTCTTTACATAATATTTTAGTTTTTACTAGATTGAATTTTATCACTTTTTCTCGACACTTGATGTGCGAGAATATGTTTCGAATTTAAAGCAAGCAAAAATACCCGATCCAAAGTAGGTAGCCTTATTTGTTTTCCAGTTTGAGTAGGTTTTTAAAAGAGATTTGTTAACACCTAAATTTCGACCGACCATTTAATAAAAATTTACATATAAAATTAGGGATTAAATTTTAATCCCTAAACAAAAATATTACAATTGCATGGCATATAGTTTAAGTTCATATAGGTTAGCTACATTCCGCATTGGACCGGCGATGGTGAAAAAGCTGAAAATTCATCGTATAAACCAAGCTTGAGCACTCGGCTCATTCAAGGGATTGGGTTTCAAAATTCAAAAGTCTAAAAAGACTTTGGTTGTTTTAACTTGAGCTTAAATCAGCCTAAATTAATTTAGCCCATTTGAAATTAAAATAAAATTAATAAAGCCTAAGTCTAAGTCCATTAGGACTAAAAAGCCCGGTTAATTAACCTAGGATTGCGATATAAATATGTCGTTATGCGTCATGGGCTCTGATAATTTTCGGAGGACACAATTTCGAAGAACAGAGAGGAGGCCACACAATTAAGAATACACGGCCACAATTGAAAGAAAGAGGAGATTGCAGAAATTTTCTTCTCGTTGACTCACATCTTCACCTTCACCATCATCATCCACTAACAACTTCAATATCCTTCACCCACGAAGAGGCTGCCACTTCTGCACAACAGGACAAGAACCAACCATTGGAGCAACAGGGACACATTTGCAGGTTTTCCCGTGATCGAAAAGCTATTTTCCTGGTGCCTAACCCTCTCACCGTCGAATCATCCTTGGCCAAGTCACACCGCAGGCGACCATTCGTCAAGTCCTGCCGCGATTCGCGAATCTAACGCCTCCGCCGGTCCACCGCCGTTGGCCACCATGCGTTCTGCAATCCCGATCCGCGAGTTCAAATTTGAAAATATCCAGAAATTAGGTACGAACGTTATCCAATACTTTCAAAATATTTGGTTTTCTAGTTTTTCGATATTTCAAATATTTTTGTGAATATTCTATGGATTCCTAGAAATTTTTAGGATAATGTTTTCTTTATCCACAATGTTCTAGAATGTCCAAAATTAGGAATTTTTTTCTAATTTGGTAACGTATCTAGACGACTATTTGACTTTATCCCTAAGGTACGATACGCGACGATACGGAAAATTGTTATCTAATCCATGATCACTTGGATACGATAATAGATTTTATTCGCTTTCCAAATTCGAATAATCAACTTTCTGTCGATATCTATAACCCTATATATATGACCGTTAGTTTGATTCTTTTTTCTAATCCAAATTTGATAAGAAAAATCTTGCGGATTGTGCAGATTGTTTGAATGCGGTTGTTATGTTTGTTTAATTGTTTTCCTTTTAAATAAAGAAAATAAAAAAAATATGTTAGTTAGGATTTAAATTAGGAATTTTGCATGCTTAGGGAATCTTAAATATATCCTAAAGAATAAGATAATTATTTGATTTAAATTGGGATTTAGGGTACCATATTCCTTAATTTAAATTATATATTATTTTAATCTTAGTGGATTATTTAGGATATTTAATAATTTCGAATTTTAATAAAAATCCCAAAAAAGGGAATCACTTTAGGATAGATCAAATCATTTTCTCTAGGATAGATTGCATGTTAATTTGAGTAATTTTTAATTCCGAATTTCATTTGAAATTAACAAAAACAAATCATTTGTTCGTCATTAGAATTATGTCATGTCGTCGCATGATGTATAGTTTGCATGTTAGACTGCATTAATCGCATGTTAATTTTTGCACGTCATTACATATAGATTATCTTCCATTTAAATAAGTGAAAATTAAAAAAATATTGAGTGAACTGCTTGTTAATTAGAAATCATATTAGGATTGTTGATGTGATTTTTTAACTAACAATGCAAATACTTACGTTACTTCGAGGTAAGTAATTCTCCCAATCTTGCAATTTATATGACGTTTTGATTATTGGGTGTTACTTTGGTGGTTTGTGCACCTGTATGATCACCTCATATGCTAATGACTAAGTTAAAATGAATCCAAACTGTCTGCCAAAATATTTTTTGAAAAAAAAAGGTACCGAAAGGGCATTAGTCTAGATCTAGCGTAATCAAGTCCCTGAGCTTAAAATCTCTGGTTTGTAAGAATAAAACATATCTCCTTATGTTTTATTTAAGTTTCTAATCGACCTACCACGAATAGATTAGTGGCGACTCCCAGCATGAAAACATTTGTATATTAAGAACCTAAATCCTAAGTTGCGAATTGGTAGGGCTTGGGAGGGCCCGAGTTAAGCTTAGTCTTAATAATCCATTGGCCCGAGAGAAATTTTAGGTCGCGACAAGATTTTCTATTTTTTATATAAATATTATGTACGGAAGAGATGGAATTCTATTCGATTACTATGTACTACAGACACGAGAGTGTTAAGTTTTTTTTTTCTTGAGCAAATTCTCCATAAAAGATTGTCATTTTGCTTCGAGTGTAATTTATGGTTGATTAACGTTCACTATAAACTACGTATTCTTTGGATTCTTAGGCTGCGCATGACAACCATTCTGTGCCCGGAAACAGATTCTGATTAAAAATGATTCTTTGTTGTTTTGTACCCAGCAGCTGATTTTGAGCATTTGAAGGCGTTTGGTAACGGCCCAAAATTTCTATTCTTGAAATAGTAAAAGAATAGAAATGTGTTTGGTAACGGTATAAAATTTATTTTTATTAATAATATTTTAAATATTTTAATATTTCTTTCTTTTCTTTTTTTTTCTCCTCCTTCTTCGCCACGGTCAGTAAAATATTTTTTAATTAATAATACTTTTATTAAAAATTATTTTTTTATTTTTTTGGCCATGGATGGTAAAAAAATTCTTTAATAATAATAATTTTATTAAAAAATAATTTTTTTTATTATTTTTGGCCATGGCTGGTAAAAATATTTTTATTAATAATATTTTTTTATTTTTTTGGCCATGACCGGCAAAATATTTTTATTAAAATATTTTAATAACAAATATTTTTATTAAAATATTTTAATAAAAAATATTTTTATTGAAAATATATTTTTTATTTTTTTGCCATGGCCTTGTCGCCGGCCATGGCCGGTAAAATATTTTTTTTATTACAATATTTTTTTTCTTTTTTTTTTGCCATAGCCTGGTTGGCGGCCATGGCCGATAAAATTTTTTTTATTAATAATATATTTTTTTTCATGGCCTATTTGCTGGCTATGGCTGGTAAAATAATTTTTTTTGTTCATGGTCGGTAAAATATTTTATTATTAATAATATTTTTTATTAATAGCATTTTTTTATTAAAATGTTTTAATCTTGCCAGATACGGCGAGGGTGGCTCTCGCGCCGGACATTAGAAGTTACGTTAAAAATCAAGAAAAAGAAGAAGAAAAAAAGATTGATTCTTTTTTTTGTTCTCAGAACGAAGAAGTTACTTTTTTTTTTTATTCTTGATTTTGCTCCAAAACTGATTCTGGGCACAAATTTACAAGAATTTGTGCCCAGAATCAAAAAATTTAACAAACGGATTTTTGTTCCAAAACTGATTTTGAGAACAAAAAAATAGAAATTTTCACTATTTGGCCAGTTGCCAAACAGACCCTTAGTGAATTTCTCGGCGGATGGTTTTTGCCCGTGGAGCAGATATAGATAATCGAACCGAATCATCCGGTGCCCTTGTCGTTGTTCATTATTTTCTCTGGTGATTTCTTTTTCTCGCGTTAGATTTGAATTGTAAAATCCGTCGGTTTCCGCGTTATTCACAACACGACGTGTGAATATAAGTTCGTTCCGTCCCTTTATAAATAAATTTGAAAATCAATCACGGTGATTTGACCACCACCCTTTTATTTAATAGCTGTAGATTAATCAAAGCTGTGGAATAGACCCCCCGTATCTGTTACGAAGTATTCAAACTCAAGTCATCAACCGTATCATTTGTTTATCTTTATAGTATACTTAAAAATCGTTTCCGGTGGACTTGGCCAATTTCGATTTCGACCGCCTTGTTGAGCACACAAAGTTAAATTACTCGCGGGGTCCATTCACTAAAATCATTAAATTAGGTCGGCCCGTCGTTTCTCGCGATCGCACGCGGCCGTCGTGACATCCGAGCCAATCCAGACCGATACCTGACTCGGTACTTCGATGCTAGCCCAATAACTTTAATCAAGAATCTTTTTTTCGTTCGTGTTCGCCAGTAAAGGAGACGTTCCTATACATCGCTCGTGACATATGATGATGCATTCGGGCGAGGTGCACGAGAGACCGATTCCCACGCCGAGGCTGGACCCTCGAAACCCGAAGCAAGCCCCGTGCCCCAGGACCCGGACGTCTCGGGCCCGGGACCTGGGAAGAAACGGGGCCTAGGACTTCGAGGGCGGCGGAGGACGGTGCCCGAGCCCCAAAGACCCCCGTGGCCGAACCCGAGGCTCCCTATCCGCGGTCGGTACCGTCGGTCGACCGGAAAAAACCAATCGAAATTAAAAGGTTGGACCGAGTCAATTGCGTGTGGTGAACGAGGGAAAATGGTTGGCGGTTGTGGCTGTAGTTATAGAGGCGGGGGATCCCGAGAGAAGCCCACGAAAACGCGAGAGCCAAGAGGAGCAGGAGGAAGACGTTGAGGATTCAAAAGTTTAAAAAAAAAAAAGGGAGAGGGACAGCGTCGCCCTTTCCGTTCGCGAAAACCCTAGAAATTCGCGACGGAGCCTGAACCGATCGATCGCCATCGCCCTTTCCTGTCAAGCGATCGCGAGCAGGTACGCGTGCGTTGCCCCCGCCCCCACCACCACCGCCTTTTTCGGTGTGTTGCTATATAGCTGCTCCTGTTTGATTGCTGCCTGTCCCCGTGCTCTGTTCGGCTCGCGGGGCTTTCGCCGTCCCCGTGGGGCTCTGGTTGGGACCGTCGGCTTTCTAAGCCCGATCGCTCGGAGGCTGCGGCGGCGGCGGCGGCGGCGGCTGCGGGGGGTCGAGTCGAGCGCGGGTACTCGTTTGCTTGCCGGTCTGTTTGAGTTCTGCTGATGCAAACTCGTCCGACCGCTTTGAATCCCGCCTCTCTCTCTCTCTTTTTGTTCCCTCCTTTTTCCCTTTCTTCCGAAGACGCGCGCCTTTTTGCGTGATCATTTAGAGCGTTTCTGCGTATTTCACGGGTTCGCGGCAGAGCTGCATGTGATGATGTCTACGGGTTCACCTGAGCTCTGCGACGATCTTTTCCTGGTTCCCTTTGTTTTTTTTTTTTAGTGGCGTTGCTGTTTCCTACGGTGTGATGAGATCGCGAGTGCTCCTCTGTTAGTCCGCACTCCGATCGATTCTGCGAAGTGAAAGTTTTGTGCTTTAAGTAGTTACTTTTGAGTTTCGCTTGCGGGAACCGACCTTGCGCGGCGGTTTTCTGCTCCGTTTGACTCCATCGTCTTCTGTGCTCAGGCTGTTTGAATTGCCGATGTACAAAGCTCCCCTACTGCTTCAACTTCTGTTCTGCTCATTCTGCTTCATAGAGCCAATGCACTGTGATTTGTTTCGTGACTTGGTACTGAAGTCGAAAATATGCATGCTCCGGTGCTGTGTAGTTGTCGAATGCGTCTCAACAGCGATAAACCGAATGTCTGTCGCTGTTTTATTCTTTTAAGATGACCCGAATTGGAGTTCTGTGCAACAGCATTTTTAGCTATAATTAGCAATGGTGACGGATGAATCTATTAGCGATATCCTTTCAAACCTTGTAATCACTGCATGGACGTACCGCAGTTTGCATTTAGCTATAGAAAGGCCAGATTGTGTGACTCTGCTATTTTGTTGATTTGTTTTTGCAGGCTTAGGCTAACTTAAATCTCAAGAAAAATTAAAATGGAATTAAATGGGAAGGATGACTTTAAAATGCCTCTGTTGCAACCTACCGATGGTGTGACCGCCTCTTCAAGCACAACAGATTGTAGAAAAGATGACAGAGTACGGAGTATTTCATTCAGAGTAAGTGATATCAAGTGTGCATCCTGCGCAGTTTCTATAGAATCAGCTGTTCGAAAGCTTAATGGGGTTGAGAGTGTGTTGGTGTCGCCACTTCAAGGCCATGCTGCAGTGACATATATTCCAGAGCTAATAAATGTAAGTCAGCTGTAGCAATTAATCCATGCTGTTCCCCATACAGTGAGACATTAGGGCATCGTCTTTTTTACATTCCTTTGTTCAATTAGATTATGTGTGAGTTATTTGCAATCTCTTCCCTCATTGTTGGTTTTTGAAATAATCGACTTGAACATGATCCAAGTTTTACTAGAAATGGCAGCATTATTTCTCCTCTTATGTTACCTGGGATGGTAAGTCTAGATCATCCCCATTTTTTAGCGCCAAAATCGCTTTGAAAGAGCAAGAAATTGCAGATATTGAGTTCATCTATTGAGAGCATTGTGGATCAAGTCGACGGCAGTGCACACATAGAGAATGTGCACATGTGTGTGTGTGTGTCTGTGTAATGACATTTCTTTGAGAATGTTTCTAGTTTATCATGTGTGTTTTAATTCTATGATAGCAAGTTCTGGAGATGGATTTGTGGTGAGAAGACACAAACTTTTTGATCTTTTTGCGAATTTTCCCAAAACCTTACAGGTGCGGGAGAAAAGTGCATTAATGAAATGAAAGTACCTATCTATCTATCTATCTATCTATCTATCTATTTATCTATTTATCTATTTGTCCGTCTGTCTTTCTATCCATCTCTCTTCTCTCTAATTGTACTTTTTATAAGATGTGCTCTCTATTTTGCTTGTGATCCATTCATTCTGTCTTGTTAATGAGAAATGACAAATTTATGGCTCTATAAT
This sequence comes from Syzygium aqueum, assembly GCA_031216185.1. NCBI lineage: Eukaryota > Viridiplantae > Streptophyta > Magnoliopsida > Myrtales > Myrtaceae > Syzygium > Syzygium aqueum. The sequence continues at coordinate 5,752,917 of CM062240.1, forward strand.
TAGGCAAGAAAGATTAAGGAGAGCATCGAGGAAGCAGGTTTTTCAGTTTCGGAATTTCCAGAACAAGATATCGTGGTATGTCGTCTTAGAATCAAAGGAATGGCATGCACTAGCTGCTCCGAGTCTGTTGAACGTACCCTTTCAATGGTTGATGGAGTAAAAAAAGCTGTGGTTGGTCTAGCTCTAGAAGAAGCGAAGGTTCACTATGATAAAAACATTATCGACACCAATCGCATCGTTGAAGCTGTAGAAGATGCTGGTTTTGGGGCTGATCTTATCACAAGGGGTAATGATCTGAACAAAGTGCATTTGAAACTGCAAGGAGTGAATAACCCAGAAGATGCAGCTGTTATTCAGACCACCCTTGAGTCAGCTGAAGGTGTGAATGAAGTTGAGATGGATTTGGCAGAAGAAAAGGTCGTTATTGCCTATGACCCAGACCTCACTGGTCCAAGGACCCTAATAGATTGCATAAAGGAAGCCAGCAATGGGTCTAAATCGTACAACGCAAGCCTTTATATTGCTCCAAGACGTAGAGAATCTGAGCAACAAGAGGAAATACGGATGTATAGGAACCAATTCTTGTTGAGCTGCCTCTTTTCAGTTCCAGTTTTCGTATTCTCTATGGTACTGCCGATGCTTCATCCTTGTGGGAACTGGCTAGAGTGTAAGATATACAACATGCTCAGCATTGGGATGCTCCTGAGATGGATGCTCTGCACTCCGGTGCAGTTTGTCATTGGCCGAAGGTAAGAAAATGTATTCCCAAAGTTATAATTGTTGATTATGTTGTGTTGAGTTTTCACACTTCAGAGCATATGATGTCAAGATCACTTCTGAGAATCAGCTAACTTTTCTGATCTTGGATATTTTGTAGGTTTTATGTGGGGGCGTACCATGCGTTGAGACGCAAATCAGCTAATATGGATGTTCTGGTTGCACTGGGCACCAATGCTGCCTACTTTTATTCTGTATATATCATGATAAAGGCATTGACTTCTGATAAATTTGAAGGGCAGGACTTTTTTGAAACCAGTTCCATGTTGATATCCTTTATTCTCTTGGGAAAATATTTGGAGGTGGTAGCTAAAGGGAAAACCTCAGATGCTTTAGCCAAGTTGACTGATCTGGCGCCTGATACAGCTTGTTTGGTTAAGTTGGATAATGATGGGAATGTTATTTCAGAGGAGGAAATAAGCACTCAACTAATACAAAGGAATGACGTTTTCAAGATTATTCCTGGCTCAAAGGTTCCTGTTGATGGGATTGTCGTCACTGGCCAAAGCCATGTCAATGAAAGTATGATCACTGGGGAGGCTACGCCAGTTGCTAAAAGACCAGGCGACAAGGTATCACCTTGTCTTCTTGCTTGGCATCTCATACACTGGAGTTATATTTGCACTGCAATTTTAACTGGCACCTCACTTGTCCTTTATTTGGATGCATAGGTTATTGGTGGAACCATGAATGAGAATGGATGCTTGCTAGTTAAGGCCACTCATGTCGGGTCGGAGACAGCACTTTCTCAAATAGTTCAACTTGTTGAAGCTGCTCAGCTGGCAAGAGCACCTGTTCAGAAACTAGCAGACCAAATTTCAAGATTTTTCGTGCCAACAGTAAGTCTCTTTTCTTTGGTCCTGCTTTATGTAGTTACCTTGTTGATTGATAATATTGCATTGTGAATACAAACCGGGTTGCTCATTTTCAAGGCATAGTTCTTTTTCTTCTCTCATTTTAGTGTTGTGGAGACCAGTTCAAATTCACACTTTGGAGATATGAAGCACGAGAAATGCATTTTCCCAATCTGGAAGCTTGTAAAGCTTGCAGACTGAGTTCTTCACTAGAGTTAACTGTTTTCACTTCATTGTTCTTTGGAGATATGTCCATGCCTTCTTTCATTTTGTCATCCTTCATTCATTCCATCTTAGAGTTGTTGATATTTCACCGGACTTGTATACCTAGCATTCCTTTGCCGAAACAATTCACTAAAGTTTGGACCTTAGTTTTGAAGGGAATAGCGCTAGGTAGAAGTGAGAAAAGTTGAGGTACGTTGAAGTCGATGTAGACTGACAGATTGTATATTATGATAGCTCGCGGAATACTTGGCCACGGTTGATCTCGATGTATGTAAGTCAACATGTCTAGTGAAATTAATTTGTTCAAGGCTGAGCAACGTACATAGACTTAAGTTTTCTGAAGCAGCTACTGCTCTTTTCTAATTACCGGGCATATCAGAAGCACACAATTTACTACCTTGAATAATAAAATGCTTAATGGTGGCAATCTTTTTAGCATTTACTCTTACTTTTTTTTTTTTTGGTAAGGAATTAATTATGATTTCTTCTCTTCTACATACAGGTTGTTGTTGCGGCATTTTTTACATGGCTTGGATGGTTTATCCCTGGAGAAGTTGGACTCTATCCTAAAGGGTGGACACCAAAAGCAATGGATGGATTTGAACTTGCTCTGCAGTTTGGTATTTCCGTGCTTGTGGTTGCCTGTCCTTGTGCCCTTGGACTAGCAACTCCCACGGCTGTCATGGTTGCCACTGGCAAGGGTGCTTCGCAAGGTGTGCTTATCAAAGGTGGAGATGCACTTGAAAAGGCACACAGGGTAGGATTTGAAACCATTGTCTTGCAACTAAGCAATATCATTACTTGGAAATGCGGACATTCATTTGCTCCTGAAGAATGTGTGCTGCTTTGTTCACTGTATTACTATTCCAGACAAGCCTTTCTTGCTTCTTTCTGTCGTCTTACATTTTAATATCTGTTTTAGTATTTGGTTCTCGATATCTATCTGGGTTGTTTCAAGGGGGGAATGACCAGATCTATAAACAACACCACATTGTCACTTTGAATGTTTTTAAGTATGCTAAAGAAGGTACTTTTCGCTTTTTTCCTTCCATTGGTGGTTACATTAGTTAGTAATAATTGCCTCATAGGTCAGATGTCGTATTCTGAGCCATATATTCTGTTAAGACATGAATGCCACCAACCATTTTTTCTTTTGTCCTGTCATACAGATAGAGGACAGTGTTCTATTGATTGCAAATCCTTGTATTATTTGCAAATTGCAATCTCTTTGAGAATGATTGTAAGTGCATGTTGTTGAACTTAGACATGTCACTGATAAATCTATATCATAGACGGCTCGAATCTGTTGTGAGCTCCTTTCCAATTTCTTTTACTAATATTTTAACTTCTGTTATATGCAATATATTTACATTTTGCTGTTTACAGGTGAGAACAGTAGTGTTTGACAAGACAGGGACATTGACTATTGGAAAGCCTGCGGTGGTTAGTGCTGTTCTCTTCTCGTCTTACTCAATGGAGGAGTTCTGTGACCTGGCTACCGCTGCAGAGGTGCGTCTCTCTATTGTAGTATAGTATCGTCCTAATATGAGAGTTGGATTATTAAGCAGATATATGTTGAAGTGGTTATGGAAAAATGAAGCGTATGTAATTTATGAGATATTCTGACACACCACTATTCAATCTCAACATTTTACTCTTTTAGTGGAAATTGTTTGTATTTCAAAGAAGTGACCTCGAGTTAATTTTGTGCAAGTAGACGTGCATTCATTTGATAGTAGATTGGATATAGGCAGTGCTCTTTATGTGATCTTTCTACTGTCTGTAATATTCAGGTGAATAGTGAACACCCAATGGCAAAAGCTGTCATGGAACACGCTAAGAGGCTGCGCAAGAAATTCGGATCCAGCACTGACCATAATGCAGAGGTCAAGGACTTTGAGGTGCACCCAGGAGCTGGGGTGAGCGGAAAAGTGGGAGAAAAAGTGGTTCTAGTTGGCAACAGGAAGCTCATGCGGGCCTTTAATGTGGCTATTGGTCGTGAGGTTCAGGACTACATTTCAGAAAATGAGCAAATGGCTCGTAGTTGTGTGCTTGTTGCCATTGATGGAAAGATTGCCGGAGCTTTTGCTGTAACTGATCCAGTAAAGCCAGAGGCTGGGCGTGTCATATCCTTTCTTCACTCTATGGGCATCTCAAGTATCATGGTGACCGGCGATAACTGGGCCACAGCGATGGCTATATCAAAGCAAGTCGGTATCCAGAAGGTTTTTGCCGAGACAGACCCAGTAGGAAAGGCTGACAAGATCAAAGATTTGCAGGTACGCCTTGGTTCTAAAGTGGGCTGCGCCAATCTTATATGGTTATTGTTATGTAGTCCAAGGTAAATTAGTTGACTTGAGGGAGCATTTTGTGTTGCTAAGGATTCTTTAGGTCGGAAGTAGCGTCCTAGTTATGAGTGGATGCATTTCATACAGCAAATTTGAACACGATCTCACAGGTGGTTCTATCCCTTCTAGAGTTTTACAAAATTTACATCATGAGGCATCGGTTTCGATGGCAGATATGTGCATCATATTGTGATTTGACAGAGTCGGACCATGTAGTGTAGAACTGTTGTGCGATGACTACCAACTCATCTGATCGACTCTCCTTACTCATAGGTTGGTTTTGGCTTAAGCACAATGCGTGGCATTTGATCATATAATCAAGGAGGCAAATGAGGAATTCAGAGACTTCCGAACAAAAATATATCAGAAACCACTTTGCCACAAGCTTTAGCCTTTAGAACTGTATAATGTTATTTGAGCATCAAGGCTCCCTTTTCTGTTTATTTGTCTTATGCTACAAATGTACTGCTCATGTGCCTCAACTCTGTTTGATGAAGTTGTCCTGCTGCGTACGTTGTAAAGGACGAATTGGTTTGACTGAAAATTTAAATCCAATGCAGACGAAAGGGATGACAGTGGCAATGGTGGGAGATGGAATCAACGATTCACCAGCATTGGTTGCAGCAGATGTCGGCATGGCGATCGGCGCAGGCACTGACGTCGCCATAGAAGCAGCGGACATAGTTCTCATTAAAAGCAACTTGGAGGACGTGATAACCGCCATCCATCTGTCCCGGAAGACGATGTCGCGCATCCGACTCAACTACGTGTGGGCCCTCGGCTACAACATTCTAGGCATGCCGATTGCCGCCGGCATCCTGTACCCCTTCACCGGCATCCGTCTACCACCTTGGCTTGCCGGCGCCTGCATGGCCGCCTCCTCCCTCAGCGTGGTCTGTTCCTCTCTACTGCTGCAGTCTTACAAGAAGCCTTTGGACGTCCACGACGTTCGAGGGCAGAACTATCGCCCCGAATCTGCATTTGTACCTGTACAAGGTTAAGCGAGTAAATGCAAATGCCTTGCTCCTTTAAGACTGCTTTTAGTTAGATATGCATCCTAATTTCTGCTGCAGATCGCAAATGTCATTTTGTGTTTCCCTCGACAGATCGTCACTTCGGAGTTGTGCTTTTAGAAATCTAACCCACCGATGTGTCGCGACCGCGATCAAATCCTATAAGTTTAGTCGAGACTCATCGCTTCTCTCCACCTTGTGGATGTAATAGTAATCAAAGCAATGCATAAGTAGACGCGATCATTGAATAAGCTCACCTCGGGTGGAGCCTCACGTACTTTTTGATGAAACTGTGTAGGATCGCCTTAAAATGCACGGATTGTGATTTCTCGGACGCTAATTGCAGTTGTGAATTTTCCCTATTCTACTATTGAAAAGCGATAGCCATTATATACATGCAAACTTCACGCAGCTAAATTCGACATGATCATGTCAGGGTTGATCGACATGCATCGCGAGAAGAAGTATTCGCGTAAAAAGCGAGAACGTGACCAATGTTATGTGCCCGTTAGAATGTAACTGGCCTATTGTGCCTTGTTAGAATGTGACCTACGTTATGCGAGAGATGTGATTTATCGGGGGCTCAAGTAACCATTTTCCGGAAAATAATGGGCACTCATTGATCGAGAATAGATTTTACTCGTTGATCATGAAATATCAATATGATTAAATGTTATAGTAATTTAGGTAGGAATTACAATAAAAATAGGAAAAACAACACATATGATCCAAGAACTTTAGTTCAATGTGAAGTGTCGTTCCTTAGATTCTTAAATTGTTAAATGTGATCCCTGGACTTTAGATTAATGTACAATGTCATCCCTGAACTTTTAATATATTAATATGATCTTTAAACTTTTGGCATATATTTAATTTAGTCCTCGGACTATATGAAAATTATGGGTAAGCATAAAGAATCACCCGAACCGATAACCGCTTGGACTGGATAGGACCGAATTGGTCGGCTCTGGGCTCTTCCCAGGGGCTTCGGCGGTGTTCTAGTTTCGAGCAGCAAAGCGAGTTCCAACATTGCTTCGGTTGGGACCAGCGCCTCACCTCGCACCCAATATGCACCAGCAACATTACAGTAAACTCCAAATGCCTCGCTGCGGTGATCAGTGACTTCCCTGCAGCTTTTCGAGCGAGTTTCAGAGATCCCACTCGGTTTCATTCAAATCCAGCGAGGATAGGCGATTTATTGTGAATCTATCGGGCTCCATTTGACCGTCCATGAACCGGACCGGACCCTTCCGATCCTAGGACTAAGCGGTCCGGGTCCAAAAAACTCAGAACCGGTTCTTTTAGTTTGATTTTCGATTCCCGAGTGGGATCGGATCGGGAATCAATGGCCCCTAGTGTTATTTTTGAATTCAAATTAATAGAAAGAAAACATTTAGGATTTTCATATAATCTAAGGATTAGATTAAATAATTACTAAAAGTTTATGGATCACGATAAATAAATTAAAAATTTAAGGATTATATTGTATATTGAATTAAAATTTAGAAACGATATTACGTGTTGAGCCAAAGTTTAACGATGATTGTAGTAATTATTCCATGAGAACACGTGATCACGTCGCGTGCGCTTGAGATTCGGTTGATCGGGCGTACGACAAAATTCCCCGATTTCATTGGACGCCTCTTCTTCCGACAAAACATCTCTGCTCAGGTGTGCTTGCTTCTGCTCGCTCGAGCGAACGAGACTCAGGCGCGCACGCACGGTCGGCCGCATCCCTGATCGGATGGACTGAGAAATTCTTCTCCCGAAGATGATCGGGGGCGACCCTTCTTTCGTTTCGCGCGCTTGTTCGTTCGTTTTCCTCCTCGTCCTTCCCCCCCACGTCGTTCCGCTGCGTCGACTTTGCATTCCGTTAGCGAGAGAGCCCTTCGAGATTTCCGCGGTCATTTGAGGTAAACGACGCACGATCTAGCCTCCGTGTCCGAATCGTTTCGAGGGTGTTTGTGGGTTTGTAGTTTCCGCCGTGGTTGAAGGAGGAGCGGGATTTTCTTGTGGATCTTGCTGATTTCTGATTGCTTTTTCTTTTTCTTTTTCTCTTTTTGTACTTTCGTTGGCTCACTATTTTGGAAACGGAGGAGATTTGGTGGAGGGTCGTGAATTAGCTTGTGATTTCGGGCCATTTCGCTTCTGAGAGGGAGGAAGAGAGTCGAATTGGGCGGATTGGTTGATTCGAGGATGCTACGAAGCCAATTGGCCTAGGGCTTGCTTCTGTGAATGCTGCTGCTCCCTTGTTTTGGCTTACTAGGAGATATCGGATAGGTTTAGTGTGGCGGGAGATGGACAGCTCGAGTTTGGGAGGTGGGTTTTTGTCGGTGTCGAGTGGGGGATTGTTGGACCTGGAGTCCTCAATGCACAGGCACCAACAGACCCACCTGGCTCATTCGTCCGTGAGCCACCGGCAACCGGTGAATCTCATGACTGGTCTTGAAAGCAGCAGCCAACACATCGGACTGATGGAAGTCGGGGGCTTGACGGCGCGAGCTGTGCCGACAACTTTCAGCAAAGGGAAGGCTGTGGTTGGTACGTTGAATGCCGACAATATTAGCGAAGAGGATGAACCTAGTTTGGATGACGGAAATGGCGAGAGTTTGGGAAAGGGTAAGAAGGGTTCTCCGTGGCACCGAATGAAGTGGACGGATGAGGTGGTTAGGCTTCTCATTGCAGTGGTCGCTTACGTGGGCGATGATGGGGCTGCCGAGGAGGGATTTAGAAGGAAGTCCGGGATCCTCCAGAAGAAGGGCAAGTGGAAAACTGTTTCGAAGATTATGATCAGTAGAGATTGTTATGTTTCGCCGCAGCAGTGCGAGGATAAGTTCAATGACTTGAACAAGAGGTACAAGAGACTGAATGATATCCTTGGGAGAGGAACTAGTTGTAGGGTGGTGGAGAACCCTGCCCTTATGGATTCCATGCCTCAGCTATCTGCAAAGGCAAAGGAAGATGTGAGGAAGATATTGAGCTCGAAGCATTTATTTTACAAAGAGATGTGTGCCTACCATAATGGCCAGAAGATTCCTAACTGCCAAGATCTTGATTTACAAGCGTATTCATTGCGTCTCGAGAGGGGATCAAAGGATGAGGATGCATCAGATGAGGAAGCTGAAGACAATGAGGATTGTGACGACGAAGACGACAACGATGGATTGGATGATGAGGATGACAACGGTGTTGACGGATGCCGGGGAAAAGTTTGTGGATCTAATAAGAGGAAAATAGTTGAGGAGGACGGCCCTTCATGGCCGCAGCGTAGTAGGCAAGAGGGTTTGCAATTTGAGATGGCAGATATATTTCAGGACCCATCAAAGACACCGTGGGAGCGAAAGGATTGGATTAAGAGACAGATGTTGCAACTTCAAGAACAGAGAGTGAGCATTCAGGCTCAATCCTTTGAGCTCGAGAAACAGCGTTTTAAGTGGCTAAGATACTGCAGCAATAAAAACAGGGAGCTGGAGCGGTTGAGGCTGGAAAACGAGAGTATGAAACTAGAAAATGAGCGGGGATTTCTGGAATTGAAGCATAGGGAGTTGGAAATCAATACCAGGAGATCGGAAGCATCTTTTGACCCCACTTCTCATGGCATTGACAGATTTCAAGGGAGAGATCACTTAGATTTGAGTAGGCATCAATAGCAACCTAGTGGCCTCTCTTTGCTGTCATTCCACTTAGAAGGATGAGCTACGTACTGGTTTTGTATTAACTGCTTTATCATCAAAGTTTGGTGGGACTGCTATTCTTTTTTTTTTCCCTGTGAGTAGATTTGTGCTATTGAAAGGGGATTGTCGTATTTTGATAATTTATCTACCTGTGAACTGCCTAATGTAAACCTGCATTAAGATTTTCCAACTAGCAGCGTGATATCTTTTGCTCTTAGGATGATCTTTGCTTCATGTAAAACGTCTTAGGGAAGCCTAACCAAGCAGATTCATTCATATTATGCGATGCATTGGCTGAGTTCATTTCTTGTTAACAGATGGATAGTGCTTGGACATCAAGCAGTTTCTGTTGCACCTGAGTTGCAAGACCAGAGCAGGTTAATTCAATTGTAAACTTTGGTTTATCTCTATCTCCATTGTTTGTCAGATGATTTGGACAATTAGGGGAGAAATTGGCCTGAAGATGTCCAATTTGTAAAGCTGGTACTTGAAGGATCCACTTGGGTATCTGCGCATTCTGTGCTAACCAGAGGAAAAAGCACATGAAAGGGTATCAATGGTTGAATCAGTGCTTTTCGAAAAAGAAGTGCCGCTTGACCAAAAGTTTGAAAAATGCGAAGAGAATTGTTGAATGGAGGAGCATTTTGAGCAAGACTGTTGAAAGAGATGACTATGAATGATACTTGACCACACCCATATTGAGAAGTAGTCGCTCTATATGGATGATGCTATCTGTATGATATTTGTTCGTTCTTCTTTTTACTAAGCATCGCATTTTTTGCGGTCGAGGGATCCCTTATCCTTGACTGGCCGTCCGTGCTTGGAACCCACCAGTCCCCAATCGCGAGGCATACAAGTCTTGTTTTACAGCCTATGCATCTTTATTCAAGCGAAATTTGTGTTAGAAGTACTGTCATTGTCCTTAAAATCTGGGTATAACTTTCCTCATTTGCATGATCTCCATGCCTTGCCTCATATTCATATCACATTCAAGACATACAGCAAATTATTATCTAGACTCATTTTACTAAACCAAATCAATAGTAGATTAGATTACGAACTAGTAGGGCCTATACATGATACGAATGTACTTAGATTCGTATACTTCTTATGCTACAATAGACTTTGTTTGTCACGTCGTCCATGTCAAATCAATTTTGAATTCCGTATTTCCAATCGAGAAACCTGAATTGAAACTCGAGAATCCAAAGTTATATTAAATTTTAATTTGTAATAACGGAATTTATTCGAGGTTACGTTTCATAACCAAGTTTCGGCCCTTAACGTAATGAAGTAACGGTTAATAGCCCCTAACTACACATAGTTTATTCAACTATACATTAAATAGAAAATTACTTAATACGATTAGTAAGGAATTAATATATATTTTTGCAAATTCATTAGTTGTCCTTTATAAGGTTATAGTTATGAAAAAGAAAGGGAGAATGACACAAATAATTCTGAATTTTGACCCAATGTGTAATGTGGCTCATGAACTTTTAATTTGTTTAATGCAGTTTCTGAATTTTAGCCTGATGCTCAATTTGATTCTCAAATTTTTAATTTGTTCAATATAATCTTTAGACTTTTAGTACATGTTCAATTCAGTCTATAAATTATACGAAAATATTCAATATTAAATTTGAACAAATTAAAAATCCAGAAACGTTACCAGCTAGAAACCTGCGTCGCGTTTGGAAGTGTTCCGTTCGTCGCATTCCCGTTTTGCATGGAGCTGCAGGACCAGAAGAAGCTGCGATGACACGAGAACCGGCCCCGCATTTCTGATGATCCCTCCCCATGCCGCCGTCGCTCGCCGATCCCTCCTCCTCCGTTCGCTCCCGGCGCTCCACACCCGGTCGCTCCCTCCTCACCGGGACAAGCCCGCGAGCTGGAACACCGCCCACGCCTCCGTCCTCTCGAACCCGCTCCTCTCCCTGCTGGAGCGGTGCCGCTCCATGCCCCAGCTGTTGCAGGTCCAGGCCCAGATGGTCGCCACCGGCCTGGCCTCCGACGGGCTGGCCCTGAGCCGCCTCGTCGCCTTCTGCGCCCTCTCGGAGTGGCGGGACCTCGGGTACTGCGCCAGGATCCTGAGCGGCGCCGAGGACCCGAACGCGTTCTCGTGGAACGTGGGCATCAGGGGGTTCGCGGAGAGCGAGAGGCCGGGGGAGGCGCTCGTCCTGTACCGGCGGATGTTGAGGAATGGCGGGTCGAGGCCGGACAATTATACTTATCCCCTGCTGCTGAAGATATGTGCCAATTCGTCGATGAATCGCGTGGGCCGCGGAGTTCTTGGCCATGTGGTGAAGTTGGGATTTGAGGGTGATTTGTTCGTGCGCAATGCGGTGATCCATATGGTCGTTTCATGGGGCGAGGTGGGGAAAGCACGCGAGGTGTTCGACGGAAGTCCCGAGAGAGACTTGGTTTCCTGGAACTCCTTGATCAATGGGTATGTGAGGAGTGGGCTCGCGGGTTATGCTTTGGGGATGTATCGTGAGATGGAGGCAGAGGGCGTTATGCCGGACGAGGTCACGATGATTGGCATGGTCTCTTCATGTGCCCAGTTGGAGGATTTGAAACTAGGGAGAGAATTTCACCGATTGATTGAAGGGAATGGGCTGACTTTGACTGTGCCCCTCGCCAATGCTCTTATGGACATGTACATCAAGTGTGGGGATCTCGAACAAGCGCAGGAAATTTTCGATAACATGAAGACGAGAACTTTTGTTTCTTACACTACGATGGTCGTTGGATACGCAAGATTTGGGTTTCTAGACACGGCTCGTGAGCTTTTTGATGGCATGCCTCATAAGGATGTTGTTCCATGGAATGCATTGATAGGTGGCTACGTTCAAGCTAACCGTAGCAAGGAGGCTCTAGCCTTGTTCCATGAAATGCAATCCAGCAACACAAGACCAGACGAAGTTACGATGGTTACTTGCTTATCGGCTTGCTCACAACTAGGGGCTCTTGAAGTTGGGATATGGATTCACCACTACGTAGAGAAACACAAGCTTTCCCTCAATGTTGCCTTGGGAACTGCTCTTGTTGACATGTATGCCAAGTGCGGAGATATTCCTAGAGCTCTCCGTGTTTTCTCGGAAATGGCGGTGAAAAATTCCTTAACCTGGACGGCATTGATATGTGGTTTAGCTCATCATGGGTGTGCACTGGATGCTATATCTTTCTTCAGGGAAATGATTGGTAATGGACTGAAGCCAGATGAGGTCACATTTCTGGGGGTACTATCAGCTTGTTGTCATGGGGGTTTGGTTGAAGCTGGGCGCAATTTCTTCTCTCAAATGACTTCTGAATTTAATCTGTTCCCGAGGCTTAAGCATTATTCTTGCATGGTAGACCTTCTTGGACGGGCTGGTTTACTAGAAGAGGCAGCAAAGCTTATCGAGAGCATGCCAATAAAGGCAGATGCTGCAGTTTGGGGCCCATTGTTTTTTGCTTGTCGAGTTCATAGGAATGTCCTGCTGGGACAAAAAGTGGCTTTAGAACTTCTAAAGTTGGATCCTCATGACAGCGGTACTTATGTTCTGTTGGCGAATATGTATGGAGAAGCAAACATGTGGGAAGAGGCTAGGAAGGTGAGGAAGCTGATGACAAAGAGAGGAGTAGAGAAGACTCCGGGATGTAGCTCAATTGAGGTTAATGGTGTTGTTCATGAGTTTATTGTTAGAGATAAATCACACCCTCAATCGGAACGGATTTATCAATACCTTGTCATATTGACAAGACAGCTGCATCCTGTCGAGAATATGGTTGATATTTTTAATTTGGGTGACCATTCTCTTTGAACCTGATTGATGCCGGCCGGTGGCTTGAGGCTACTGCAGCATGTTGACTTGAGCTCAAGTCTGATGGGCACATTATGATGCTCCAGAAATTTGAAGCGGTGGTCATTTTATGAGCACCTGCAGCATGCAGGCAGCTGGACAAGTTCACATGGGATAAAAATTATTCACCTTGTACTCCTTTTGGAGTAAATCACACATGTTATGTATTGGGCTACTGACAAGTGACAAGTATAAACACACTCTTCGGCCACATAGAAGCAGATCGTGCAGATACGAGTTTTAATCTCCGTAATAGCCACCAGAAGGTATCTGTATGTCTTTACAAGTCAATGTTGTCAAGGATCCTAGGTTGAAAGTTATATTCAGAGCAAGACTAGGACTACAATTAGAAAAAAAAGTAAAAAGATATTGCGATTTATTGAATCTTTCTCGAATATTTGTGAATTTGCTTTAATGTATGGAGTAGTACATGGGACACAGTCAGTCAGGTTTATGCAATCATTGCAGCTCCTTCATTAGCAAGTCGTGATGGGTGATCAGTACGCGTCCTGATGTTCAAGGTACTGGCTGTCATGCTTATTTTAGAGCTTCTGGCGGCTAGTCTGCATGGGAGGTATTTTTACCATGTATTACTTTATTGGGATTGAATTAGTCGATCTGGCAATGCTCGGCTGATGCTTTATTTTTATTGGGTTTATCTTAGTTATGCCAGCTTCTCCTGAAGAAAGCTTCCCTGCTGAAGTTCTCAGTCTGCTAACTTTGAGGCAGTTCCTGCTCTGGTCAGTCTTTTGCAATTCATGATACCGTTTCAGTGGTCCTGGCACTTAGATGACTAAATGCTGGTTAGCTCTGGTCCGTCAAAGGGATTCAATGGTGCTGTGTTACTTGAATCCTGCACTGACAGTCTGGTCAAGTAATTCTCTGCCACCAAATTATAATTTATTCTATTGCTTTTTTCTTCTACGAATTGGACGCTTTATCTATATATTTCTTGTGCCTAATCTCAACAGGTTTTCTAAGGACGTGGAATAAAACCGGATACGTAGTGGTAGGCTAAGGAAGGCAAAGAAGTAGTATATGATCCAGTTAGCACAGGGAGCGATTGAGGTTGGCTGCGACCCCAGTGTTCTGAAACAACAGTTTCCATCATTGTGCTCTGCAGGCATCTTGAAATCTGGTTCTTTGACCACTAAACCCCATCATCCTCGATGCTTGCGAGTGATATGAAGTTGCTGAACTATGAAGTGAAACTATTGAAGTTTTGACTGCATATTTGCTTTGATTTCTGGGGCTCTGGAATTACGAGGATTCTGCAATCTTGTAATCGCTAATTTAGTATATTTCTTCCCTCTGAAGTCGATCTTGGAACGGATAGTTCTCTTAAAGTAGTGATGATAAGTGGTTGTTAAATGAGTACATGAATCAGATTTTGCTACCGTTAATGTGTGATTTCACAATAGAGTTGATCCTCACAAATAAGAAAGCGATAGATTATGTGGAGTGGTTTGGCTGCGATACGGAATCAACTCAGCCAAGCATAACATTCTAGCCGTTTCACTCTAATTTACAGGCAAGTCCCTGCGCACCACTAGGGTTCGAAAATAATGGATTTTCGGGCTGGATTTTCATTTCTACTGCTTTCAAAAGTGCAAAATTTTCAACTGATTTTCTGTTTTGCTTCGTACTTCTATCTAAATGACCCATCACCTGAACATTGTTAACCTCTATCTGCACATTCATTACAAGACAGTATTCAAATCAGTTAATATAGTCGCTAGTATCCTGATCAATAGCCTTGCTGTTGTTTGGGGGAACAGAAAGAAGACTTGTAAGAAGTATTAACCTCAAAAAGATTCTCGTTCAGTGTATAAATCGGCTCTGATTTTATGTCTGATCATGTTTGCTCTTGATGCAGGATTCTTGTATTTGGTGACTTGCTATTCAGCAGGAGCATATGGTTTCAGATTTTCAATCCGGTCCCTCCTTTTTCTTGGCTTAGTCCAGTCCTTTTGCCTCTTGTTGGCGAAGTATGTGAATGGAGATTGCAGATTGATTCTTTGATCTGCTGTTCTCTGGGAGGAACCGAGTAAATCATCTTGTAGCAAAAGACAAGTTGCTGCTGCTGCTTCCTTTCACTTTTTCTATTGTCTGGCGAGTCCAAGTATGTGTGCTGCTCCAAAATACCCTTCTCTGATCTGATGGAGCTTTGTGCTCTCATCCTCTGATTTTCTTGAAAAAAGAAATCACGAAAACCAAAGTGGGGTTGAAAAGATAAAGGTGGTGACACCTCAGTTTTTGCCTTTTGTCTTTCTACCTAGAGATGCCTTCATGACAAAACCAGCTCATTGTTGTTATAATCATTTCTGTACACATCTACTTGTGTTCCAGATGACATGAAGAAAAACAACATGCGTCTTTTCTCCACTCTCAAGCAAGCTGACAAAAAAGAAGGTTCTCATCTCATACCATTTCATTGGATGAAGCAAATATCTTCTTTTTTTTTTCTTTTCAAATAAAAAAAAACACGATGGGTCCACTCCGACCCGTTTTTTTTCCCCTTTATCATATCTTATAATAAAGCCTGTACAATTCCCAGGACCGAGAGAAAACTATAGTAGTCGGACCAATCAAAATTAAATACTAAGGCTTCTGCTTTATAAGATCTAGATGCATAAACGACCTTCAATACATTATGAATTTTGCGAACATCGTCATGGTTCTAGAAAAGCTCTCGCCGTACTAACTTCATATTTTCCACTTCAAACTCGATACCTGGAACCGACCGTGCATAGATTAATGTGAGAAAGAACTTTAAGAAGTGTCGAAACAGAGCGCAATGCTTGAAGTTATTTCTTAATCATTCTCTCTGGGACGTATGTAGTCATAATCTGGTCTTTTTGTCTCCCACTGTTGCAGGGCCCTGTTCTTTTACTACACTTTCTTTTTGCCAAGACGTGAAGGAGAACATCGATTCTTCCTTCCTTGCACGTCAGGTCTTGTGCTTGATCTCCCCCACTCAATTCGCGGCCACCTCTCTCTCCGTCTCTCCCTCTTCTTCTTCCCCCACATGACTGACAGCTTTTGCTTCCCCTCCTCTCATTTTGTCCCTTTGGCAGTGATTGCACTTCCACTTGCTCCTTCCCTTCCCTTAAAAGTTTCCGGACCTTCCAAAATTCCACAGGATCCAAGCCATTTTCCACCTAACTCTTGTTTCCAGCTTGGCGTTGTCAAAGGGATGGTTTTGGCTACCGAATCTTCTCTTTTTTCGGTTGTTTTTGTTTGTCTTGATTTGATTTTGTCAACCTATACAGTTCCACGAGAATTCTCACGTGATGTAATGCGATTTGGCAAACTCGCAGTTGCCCCTTTTCTCTCTTCAGTTCAACTGACTCGAACCAACTCGGCTGGGACAATTTAAGCTTTAGCTTATCCTGCTTTTTGGGGCGACAGTGACATGGTGCTCGGTAGGTCAGTATGGTTGATCCACCGTGGTCCAATCAAGAAAAACCTGAAGTCTACATGATAAGGTTAATAGGGTCTGCTTCAAAGGGTTTCATAAGCCTATGGATTTCGCGTCTGAGATATATATTTTCGCGTGCCCACATCACGTTCTCATCATTTACACATCGTATCAATCTTCTGCGCCAGAGTTTTAAGATGGAAAGGGGAAAAAAACGGTCCGAAGAAAAAAGAGGAATCAAACAGGCTCGACTGAAAGAAAAGAAACGAAAAAAAGATACAAGGAGGGCTTTCTACGGTCCATCGGGGAATCGGCATGCAGATGGAAAATCCCATCGCGATCGTTTCTGTTTATTGTAATTCCCGTGCGAAGTGTCGCCAAAACGTCGGAATTCCGAAAAAATGAAAAACGAACCAAACGATTGGTGGGTGAGATTTGTTTCCATCCGATCTAAGAAATGGTTAGCCC
Organism: Syzygium aqueum; assembly: GCA_031216185.1. Lineage (NCBI taxonomy): Eukaryota > Viridiplantae > Streptophyta > Magnoliopsida > Myrtales > Myrtaceae > Syzygium > Syzygium aqueum. Next base: position 5,769,542 of record CM062240.1, read on the forward strand.
GGGAGTAAAGGGGAAGAGATTGCAGTTTGCAACAGAGAGAGAGAGAGAGAGCAAGCGGACAATAGGACAGTGAAATGCCCTCGTGCGGAGGAGGTTGCTATTTCTAAACCCCTACACGCGACACACATCTTCTTCCGCCAACCTCTCCAAGGAAAAAAAAACAAAGTGAAAAAAAACGAAAAAGGAAAGAAGAAGAGAAGAGAAGAGAGAGGGGTCAAGTCATTATTCGGGTCACCCGCCCGTCATAATTTAATGAGCGAAGGTGCGTGCTGTTTAGCTCACCCACGCCTCCCCCGCCAATCCATCATTTTGCTCTCCGGTCACTTTCTCTCTTCCCATCTTTTCTTTGTTTTTCCCAACCCCCCTTTTCCCTCCCTATCATGTCCCCGTTTGGTGAATGTTGTTTGGGTTTAGCCTCCAAATAGCCATCATAGATCCAATGTCCCCCCTCCTTCCCTTCCTTCCCCACCCTAAAGTTCTCAAAAAACCTGGGTAAATTCCTCTTCTTAATCGCCACGATTCACGCGTCGATCAAAAAAAAAAAAAGAAAAAAAATCGTCAAAAATCTCAAATTATGTCATCTGTGACACATTTATCCCGAACTTTTTTTTGTGATACCAAAAACCTCAAATTATGCTATTTATGACATATTTACCCCATTGTACTTTAGTCCATGGGCATTTTCGTTTTTTTTGCTTTTTTTTTTTCCTTTCTTTCCTTTCCGATGCCGGCGTCGGGCAAGGGCCGCCCTCGCTCGCCCAGGCGAGGGGACCCTTGCCCGACGCCGGCATCGGAAAGGAAAGAAAGGAAAAAAAAAAGCAAAAAAGACGAAAATGTTCATGGACTAAAGTACAATGAGGTAAATGTGTCACAAATAGTATAGTTTGAGGTTTTTGGTATCACAAAGAAAAGTTCGGGATAAATGTGTCACATGTAGCATAGTTTGAGATTTTTGATGATTTTTTCACCAAAATAAAAAAGGCTTTAATCCCCCTTCCCTTCCCGCTTATCAAGCAATTAGTTGGATGTAAACTAACTCCATGGCACGAGGAAAAAAAAAGTAAGCACGAGAGCCAAAACCGACTTACTTATTTTGTGTGTGTGTGTGTGCGTGTGGGATTTATGTTTCGGTTCCTTAATTAATCTCTCACGTTTCTCCCCTTCCCGAATCGCCGGGGCTCCCGCATCGATAAGGCCCAATCGGCGGGCACGAGAAAACCGCAAAATGATAGGAGCCCAGAAACCCGTTTCTCAAACTGACACGGCTCGACACGCCCGGGCAAGCCTCCATATATACATATGGAAATCCGACGGTGGAGATCGGGGCGAGAGCGACAAACGGGGGTGCGCCCGCGCGAAGGACCGGATCATGGCCCAGCTAACGGAGTTCGCGTGTTCCTGAAACCACTGCATAAAGGCAGCAGCAGCAGTCACCACCCACCCACGCGCCCCACGCACCCCCTTGTCACTCTCACTCTCACTCTCACTCTCACTCTCACTCTCACTCCTCCCGGCGGCAGTAGAGAGAGAAAGCTCCCCGCTTTTCCCCCCCGCTCTCTCTCTCTCTCTCCTCCGTTCAACATCAGCGAGCGAGGGAGAGAGAGGAAAGAAGCAAGCGCACAGAGACAGGGGGCGGCAGAGACTGAGAGAGGAGACAGAGGAAAGCGAGCTCCCTACGCCCCTTCCAAAAGCGACGAATGTCGGTTCTCCCTCCTCTCTCTCTCTCTCTCTTTCTATACAAAGGAATCTAATGCTGTTGCTGTTGCTGTTGCTGTTGCTGCTGGGTCGTCTTTGAAAGTCGCATTCGACATTTGCTTTTTGCGTGATTATTCTATGCCCGCATCCATCCCGCATTCTGTTTAATTTGCTCCACCAGCATCTCCTTCTCCTTCTTTATATATCTCCTTCTCTCTCTCTCTCCCTCTCTCTCTCTCTCTCTGTGTCCCGTCCCTTCTCTCTGATCTTCTTCCCCTCTCCACTTGGCATATTTCCAACCCCCCCGAGAAACCCAGCAAGGGGAACCGAGGCTTTCTCGCCTCCCCGGCCCCCCCCCTGCTTCCCCGCCGCACAGCACCGGACGGGAGGACGACGACGACGACGACGACGACGCCGGGTAAAATGCGAAACTTTTGCTCTCGTTGTGCGCGACCCGGCATCGACTCTGCTCTTTTGCTCCCTCGCCTTTTGCGTTCGGCTGCAGCCGGAGGCCGTTCTCTCTCTCATTCCGAGTTCTTTCTTTTCATTCGTTTTCTTTCTTTTCCTTTTTTTGGGGGTGGGTTCGGGAGCTGGCCCGATGCGGTTTCTATCTTCTGCTGTTCTGATTCGGTCGATGGTCTGATTAGAGAGGGAGAAGATGGGTGAAATTTGGGACGGCAATTAGCGTCTCGGTCGCCTTTCCCCTTCTCTTCCTGGCGTCTTGAATTCTTTCTTTGTTTCCGGGGGCGGCGGCGGCGGCGGTGTACGCAGTCGAGGCTTGAAGCTTTGCGTTTTGTCTTTTATCGTCGGAGCGATCTCAAAGGCACCATTTTTAGGTACTTTGTGCGCTGATGAAACAGAGAATGGCACCCCCCATGAATTACTACTGTTCCTTCAGCATGCATGCACCGGCCGCGAAAAGAACACAAAAAAAAAAAATACATTTTGGCCGTTGATTGTGATGACTCGAATTTCCTTGATGGCTGTTCGTTAATAAGCACGGCTAGCCATTATAAGTAGGGCTAACATTTAGAGGGTCACCGTATTTTTTTTGCAGAAAGTGATGATCTTTGCATTATAAGCATGGCTAGCATTGGTGCGAGTGTTGTTACAGCGAGAATACTTCTTTCCTGGCCTGAGGTCGATTTTAATTGTCATCTCAATTGTAGGATCTCTGACAAGATTGGACACTCGGATCGCGTAATGGGCGGTATGTACTGTATTTGAATGGAGTTGCGGGCCTCGGTTGCGAGAGATTAGGCTTGGTATGCATTTCTGGATCCTTCATGTTCGTACCCTTTGATGCTTTAATATGGGGTGGATGTTTATCTGCTTCTCATTAACGTTCCAGGTGGGAATTGACGGTGGTGCGAGATGAGTTGGAACATGGATGTTCAATATGTTAACACTGCCTATCCTTACAATACGTCTGGAAGTTTTATGGAGTATTTTGAGGGTCTTACTTATGAACACGTGAATTTCATATTTTCTGGTGCTTCTCATGCTCAGGTACCTATTAGTTGATTATGTTGTTTTCCATTTCTGGAGAGGTGGCTGGTTTGTACCAGTGTAGTATTTTACTTCTCAGTTTTTTTTTTTTTTTTTTGTGTTTGGGAGGACGATAATTTACGGCAGGACTCAGAATTTTCTCTACTTTTCCGTTGTGATTTATACTTGCCAATCTAACTGTTGGAGCATTTGTCTGCATCTTTCTGGTTTTCTGTATTTTTCAGATCTTAGTATAGCACTAATCCTGCATTTATTTCCTTCTTATATTATGCAGGAGAGCGTATATCCATCAGTGAATACAAACTACTATAAAGTGGGTTCATCAGAATATGGTAGTAATTACTCATATTATGACTATGGTCATTCATATGAGGTGGATGGTCATGGCCAAGCCTATCATGAGACTCGAAGACCTATGGTTAGCCCCTCAATGACCAATGAGCAGACTACTGCAGTAAGCAGTGGATGGGAGGGGAATGCAAATAGTGGATCTCGTGACCGCTCTGCAGCATGTAAGTTCTAAGTTTACAGCAGTGAACCAACCTTATTGTTGATAGACTGAAATTATTGTTTTGCCGGTACTGTTTAAGATTTTTTTTTATCCTCATTAGAAGGTGATTAAGCATCGCCTAAGTTTCATCAGAAGTAAGTCACTGGCATGGTTTTTCGTGGCTGTCCAAGGATATAGGATGTTGTAGACTTTTGGTAGCGATGGCCTTTTTTGCCCAGGTACCAAGAGCAGTTTGAAATGTCACAACGCCGACTTATAACATCAGACACAGCCTTTCCTTAAGATAGTTTCCAATTGTGAGACTGAGCAATTGTTGCATAGTTTACCCTGAAAATGGACAAATTCATTTCTTTTCATAGAAACACCTGTAGTTATGGGCATTGGTCAATTAGTGCATTTGAAGATGAGACAACCATCTTGACATATACAGAGGAGAACTATTTCCTCTTCTTGGTAGGATCTATGCATCAACAACTGTCACATCTTCAAAATTAAGAGTCTTTCCCATCCTTAAGAAACACTACTCTGAGAAAGCATATGGTCATCCTTGAAACTTCCCTGTACCTTTGTAACAAACGTTGATTGGCACAATTTTGTCCTGGCTGTTGTGTAGTAACATTGATGCATCAGGTATTCATACTCAAAAGAAAATGCCAACAGAGTAATATCATTAGTCCATAAGCCTTCCTCCTAGTAACTTATCCAGGTTGCTCTCGGGTGCATCTGTTCACATGCAGCGAGACACTTCGTTTGCTCTATCACTCTATATACAAGCAATTTCAACTGCATTTGGGGAGCCTAGGTTTTCTATTTTGTTATGGAGTTTACTTACTATCTCCTAAGCAAACATAGTAGCAGCTTTATTATAAACCTCCAGGGGATATGATGCTGATTTAACTCACGTTTCATTTTATCGTATATGCATTTTGGGTTTCAAAATATCATTGTTACCATCACGAAGGCATTGCACCGATCTCTTCAGTCTACTCGATATTCTTTTTCTTGGGCGATATAGAGTTTATCGTCACTTTAAATTTTAGAAATCTTATTTCAAATCATTGTGTTTTTCAGGTCCACGAAGGCATCACAATTCACAGGATTATCAGGTCTGTAGCTTTGTAGTCCATCACATCTAGCGTGGTTCAAAGTAGAAATCATATTGTCGACCTATAATTTTTTCTTTGCACTCACTATTTCGTACCGTAAATTTCAATATGTTCATAAGGAGTGGTACTTACAATTGGCTCACACTTCCCACTCGAAAAGTTGTTTATCTGATTGCAGTGACGATGAGTATATGAGTGCTTGTGGTTATTTTTGAATGGGCTTATAAAATCCAAGATGAGGTTCTAGAAAGTTATACTAAGCTGGTTGGCTCTGGCTTATCCAAATCAAGTTCTGTTCTTCAAGTAATTTGTGCTCCAAAATGTCAACCATCTCGATAACTGTGGTTAAACTTGCTGATAATGCAGGTCGTTTGGCAAGACAACATAGATCCTGACAACATGACTTACGAGGTTTGGGCATAATATTTCACTGTTTCACATCTAATGTTTGCCTAATGGGGCTTGCGATGCCTTTCTTAGTTATTTTATTTCTAAATTTGGTAGTTTTGCACGTGATTTATGTACTCAAGTGAGAGTTGCTGATACAATATCTCATGCACAGGAGTTACTTGAGTTAGGCGAGACTGTCGGAACTCAGAGTCGAGGTCTTTCGCAAGAACAAATAAGTCTGCTTCCAATTTCCAAATACAAGCGTGGTTTCTTTTCCAGGAGAAGATCACGAGATGAGAGGTACAAGTTGATGTCATTTTCTTTGGTCTTTCTATTTTAAACCAACGACTTAAGTTAAAAGTAAAGCTCTGACCAAGAAAAAAAGTTAAAAAGTAAAGCTGATTTATCTGGATAGACTTTTATATATATATTTTGGTAAGGATAGACTTTTATATTTTTTTTTTTGGTAAGGTGGATAGACTTTTATATTTGCGTTTTGCTTAATCTAAAATTTTCAATAACCCAAACAGCTGAAACTTTCACGACATATAAATGTCGACATGTAGATTCACGTATAACTTTTTAAAAATTATTTGAAATCCGGATAAATATTTTAAATTTTGGTAGGAAAGCTAAAAAGTATTTTTTGTTCTTACTTAATCCTAAACAAACAAGCCCAGTAAATGGCAACTTTTTGTGCACCGCCTTTCATCATGAGTTTAGGATGAGATAATGAATGAAGGGTGGTATAGCAAGCAATGGATGGTCAAGTACATTAAAATCATCTTCTCTGCAGTTGCAGTTTACTTATTCATTTGGATGCCAGCAATTAAATGAGATTAGCAATAGGGATTTACCATCTTGCAGTGTGGCAATTATAAGAAACTAATGGTAGATTGATGTGCATCACTTTCGTTGCTGATGGTTAAGCGTTTCCCCCGGTTTGTCATTTGTTCTAAACCAATCTGTGTTTGATGTAAACAGATGTGTGATTTGCCAGATGGAATATAAACGAGGAGACCGGCGTATGACCCTTCCTTGCAAGCATGTCTACCATGCTGGCTGCGGTGCCAAATGGCTCAGTATCAACAAGGTAATTGTCGAATTTCATTGTTTATAAATTTGTCATTTTCTTGGAGAAATTATTCACGTTTTCTTCACCAGATGCTAGAAGTTACTGATTGTAACTTCTTGATTCTCTCAGGCTTGCCCTATTTGTTACACTGAGGTGTTCGTGGATGCATCCAAAAGAGTAAAAAGTAATCATTGATGAACACAAAGGCAAATTCTCATTTCTTTTGTTCGTTTCTCAAGCTTGGGTGCTTTCTTGCACCATAGAGGTTTGTTCGTTGCACCTTGCTTAGTAAAACACTGGGTTTTACTTAATATGAAAGCTGAGCTATGAAGTAGGTACAGAAATGGCTGTCAGATAGCTGGGGTTTGTATTTTCTTATGAATTTTCAGGTTGTTTTTACCGAGATAGCTGCATTCTCCCTCCTGAATTTAATGATTCATTTATACATGCTTCATGTGATTCTGCATTACGTTGCAGAGAATGTGTTGAGGAAGAATGCTGAGGAATGAGGAATACTTTGACCATGATAAACTAAATTTGAGCGGTTGGAAACATGTGACTAGCTCTATAAATCAGAAATATAATTGACTGCTGACCACAGCCTCTAGAGTCAATCGCCCGACCCACTCGGTGTCTACATTTTGGATTGCCTACCTCATGTAGTATTATTTTCTGGTGAAGCTTGGAATCAATTAATGGGTCTTAGCTTTACTTTGACTCTAACCTAGTTGACTTTGACGCCACTCTGTTCAATGCGTGATAGCAAAACGGGGAAGAGTATCATCAGATCCAAGATAAGTCATAATGAGAATTCTTTCTGGTTTTTTCCATATCCATGAACATAAAGGGAGTTAAGAATTGCCATGTTCGTTGCATTTGGATCTTTGATTTGGCTGTAATAGATGTATTGAGTGATGCTGAATAGGGGAGGTGAGAATTGCCGGTCTGACCTGATGGGACCGACTGCATCTCGCTTCTCTTGACACAATAACCGAAACTCAGATTACTGTTGTTGATTTCAATCTACATGATCTGAAGCCCGATCAAATTGCCTTTACTGTGGTCCCAAGGAGCTCATGCTCTCCGACCAGTTCGTGAGAAGCAAACAAACAGCATGACCAGAGTTGCCTTGGCATTTTTAGGAAAGGATGTTGTTTCTCTACATGCATGAGATCCATCAACATTGCCCTGTTTGTCCGTCACTGCCTTCTTTATAAGCCTCAGATTACCAAATGGCAACGAATATCCCAGGTTCAAGAAGCTGAAAATTTTGACGTCCAAACCGGACATAAGTGGTTTCTCCACCGAGTTTTTCTTGATACAGGAGTCGTTATTCATACATGAATGGAAACGTGAGGATACATTGATCATTTAATACTAACGATTGACTGGTGCAATCTAGATTTTTATATCTTTCGACAGCTTATTAACGTGTGCTAGGATTGTGTTGTCTTGATGCATTCCTTGAAGTGCCAATTCGTTCACTTAAATTGAGGACTTTCTCCGACAAACGTACCGGCAAAGTGTCCTGCCCACTTCAATTGAGTTATCTCATAGACAACGACTATGCAGTCTCAATGGATGAAATGGTCTATACTATGCATACTGCATGGCCGTAACGATGCTTGTCCAAGTGAACCAGAGCACCCACAAGTCGCGGGACATAACGAGTCTTCCCTAAGGAAGAACCAACCTCAGATTACTGCACTCTGGCTCATCATGACGAGCGAGATTTCCAGTCCGGCGAGTGTTACGGTCATCACAAGATTGCATGTTGCTGGGTGGCCACGAGTTTATTGGTTTCACACTCGCAATTGCTCAGTCTCGTCCTTCTTCTGTACGGCGCCTTTCAGCTTCTATCGTTCTTCATGGGTTTGCTCGTTGGCCTAGCATGCCTAGAACCCAGATCCCGCCTAGAAATTCCTCCATTCGATTTGCATAAAGAAAGACTTTGGCAACCTGGCGGGGGGGGTTTTTGGGTGACGGGTCTTACTTTAATCCGGAATACAGCCTGTTTAAAGTTCATTGAAGAGATTAATTAAGCCTAGTAATTGCATGGAGAGACCTCTATATAATGGATTTAGAGCCCACTCATTCTTCCCCACATTAGTTCTAATTTGGGAGTTATCGAAAAGCTCGAGCGACCATGGCCACCCGGAGGCGGTCTTGGCATTTGCCTAGGCTGGTATATGCCATTTCCTTGTGCCTCGGTATGGTGGTTGTCTCATCCGCAAATGACCTCTACGATAGTTCCCCGCCACCTCCCCCGCCAATTTATGTTGCGCCGCCGTACGCCTACGAGTCTCCTCCTCCTCCACCGACTGCTTACTCACCTCCTCCACCACCAATGTCTTTGCCCCCTCCACTGTCACCGCCCGTGAGTTTTCCTCCGCCACCGACAAGTTCTCCACCTCCACCAGTGCCAACAAGTTCACCACCGCCACCGACTTACTCTCCTCCTCCACCACCAACATATTCGTCACCTCCACCGCCACCACCTATGAATTCCCCTCCACCTCCGCCACCGACTTACTCTCCTCCTCCACCACCAACATATTCGTCACCTCCACCGCCACCACCTATGAATTCCCCTCCACCTCCGGTCCCTACTTACTCTCCTCCGCAATTGATATATTTGCCTCCACCTCCACCCCCTACTTACTCCCCTCCACCGCCAACATATACTCCTCCACCTCCACCTCCACCACCAATATATTCGCCTCATCCACCGCCGCCGCCTAGGAATTCCCCTCCTCCTCCACCCCCTGGTTACTCACCACCCCCGCCAACATATACTCCACCTCCACCGCCAACACCTAGGAATTACCCTCCTCCTCCACCACCTACTTGCTCCCCTCCGCCGCCAACATATACTCCTCCGCCTCCACCGCCAACATATTCTCCTCCTCCACCACCGCAGCCTATGAATACCCCTCCAACTCCACCCCCTATTTATTTGCCTTTACCAATGACATACTCACCTCCTCCACCGCCACCACGTTTGAATTCCCCTCCACCTCCACCTCCACCACCTACTTACTCGCCGCCGCCGCCAACATACACTCCTCCACCGCCACCACCTATGAATTCCCCTCCTCCTTCACCCTCTACTTATTCGCCTCCACCACAGACATATTCACCTCCTCCACTGCCACCACGTTTGAATTCCCCTCCACCTCCGCCCCCAACATACTGGCCGCCACTACCGACATATACTCCACCTCCACCTCCACCACTAACATATTCATTACCACCACCGCTTATGGATTCTCCTCCACCTCCACCCCCTATACATTCACCAACGGCACCTGCATATTCTCCTCCTCCACCGCCACCACCTAAGAATTCTCCTCCACCTCCACTCCCTACAAACTCGCCACCACCACAAACATATACTCCACCACCGACATATATGCCACCTCCGCCGCTAATGAATTCGCCTCCACCCCCACCCCTAACTAATTCTCCTCCACAACCAACATATTCACTTTCTCCACCTCCACCTTCTGTGAATTCTCCTCCACCTCCACTTCGTGCTTACTCGTCGCCACCACCAATATATTCACCACCACCACCACCTTTGTATTTCCCTCCATCTCAACTCCCTACTTATTCTCCTTCTCCGGTTCCATTACCAACATATTCTCCTCTGCCTTCCCTGCCACCACCTACGCATCCTCCTCCACCTCCACCCTCTACTTATAATCCTCCACCACCACCTTCATCACCACCTTATTATTACAAATCATCACCTCCTCCCAAGTACATAAGTCATCCCCATCGGCATCATAAATCTCCGCCACCACCAAAGCATGTGATTCACCCACCTCATCGTCGCATGTCTCCACCTCCTCATTTTAAGCAAGTAATTCATGCACCGTACTTCTATAAGTCGCCCCCACCGTCTGAGCATTCTCCTCCGCCGTATAGATCACCACCTCCACCACCAAAGCGTGTCATGGGGCCACCACGTCACCACAAGTTCTCCCCGCCTCCATCACAATTACCGCCACGGATTTATGTGTATAAATCACCACCACAACCACCACCATCACTGTCACTGTTGCCTCCCTATATCTACAAATCACCACCACCTCCATCGCCATCACCTCCTCCATCATCCTTATCATCACCTCCACCATATGCTTACAAGGCTCCTCCACAACCTTCTCGATCACTGCCACCACCACCCTACTATTACATCTCTCCACTACCACCAAAGTCTCCAACTCCTGGAATCCCCTACCATCTTAGTTCACCACCTCCACCACCCTCTCCCTCTCCACCACCTCCCTACCGCTATAATTCCCCTCCTCCTCCACCACCATCAACATCCCCACCACCTCCTTACTTCTACAAGTCACCTCCACCTCCACCACCCTCTCCCTCTCCACATCCTCCCTACCGCTATAATTCCCCTCCTCCTCCACCACCATCAACATCCCCACCACCTCCTTACTTCTACAAGTCACCTCCACCTCCACCACCACCACCACCCTCTCCCTCTCCACCACCTCCTTACCACTATAATTCCCCTCCTCCTCCTCCACCATCAACATCCCCACCACCTCCTTACATCTACAAGTCACCGCCTCCACCTCCACCACCCTCTCCCTCTCCACCACCTCCTTACCACTATAATTCCCCTCCTCCTCCTCCACCATCAACATCCCCATCACCTCCTCCACCTCCACCTCCACCTTCAACTCCCCCACCTCCTCCATCTCCATCCACCCCATCTCCTTATGTTTACCCATCACCACCACCTCCAGTCAACTCACAACCTGATGGTTCATACTACTATAGTTATCCTCCTCCACCATCGCCACCACAGCCTCCCATAGGCTATTAAGCTAAGAACTCTTTCATTTGATATAGAGCTGGTGGAAGAAAAATAAAGCACTTCATTTACTTATTTTCAACATTCAAGCGCTATCACATCGTTAGAATGCTTTACCATAGTGCAACTCATGTTAAATATGTATCAACAAGCTGAATGTATCATTCAATACTGCTGAACAATTTTAGTGAGACATATCCTTGTTAAGCTTGATGTGCCGATGCTCTGCATTTGTTGCAAGAGATTCTCATCCATCTCAATTTTATTGTCCATGATCAACAGTTTAGGTGTGACATCATTGATTCCATAATTTTTCCTACGTTGAATATGTGGAGAAATTAGTATAAAGAGATATAACTTACTTCCCTCGAGTATCACTCTTTAATCGGGATTCGAGTGCCACAATTGATTCTAATTCGCCGACCTAATCAGGAAATTGCCAACTTGAAGCGGATGAACAAACTAAATCGATGCTCATGGTCATTAGCTTTCCGACGCTTATTACGACAAATATGACAGGTGTCGCGTAAGATCAACATTATCTTAACCATATAACAAATTGCACCGTTTATCTAATTAGTATCTATAGTCATGTCGCGTGAACAATGACTAATCGAGTCACGACATTGTCTCTGAGAATGTATATACAGCAAGAAGCGACCCATGAATGTACAGGGCCATAGGGTAAAAAGAGAAAAGAATAAAGTCCAGTATGCGTTAATTCGATCACCTTAGTATAATAGTTATTAATTGAAAAGAGTTTTCTTCTCCAAACACGTGATTAGGGAATTCAGGATCTTTGTTTATCTAGAAGCAGAGGAAATAAAACAGAAGGAAGGAAGAAAGAAATGAAATGAAGATAACGCTAAGAAAGAGAAGGTAAAAACGAAGGAAAATATGTCAGAAGTGGGATTTGAACCCACGCCCTCTCACGAGGACCAGAACTTGAGTCTGGCGCCTTAGACCACTCGGCCATCCTGACTTCCTTGTTGTACTATTTGAATAAATTTTTTATAATTCTCTCTGAATTCTTTGTCATGGTCATTCTTTTCAAGAAAACACCACAAAAAATCCCAAATTATGTCACTTGCGACAAATTTATCCTGAATTTTTTTTTGCGACACTAAAATCACAAACTATGTCACTTGTGACACATTTACCCCGCAATACTTTTCCCAAGGGCATTTTCGTCTTTTTTTTTTTCTTTCTTATCTTTTCCCTCCGCTATAAATTTTTCACAAGTGACATAATTTAGGGTTTTTAGTGGTAGTTTCTCTTCTTTTTTTTTTTTTTTTTTCAATTTGTATACTTTCCCCTTCTAAATCTGGCGATCACCATTTTTTACTACAAAAAAACTTTAGTATAACGATATTAATATTAGCATGTACTGACAAGTTATTTCCTAACGATTGTTTCTAGGAGTGATACATAAGGCTCCAACTTGCAAGGGATTGATCATTTTCGTTACGGGGAGCGTTTTTCTTACGATTTCCACTCATTTTTACTTTTATCTGGGATATGCTATTGCCTCGATCAGTCCCATGGGTTTTCTTCTATTATTACAACACATATGAAATTTCCCCACGCCATATAACAATGACAATTTAGAATTTTTCTAATTGTTATCGAGTCCCTATATTTTATGGTAAAATGTAGTATAGGCTAAGAATTTCACCTTTATTTGATCAAAGATAAAGTGTACGAGATTCAATATAATTTAATGAACAATTCATAATAAAACACATAAGTCTATGTAACGCAGGTGTATACTACCTAGTCATGACGCAAATACTTTCACTCACAGGATGCTCAGAAAGAGAGAGAGAGGGGAATAAGATTAAATTTCTTCTTGTTCATAAGTATTTCCAATTCCCCTCACCAGTATAATAATTTGATAAAAATTGTATAAAAAATATTTGAGTACAAATTACAACCACGTGAATTTTGTTCTTGTTTGTTAGTACTTCCAATTTCGTCCACCTGATACAATGAAAATTGTATAAGAAAAAAATCAGAGTACAAATTATAAATATTCAAGCAAAGGTACAAGGGGAAGGCCTCGAGCAAAACTTTTGGTCCGTTGCGTCTCTATGCAATGACCATTCTCCTTCAGTCACGTTCAAAGCCCTCGAAAGCAAGTGCCTCGTGAAACTCCAATAGACCATTTGCATGGTTTTGAGAAAATTATCTAAAAAATCTTAAACCTATTACACTTTTACCAATTCATCCCTAAATCTTTCAATTTTATCAATTAAATCTTACACCTTTTCACGTTTTGTCAATTGAGTCAATCGGACTAATTTTAACTGAAAATCACTATCATAAATGCTGGTAGTTTTACGGAAGATGACCGGTGCTGACGTGGATAATTTTTTTTTATAAGAAGCTTTTCGCGATGGCCAAACGTCTTACATGTCTACCCATGATTAATTTTTATATACAAATAGAACTGTAAAATTAATGAAGAAAGTTTAAACATATGATAGAAATGGTTGATTGTCGCATCTTATTGTTCTTATTCAGATCAGAGCCCATCCTTTTTTTTTGTACAGATCTACAATAGCCAACTTTGAGCTCGGTCAATAGATGGTTATAACTTATGATACAAGGGGACTTACAAATGTGCTTTTGTGTCCACATGCGCGGTGGGCCATACAAAGGCCAACCAGAAGCATGATCAGACGCTAAGATTGGGACGGAAATCAGAGCCGACGAACGGTGCTGTGAATTCGTCCAAGCATGCCATTCGGATACGTTCAGGTGTCGCTGGGTTATCAAGAGGAAACCAGTCCGTGAACCCTGCATTGGCTCTCGAGGCAACAATGGCGTCTTTGATGGCGAAGAAGACGGATGAAGCTAGGAAAAATGGAGGCTCGCCGACAGCTTTGGATGAATGGATGGCCTTCACGTTGGGATGGCCCTGTTTAGAACAGATAACTCATATTAGCGTTCTAATTTTGAATTTAAGTTCCCAATTCAACCTATATGTGATCACATCAAGCCATGTGATAACATCAGAAAGCAGATGGAGACGTGCCGAGTTCGTATGCTAATGCAGGTCGAAGTGTAACTTGTGTCGGTATCGAAGTTATTCCTCTGAAAGGGATAGGAAACATGCATGCATTTTGAGTATTCTCATAAGGCTATCCCTAGAAATGCATATCATGATTTTAATGACTAAAAGTCCATTGTCTTCTGCCTCATTATATTTGAACAGCGGTATAATTTCCACTACCTCAGGCTTTCTTCCTTTTGGTTTAATGTGGTTGATGAAAAAGCTAATCAAAGACTTCCCATGGATATATTTATTGGGGCTTAAGAGAAAGAGAGGAAAAAGCATACCTTCAGAAGCGAGACACTGAATTTCAGAGGTACATCATTTACAGAAGGAATCTTATAGCTTCCAGGCCCGCATGTGTATAAGCATCCGGGCGGGATCCACTTATGAGCGGCATCGCCCCACTTTAGTTCTTCTAGCGCTACCCAACCTAGACCTTGTACAAATGCTCCTTCAATCTGCCGAAAAGTTTACATGACAAAATCAAGGGCAACATGCTCAGGTTTTGGGGGACACGAGCTGAAGTAAGTGCAGATGACAAACAAGAGAATCAAGATCGATGCAGCAGTAATCCACATGTCATGGCTTAAGGAGAAGAGTTCCCTTCATCAATCCAAACACTCCTAAATACACTGGGAAAGCTTCTCCCCCAATTCCCACTGCCACTGCCACTCCCACTCCCTTCCTCTTTACTATATCAAAATCAAGCATCAGAGTAGCAATTTGCATGGAGATGGTCCTTGTTTTCGTCAGGAATTCATCTTTAACTGTGGGAAATGGTAATAAATACCGAATTCATGCTAAAAAGTTGGATTTAACTCTGCCATGGACTTACCTAAAGCATATTTATCATGTCGTAGGGAGGTTTTGAATGTTTTAGCAACCCCAGGCTTAAGCATTACAAAATAAATGTTAGGAGCGCACATCAAAAGCCCGATACCTTTCACCTGGGGAGATCACCAAGAGGGAACTTAAGTCCGAGCCTAAAACTTAAGTGAATGAGTTTTGGGCCAACTAAAATATATTAACTTCTTTACACTACACCAATTTTTCAATGTGAGATTTTCTTTAACACAATTCACACGTGCATCCTAACAATCTCCACCTCAAGTGTAAGCTCCCCCTTAATTCAGGTATCCTTCTGAATCAAGGTAGTTGGGAACGCATAACAGAAGCCCAATACCTTTCGCTTGGGGAGATCACCAATAGGGAACCTAAGTTCGAGCCTGTTAATATATCCATTTGGACCCACCTTCACTTAAAAGCTTAAACTAATGAGTTATAGACCAACTATGATATATTAATTGATCTACACTATACCAATTCTTCGATGTGGGATTTTCTTTAACACTACTCACACGTGCATCCTAACAATAATGATTGCAAGTAAAAGCTCCAAATGTAAGGTACCTGTCCAACATCAATAGCTGGGTTGATAGAATATCCAAGATCTAAGAAGACATCTGCAGCTCTCGTGTGAAAATCTCCAGTCAAAGTGTCAATTTCTACCTCAGCATATGCAGCACCATAAGTGAAGTAACGAAAAGGATTTCCCTTTCCAGTATTCCAGTCAAATCCTATCTCAGGTACGATGTGAAATCCATGAGCAGAAAGATCTATCCTCTCCACATAGCATGCCCTAACTAGCTGGGGAAAAAAAGAGAAAAGTTTTATAAGACATATAAGTTCCTCAAGATTGATAAGGAGCGTCATCTGAATTATTAGGCATGAAAAGCTTATGGTACAGCCTTAGTGGTACCTAAGCTTTATAAAATTTGAGAGAAAAGCCCACATTAAGTTGAACTCTGCTATATGTAGTCCTAAGTTCACGGGTAAATGTCTTTGTGATAGTAAAGTGCCCCAAGAGGCTATGTTGGACTCGTATTCACTAGCAGTACCGGAGCTGGGATGAAAAGCCCAATGCATGAAATCTGACTTGGCTTCCTACATTGTAAATAATGCAAGACTCGATTCCTTAAAGAATATTACTAAGGAGCCATGATCAGAGTATCTCGTCTGCTTTACAGCTTTTAGCACCTTCAAGTCTATTTAGTGGCTTCAAGTCTATTCAAACTTGTGATTCGACCAAAATATCAAGTGGAGTAGCAGATTGAGTAAAATTATAATGGTTAAGAAACTTATAACGAGGAAAAAGAGGAACTTTACATATTAAGTTCAGAACTTGAGCATGTTAGTATGATTTTCCATGATAATCTCAACACAAAGGAAATACCTCAGCAAAAGAGCTGAAATTCTTCCGTGAAGCAATTGGCTCCATGCGTGCCTTTATCTGCTCACAAGCATCCAAAACTGCAGCTCCATACATGTCAGAACTGGCAGACGCAGCTGTTGGTGACGCATTGGGAACCTATATCACAAGGATTTATACAAGATTACGAAAAGGCATTGCAGAATTTACAGATGGAAGAATAATTGTTGACAAAGTTATCTAAGAATAGTGGCATGGATGAATTCACTAACAGTGACCTATATTCACATCTACAAGATAAAGTATCTCATGTAATGAACTGCAAAATTTAAGTCCAAAGATTCTGCTAAAAAGCAAGCATGGATGAATTTACATATCCTTACTCTGAAAGGACTAATAGCCTATCTCCTCAAATTAATTTCTGAAAATTGGCTGTGAAAATTTTTTTAGCTGGATTTGTCTTAGGTCTAATTTCTGTCACTTTAGCAGGATTATTTGTTGTTTCTGCATATTTACAATACAGACAAGGTGATCAGTAGGACCTTTGATTAATAATAATATATATATATTTTAAGTTTTGAACAATTGTTGGAGCCTCAAAGGTTGAATGCGACCATGATCTTGCCAGGGAAAAAAAGGCTTCATCCACAACCGACAAATGATTTAAGTGACACGTCCAACAAGATCAACTTTGCTACACACGTCACCCCCCCTTCCTCCGACTGAGAGAGAGAGAGAGAGAGAGAGAGAGAGAGAGAGAGAGAGAGAGAGAGAGAAGGATAGAATGCTTTATGGTCGCTAAGACTAGGATTTACACAGGGTCCTGTTAAATTTTAAGATTTGGCTTCCTGAACAACATAATAATATTCTTTTGCCTATTTCCTAAGCTGCATATCTACCTTGTCAGTACTGGTATCTGATATGAACACGGAAGTGAGAGGGATGTTGAAGGAAGAAGCGGCAACTTGGGCAACTTTTGTATGCAAACCTTGACCCATCTCCACACCTCCATGTGTAACTAAAACTGTCCCATCTGTATAAACATTGACAAGAGCACCTGCCTAAAGAAACCAAAAAATTCCAGTAAATGCATTTCACCAAAGCAACAGTCAACATTCAAAAGTAAAATAAGTCATCAGGAAGAAAGAACAAGATCAAAAGCGGAAACAAACCCTTTTACTGCCCAAGGAAAAATAAATAGAGACAACATCGAGGTAAGGTATTAACAAAGTGACCTGGATAATATTCTAGAGGGAGCATATATATTATACTGCACAAAAGGAAACAATTAAAAGTACAAAATCTTCATGAGACCACTAATAATTTCCAAAATCAGCTCAAAAGCATGGAGAAAACATTTATATATGCAATATTCAAATACCTGATTCAAAAATTTTGTTGTGAAGGATATGCCAAATTTTGTTGGAACCATGGCAACTCCACGCTTCTTCCATCGATTTTGAAGATTGAATTGGTCAGCTTCTTTGCGAGCATTCAAAAAGTTGCAAGAACCTTTCAGCGCATTCCAGAGCTGGTCCAGTGTACAGTACTGAAGTTGTTGTCCATAGTGCAATAACGACCCTTCACCTTGAAAATTCATCTCCTATACGGAAACTCAATTTGAGATTAATAAAAAAGAAGGCATAGAGAAAATAACCAGGAAGAATAAATCAAGGTACAACAGTAAAAATTACCCTTATCTCTTCTGGGCTCTTCTTAAGCTCTACAGCTATCCTCTGGATCCAGTTTTCGGCTATAAGCATACCCTGTGGACCCCCGAAACCTCGAAATGCTGTGTTACTAGGAAAATTAGTGAAGCAAACCCTTCCGTTAATCCTTATATTTGGTATCCCATACACATTATCCGAATGAAACATGGCACGCTCTAGGATAGCAGGAGACAAATCAAGAGAATTCCCAGCATTATTATAGATTTCGAGATCCAGTGCCAGCACCTTTCCCTCCTTTGTAAATCCTACCTGTATCAAGTAATTTAATTCGTCAACATGCTGTGCACAGGAATATATTTTCCCTAAGCAAACTTAACATGCTGTCGCACATTATAATGCAACAAGCCCAAACAGCAACATTTAGATTCAAAATGTCAAAACAACTTTTCATCTTGACCAGTTTCTATACTATTTAATCCTGGTCTTTGTAGCATAAAAGGGCAAGAAGAAAGAGTTCCACTGTTAAGAATAGAATTCAGCAGTTTCAACTACATAGTGTGGAACAAACAAACTACATTTTGCACAAGAGGAAACAAAGAACAAACTAAGTAATAAACGTCACCTTATACTTTCCGAGGAAGCTATGGCGCTGCCCAGTTGTCATCATGTCTATGTCTCTATCTAATGTAATTTTCACTGGTCTATTCAAGAGATATGATGGGACAGAAGCTGCAGCAGCAAGGAACGCTGACCTTGTTTCTTTTCCTCCAAATCCACCACCAAGTCTCTTGGTTCTACAGACGACTTTGGACATTGGCAGACCGAGCACTTCAGAAACATACTTCTGGTGCTTCTGAGGGGCCTGCAGAGGAATAATACTCTTATAGTACTATTTACAAAGTCTTGAAATCAATTTCTTTTTATGCAAGAACAAAAGACTATATATGCGCAAGCGCGTGTATAAATCTCTCAAAATAGGGACGCAAAATAGGGACGTAATGTGATCAAACTAAGCAAGTGAGGACAAAGCAACGGTCCTGTCCAAAACCCTAATCGTATCACAAGATAGCCTGATATATATACAAGTTCAGCGAACAAACAGAACCCAGCGCCCAAATATTTCTTTCTAGTTACATTCTAAACTACCACACTAATGATTTGGCCGAATCCAGTCCCACGGCAACCCACCATAATTGACTTCAGTTATCAATCAATTTTCTTATTCACACTTGGCAACTTGATCTAACTGCTAATAAATTCAACATAAAAAGAGCAAACCAATGTTGGTGAAAGGCCTCACTCACTTGAGTGGAGGAAACCATATGGACTTCATTTCCACCATCCACTGTCCATATCACGGTGCTCTGTGGCTCCAAGTAAAAATGTTCCTGACCTCCCACTTGAACCTCCCCCTGTATGACTTTGTAACATTCACCTGATTGAAAGCAGAGATCCACGTCACCTTTTCCCAGAAACTTCTCTGTGTTGGGATGAAAACTTTTAGCTTTGATGGCATCTTCTATTGATAATATAGCTGGAAGTTCTTCATACTCAACATGAACCTTTCTCACCGCTAGTTTCGCATTCTCTTGTGTATCAGCAACGACAACCCCAATAACCTGTGACAAATTATTGGAAATAAGATGACTTAACATGCAAATGAGTAAGAAAGAGTCAAACACTGCCAAAAGAATTTCCTGTCCAATGGTTAAATCTTAAATTTTTTCAAAATGATGGCCCCAGTTTAAGTCATAAGTTCAATTTGTTCAAAGGAGTCCAAAGCACACAGAGAACATATAAAGATTAACTGCTATGATGTACCTGACCAACACAAGAGACAAATTCTGAAGCAAATAGCTCCTCATCATAAATAACGGGCCCGATCTTATTTTTTGCTGGGACATCGTTGGCAAGAAATATGCCAGCAAATCCAGGAGAAGATTTCGCTCCTGAAGCATCTACTGAAATTATACGGGCATGAGGTTTTCTGCTTAATACTAACGCAGCATTCAGACCGTTAGGTGGCAAGGGTGTGTCATCAGCATATTCTGCCTCACCTGTAACCTGAAGAAATAATAACAGATAAGAATGTGAAACAGTTATTCTCAGCCTATGGAAAAAGCAACTGGTACGAAAAAAAATGACAGATCACATTATGAAGACAGCTTCAGGGCACACCAGTATAAAAGGTAAGAGACATAACTCCGCTCACTCATTAAACAATGACACAAAAACTTGTAGGCATATCAGTCAGGACTATTTACAATATTAGCGTACTGAATCCATCAGAGAATTTGCAACAGGATAAATTCACAAATCCAAGAAACAAAGATGTCACACCTTGAAAACAAAATATAACTTCAAAGAAGGAAAGAGGAAAAGGAGATTAGGAAGAGTTATATATATTCATAGAAGAAAGCAAAACAGATATCCCCTGAAATCAAATTTTGGCCATTATTATAAGTTGACTTAAATATTATCTGGTGATAAACTCATGTAAAATAATAAAAAAACTATTGCATTGGCATCTCAAGTTAGTTGGAACTTTGAGTTGCATAAGCATCAGGAATTGTAGCCAAATGATCTGTTACTGCTTAAAATTTGGTCACATCAATATGGGAAGCAAAGAAGACTGATGGAAACCTTCTGGCTTTATATATATTTCTTGTACCAAGCAAATAAGTAGATAAATGTCTAAAGTTTGTGACCTAAATAATGTGAAATTAATGCAGCCATTTCATGCTTTTTAGTGTGTGTATATCTTTATCAACATGTTTGTAGACCACAAACTTCATAGTACATGAGGAAAGGAAGTGCATCTGAATGCCTGATTTGGTGGTAATCACAAAAACTACAATAATCTGGAGGAAAGTAGCATTAAGTTCGGTGATGCAAATGAGAATATGCAATGGCGTCCATACAATAGATGCAACAATCTCACTGTGTTAGATTCCTAGACGTAGTACAGATACCTGAAGCCTTGCGGAAAGGTGGACCTCAGGAGATCCTACGGCAGTCCCACGCTTTACAATTTCATAATCCTGACATCCAATGACAGATGGTCTTTGGAATGGTTTTATGGCAGATAACTGTGACAATGGTATCTCTTGCTTGATGGATCTCATCGCATCCATCTCATGAGAAACCCAAAGGAAAAACTTAAAAAAGAAACTAAGTGTTAGAGACCTTCGAAACTCAACCATCCCACCAGGAGCATCTTCCTTGATAATTATGTCACTCCTCAAAACTTTCAAAGCTCCTTGCAAAAGCTCCTGATTCCAAGTCCTTCCAATCAAGTACTCTTTCGTTTGCCTTGCAGCAATAGATAGAGGAGCCACTCCACCATAACCAATTGAGGCATCTGCAACAACCAGATCGTCATCTTTTTTCTCAAGAAAAACACGCATTCCAGCATTTACAATAGCAATATCATCATCCCTCCTGTGAGCTTGCTTAAACTCTTTTACATACTCCAACCTTCTGCTCCAAGGCAAAAACACTGAGAGCAGAATCTCTCCACTTGCAAGGTCCACCTTCCGATAACCTAGAAAGAAATTTTCAGCTGAAACAATTCTAAGGTTTCCTTTGTTGTCAATAACTCGAAATTTTGCTCTAGAAGCCATCCAAAGAGGGTTCAAATCTGATATTGGACTAGCAGTGCATACGTTTCCACCAACCGATGCAACGTTTTTTATCTGTGTTCCAGCAAACCATTTGAGTTGTTCAATGAAAGCTTTACATGTCGAGGTTTCATGATAAGCCCGTTCTGTCGCAACCTTTCTGAAAGCAGTCAAAAGATCGGACAATCTTACTGCAGCACCAATCTCCACTCCGTCATCCTTCACATTCAGCACATTTAATTCAGGAACATGCATAGTTGATATCAATACTGGATAATGCATTTTCTTGAGCCTCATCTCTATTCCAACCTCAGTATTGCCAACTATCAATTTAGCATCTGGATATCTTGATTTTAACTCCAACACCTGTTTAAGTCGCAAGGGTCTGTACCACTTGAGACCATTAGAGCCACTCAAACTCAAATAAGATATCTTCCTCAATAACAACTCAGGGGGGAATATAAGCTCCTTGTCTGTAAACAGTTTACCGTCAACCTCACTGTAGGAGATTGCTTCATATTTTTGTCCAAAACATATAGATTCTCTGGTTGTTTCTGAGTCAACTAGACTTCCTGATTGGCATGAACAAGGTTTACCAGTTGAAGGGCAGACAAAGTTGCTTCGTTCAACAGATGATGAAGAAGGCTGAGGACCATATATGCTATCATCTGTTTTAGCGAAAACACGAAAAGCATCAAGAATCGGTCTGTAACCTGTACATCGACACAAATTTCCTGAAAGGCATTCATCAATCTGTTCCTCAGAGGGTGGGCTTTGACTTGACCTCAGAAGAGCGTACATAGACATGATAAAACCAGGCGTGCAAAATCCACACTGTGAACCATGAGCACGTGCAAGTGATTCCTGGGGAGCGATATGAAAAGCAGCTTTTCAAAAATCCATAGCCAAACTTCCCTTAAGCAAATAGCTGGTGAATACAAGCTAAACCAAGATCTATGCAAATAAGGTCGAGTCTCCACAAGGTAAAAAGTACTGATAAAGAATTGTACTCATATGACAATCCATATCTTTACGTAACAGTAAAACTGATGCTTTGCGAAAAGCGATGTCCTGATAAAAAATGACTAATTGAGGATAGGTGCAGAGACTCAATGGGAGCTGTGTGTGGTAGATGACCAACTAGCTCATCAAGCATGACAAGTAACGACCGATGACAATTTATGTAGTACCTTTTGTCATTTCCAGATGTTTTCCACTTTCAAAAAGGTTTCACTTTCATCAAGAACTTAGGAACCAGCATCCTCATTCAATCACACGACAAAGTCATTGGCAGAATGGTCGGCCTATTATGTTTTTCACTAAAAGAAAGACCAGATAACTGAGTAATTGGTAACTTAAGATTACAATAGTGACAAAACAGTTTGTACCAGGTCTCCCTCTAAATTTTTAAAAAAGAAATTATCAATGAAATGTTCCATGTTAACCCACAGAGACAAATCCTCACTTCAGATGACATGTCCAATACTTAAAATAGATTCCACAGATTAAGAAAGAACTGGAAATGCATTTGGACATCTCATTACTATTGAGGTCAGGTCATAAGGAGAGCAACAAAACCAGTCTGTTCATCCTGGGTAGATCCCCAAAGTAATGACATTGCTAGCAGACAAAGACAATATTAGGGTAGAACTCCTTTCATGTAAGACCAGCCAAAGACACTAATAGAGCGAAGAGGAAAAACAGTATGCTCAGTGCAAAACAAACAAAAACTATGCGTAAATTACCTGAACTGGGTGCAGGCCATGCGCTCGATTTCCAAGTCCCTCCACTGTGATCACATGCATTCCTTCAACAGAATATAGCGGAGCCAAGCACGCATTGATGGCATAATGGCTGTAAGAAGTAAACGAAAAACAAATTCAGTAATTTTTTAGTACGGACAGAAATTTAAACTCATGAGAGAGAAAGAGACGCACCCACATTTCTTCAGACTTTTATTATAATGAGACACCATCACCGTGCATGCCCCGCAACCGCCTTCGCCACAGCCGAGCTTCGTCCCCGTCAGACCTATGCCTATATTAGTACAAAAGAAAAATCTCAATAACATTGACTTGAAACAGGAATTCCAAAGCAATGGACAATGAAAAGACACCATAGAAACAGACCAAATACTGCTAGAGTGTAAAGCAACAGCTTATGATGCCGATTTTCGGGGCATATAAGTATTCCGTAAACAAGCAGTTAAAGCCCACAGCCCTCTAGATTCGTTCGAAATGGCCAGCACTCAATTCCAACGTCCCCCAGTCTATCAGAAGAGACAATCTGCAAGTGATATATTTCGCCGCAGCTCTTACATCATCTACGAAATCGAGCTGACAATTTCAATGTATTTCTCAGCACCAACCGAGTTCATAAACGTTGATTCCCAAACCGGCTTGTTCAAGTAGATTTAAGTCAGCACGCAGCACGTATATCAATCGTCACTCTCGCTCTGTTCTCGCCGCTAAGCAGGCATGCTTTTCCAGCTCTCATCACTCAGCTCATGCGTTGCTACTGACGACAGCTCGATCGAGAAACTCAATCCGAACACGAGACCGAACTACTAAAAGTCGACCAATTCCTAAGCACTCCTCCTGCTAAACAGGCACTCCCTCCCCCGCGGCAGACAACATAATCGCAGCTCCACAACAAACTCCACTCCCGTACACGCAAGATGCCCCGACGTCGAGACCGCGTACCTCGGAGATACTCGAGGAGCGTCGCGTGCGCCAGCCCGTCCGGCAGAACCTTCCGCGACCCGTTCACGTACAGGATCGCCTCCTTGGAGGCCTCCTCCTCGATCTGCTCCAGCTCCTCCTCGCTCTTCAACGATCCCATGGCGAAGGAGGCCCCCCCAGAACTCCGGGCGCCGCCGGAGCTCGCGATCGCTCCGATCCGATCGGGATCGCCGTCCGAGTGGGAGAAGATTGGAAGAGAACTTCAGCTCGGCAATCGCTCCTTATCTAGCATGCGCTTCCCCGCGATGATCTATCACGTTGGAAAATGGAAATTCCAGAATCGTACTTCTCTTTTTTATTTTTTGATTTTTTGAATTTTTTTAAAAAAATGAGTTAGACTGTCTTTGTTACGGAAATAGAATCGACATACCCTTGTCCATAAGCAAAAATTTCCTCATGTTTTACCAAACATATTTCTTTTTCAGAAATTAATTTTTAGAGCAGAATTAGTTATATTTTACCAAACAGATTTGACCTCCAGAAATCAATTTCTGACAATAATTTCAAAAATCAATTTTCGGTAAGAATTTAATTTCTGAAACCATTCGCTCCCTAAATTACCCGGATTACTTTTAATTCCAAAAAATCCATGGATATTTTTCCTTTTTTTTTTCCTCTCACGAAACTACCCCGAAAATATCGTGAAATTCGATGATGATTTTTCTAGGTCCATGATCGAGTCTTTGAATAGTCGATACGACTGTATCAACATATCTCTGAAACAATCATTATGGTCGATTAAAGCATCCGGGAGGCGTCTTGGTCACCCCATTCCAGTGCGCATCGAATAATTTATTGGAGCCTTGAGAGCTGCCTCATGAGTCATGACCAGTAAAACGACTTCAAAGGCTTATGTAGGGTCGCGATTGAAAGGGAATGTTTGGCGGTTCTTAGATGACTCTGTCATCGACTGACTTTGCTTGCGCTTGTCTAGTACATTCAAATGGACAAAGGGTGGTCCTTAAATATTTTTCTGTTTTTTAGCGGTGATAGTCAACGTAATTTTCGGACTTTTTTTTCTTTTTGTTCGGTCTAGGTTTGGGCTTTTCGAAATTTGTTCGGTGAAGTCCTTCCGTTTAGTATAAGGCCACTGGACCTGATCGACGGGTGAAAGCCGCCTATGGCTGGATTTCTTTAGTCGTTAGTCAGGCCTTGGCGAAAAGTTCCACTGGGTAGCCCACCCACGTATTTATTAAAAGATTTATAATTTCGTTGTATTAATTATTTTCTTTGAAAAATAACAATTTATATACACTTACAAAATAAAAAACAAACACAAATTTATAATGTAGGATAGAAAAACAAGTACCACGCTCTGAAGTTATTTTTCATTTGCTTTTCGTTTTTCATCCGTTTTTAGTTGAAATTTCAAAAAATCAAAAGATGGCCAGATGACCGGCCCGGCGCGCCCATATTTTTGATGAGGTTTATTGGAGTGCCCTTTACGATTCATCTGATAGCACTAAAATCTTTTGTAATCTTCGTAAGCATTGCTGCTTGATTAAAATGAAAGTTGAGATTGCTCGTTACATAGCTGGTTGCTCGACTTTTCGACAAATTAAGGCATAACATTAGAAATTTGGCAGTATGTTAAAGTCACTATTGATTCTAGAATGAAATTAGCAACATGTGATGACAGTCTTTGGGTGCGTTTGGTTTGACTTTGCAAATGAGCATTGGTAATCTGCAAATGCCTTTAACTTAAAACCCATTGAGGAAATGCAAATTACATTTGGTAAAAAAATCATTTATAAAGCTACTTTGATTCAAGTAGTGTTTGATAATGTTTTTTTATGAAATGCCTTTTGGTTTAT
Organism: Syzygium aqueum; assembly: GCA_031216185.1. Classification (NCBI taxonomy): domain Eukaryota; kingdom Viridiplantae; phylum Streptophyta; class Magnoliopsida; order Myrtales; family Myrtaceae; genus Syzygium; species Syzygium aqueum. Next base: position 5,795,780 of record CM062240.1, read on the forward strand.
TTTTATCATTCAAAAAAAGCAAACCCTTCGCTAGAGCTAGCAAAGGGCTATGGCCGTCGGTGAGCTAGATTTGGTGTTGGTGGCCGTTGTCTGATGTTGTGTGACCGCTGATGAGGGTCACGCAACCCAGGCAGCCGTCGTTGGGTTGCTCGACTCTAGGTGGCCGTTGCCTGTGTCACGCGACCCCAGATAGCCCTCGTAACCGTTGCTGGGGTCATGCAACATCGCTGGTCCCTCATTGGCCCTTTGTGGTCTCGATTTGGCCTCGTCGGCTTTGGTCGACAACCCTTGTGCAAAGAAGATGAACAATAACAATGAAGGGCAAAAATGAAAATTTAAATAATTAGTGATGATAGTTTTGGAAGAAAAAAAGTGGTTCCAACAATTGACTAAATGCTAAAAGTCCAAAGCTCGTGGCTTTTAGCTTTTAACTTTCCCAATGCTGACTTTCACTTGGAACCTCCTTAGGCATTTTCCCAAGGGATTTTGGAGGGCAAAAGCCCCTTGGGAAAGCTAAGCCAAATGGGACCTTTGTACATGGATTTGCAATGACATCAAAGCAACATGATTCAATTCAAGTGATTGTATGGTCACATGGGGAACCCATTTCTGTCACATTTTATTGAGATTCTTGCTGCATTATCAAATTTCTAGGAAAGCTAGCTTGCAAATGACAGCAAGTGGATCGCTTTAGAGCGAGAATTTATGTTTGAAAGCCATTTTTGTTTACGTCCTGATTGAGAAAGTCAGACGAACCGCTTCTGCTTATTCCCTATATTAATAGAGTCTCCGCACCGATCAGATCTCAAGATTTAGCTTCTTGGAAAGGATGGATTATCACTTTAACTATCGATCCACACACACACATTCTAATCAAACTGAACTTTTAGTATTCACCCAGATAGTAAGAAAGCTTCCCAGCTGAAGGTGGACATTCTACAGGAACGAACTCAATTCAAGAGTACACTTCAAAACACAACCACAGCTCGTTATTGTTACATTTATTTAAGAATCTCGGCCCTCGTTTTCACCCTTCATCTGTGTCTTTGGATCAGGCCCTCTTCATTGAGTTACTAAACCCAGGCCCAATTCCCTAGAAAACCCCTAACTTTAGCCTTTATCCCAATTATATCTCAAACTTTTTTTTGTCTCATAAAAAACCCCAAACTTTTGCTTTTGTCCCAAATTTACCCAAGTTAACTTTTCGTCCAATTTTTTAATATTATTTTTTTGAATTTTTTATTTTTTCTTTTCTTTTATTTTTCCTTTCCTTTTTTTTTTTTTTGTTTCACCTTCAACCTCCGGCCGGTGAGGTCGGCCCCACCGGCCGCTGGCGAGGCTCGACCCCGCTGGCGGCTAGTGAGGTCGGCCTCGCCCAGCAACGGTGAGGTTCAGCCTCGGCCGACCTCGCCGTTGCTGGGCGAGGCCGACCTCGCCAGTCGCCGGTGGGGCCGAGCCTCGCCAGATCTGGCGAGGGTCGGCCGCTGGCGAGGCTCGGCCTCGCCGTTGCTGGGCGAGGCCGACCTCGCCAATCGTCGGCGAGGCCGAGCCTCGCCAGATCAGCCCCCGCCTCTGGCCAGTCGCCGGACTGGCGACCGGCCGAAGGTTGAAGGTGAAAAAAAAAAGAAAAGGAAAGGAAAAAGAAAAGAAAAGAAAAAATGAAAAAATTAGAAAAAGATAATATTAAAAAATTAGACGAAAAGTTAACTGGGTAGATTTGGGACAAAAGTAAAAGTTTGGGGTTTTTTATGAGACAAAAAAAATTTGGGATATAATTGGGACAAAGGCTAAAGTTAGGGGTTTTTTAGGGAATTGGGCCACTAAACCCAACCTTCTTAAAATATCAAACTCAGCCCAGACCTTTTAAAATTGAGTCAAGCCGAAACCTATTTAAGCTAAATCAAACCCAAACCCAAACCCAAACCTTTTTAAACTAAATTAAACCTACTCGCACTAAACCAACACTAAGCCCTAGTCTATCATTTTCTTTCCTTTTATTTGCGGAAGAATTGGCCAGAAGAGACGCTTACGATGCCAAAGTTTTATATTCTCTTTATTTTGCTTTGTCACCTTCCGAATGTAATCGTATTTCTACATATACTTCAGGCCAAAGAAATTTTGGAACAAACTCCAAGTGACTTTCGAAGGAGCTGATATAGTCAAGGAGATGAACACACTAGAGAAAGTATGAAGCCTCCAAGATGAAGTCTTCCGAAACTGTCATGGAGATGTATACCAGTTACACCAAAATTGTAATGGTCTTGCCTATCAAGGAAAGACATTTTCCAATGAAGAAAACGTGAACAAAATACTAAAGCACTTTCGAATGAATGAAATCGCTTATTCGAGAAACTCTAAGGATTATGTCTCTGTCAGTGGATGAATTGATTGAAACCTTAATGGCTTATGAAGCTGAACAACAAGATGAACGTGATCAGAAAGGCTAAAAGTTATTGCATTAAGCTGACACTTGTGATGCAGATATTGAGGTTTGGCTTCCCGAACAATCAGTTCATATAGTGATTGGGTTCAAGCAATGAGCATGGTTCTTTAACGGGCATTGAGCTGCCAACTAGCCTTTGACATTAAAAATATTACCTCCCATTTCTTACCAAGTACTAACAATGGGGGCGATGGGATCCCACTAGCCTCTAGATGAAAACCCAGCCCCATGCATCTTGAAATGGTCAATTTGAATACAACATAGGGTAATTAGAGAAAAACAGTCCTTAGTTTAGATACGGCGCATTCCATGTTCACATAAAAAAGTCTTTCACTCGGGTAAATTATAGCGAATGATGCAGGGATTTAAGAATGCTCTGTTGGGTCCATGTGCACGATGAGCCACAAAGAGGCCAATTAGCTTCATCAGATGCTAAGCTTGGGACGGAAATCAGAGCCGACGAGTGGTGCCGTGAATTCGTCCAAGCACGCCATTCGGATACGTTCAGGCGTTGCCGGGTTGTCAAGAGGAAACCAGTCGGTGAGCCCCGCATCGGCTCTCGCAGCAATGATGGCATCTTTGATGGCCAAGAAGACGGATGAGGCTAGGAAAAATGGAGGCTCGCCGACGGCTTTGGATGAATGAATGGCCTTCACGTTTGGATGACCCTGTTCAGAACAGAAAACTCATGTTCCCAATCAACCTATATGCGATCACATCAAGGCATGGGATAATATCTCTAATAGAAAGCAGACGGAGTAAGTGCCGAGTTGGTATCCTAACACAGATTGAAGTATAACTCGTGTCGGTATCAAAGTCATACCTTCAGAAGCGAGACACTGAATTTCAGAGGTACATCATTTACTGATGGAAGCTTATAGCTTCCAGGTCCGCAAGTGTATAAGCATCCGGGCGGGATCCACTTATGAGCGGCATCGCCCCACTTTATTTCTTCTAGCGCTACCCAACCCAGACCTTGCATAAACGCTCCTTCAATCTGCAGAAAAGAGAGATTTGAGGTCATTTCTGCTGTAACGCACGTGTTATGGCCTAAGCAGCATAGTTTCCTTCATCAATCCAACCACAAGGAAACCTTCTCCCTCAACTCACACTCCCTTCCTCTTCACTAAAGCAAAGTAAAGCATGAGAGTAGCAAAAAATTTGCATGGACTAGGTTTCTGTTGAAGTCTAGAATCCATCTCTAACGATAGGAAATGGTAACCAACACGGAGTTCATGCTAAAAAGTTGGATTTAATCTCCTCCCAAGGCTTACCTACAGCATATCTATCGTATGTTTTAGTTCTATCAATTGCAAGTAAAAGCTCCAAATGCAAGTACCTGTCCAACATCGATGGCCGGGTTCAGGGAATATCCGAGATCTAAGAAGATGTTTGCATCTCTCGTTTGAAAATCTCCAGTCAAAGTGTCGATTTCTACCTCAGCGAATGCAGCACTGTACGTGTAGTAAGTAAAAAGAGTTCCCTTTCCAGTGTTCCAGTCAAATCCTACCTCAGGTACGATGTGAAATCCGTGAGCAGACAGATCTATCTTCTCTAGATAGCATGCAACAGCCAGCTGGAAAAAACAAAGAGAAAAGTTTGATAAGACATATAAGATCCTCAACATTCATAATGAAAATCATCTGAATTATTAGGCGTGAAAAGCTCTTGGTAAAACCCTTAGTGGTACCAAAGCTTCATTAAGTTTCAGAGAGTAAGTCCATCAATAACTTGAACTCTGCTTTATGCAGTCCTAAGTTCACAGGTAAATGTCTTGATGGTGGTGATGAAGTGGCCCACGAGGCTATGCTGGACAGGCATTCACTAGCAGTACCAGATGCTGGGATGAAAAGCCCAATGCATGAAATCTCAAGTGCAGCAGTATTCGGCTTCCTCCATTGTATATAACACAAGACTCGATTTCTTAAAGAATATTACTTAGGAGCTATGATCAGGGTAGCTATACGTAATTTTGAACAAATTACTCAGTAAAATATTGGAAAAGCTTCAGTGGATAAAGACATGCAGAATCTAATAAGCAAACAGCTTTTAGCGGCATCAAGTCTATTCAAACTTGTGATTCAGACCAAATAATCAAGTGAAATAGCAGATTGAGTCAAACTATAGCGGTTAAGAAACTTATATAGAGGAGTTCTTACATATTAAGTTCGGCACTTGTACATGTTAATATGATTTTCACATGATAATCTCAGCACAATGAATATACCTCAGCAAAAGAACTGAAATTCTTCTGTGAAGCGATTGGCGCCATCCGTGCCTTTAACTGCTCACATGCATTCAAAACTGCAGCACCATACAGATCAGAACTTGCAGATGCGGCTGTCGGTGATGCATTGGGAACCTATATCACAAAGATTAATACTAGATTACAACGAGGCATTGCAGAATATACCGTTGGAAGGACTATTGTTGAAAAAATTATCTAGGAATAGTGGCATGGATGAATTTACTAACAGTGACCTGTATTCATATCTACTAGACAAAGTATCTCATGTAATGAGCTGCACTATTTAAGTCCAAAATTCTGCTAAACAGCAAGCATCAATGAATTAAATATCGTTACTCCAAAAGGAATAATAGCATATTTCCTCGAATTTGTTTCTGAAAATTGGCTGTCAAAAGTTTTTCTATTTGGATTTGTCTTAGGTCTCATTCTTGTTACTTTAGCTGCAGTATTTGTTGTTCCTGCATATTTATGATACAGACACGGTGATCAGTTGGACCTTCAATTGATAAACATTATCATTATTATTTTGAGATAATTGTTGGGGACTTGACGGGCAAATATGCGACCATGATCTTGCCCAGTGAAGAAGGCTTCATCCAGTACCGGAGCAATGATTTAAGATTAACTTCGCAACACACATCGCCCCTCTTCCTCAGAGAGAGAGAGAGAGAGAGAGAGAGAGAGAGAGAGATTTATGGTGGCTAAGGCTAGGATTCACACAAGGTCTCCCAAGAATATTGACATTTGGCTTCCTGAACATCATAATGATATTCTTTCGCTTATTTCTTAAGCTGCATTACTACCTTGTCAGTACTGGTTTCTGATACGAAGACGGAAGAGAGAGGAATGTTGAAGGAAGACGCAGCAACTTGGGCAACTTTCGTATGCAAACCTTGACCCATCTCCACACCACCATGTGTGACCAAAACAGTCCCATCTGTATAAATATGAACAAGTGCAGCTGCCTAAAGAAACAAAAGAAATTGCGATAAAAGTCAACAGGAAGAAAGAACAAGATCAAGAGTGGAAACAAGTTCGTTTACTGCCCAAGGAAAAAGACATAGAGACAACAATGAGCAAGGTAATGATAAAGTGACCTGGAAATTGTTCTAGAGGAGCATATGCTATCCCATACCGCACAAACAGAAAAAATAAAAAGTAGAAAATCTTGGCGAGACCACTAATAGTTGCCATAACCTGCTCAAAAGAATGAAGAAAACATTGAGATATCCAATATTTCAATACCTGATTCAGAAATTTTACGGTGAAAGGCATCCCAAATTTTGCTGGAATCATGGCAACTCCACGCTTCTTCCATCGATTTTGACGATTGAATTGGTCAGCTTCTTCACGAGCTTTCGAAAAGTTGCAAGACTCTTTCAGTGCATTCCAGACAGGTTCTAGCGTACAGTGCTGAAGTCGTTGTCCGTAGTGCGTTAACGACCCATCACCTTGAAAGTTAATTTCCTGTAGGGGAAATTCAATTTCAGATTAATTAAAAAGAAAGCTTAGAGAAAATAACCAGGAAATGAGTAAATCGAGGAACAACGGTATAAATTACCCTTATCTCTTCAGGGCTCTTCTTAAGCTCCACCGCTATCCTCTGGATCCAGTTTTCAGCTATAAGCATACCCTGTGGACCGCCAAAACCTCGAAATGCTGTGTTACTAGGCAGATTAGTGAAGCAAACCCTTCCCTTAATCCTTACATTTGGTATCTCATACACATTATCCGAATAAATCATGGCATGCTCAAGGATAGCGAGAGACAGATCCACAGAATTCCCAGCATTATTGTAAAGTTCGAGATCTAGTGCCAGCATCTTTCCCTCCTTCGTAAATCCTACCTGTATCAAGAATTTAACTCGTCACCGTGCTGGGCGCAGGGATATATTTTCCCTAAGCACACTCAACATGCTGTAATGCCACAAGCCACGACACTATTATCCAGATTCAGAATGTAAAAACAACTTTACCTGTTGAACGGTTTCTATACTATTTAATGCTGATCTTTGAAGCATAAAAAGGGAAGAAATAGAGTTCCGCTATTAATAGTTGAATTCAACAGCAACTGCATCAAGTGGAAGAAACTAACTACATTTTGCAGAAAAGGAAACAAAAAACAAGCTAAGTAGTAACATGTCACCTTATATTTTCCGAGGAAGCTATGGCGCTGCCCGGTTATCATCATGTCTACATCCCTATCTAATGTGAGTTTCACTGGTCTATTTAAGAGATATGATGGGACAGAAGCTGCAGCAGAAAAGGTCGCTGCCCTTGTTTCTTTTCCTCCAAATCCACCACCAAGTCGCTTAGTTCTACAGACGACTTTTGACATTGGCAGACCGAGCACGTCGGAAACATACATCTGGTTCCGCTGAGGGTGCTGCAGAGGAAGAATACTATCATGGTACTATTTACAAAGCCAAGTCTTGGAATCAATTTTCCGTTTACAAAAGAACAAAGGGTAATTAGGACATACAAAGTATATACATATAAATCTCTCAAAACAGGTACGAAATATACTCAAACTTAGCAACTGAGTTCAAAGCAACAATTCTGTCCAAAACCCTAATCATATCACAAGATAGACTGATATATATACAAGTTCAGCAAATAAAGAATCTAGCGTCCAAATACGTCTTTCTAGTTTCATTACAAATTGCCACACCAAGGATCTGGCTAAATCCAATCCCACAGCAACCCACCACAACTGCCTTCAGTTATCAAGCAAGTTGTGCTATTCACACTTGGCAACTTGATCTAACTGCTAATAAATTCAACATAAAGAGAGCAAACCAATGTTGGTGAAAGGCCTCACTCACTTGAGTGGAGGAAACCATATGGACTTCATTTCCACCGTCCACTGTCCATATCACGGTGCTCTGTGGCTCCAAGTAAAAATGTTCCTGACCTCCCACTTGAACCTCCCCCTGTATGACTTCGTAACATTCACCTGATTGAAAGCAGAGATCCACGTCACCTTTTCCCAAAAACTTCTCTGTGTTGGGATGAAAACTTTTAGCTTTGATGGCATCTTCTATTGATAGTATAGCTGAAAGTTCTTCATACTCAACGTGAACCTTTCTTGCCGCTAGTTTCGCATTCTCTTGTGTATCAGCAACAACTATGCCAATAACCTGTGACAAATATATGGAAATAAGAAGACTTAACATGCAAAGGAGTAAAGAAGAGTAAAACACTGTAAAAACATTTCGTTGTCTAGTGGTTGACTCTTAAATTTTCAATATGAGGGTCCCAGTTTAAGTTATAAGTTCAATTTGTTCAGAGGAGTCCAAAGCACTTGTAAAACATACAAGGACTAACTGCTATGATATACCTGGCCAACGCAAGTGACAAATTCTGAAGCATATAGCTCCTCATCATAAATAAGACCGATCTTGTTTTTTCCTGGGATGTCTTTTGCAAGAAATATGCCAGCAAATCCAGGAGATGATATCGCTCCTGAAGCATCTACTGAAATTATACGGGCATGAGGTTTTCTGCTTAGCACTAATGCAGCATTCAGGCCGTTAGGTGGCAAGGGTGTGTCATCAGCATATTGTGCCTCACCTGTAACCTGAAGAAATAATAACAGATAAGAGTGTGAAACAGTTATTCTCAGCATATGGAAAAAAGCAACTGATAGGAAATAAAATTTACAGATCACATCACGGTGACATCTTCACTGCACATCAATACAAAAGGTAAGATGAAAAACCTCTGCCCGCTCATTAACCAATTGACACAATAGTTTTTAGGCACATCAGTCAGGACTATGTGCAATATTAGCGTACTAAATAAATCAGAGAATTTGCAGCAGGATAAATTCACAAAATCAAGAAACAAAGATGTCATGCCTCGAAATCAAAACATAATTGCAAAGAAGGAACTAGAAAAAGGAAATAAGGAAGAGTTACAGATATTCATAGCAGAATGCAAAACAGGTATCCCCTGAAATCAGAATTTGGCCATCCTTCATGAGCTGACTTAAATATTATCTGGTGATATACTCATGTGAAGTGAAAAAAAATAGTGGGAATTTGAGTTGAACAAGCATCAGGAATTGTAGTCAGGTGATCTGTTAACGCTTAAAATTGGTCACATCAATATGGGAAGCGAAGAAGACTAAATGAACCTTCTGCTTTATATAGATTTGTCGAAGCCAAATAGATGTCTAAAGTTTATGACCCCAATTTTGTGAGACAAATGCAGCCATTTCATGCATCCTTGCGTGTGTATATCTTTATTAAAACATGTTTGTAGACCACAAATTCATAGTATCGGATGAAAGAAAGATGCAACAGAATGCTTGATTTGATGGAAATCATGAAAACTAAAATTGATTTTGAGGAGAGTAGAATTAAGTTCCATGATGTAAATGAAAATATGCATTGGCACCAATGCAAAAGATGCAAGAGTCTCACTGCGCTAGATTCCTAGACGTAGTACAGATACCTGTAGCCCTGCGGAAAGGTGGACCTCAGGAGATCCCACGGCAGTCCCATGCTTTACAATTTCGTAATCCTGACGTCCAATAACAGATGGTCTTTCAATTGGTTTTATGGCCGATAACTGCGACAATAGCATCTCTTCATTGATAATTCTCATCTTATCCAACTCCTGAGAAACCCCAAGGAAAAACTTAAAAAAAAAACCAAGTGTTAGAGACCTTCGAAACTCAACCATCCCACCAGGAGCATCTTCCTTGATAATTATGTCACTCCTCAAAACTTTCAAAGCTCCCTGCAAAAGCTCCTGATTCCAAGTCCTTCCAATCAAGTACTCTTTCGTTTGCCTTGCAGCAATAGATAAAGGAGCCACTCCACCATAAACAATTGAGGCATCTGCAACAACCAGATCATCATCTTTTTTCTCAAGAAAAACACGCATTCCAGCATTTACAATAGCAATATCATCATCCCTCCTGTGAGCTTGCTTAAACTCTTTTACATACTCCAACCTTCTGCTCCAAGGCAAAAACACTGAGAGCAGAATCTCTCCACTTGCAAGGTCCACCTTCCGATAACCTAGAAAGAAATTTTCAGCTGAAACAATTCTAAGGTTTCCTTTGTTGTCAATAACTCGAAATTTTGCTCCAGAAGCCATCCAAAGAGGGTTCAAGTCTGATATTGGACTAGCAGTACATATGTTTCCACCAACTGAAGCAACGTTTTTTATCTGTGTTCCGGCAAACCATTTGAGCTGTTCAATGAAAGCTTTACATGTCGAGGTTTCATGATAAGCCCGTTCTGTCACAACCTTTCTGAAAGCAGTCAAAAGATTGGACAATCTTACTGCAGCACCAATCTCCACTCCATCATCCTTCACATTCAGCACATTTAATTCAGGAACATGCATGGTTGATATCAATACTGGATAATGCATTTTCTTGAGCCTCATCTCTATTCCAACCTCAGTATTGCCAACTATCAATTTGGCATCTGGATATCTTGATTTTAACTCCAACACCTGTTTAAGTCGCAAGGGTCTGTACCACTTGAGACCATTAGAGCCACTCAAACTCAAATAAGATATCTTCCTCAATAACAACTCAGGAGGAAATATTAGCTCCCTGTCTGTAAACAGATTACCGTCAACCTCACCGTAGGAGATTGCTTCATATTTTTGTCCACGAGGTGTACATTCTCTGGTTGTTTCTGAGTCAACTAGACTTCCTGATCGGCATGAACAAGGTTTACCAGTTGAAGGGCAGACAAAGTTGCTTTGTTCAACAGAGGATGAAGAAGGCTGAGGACCATATAAGCTATCATCTGTTTTAGCGAAAACACGAAAAGCATCAAGAATCGGTCTGTAGCCTGTACATCGACACAAATTTCCTGAAAGGCATTCGTCAATCTGTTCCTCAGAGGGTGGGCTTTGACTTGACCTCAGTAGAGCGTACATAGACATGACAAAGCCAGGCGTGCAAAATCCACACTGTGAACCATGAGCACGTGCAAGTGATTCCTGGGGACCAGTATGAAAAGCAGCTTTTCAAAAACCCATAGCCAAACTTCCCTTAGGCAAATAGCTGGAGAAAACAAGCTAAAACAAGATCTATGCAAATAACGTTGAGTGTCCACAAGGTACAAAGTATGATTAAGGATTCTACTCACATGACAATCCATATCCTACTTAACAGTAAAACCGATGCTTTGGCAAATGCGATGTCCTAAAAAAATGAATAATGGAAGATAGGTGCAGACTCATTGGGAACGATGTGTGGCATATGACCAACTAGCTCATCAAGCATGACTAGTAACAACGAATGACAATTTGTGTAGTACCTTTTGTCGTTTCCAGATTTTTTTCCATTTTCAAGGAGGCTTCTTCACTTTCATTGAGAACTTAGGAATCAGCATCCTTGTTCAATCACACAACAAAGTCATCGAGAGAATGCCCTACTATATCTTTCACTAAATGAAAGACCCGTAACTTATTGGGAAAATCCTCCATGATGTTTTAAATTTGACAAAATAATCAAAGGCTACTCATACTTTTAATGGTTGAGTAAACCAAGCGAGAAATGCACGAGTCAATATGCAGATAACGTCTTCACAATATCGTCTAAAGACGAGGAGTGCACTGCTCTATCAATGGTGAAGATGTGTTTAGTGAATTGTGTGTTGAAAATGAATATTCTTAGGAAAATATTAAATTTTAAAAAGGAGGTTTCTAAATTAAAACAGCGGAATATTTTGAAAGAAGAAAAGATTGACGAGCTGGAAAATGAAATTTCCGTTATCAAGGTAGATGAGGATGTTTTGCAAAATGAAAATGATTCCTGTAAGGAAGAATTTTTCAATGTTTGCGTGAAATTCTCTTTAGGATCGAGAACGCTAGGGCATGCTCTTTCCATCCAAATTCCTTATTATAACAAATATGGTCTTGGTTTTGAAAAGAAAAGTGAGATAAAAAAATGATTTTCCGAAGGTCAAGGAGAGATTAAGGCGTAGACCTTCAAAACAGTTTTACAAAATTCATTTTATAAATCAATTTGTTAGATCGATTGGCTCGAACTGTGGTGAATCTAATCACTATGAGCAAGAATGACCACTTGATTGGAAGAAATCCAAGACAATCAATTGGAGTTTGGATGCTTCCTCTAACAAAAATGGACCAAAGAAAAGATGAGATTGCTCTTCTTGTAGGAAATAAAAAAAAGAGAGAATTATGTAAGGAAATGTATGTTTTTAAATTTTCAATTCGCTTTGATTGTGTACTTTAAATATATACAAATTCTCATTGTGCTTGACAATTTATATCACCATGTTGTGCTTTGTTTAATTCAAACTTTATATGACGTGTTCTATAATTTCACATGGTTGGTCATGCCGTAATATCTTTTTAGTAATAAAAGTCTAATATGGTTTGGTCGGTCCCTATGAAGCGGAATTAAATTAAAGAGAATGATTGACATCTTGTTTAGGAAAGAAATATGATTAGACTGTTAATCAAGGTTCTTATATTCTCTCTAATTTTGTCATGCGCTGCAAAGTGAGAATACTTTTTAAGAAGGGAATTTCATTTGGTTGTGCATATCGTTAACTGCTCTATTACGATGAGTTGGGAAAGAATCCTTGGACTTCTATGAAGTATTCCTTATTTTGCTTCCAACGTAAAGGTTAGGATACAAATGCATGGATACCAAAATGGAATTGAGTTTGGTGCAGGCAATTGTACAAAGGAAGCATGATTGCAAATCTATGTAGATCATGATGTAATCTAAGTAAAATCTCAAGCAAAGATCGAGAAGGATCATATTTAAATCAATGGAGTACAAATTATAATATTGGCAAGTTTGATATGCAAATCAAAGGAAGTTGGTTGAATATATGCGGAAGTTGCGATAAATGCACTAGTAGGAGATGTGATAGAAGCAACGGACAAGTTGGTAAATGGAGAAAAGTTTTAGAACTCGAGGAAAGCTATTTGCAAAAACTGTGACTAAGGGGAGGAAAAGAAAGAAATGAAAAGCAAACGGAGGAAAAATGCAAAAGAAATGGAAAGAAAATCATGATCATCTCATGGAAGCAACAAATTGAGGGGGAAATCAAGCATGGGCAAATCTTGGTCTAAGTGGAATCACAATAATAGATGCATGCATCTATCTCTTATCTCTGTACTTATTTTTTCTCTAACTGTTCGATAGAAGCACCGCACTTGATGTCATTAGCTTATCTTTGTATATATCAAACTGTTCCTGCATATATCAACTTGGCTCTATTTATTCTGAAAAAATTTATCAAATTTAGTTTCACCCGTCCTTTAGTTTGCATAGCTAGCCATCACACCACCGAGTGATTGGTAACTCAGGAGCACAGTAGTGCCAACAAATTTTGTATCAGTTCTCCTGTAATTAATTTTTTTTAAGAAATTATCAATGAATGGTTCCATGTTGACTCACAGAGACAAACCCTCACTTCAGAAGACATATCCGATCCTTAAAATAGATTCCACAGATTGAGAAGCACCTGGAAATGCATTTGGACCTCTCATAACTTTTAAGGACAGTTCATCATAAGGAGAGCAGCAAAACTAGTCTATTCATCCTCGGTGGATCCCCAAAATAATGACATATACTAGCAGAAAAGGACTATAATAGGATAGAATCTCCTTTCATATGAGACCAACCAAGACACCAATAGCACAAAGAGGAAAAACGGCATGCTTGGTGCGAAACAAAGAATAAAATGATGGATAAATTACTTGAACTGGGTGCAGGCCATGCACTCGATTTCCAATTCCCTCCACTGTGATCACATGCATTCCCTCGACAGCATATAACGGAGCCAAGCACGCATTGATGGCATAATGACTGTAAGAAGTAGACGAATGACTCAGTAATTTTGAGTGTGGACAGAACTCTAAACTCATCACACACAGAGAGAGAGAGAGAGAGAGAGAGAGAGAGAGAGAGAGAGAGAGAGAACCACACACCTACATTTCTTCATGCTATGATTGTAATGAGACACCATCACCGTGCATGCCCCACAACCACCTTCACCACAGCCGAGCTTCGTCCCCGTCAGACCTATGTCTATAATAACAAGGAAAAGTCTCAATAAAATCGACTTTAAACAAAAGTTCAGAAGCAATGGACAATGTAAACAACACCACAGTGACAGCCCAAATAGTACTAGAGAATAAAGCAACCGCCTTTGATGCCGATTTTCTGCACATATTTTGCTATAAGTATTTCATAAACAAGCCGTCAAAGCACATAAGCCTCTAGATTCTTTCAAAATGGCCAGCACTCAATTCCAACAGTCCCCACTGCATTTCTTACATCTATATGAAGAGACAATCTGCAAATGATATATTTCACGTAGCTGTTACATCATCTATGAAATCGAGCTTACAATTTCAATATATTTCTCAGCACAAACTAAGTTCATAAATGTTCATCCACCAACCGACATGCTCACATAGAATTCATATTACAGAAGAGCAGTCCGCTCGTAAGATTTAAGTCTGCGTGCAGCACATATATCAATCGTCACTGTCACTCTGATCTTTCCGCACAGCAGTTTATTTTTCAGCTTTCATCAACCAGTTCATGTGAAGACACAAGACGTCGATATAAGAGGCCGACGTTGACCGTACGTCGAAGATACTCGAGGAGGGTCACGTGAGCCAGTCCATCCGGCAAAACCTTCCGCGATCCATTCACGTACACAATCGCCTCCTTCGAGGCCTCCTCTTCAATCTGCTCCAATTCGTCCTCGCTCTTCAACGATCCCATAACTTAAGAACTCGTCGCTGAAGCTCGCGATTGCTCCGCTCCGATCGAAAATAATGACTTGAACAGGGCGACGAATGGTTGGGTATAATTTTAATGGAGACCCACGATGATTGATGACTTTGAAAATGGAACTCTAGAATCCAAGGTCTATTATATGTTGCCATAAAAGGAAATGATAAATGATAAGTATCACTAAATCACTTTCCCTGTTTTTTGTCCATAATGATGATTTCGTGTCCTAAAGAGGTATTTTACAAGAGTTTATGAAAATATGTCTAAGCATGGTAAAGGAACTTTCCCAATTCAAGTAAATTTCCTATTTTGAATAGATTTTCTAATTATGATTTTGTGTCATAAAGAGTACTTTACAAGAGGTTTTTGAATTATGTCCGAGCATGGTGAAAAAATTTTCCTAATTCAAGTAAGTTTCCTATTTTGAATAGACTTACTAGTAGAAGAAGGTTTCCTTAAAAAAAGAAGTTTCCTTTTTTAGATCAAATTCTTGCTATGTATAAGATCCAGATATTTTTTGTGAAGAGCATCAAAGATGAGCTTTTGCTTGTGAATTACACCCCAAGTGTTTGAGGCCATGAACATCTTGTATTAAGATTTTGTGAATTCCTTCATGAGATTGAGATATTATTTCATTTCATAATGAATTGTAGGTTTAAACATCGTGTGAGTTATTGTGTGTAATTAGAGGTCAGGAAACACTAAAAGTATTTGAGTGGCTTGATTGTGGTTGTAATCTTCATTGTATCGCTTGATCTATAGTGGATTTTTTTGCTACTCTCCCTGTGAACTTAGGTCGTATCGATTGAATCACGTCACATCGATCGAATCATGCAAATCCAATGTCTGATCTATTTCTTGTTCTGTCTATTGTATTGTTTGATCGCTTGTTTCCGCAATAATTGGTATGAGACCTAGGTTTGGCTAAGTCGAAGCGAATAATAGGAAGGATTTTGATTTCTGGAAAATGTAGATTAAGGGTTATCTGTATTATAGGAACTTGCATTTGCCCCAATCTGGAAAGAAACCAGAGTTGATGAAGCAAGCTGAAAAAGAATTGCTAGATAGATAAGCGGTAGGTTTTATTCACTTGACGTTAGCCGGGAAAAGTGCCAAAAAAGTCCTAAACCTTTTACATTGGTATCAATTTAGTCCTAAATCTTTTTTTGGTGCCAATTTAGTCCTAAACCTTTTGCATTGGTGCCAATTTAGTTCTAAACATTTTTTTGGTGCCAATTAAGTCCTAAACATTTTAAATTGTGGCCAATTCAGTCCTAAACCTTTTGTTTTTGTGCAAATTTAGTCCTTCTGGCCAATTTTGACCGGAATTTGCCGACGTGGACGCCTGCCAGCCGGGGACCAAGCACCGGCACCGACGTGGACAAATTAAATAATATTTTAATATTTTTTTGAATTTTTATTTTTTTTCCTTTTTTTCTTTTTTTTCCACTTTTTTTTGGTCTTCTCCTGGCCAGTTGCCGGTTCGGCGACCGGCTAGAGGCCGACGAGGGCGGCCTCACCTTGGTCGGGCAAGGCTCGAGCCCTCACCGGAGGCCGCAGCGAGGGTGAGCCTCGCCCAGCCGCCGGTGAGGGCTCGAGCCTCACCATAGTCGGGCGAGGCCTAACCTCGCTGGATCAGCGACCGACCAGTAGAAGACCAAAAAAAAAGTGGAAAAAAAAATAAAAAAAGGAAAAAAAATAAAAATTCAAAAAATATTAAAATATTATTTAATTTGTCCACGTCAACGCCGATGACCGGTCACCGGTTGCCAGGCATCCACGTCGGCAAATTCTAATCAAAATTGGCCGGAATGACTAAATTGGCAAAAAAACAAAATGTTTAAGACTGAATTGACACCAATTTAAAAGGTTTAGGACTTAATTGGCACCAAAAAAAGGTTTAGGACTAAATTAGCACTAATGTAAAAGATTTAAGACTGAATTGACACCAAAAAAAGGTTTAGGACTAAATTGGCACTAATGCAAAAGGTTTACGACTTTTTTGGCACTTTTCTCGACGTTAGCTCATAATGTCACCTTTAATATAGTAAAAAAGAAACTTACTAGGGGTTTGACGAAGGCTGTCGGACATGTACGAAAAGCCCTCTGCGATTAAAAAAAGTCTACTTGATGTGTTCTCTACCTTAAAGATGGCAAAGGTACGATGGTTGTTGGTCATATCAATGAATTCAACATGGTTGTAAGTCAAATGAGTTCAGTTGAAATTGATTTTGAAGATGAGGTACGTGCTTGGATTCTATTATGATAATTGCTTTATAGTTAGAATACTACTATTACCGTTATAAGTAATTTCTATTCATCAACAAGCTTAATATTTGATGGGGTTCAAGATTTGATTCGAGTGAGGATATCCATAGAAGAAAATATGGTGAATCTATATATGTTACTTTAGTAGGTGAAAGTAGAGGAAGAGCTAGTACTTGTGTTTGTAGAAGTAGTATAAACCTAATCAGATATAGTCAGTTTAGGATTAGTGATGCAATCTGTTAGAGTTGTGACAAGAAGAGACATCTTAGAAGGGATTACCTTAAATTGAAAAACGAGAAGGATAAGGGAATTAGAGTTGAGTTTTTTTTATTATGGTGCTACTGTAGTTAATTGTAATCCATATAGTGTTGATTATGTCTTGTCTGTTACTGAGGATTCATCATTTAATAGATAGATTATCGATTCCGATTGTTTCTTTTACGGTACGTTAAATAGGAATTGGTTTACTACTTATTAGTGCATAGATAGTAGTAAAGTGTTGGGGAACAATGTTGAGTGCGATGTTGTCGGTATTGCTGATATTAGGATCAAAATGTCTGATGGTATCGTGAGGACATTGGCTGAAGTGAGGTATGTTTATTAAAAGTGTCAAAAAAGCCCGCGCCAGCATGGCCCAAACCGCATTGGCTTGATCCAGCCCTAAAATTTGGGGTATTTTGGGGTTGGGACTTAGTCTTCTTCGGGCAAGGCTTTTAGATGTGGGTTTTATTAGCGTTGAGGTTGGGTCGGGCTTGACCCATTGACACCTTGGGACCACTTACATATCTTCCCCTCTCTCTCTCTCTCTCTCTTTCTCTCTCTTCTCTCTCTGCGTGGCTGAACCCTAGATCTAATGTAACCATAGCACTGTTCTTCTGCCGTCTGGAGCACAGGCACCCCTTTTCTTGCGATGCCCATCTTGTCGTCACGCTGCTTGCCCTATTCCTGTTCCCTCCTCCGTCGTCGCTGCCATCTTCAACCTTTCCGTTCACTGATCTTCTTCTTCTTCTTCTTCTTCTTCTTCTTCTCTCTCTCTCTCTCTCTCTCTCTCTCTCTCTCTCTCTCTCTCTCTCTCTCTCGTACCGCTTGACCTGCTCGTTACAACCAGAACGGCAAATCACTCATAAAGTTCCAGTCTCGCCTCCTCTGTCGACTCGACGGTGCAACTGTACGAGGCAGGTGGTGTTTGGTGGATTCGACGACGATTACTATGCTGGCTTTTTTTGCTAGCTATCTTTAAATGCCCGAAATGCCCTCAAGAACCTCCTCCTCCTCGTCCTCTTCTTTTTTGGTTTCCTTGTTGGATATGCTGTGGTGCGGTCATCGTGGCCGGTTATGATGTACTTACTCTTTCCCTCTCTCTCTCCTTCTTCTTTTGTCCCCCATCATCGCATCACTATCGCCAGAAAAGCAACCTCCCATCCCGGGAGCCTGCAATTGCCTCCACGCTTCCAAGGTGGTTCCGGTCCTCGGAGCTTTCGGGCTCGAGAGCCTCGCCTTCAACCCGAGAGGCGGGGGTCCATACACCAACGTCGCCGACGGCCGGGTTTTGAAGTGGGAGGGCGACGATCGTGGTTGGGTCGACTTCGTTGATCAATTGAACTCAACAAGAGAGATATCCATCGGCTGAAAATGAAGAAGCGAGCGACGAAACCGAGAGAGACGAAGCTAGGTCTCTCTCTCTCTCTCTCTCTCTCTCTCTCTCTCTCTCTCTCTCTCTCTCTCGTGCTGAAAAATAAATAAAGCACGGCTCTACCCGACCTGACCCGACCCTCTCTTGGGGGTATATGCCGAAGAGGGTCTCGGGGCGAGTCAAACAGCACACTATAAATTTCGGGTCGAGTAGGGTATCATGAAAACTCGACCCGACCCATTGACACCCCTAATGTTATGTTTATAGAGTTGAGAATAAATCTAATTTCCTTAAGGGCCATGGATTCAACCCTGCTAAAACTTCACCATAACGGATTTTGCCATGGAGACACTGGAAGTATTTGTTCGAGAGTCTGAATTGTGGCATTTACGTTTAGGGTACATTAGCAAGAGAAGCTTGAAGATTCTAAGTGAATGGAATCTGTTGTGTGTTTATGTTGCTAAAGAATTGAATATATGCATGTGATGTGGCTTAGATCAATGGCAGTTCGATATGGCTGTCTGAGAAATTATGGATATCGCACAATTAATTCACTTGCATTATTTAAGGCTAATGCTAATAGTTGTGGATTACTTGAGAAATACTTGGGTGTTTCTGCTGATGTACATATTTGATGTTGTTATTAGGATCAGGCAGTTGAGAGTTTTGATAGAATCGGAGACTGGTAAGATGATCAAACATGTGTGGACTGGCGATAGTATGGAGTTTTGTTCGGAGCTATTAAACGAATGATGTATGAAGGAAGGCATAGTGAAACACCACATTAGTACTGGTGAACCACAACAGGTTACAAAGTTGATGAGCAAAAAATTATTAGAGATGAATCATAAAATGTTCTCTAATATTGGTATGACTAAGAGAATCCTAACAAATGCGCTTAGTATAGTGAGCTATCTAGTGAATAGATCCCATCAACTGTAATTGGATGTTGCACTTTTGAAGAAGTGTGATCAAGTGACATTGCTGATTATTTTATTCTAAGAATATTTGATTACTCGTTTTATATTTGAATGAGGGATGGTAAGCTCAACAGGAGGGCAAGAAAGTACATGATCTTAGGCTATGCACAAGGTAAATAGGGTTATCAGTTATGGTGTCCGGAATTAAATTCATCTGTTTTTGGCAATGAAGTTACATTTGACGAGTCTTTAATACTTTTGGATAGAGGCAGGACGATGTTCGGCTCAAGATGAAGTTGCAATAAGAAACTCCTAAGATAGTGAGCATTAGGGCGATAATTGGCATAAATGGTGCTTATAGCGAGGTGAAGTCTATAGAGCCAACGGTTACTGTAACTACTGAATTTGACAAATTGCTTGTTCGATCTCTTATCGGATACGGATGGACACAACAATGGTTTTGCATTCTCTGTGGTTGAGGAAGTTGTGTCGAAAAATCCTTATGAAGTAGTTAAAGGCACAAGCGGAGCTGATATTCTAACGAGGTCCATGGTTTTTGCGAAGTTCAAGCGAGACTTGGACTTGAGAAGTGTCTATGGTGGTTAAGCCTAGGGCTATGGGAGAGTAGTAGTGCTCAAGTTTAAGTGAAGCGCGAAGTGATTGTGACTTAACTTAAATATGGAGATTGTTGAAAAAATGTCTCGAGTTTGAGTATGAAGATGAAACTTTCCTAATTCAAGTAGTTTTTTTTATTTTGCATGGGTGTCCTATTTAGAAAGGTTTCCTTAAAAAATGAAATTTTCTGTTTTGGATCCAATTCTTGCCTATATATAGGAAATGGTTGTTCTTTGTGAAGAGTATCGAAGAGGAACTTTTGCTTGTAAATTACATCTCGGGTGTTTGAAGCCATGAATTCTTGTATTAAGATTTGTGAATTGTTTCATGAGATAGAGATATTATTTTGTAGGAACTGTAGGCCTAAACACTGTATAAGTTATGGAGTGTGATTAGGGGCCGTGAAATACTAAAAATGTTTGAATGACTCCAATGTTATTGTAATATCTATTGTACTGTTTGATATATAGTGGAATACTTTACTGCTCTTCCCGTGGAAGTAAGTCGCACCGACCGAACCATATAAATCTAGTGTTTGATCTATTTTTTTACTCTACCTATTTTACTATTCGATTGATTATTTCTGCACTAGAGGTTTCTCATAAATGTGGTGATTTTCTAGACGATATCTAGAGCACCCATTTAATCTTTATAGGGTGACATATTCATCCGATTTCATACACACTAAATAATTATTAGAGTCACATAAATCAATGAGCTTGAGGTTGCCCCATGATCAATAAGACCTTATAATAGTGGTGGCCACGGTTCGGAACCGGCCGGTTCCGGTTCGTGGCCACATGTGAATCGGAACCGGAACCGCCCCTAGCGGTTCCGGTTCAGGTTCGGAACCGGCCGGTTCCGATTTGTAATTTAAAATTTTAAAAAATAAATTATAAAATAAAAAATAAAATAATTATTAAAATATGAAATAATGATTTATTCAATATAAATTATAGTCAAAATGAAAATTGTAGGGGTAATCGGTTCCCGATCGAAACCGAGAACCGAACCGGTAAGACCGGTCTTTTAATTTTAGAACTAAGAACCGAACCGGCAAACCATAGAACTGAGAACCGGACCATTGGTCCGGTCCGATTCTAGGCGGTCCAATGAAACCCTTTGCTCTTAATTAGAAAAGGATAGTAGCCACAAAAGGCATACAACTTCACATTCTCATGGCTTGGCTTGGATTTTATAAACAACCCCTTTGATGGTCTCTTCATTCCCATTCGATGTGGGACTCTTGGCATTTGCATGAAAACAAAGCCAAAAGTCTCATATTGAAGGCGTTCAAGGCAAACCGAGAGTCCCACATCGAAATGAGAATGAAGAGACCATCAAAGGGGTTGTTTATAAAACTCAAGCCAAGCCTTGTAATTAGAGTTCAATACACCCAAGCTAAGCATTGCAATTGAAAATCAATGCACTTACAATGCATGACAATTAGAGTTCAATTTGTTTTATAAAAAAAATTAAATAATGAATTTTTTTTAAAAAAATTTCATTATTATTATTATTTTAAAATTTTTATTTATTTTTTATTTCATAGAACCGGCCCGGAACCGGCGGTTCCGGGCCGATTCAAATTTTTCGGGAACCAGAACCGGGCCCGTATGCCACGAGCCGGTTCCGGTTCCGAACCGCGGGCCCGGTCAACGGTTCTGGGCCCGGGTTTGACCGGTCTGGTTCCGGGCCGGTTCCGAGCCAAACTGGCCCATGGCCACCTCTACCTTATAAGGCCAATTTAGAGTAACTTAGTCATTTGTGCTAGGTATATTGTAATAAACTTTGGTGGCCTCTGAATTTTTCTTCAACGTTTTAATGTGGGTCCCCAAAGTTTTTTCTTTTGGTTCAATTTAATCTCTGCACTTTCAAAAATATGCTTAATGCAGTCCTTTCGTTAAGTTTAATGCCATTAGACATGATCAACAGGCGAAGGACGCTCGTGGCTGAATTTCTTAAGCTCGCTAGGTGAGCCTTGACAAAAATTCCCAGCCTGCCTAGCTCAACTCTCCCATTTATTAAAAAAAACTCATTGTATTAATAATTTTATTTGACATTTAAAATATATACACGCTAATAGGATAGAAATATGCCCAAATTTCGAATAATGGATAGAAAAATAAAATAACAAGAAGCTCTAAAATTATTTTATATTTTTATTTATGTCTTTTATCCGAAATTTTAAAAATAAAAGAATAAATAGGTGGCTTGATGGCGAACCCGACCCACCTATGTTTTTGTCATCAGAGTGTTCATTTGATTCATCTAGAGAAAACTAAAATGTACCAGAATCTTCGTAAGCATCACCAGTGGAGTGGTATGAAACTTGAGGTTGTTTGATGCGTACCTTGTTACTTGACTTGTCAATAGATTAAGAATGAACATTAAAAACCTCACAATACTTTATGTTGCGTTTGTTTTGCAAAAAATAAATGATCTGCATAACATTTTCCTAAAAATAATTACTTGTATCGCTTACATAAATGAATGAACGGAAAATATTTTTATCGTCCACAAAAATATTTTAGACATAAATTGTTATCGATAATAAAATATTTTTCATTTTTCATTAATTAATTATTTCAAACGATATATGCAATTGTTGCAACCTTCACAGAGATTAACCACCAAAAGAAAGCTAATGGTTCTCCTAACCCATACCAACTCAACTATGAGGTTTTAAATTAATCATTTAAACATTCAATTTAATTCATTTGGGAGTCACCACCAATCTATTACAGGTTGATTAGAAAATTCAAGTAAAATGCCAGAGAATATTTTACTTCTGTGAAATAAAGATTTCATGGATATGGGGGCTTGGTTATGTTAAATAAATTTAACGCCCTGCCGGTACCTTTTATCTTTATTTCCAAAATGTTTTGCAAGCAGTCTTGATTGATTTTAATCCTAAGCCACTAACATACAATGGGCGATCGTGCAGGTGCGCTGGTAAAAATTAACTCAATAATAAAAACAATAAATAAATTACATAAAAAGATAGAAAAATCTCTAAGCAACTCAAAAGCATAGCTTTATTGTCATCTCACACATCATGTGTTCTGCAAAACGTTAACTAAAGATCAAATTATGATGTTCTGTATATGCATAACCTGGACATGATTTATAAATGCAATGATAATAAATTCTTTTTGAGTTTCTTTTTATTTAAAGTAGACGCGAATGAATTTAAATGACATAACGACATGAGTTCTCAACACATGCTTTGATAAACTAGAATAAGATCTAAGTGACATATACGGTATGTTATAACTAAGATTTAGTGCAACCTATATGCAATTCTAATGACATGAAATAGGATCAATTATGAATTAACCCTATCATTTGACCATGCAGAAGATTAATTATTTTTGTGTCTTCTTTTTAACAAATAGAAGACTAAAGTTTAAGACACCTAATATAAACTAAGTGACTTTATATAAATAGAGATAAATGCATTGTAAGTCCTAAAACTTATCAAGAAAGTGCAATTGAGTCCTAAAACTTGTAAAAAGTGCAATCAAATCCTAAAACTTATCAAATTGGTTCAAATCAAGAAGAAGTTCAACCTACCAGTCAAAAGTGGAACTTGTCAAAAGAAGAATTTCGATGTCCGGCATATTGAAAGTCTCAAAAGAACTTTATATTAGAAGGATACCAAGCATTGTGGGATGAGAAAATGTCATTTTACTGGAAAAAAAAATTTATGCACTAGATGTTGACATAAAAATTCATTTGGGTAATGTTTAAATGCACTAACGTACCTTAGGGCCTACCTTAGGGTCCTGCCCAACACTCCATAAGCAAACAAGCTGCAACCACAGCAATTCCGATACAGCCCCATTCATCTGTCTAAATATTCTCTTAGACACTGACCAAACTGTCACAAAACATGTCGCCTGAAAAGTAATTTTATTAAGCAACATCATTGAGACTGTGGTGCTCATTGATCTCTCAAATTATAATTATCGACATTGGAATTTTGACGATCCTTAGATACTTCCTCTAGTGCTTTTGCTGAATCTAGAAGTCACTAAACAACCACTTAAATGGAAATGTACTTTCCCTTTTGTTCACACATACAAAAAGAGGTAGAGAATAAACTTAGTGCTAGTTTGACTTTGAGTCAAACTAATTGTGATCAGACAGAAAACTCACTCATAAATTAACTTAAGCAAGAATAGATTAACCCAAGATTGACCAAGAAAGGTAGTAACGACTTGTACGAGATTATGAATGAGCCAGGAAAAACATCAGCATCAAGCATATTCTCACCATCATATGACATTTCTAACATTGCATGGTTTTTTGATCCAATGATAAAGTCAAACAAGATGAACACAAGATTGACCAAGAGAAAGCAAATTTACTTGTATGAGATTTGATGAGAAGCCTGAGAAGATGAAGACGACGCCAAAGGGCATCGAAACCGCTATCGCTCTCAAGCCCATTTGCCACAACACAATAACAATGTTGCACGTGAGAAGCAAATGTGGAGGCTGATTTCACAGATCTTTAGAGGTTTGACGTTTGAGTTGCAGGGACAAAAAGGGAGGTCGTGTTACTAACAAAACCATGTGTGAAGGGAACGATTGATTTCAAGCTTCGGGCATAGATTTCTAGGGCCGCTAACCCTTAGTTGTCATGACAGCATTAGCAAAACCAGATTTTAGAAGCATTTCACATTAATCACCTGCGAAACTGAGACGAGTTTTCCGAGGGTTTACCGTAACTGGGGCTGGCAGTTTCGTTGAAGCAAGAACCAAATTCCAGAGCCCTTACTGTTTTTAGCCTTAACCTACCACAGTACTGTATTGAACCACATGCAAATTGATGATACGATCATCATTTCAGATCTAGTGGAGTAGCAAAGGAAGATTACGACTAGAAATAGTAATCCAATTTTAGGATGAAACATCGGGTCTGTTTGTCTATCAAATTAGATCGATCTTAAGTTAATTCTCACTGGGGTAATATCTGTACGCTAATTGGAGTTATTCTGCGACTTTTAGGCGTATTGACTGAATCGTAACCATTTTTCAAGAGCTGGGATTCTTTTTTTTTCCGGCTTTTGGCAAGTATTCGTTTCCAAAGTTGGTCATACTCGTAATAGACTTTTTGGATGAACACACGGGATATACATATTAGAGTGCTCTTGAAGTAACACGTGACTGTTCACCAATCAATCATCTAACACTAACTATTATGTTAAATTTAATCGTGTTCTTTTGATTGATGGAGTGGGCAGTCACGTCGTGCTCAGAGAATGATGCTGAATGTCCCTCAAACCCCCACCCCCACAAGCAAATAATGCCATTAAAAAAAAGATTGGGTTGCATTAAGCAAAATGTTGCAACCAGTATAGTTAGTTGCAGTATGAGCACGTCATCTTCAGTTCCCTGTGCTTGCTTCCTAAGGAGCTTGGAGTCTTAAAGGAGCTAATATGACTAACAGTCTAAATTTAGATCCAGGGATAACCTTAGATAGCATTCCCACTATGTCCGAGGAACCTGGCTAGTTCTCGAAAGCATCCTATGCTGCTTATTCTTCCTTTTCTTCTCCAGTAGCATCTTCTTCATTGACTTATTTGTTTGCGTCGAAGAGATGTTCTATATCTTGATTCCACTCTAGACCCGTAGTACCTTGTCACAAAGCTAGCTTATGTACCTTATACCACATTCAAACTAGTGGGCACTGGCATTGGTTTCAAGAGCCTTTTCGTTGCCTAATTGCTGAGGCCTGGGACAAATTTTACCCATCAACATTAGTATAGGTTGCAGAGAAAGAATGTTAGTAAACGATCGTCCTGACAACATTAACTAAGTAATTTTAATGTAAATAAAGATCGATAAAAGTAGGATTTGGTTAAATGGTGCTACGAGTCGAGCGCATAACCGAACACATGCTCAAGCATCCTGCAACTAAACTCTAGAATTGTTCCCCATAACACATGCTCAAGCCTCAACATGCATGTCTATGTGAATTGTCTCTAAAACCACTTCATTCTCTCATCAGAACAATCAGAACATAGCAGATGACAGATGAACAAGCATCTAAATATTTAGGTAATGCAGTGCTAACCCAACCCTGACCCAACTCGCCCGCGACCAGTAACCTGGCTTGTACTTTTGAAGCATTCCTTGTTGTCCACTCAAGCTTTTGATATCCCAACAAATTGGGTAGGATTTTTGGTTCGATATGATTATGGTAGAGTAGTTACTAGCACGCTCCGAGTGTGTTAATAATATGATCCGTGTTTTGGCAAGTTGATGTTGCC
Organism: Syzygium aqueum; assembly: GCA_031216185.1. NCBI lineage: Eukaryota > Viridiplantae > Streptophyta > Magnoliopsida > Myrtales > Myrtaceae > Syzygium > Syzygium aqueum. Next base: position 5,821,946 of record CM062240.1, read on the forward strand.
GACCTAACTTTTCGGCTCACTAGCTGTACCTTTTTCTCAAAATCAGGCCAGTGTGCAGACTCTGCTCTTCACGAAGCATGATCTAGGAATTCTAGAATCTGCAACCACCTCACACTGGAATTAGGCAGTCATCAATGAGTCAAAAGACTCTGATGTTAGCCAAATAACTGACTTAGATCAGATGCCGAGGAGTTATTCCCAGTTGAGATTCTAAGTAGTCACCAAATCCTATTTGTGATTGCTGAGTGTCGTTTCTTTCTAGAACGCTAGTGCGAGTTTTACCAGTATTAAATCAATCAACATCGCGTTGAAAAACAATGTTGAAGTATGATACACAAGCAGAGCCATAAACAAGGAAAAGGTCCCCAAAATACGAATTACAATAACATGTGCACGAATTTTCATGGTCATGATTATAAAATTTCGTAGGCGATGTTTTTAAAAGATTAAAAATCTGGGCGTATAGATCACTGCTCATTTCTGGAGAAGTCTCTCCCCTGCAGGATCTTGCTGAAGGGCCTCAACGGGAGTTGAGCGGTTAGACTCTGAAGACTGAATGAGGATTTGCATTGCAAGAGTTACAAGCACCAAAGCCGCTACTATGATCACGACACCTTCCCACGAGGTGAGCAATGAGGACCACAGGAAGAATTCAACAACTCCATAGACCAGTAGGCATGACCAAAAAATGACCACCTGTCGCCAGTATTTAGAGGTGATTAAGGGGCGGGAAGGAAGAGGTGACAGGTGAGGAGCAATGAAAGGACTAGTAGGGAAAAATCATGGAGTCACACTTACCAATAGAGACTTTATAGGACGCCCGACATCTTGACCTTGTTCGGTACCAAACAGGTCTTTGGCATGGTATTTCTCCAGGAAAGCATCCTTGTTGATAAAAGAAAGAGGGATTAGATACGTGGGTACACACATGAATAGGATCATAATTTGGATTTTCAGTCGTAGTGAGTTGAGTCGCAAATGCTATGTCACAATTTGGGAGTTTCAAAGGGGACTCATTTCAAGCAAATGCAGATGCTGCATGTGTATCAAAAATTTTGGCCAAATGATAAGTGAAATGGTGCTTTGAATCACAACTCTAAAAAGTTCTCATTAAAGCAAAATTCCAGTTGGTGCAGATACATGATACCTTAGTCACAAACACGTCTTTGCACCACTGCGCAATGCCGTCAGGTGTTTCTGGCAATTCTTGCATCGAATGTCTCTTGATTTGCAGTTTCACCTGTTAAAAAGAAATGAATTAGATCGAAACCTTCCTCTGAAAGAAAGAGGTAAAAAAGGAAAACCAAGCACTAGGGAATAAATGAACGAAATATGGTAACAGCAGATGTGTAAAGTCACGAAAGATAGATGTGAATTCAAGCTGAGTGACTAAAATGGCAGATTGCTGTGAATTCAAACTGCTCTTTCGAGCTATTATTATCAATGGTTTTGTTAGCTTACAATAGCCGGATATCCTCTAATAAGTCTGAGCAACGTAGGTGGTTTCTGATTACTTGGAACAGCCACCGTGCAATCATAAATGGCGGGGACAAACGAGCGCATGTGAGTCACAGCTGAAACAAAGCCCTGAATCAACAAGCAACATTATTCTAATTAGTATTCTGGGTTAGAAAAAGAATCAGTACTCTGCCCTAGCCAAGCTCCAGAGGACAAAAATCGACTGTCATTGCCTACTGAATGATTCTCGATCTAGCAGTAAACCAGTTCCTACAACCATCACAGATAGAAAGTCACCCAGATTAAAACTTCTTAGTCAATTCGCAAAGTAGCTTAAGACCCAAGTAAAGCAACATAGTCACTGCTCGTTTGAAAATGTCAAAGTGAGTAACCTTAGTTCGAGGAATCAAGACGTTCCTAGGAAGAGGCAACCCTCTAGAGGCGGCATACTCTTGAGCTGCTTGGAGCTTTGCCTGCGTGAAACGAGTTCCCTCCACGAAAAGGGCCAACCAGAATGGCATCGGGAAATCACGGAGCCTTTCGAAACCTGACTGGAGCGCAAAATTCAGTCAGACCCGATGTAAATCTAGCATGCAGGCAAAACCAAATATATTTGAGACGTGCAAATAAGTCACCTTGAGTGTGTTCTCATCTTTGGCCCAGCTTCTGTCCAAAAATACATAGCCCGAAAACCACATCGACCAACCTATGACCTGCATGTGTTCAGCAAGAAAGCTATTCTTTGATCAGTGTAATTGGAGAAAGAGACTTAGCTGAGTGTAATGACACTATATAGTCTAATAAACTATCAGGAAAGAAGCTGACAGGGAGAAATTTAGCCTCTTTCTTCATGATAGCAAGTGCACTGCCAAGACAACCTGCACGCTGCAAGAACAAGAGGATTAATGAAGAGATTTTTTACATTTTTTTTTGTAATTAATGAAACTAAGAAACCCAACAAATGTGATGCGGTGGATGACGCTGCAGACTAGGTGAATCTGTTCACGGTCCATAGGACCAACAGAACCCCAGGAATAGTGGGTATGATTGAAGAGATCTAATTATAGAGTGGAATTTTGGATCTCTCTTCATCACTCTGTTCGGGGAGTGACCCCTGAAGTGAGAAGAGCTTTCACAGCAAATCCAATGGCCCTTCTGTTCGAACAAGAGAGAAGGATGATGCCCGAGTACGATGGAAAGGGAAAAAAAGACGGCTTTAAAACGGCAGAGGCCATGAATGCACAATGAAAGTTTATGTGCAATACAGATTCAAGCATTTAGTCAAGTAACCTGTCTGTAATTTCACAAAAGTTCAACCTTAAATCACTGGATAATGATAGTAAAAGACACAAAGGATGAGTTCTGAAGCAGAACAGTTCCAATCACCTTTTCAATGACTCACTTCTTTTGCTTTTAACATTGAGATGGCAGGAGTCTGATGAAATTCATATTTTGAAGTATTTGAGCCTAACTTACAGAAAATAAAAAAAGACGATCTACATAAATACCATTATCAGTTTGGAGTATAGGTAATGAAAGAAAATTCGAAGAAAGAAGAAAGAAGAATGTGGCGTTGATGATACAAATACAGAATGATGTAAACTAAGCCACTGGAAGGAACAATTCAGATTGATGAGCACCTGAGCTATGACCCACCCAACAAGCCAATCAATGTCGCTTCTATGATTGCAAATAAGAAGTGCGCGTTCTTTACCTGGGAATTTCATCAAGTCAAGCCAATTTCAACATTTCATATTAGGGAAATTCAAAGCCATGTGAATATCCGGGCTATCGGAGCAGAAAATAGAATACTTAACTTTCATAGGATAATGAATGTATTGACTTACCCATCATTTCGTAAGCCTGCGAATCCATGTAGAGCTCTAACTGCATGGGCACAGAAGCTACTTAGGACACGAAACTGGACACAGGATGAGAATATGAAGGTTCTACGCACATGCATGTGCATGTTTTAATCTCTTAAGGAATGCTATCCTTTTGGAGTGCCAGAGGGCAGGACCGCGATTGTACTAATAAGCCGAAATATCCGAAATCAATTACCAAAGTGTTAACAGAATACTACCAGAAAATGATAGACAAAAGAAATTGCCTCAGAAAGGATTTGATGAGGATTTGAATGTTACTGCTCCAAGCATTTGCAATTGCAACCAAAATCCGAGAATGTGATGCCGAAAGATACTTAGAATTTTTAGCTACAGTGGACTCGAATAGGCAGAGGAGGAGTGACAGGGCACAGATGCAAAGATGAGAAAGAATGTGAAAATACAAACAGGCTAGTTAAACTACCTTAACACCCGCCCACCAATCAAAAAGCCATATAAGTTCCAGCGAGAGCAATTCTGCGACTACTTTGTTGATCTTTTGATACGTACTCTTAGACAGCGGACGAATGAGGACATAGAAGAATGCCTGCAAGCACATGAAAGCCAGCAAAAAACTGAGGTTAGATATGTACAATGAGATTAAGCAACGATCAAATTATATTTTTTTGAAAGAGAACTCGAGGAATTTACTCTAAGCCTTGAAAAAAACATTGAAGAATCATGCTAGAAAGTTCACGTTTATCATTAAGCAGAATCAAGCAGAAACTCTGTTTCTGTTCATCCCCTCTTTTCCCCAATTCGACGTTTCTCCATTCTGATGTCATTGCAAAGTCTAGGAAGAAATCAACCGAACTGATCCGAAATGTCTCGCGAATAACTCAGCAGTAAAAGCCTAAATCTTGCAGATTAAGATCTAGGCAAATGAGCCGAAAGCATCCGATTTGGATATATAGAGGTTTGGCATCTCATCCCAATTTATAAGAGCAACATATGAAGCTATTTTAAATTCCCATCTTCAGCCATTACCTCCAATCCAAAAATCTGATCTGATCTCACTCATTTTTTTTAACAAAAAATGAAAACCTTCTGAACAATGTGAGATCCGCGACCACATTGATCATTTATAGCTTTAAAAGGAGCCAATCGAACAGTAACCAATCAAGCAATGAATGAAAACTCTCAAGAACATCAAAATGAAGATTCAACTGATGAGTACCTGAACAAGATTGAGGACAAGGCCGGAGAGAATAAAGAGCATGCCGATGGGAACGATGGCGACTGCTGCCGGGACCGCCATAGCTCACGACCACCTCTTCAATTGCTTACACACGTACCCTCCAACTCTGAGACAATAAGCTTTGACAGAGAGAGAGAGAGAGAGAGAGAGAGAGAGGGAAATGGTTGGCTTGGAGAAAGGAAATGATAATGGTAAGAGGGTCGGAGTATTTGTAATCCGATTCAAACGCTTGATGTACTCCAACCATGCATGTGCATGAAGCGTTAAAATCGGATTACAAATGCTTCGTACCCTCTTAACAAAACCATTTCTTTTGTCCAAAGCCAACCATTTCCCCCCCCCCTCTCTCTCTCTCTCTCTCTCTCTCTCTCTCTCTCTCTCTCTCTCTCTCTCTCTCTCTCTAAATTTACCAACTTGGGTTGTCGTCAACGTGAACAGGAAGACCATGAGCACAGAGAACACAACACAGACGCAGCCAAAAGAAAGAAAGCCTTGGGCCGAAAGGTGGCTGAACTGGATCACGTGGAAACAGGGCAGTGCCCGTGGGATCGATCACGTGAGCATTTTACATTGATCACTTCACGTTTAGTTAGATTAAAGTTCTTCATGGGGCTAAATGAAAGGACATTAATTTGGGTTCAGCTGTAAAACAGCAGTTGAAAGTTTTATCTAGTTTTCATCCAGAAGAGAAGGAAAGGAACCCGAAATTCAATCATAGATAGAATTAAGCACAGACACCGCTGATTGAAAATCACGAGTATTAAGAGGGGGAAACAGTACAACCTATAATCACAGACTAAACACAAAGATTTATTCAAATATTTAGTAAGTGTATGTATATACAACAGTTGAGCGCTGAAATCCATATGTGGAACAACCCTTCTTATTGATTTATACGTAGTGTTTTCCAAAAAAGATGAAAGAGAATGACGGGATGATTCCAAAAAGTCTTAAACGCAGCAAATTTGGTCCTAAACTTTTTGACCAATCTAGAACTAAACATTTTGATGATTTTACAATATAATCCATCCGATTATAAATTACTAGTGTGGATGCCAGCCGTTCGACATGACATGATCAGAGCTGAAAATGACGAGCTTCGCTAGTTTATTTTTAATTTTTTTTAAAAATTTTCTTGTTTTTTCCTTTTCTTTTGCTTTCGCCTGTGGCTAGTCTCGGCGATGCCAGTGACCAACCACAGACGAGGGCCGGCAACGACCACACTCACCGGTCATAGGCGAGGGTCGCCCTCCCCAGGCGAGGGGTGGCTGGCAAGTGCACGCGTGGTCATACCACATAGATGACCAGCCCTAACTAAATCATCACATTAATAATTTCTCGCCAAAATTATCGGAAATATTACATTGGAAAATCTTTAAAAATTTTAAGACTAAATTAATAAAATTGAGAAATTAAAGATGAATTGGTCCCTCTACAATAAATTTAGATTTTTTGGATAATTTTTCTTTAATTATAAATCTTGTATTTAAATAGTATAAAAGTCGTAACAATTTGGGCTTTTTATTGTTATCAATTCGATTTTAAACTGAACTTGGGAAAATTTTGTTTTGGTACCCAAAGTGAACATAGTCTCAAATTGGTACCCAAAGTGCCCATTCAGTCTCAATTTGGTACCCAAAGTGGACGTAGTCTCAAATTGATACCCAAAGTGCCCATTCAGTCTCAATTTGGTACCCAAAGTGCCCATTCAGTCTCAATTTGATACCCAAAGTGCCCATTCAATCTCAATTTGGTACCTGGGTTCGCCGGCCGGTTAAATGCTCACCGGCCGGCAAGAAATTTACTGTTCCGGCCACCAGAACAGTATTTTTTTAAACTTTTTTTTCTTTTCCTTTTCTTTTTTTTTCCTCTCTTCCCTCCGCCGGCGTCCAGCGAGGGCCGACCCTCGCCGGATCTGGCGAGGGTCGCTCTCGCCAGCGTCGGGCAAGGGCCGACCCTCTCCGGATCTGGCGAGGGTCGGCCCTCGCTCGCCCAGGCGAGGGCGGCGGAGGTCGCCGACGTCGGGCGAGGGCGGCCCTCGCCCGCCCTGGCGAGGGTCGCCCGACGCAGGCGAGGGCGATCCTCGCCCGACGCCGGCGAGGGCGATCCTCGCCCGACGCTGGCGACCTCCACTGCCCTCGTCTGATCCGGAGAGGGTCGGCCCTTGCCCGACGCCGGCGAGGGCGACCCTCGCTGGACGCCGGAGGAGGGAAGAGAGAAAAAAAAAGTTTAAAAAAATATTGTTCCGGTGACCGGAACAGTAAATTTCTTGCCGGCCGGTGAGCATTTAACCGGCCGGCGAACTCAGGTACCAAATTGAGACTGAATGGGCACTTTGGGTGTCAATTTGAGACTACGTCCACTTTGGGTACTAAATTGAGAAAAAAGCCCCATTTTGAGTACCAAATTGAGACTGAATGGGCACTTTGGGTATCAATTTGAGACTATGTCTATTTTGGGTACCAAATTGAGAAAATGGTCTCACTTTGGGTATCAAAACGAAATTTTCCCTCTGAACTTTGCGAGTTACGGACAGGTCGGGCAAGTCGCCGATCAACTTTTTGTTACAGTGGGAATTTGTCTAACACGAACATTTTTCACGAATTTGCGAGCGTGGAAAATATATATATATTGAAGAAAATCAGAAAAATAGAAAAATCAGGAGAAACCAATAAAAAGAGAAGCGCGACATCTAAAAGAGGAGAGACGTCTCTCTTGAGGAAGCTAAAGCTGAAGGCCAACGGAGAAAATGGCGGCAGCACCGGCGTACCAAGTTCAGCAGCCGCACCAGCCGGCGTCCGCCGAGGAAGTGAAGACCCTCTGGATCGGCGACCTGCAGTACTGGGTCGACGAGTCTTATCTCTACGGCTGCTTCGCTCACACCGGCGAGGTCTCTCTCTCTCTCCCTCTCTCTCTCTCTCTCTCTCTCTCTCTCTCTACCTGTATTATTCAGCGGTTGATATATCTTCCATAGGGTTCGTTTGGTCTGGTGGACGCTTCAGTCCGGACGTGGACATGGGTATGGAGTCATTAGTTGATCTTGTTGCGGTTTAGGTTTTAACTCTTGTCTTCCTGAAAAGTTGCGGTGACAAGTGTTGAGTCTTTCGAGCTTCCCGTGAGTTCACACGGCGCTCCGTGCCGCTTCGCCTTTTTCGCTCGCTGCCGGGCAAATGCCGCGGGTCGAATTTGCTTCTGTTTAGCAGAGTCTTGGAATGTTTAGCAGAAGATAAAGGAAATTAGGATGTTGGCAAAGAAAATCCTGTGCTGTTTAGGTGTCGGGAGCCGTGATGTGCACCCTAATTTATGCAGGTTGTGTCGGTGAAGATCATAAGGAATAAGCTGACGGGGCAGCCGGAGGGCTACGGGTTCGTGGAGTTCATGTCTCACGCGGCTGCTGAGAGGATTCTGCAGACGTATAATGGGACCCAAATGCCCGGGACAGAGCAAACGTTTAGGTTGAATTGGGCATCATTCGGTATGGGGGAGAGACGCGCCGATGCTGGACCTGAGCACTCTATTTTCGTGGGTGATTTGGCACCCGATGTCACGGACTACCTGTTGCAAGAAACTTTCCGAGCTCATTATCCATCTGTTAAAGGAGCGAAGGTGGTTACTGATCCGAGCACTGGGCGCTCAAAGGGTTATGGATTCGTTAAATTTGCGAATGAAACAGAAAGGGACCGTGCCATGTCAGAAATGAACGGCGTCTACTGTTCAACTAGGCCGATGCGTATTAGCGCAGCAACACCGAAGAAGACGACTGGAATGCCTCAGCAGTACGCTGCTGTGAAAGGTATTTTTGTATTGGACATTTACTTTAGGCAACTGCATCATCTTTTGGTGGCCGTGATTTTTTCCCCTGCAGTGCTTCATTCGCTCTCTCTTATCATATCAACTTCCCCCACAGGCTTCTTTAGTCTTTCTCACTGGTTTTCTTGTATATTCTCGAGTATTGGATTGTAGTTTGTTATGGTTCAGCGCCTAAGGACATAGAAATCAGACTTAATTTGTGATGAGAAATTTGTCATATGTAGTAGCTTTCCTTATGGCATAGATATTTTCTATGAATGTACTCAATCAAAGGCTGAATTGTTTTTGATCTGTCTTTCCGTGTATCTTGGACTTTGATAATATAAATAATAGATAGCTCTCTAAACATGCATAATGCTGCAATATGTTTACTGATATAAAGTTTGCTTATGAAACATTTTGCAGCTGTTTACCCAGTTGCAGCATACACTGCTCCACCGGTACCGGTGCTACCAGTGGATAACGATGTAAATAACACCACGGTAAGTGGAAAATGCTCACCTTTACATGCAGTTCATTTTTTAGAACCTTCTAATTAGTTCTACTATGCAGATTTTTGTGGGGAATTTGGATCCAAATGTTTCAGAAGAGGAGCTGAGGCAAATCTTTTTACAGCTTGGGGAGATTCTAAATGTCAAAATTCCTGCTGGGAAGGGATGTGGATTTGTAGAATTTCGAGCAAGGTTACTATATGTTATTGCTGTCGCTTGTTGTGAATCTTCTCATACCATCCCTTTTTAGTAGTAGTTGAACTTCACTATTGCATGACATGGATCAATTTCGCTACTCGTTTTGCATTTACGCTCCAAATCTTTTTGTTTCGCTAGACACGATGGCACATGTTTCTGCTCTTTATTTTTGTCGTAACTATGTTGCATAGGGCATCTGCTGAAGAAGCCATCCAAAGGATGCAGGGAGCTACAATTGGTCAACAAGTTGTTCGCATTTCTTGGGGGCGAAGCCCAACTGCTAAACAGGTTTGGAATCATGCATATAATCCCTATATTAAATCTTGCTTTAATAGTAGTTGCCCCCCTCTAGACCTGTTACGCAATTCTTCTCTTGAGAGCTCCTAAAATTTGAACCCGGAGAAAGTGACCACTGCCAAAAACATGGATTTGTTTTTCTTTTTTTTTTTCTTTTCTAACAAAGACATGGATTTGTTAATATGGTGTTGGAAAATGATGGGAACGAAAATGGTGATGGTTAAATTATATCCCACTATTGGTATTCAAAAGGCCACCGTCCTGCACTTTTGTACTCTTTTTGAATAGTGATTAAGGAGCTTATTTGGGGTGTTGCTAATTCTGGAAAGACATCCAACCTTCAAGGACTGCATTTCCTTAATTAACCCTTTCACTGGAGAACGTGTAGAGTTAGTTCACGAATCACGACCACTGAAGTAGAAAAATAGCTTATTAGCTGTCTATTTTTCCAGTCTTAACCTTCATTTGTATCTGCCATAAGACTTGAAATTCTTGACGAACCTTTGTAGAGAATTTAACTTCTGGGGCATCTAATAGAATCTAAATGTCATGCTCTTCTCTTTTGCATTTCCTTGCTTATCCTTGGGTAATAGTACTTGGCACGTTTACTTTGTCATTTGGTGTTACTGCTGTTGTATAGTTTTGTACACTTCCTTTTCTCATCTGTATACATTACATCTTAGCATTTGACAGTATGTGGTATCAACTTGTAGGACGTGCCTGGTAGCTGGGGCCAGCAAGTAGATCCAAGTCAATGGAATGCTTATTATGGCTATGCACAAGGCTATGATGCGTATTCTTATGGTGCTTCCCATGATCCATCTTTGTATGCATATGGTGCTTATGCTGGTTACATGCAATACCCTCAACAGGCAAGACATTTTCGATGTTCTGCTTCGTACTTTGTATACTCCTGTCGTCAAATCTTTAATGATATAGGATCTAGCATCATAAGTATTGCTGGTTCTTTGAAGATACTTCTAACTAAATTTAAGCCTATCTTGTGGTTTTTTCAAGCCAAACCTTGGGGTTTTGATAGTAGATATCCCTCTTCTTTTAAATCGTTTGCAAACTTTCTCATGATCTTTGCAAAGCATTTGAAAGGTTGGGAGTCTATTTCCAGTGATTTAAAGGATGGAGGCTACTTGCAACAGGGGAGGAGGGTTATTTTGTTTCTGCAAAGATTTAAATGGTCTAGTTCTATTTGTAATATATCTCGAAAATGAAGTTTGCATTCAACCCCTTATCTTTTTTCGAATATTGAGGAGGTTAGGACTTGTTCTCCTACGCATTTGCGCTAGGTAGATTTTTACCACGACTGTCCAGATCCTGAGGGGATTGAAGTTCATGAAGTGAAAGTTCTGTGGCACCTTTGAAAGTTTGCTCCTTCTTTTGCTGCTTTTCTCTTCGGACGTTGATTCTGAAACAAGTTGAGAGGCTTATGTTTAACATTCTGGTTCAACAAGACACTTGATCATCTGAGTTCATATTTCTTGTTAGAATGGGATCTGATTTCCCGATGAGAATGATTATGCTCTAACTTTCCTTTCCTTTTGATAGTTGGGAGAAGATATTCAAAGTTACGCCTAATATGAAATTGCATATCACTTCCTTTTCCCTGGAGTTTCGAGAATTATAGTTTTAGTGACTAGCATTCTGTTATTGAAGTTTAGGTTGAAAGTGTTCAAGAAATGGCTGGTATGGCAGGTGCCGTTCCTACTGTAGAGCCAACTGATCCCCTGGCTCCTCCCGATGTTGATAAGTAAGTCTCTTTCGTTTTTTTCAAGACATGGCACTAGCTAGGAGGAACTAATTTCTGCATTCATAACAGCTCTCTCTTTGGCGATGTAGGTTAAATGCTTCTTACCTTTCTGTTCATGGGAGTGCCATCTTGGGCAGGCCATTTTGGTACAGAAACTCATACTTGTCTCAAGCATAGGCAGTTCAGAGTGGTTCCTTGCCTACACATTTGGTGGCTGCTCAAGATAGAAGTAATGCTTAGGCTTCATGATGAGAAGTCTGCTGCTGTGGAAGATCTTTCAGTGATATGCTGTATCTGGGCAGTCCTACTGGGGGAACTGGATGATCGGAGGACTCAAATTATGGAACCTCTCAGCTTCATTGGGACTTTTTTTTTTCTAGCAAGAAGCTTCATTGGGACTCAATTTTTTCAAGAAAACCTTTTATAATATCGGAGAGATAAAAAATTGTATGAGAGAGAGAGAGAGAGAGATGACATTGGACGGATACCGTGTCATGGAAAAAAAGGAAAAGAAATGTCACCTTCAACGAACCCATTTTTGCTGGTCCCGTCTCTCAATCTGAGTTTAAGAGACTTCATTAGGGGAAGTAACAAAAGAAAACGAAATGGAGCTGCCTGAGGTTGTGTATGACATAACTAGACGTATCCTTTCTCTAACTGAATTAAGCATCTACGTTAACCATGCTTTGTCTTTTTTTATTTGAGATTGTGGTCATCTGTATAGTAGTACCAGATTCACTATTGCTCACTCTGAATTAGGTTCAAAGACAGGCGGCTTTCTCAGCTCGTGATGATGGGTTTCATGAATCTTGTTACTGTGATTGCATCTAGATGGAAATTCGTGGCGGGACTAGGCCGCTTGCTTGACATGAGCTAATACCCATGGTAAGATGTTCTTGTTGATATATCGCTTGTGGAACAAAACAGAGGGATAAAAAGAGAATTGGTGACCAATGCAAAGATATTCTTAACGTGCCCTAAGGCCTAGTTTGTGCCTCTGTACGTACTTGAGAGTTTGGGTCTGCCAGGGTTGCAACATCCTGGGCAGAAGGACACTATCTTTTGGTTAAGGTGAGGTCCCCGGAACACCATAAAGATGTCATTATGGTTCTCAAATGGGACAACACTGGTTAACCTAGCTGTGTCCCTGCAATTGCGCTATCACTTAACACTGTTATACCTTATGGGCAGAAGCACCACACAGAGTACTTGTAGGATCTGCTATTTCTTAATGAGAAAATCATATATAATATTATCAAATCTGAGGCAGGGATTCAATCAGAGGAAGTTCAAGAGCAACTCTTTCCAAAGTTTGACTAAATCTGACAAGAATCGATAGCATGTGTTTGTCCTCAAACAACAAGAACAGCATCAAATCCTGATCATCCCACCAAATTGATTTTGGTCCCTCAAAATGTTAATTAATCAAGACTTCAAAATGTAACCCTCACGATGATGATGAAAAATGTCATCTAAATAAGAAAAAATACAGGAGAAGAATTAAAATCCAAAATTTTCTTGAATCACAGATACTTCGCTAACCAAGGTAGCTCGCCACTGTCTTTGAGCGCAAATGTCACATCATCGCTGCCACAATACAATACAGGCTGTATCATATCACTGGTGAAAGTTTTTAATTCTATGTTGACATCTCATGATGGGTGATAAAATCTAAATAACTGCATTATCGATAACAATCACATGCTTGTGAAAGCAATGCTGGCTCTGAAGTGAGATGAATCTTCATGATCAAATGGTAAATCTACACTTTTCCTGTTATCGCAGTAGAAAACAATAGGAAAACAACCTACGTAAACGGCGTCTATGTTAGTGGACAATAACATGGCTTCACGCGTTGTTGGTGTAGTGGACGGTGGTGGGTCGAGTCTCAAAGCTTCAACCATTTTCATTTGTACGAAACAAACTGCCCAGACTGATTTGTTTTGCAATACAAATGAACACCTTTTGTAGTTCACACTAGAAGTGAGGCTTGGACTAAACCATATGTAGCCTGTACCGGTAGAAGGTCTATGGTTGGAAAAAGGCGGATCCATGAAAAGTTTCTCACGAGGATCACTCTATTGCTCATTCGGTAAACCTTCCTGTCAAATTGGAAAACAATCCAAGCCGAAGGCTCTGTTCTTTCGCGAAAAACATTACGTTTCCGGAAAATGTTTTCCAAGAAACGACTTGCCGGAGAAGAAGGAAAAAGAAGAAGAAAAGGAAAATTAATTTTATTTAAAAAAATTAATTTTCTTTTTCTTCTTCTTTTTCCTTCTTCTCTGGCAAGTCGTCGGCCATGGCAGCAGCTGGCCTCAGGCGAGCTCGCTAGCCTCGCCGGCCTGTGGCGAGGCTCAAGCTCGCCGAGGATAGTCACCGGCCACCACCATGGCCAGCGACCGACTGAGGGAGAAGGAGAAGGAAAAAAAAAGAAAAAGAAAATATTGAAATAAATGGTGAAAGAAGGAGGAAAATGTTTTCTTCTTTTGAGAAAGAGAAAGTCATTTTCCTCAAAAGTGAAGGTAACTTGTCCATAGGAAGGAAAATATTTTCCGTGAAACGAACATCGGAAAATACAGAAAATGTTTTCCTGGAAGTTATTTTCCGTGAAACAAACAAAGCCTAATTCCCTAAACGACACCCGACTTTAGGTCCATTATCACCAACTCTCACTCTAGTCTCAACTTTATCCCGTTAACCCACCATCCAAAAATTGCCATTGGTATTTCAAAATTATCAACATCAGAGCCACTTAGAGGTTCGTTATCATAACTTGCATCTTCATCGGCATCCTTGAAAACAACAACAGCCTCCTAATGTTGATAATTCTGAACAAACCAATAGCAATTTTCAAACAGAGTTAACAGAGGCAGATCTTGGACTAAAGTGAAAGTAGATGATTTTTTTAGACAATTTCGGGATAGAATTGAGATGGATCTAATGGTGAATTTGTTTCACAAAAAAAATTATTTTAAAATAATCGGGTGAATTGCTTATAAAATTGATGAACGAAAAAAAAAATTAGCGTTTGTGAAAATATTGAGACATTGTTGTCCATAATGAAAACATTTTTCATTAACTAATTATTTCAAGCGATACAAGCGAATATTTTTAGGAAAATATTTTCCAAATCATTCATTTTCCGGGAAACAAATAGAGCCTAAAGTTGAAATATTGTTGTCATTACAATTTTTTTATGTGGAATAAAACAACAATTATTTCATTCTAAGCCATGTCCAAGCATGTATGGGCTAAGATCAAAGATAAAACGTTCATGGACCAATCCATATCGTCAGAGGGAAATATCAAGGAACAGGGATGTCGTAGATTGAATGCTTTACGAAGGTTATAGCTAGCTGACTGCTATTCAGTAAGTGAAAACTGACCTTGGAAAATTGAGCTGCAACTTCTGTAGCCTGTGCTTAGAACCAGGTTCACATAAGATGATACGGCATTCACCCAGCATACAGCTGCCACGGAGAAAATATGACAGGAATGTCAAAGCTGAGCTGATCCCTTTAGCTCGGAAATAAATTTAACGTCATTGCAGCATCTCAGTTCATCTTTCCTTATCCATTGTCATGCCTTCTACTGACCCTAATTAAGTGGCCTACTATATCCCTTTGCACATAGGTAATCATTTCAGAGTTCACAGTATTGATCACGGCAAGTTTACAAGATATGAGGCAAAACACTAAACACGAGGAAAACTCAAGTATGACAAGATGTGATATACTTAATCCCATGTATTGATTCAAATTAACACGTCTTGTTATCAGTCAATTATTTGGCTTATAAAATACATTCTATAATAGTTAATGCTAACACGAATTACTAAGTATAATTATGACAAAAATAACACAAATTGTCAGCTGTAACCATTTATACAATTCCATTAGCATTAATTTCTTTTTCAGTGTATTAACAAATTCACAGAAAAACAAGCTCAATGCCAAAAGACTTTTACATTGTGGTCCTAGTATGTATGATTAAGCTAGCTTTCCAAAGAAGAAAAAAAGCATATTAGGCTGCACTTCTGGAATTACTAAGCAATGTAGTCCACACTTAATGAAAGATGCCGTTACAAGAGTATCCATCTCATTAACTCCATTTTCCATAACACAAAGCCCTTAACTAGAAGCTTACAGCAAATACTTCACATAAATGCCGCTAAAATCATATGCAAATCACAAGGCAGCATCGTGTTATTGACAGACACAGAAATTGCAAGCCTTAAATAGGTCTGAGCTGGCTCAAAAACTTTTCCAACCCTTTAAGCCCCAAGCATATGCCGATAAATAAATAAATATATATTGTCCTATGGTAAAGCTTCATCGATGGTTTCCTTGTTCATTATATAGCAAGAGAAGAAAATGGTAGAGAGCTTACCCCACTCTCAAGAGTGTGTCCCATCCAGGAAAAGCTTCTCCATTGCTTGCACAGAGACATGAGACGGTCATTGCCAACTGCATTATGGAGAAGTGCAGCATTAAATGCCTAAAGGAAGAAATAGAATAATACGCTAGCGCAAGGTATCAAGGATAACCAAGGGATAATAACCTGATAATAATGTCCTACAAATACACATCGGAATTCCCAATGTGAAAACTCTTCTGAACTTTTAGCTAGGTTATTAGTCATCAAGATGACAACGTCCATTTCTTTCCTTTTATTATTTTGCCTTGGTTTTACATGTAGTTTTCACATTTCATAATTTCAATAGGTCATTTTTCTTAGACAGAATATGTCAATCAGTACAAGCTCCAATGGATGGTCCAAGAATTTTACTGGCAATTTCCCAGTTATCTCATTATGTGACGCAGCATACAAGATAAGCTTAAATGATGACCTTCTCAAAAGTGGTTTCTCCCAGGCCTGTTTTGTATAGCTCATGTACCATGGCTGTCAGGAAGATCTTTCCAAGTTTCGAGGAACTTTTTATGACCTGGTAAAGTCAAATGAGTAAAATCTACATCAGAAGTGTCCTAAAAAAGTTTTAACATATTGCAGCCTCCTGCAAATCCTGCCAAAGTTAAATGTCAATAAATAAAAAAAGCCACCCGTATCGAGTAAAGTAGTTTCCTACGAGAATGAATCACATCTAAGCACCATCTAGAAGATATAAAAAATGCAGTCAACTCTTTTCACTAATACCGCATAAATGTAGCTATAAAATAGCTGTTTCTTCAGCAAAACATTAGCCTATTTTCCTGAGGCCAAAACTTTTGCATCAACCTGAAACATAAGCTAACCCCCATCCTTCTGGGTATTGACATTCCTCTTCACATAGCTTGTGAGTCTTCCCCCATCTTGGGTGCTATGCACTTTTTTCATATAATGTGCCGGCCTACTATCCATAACACACTATATGTCCCAATAAATTCGTGAATGCAAAGCATGTGGTGTTATATGTTGCAGAAAGAACACGATAATATCAGTGAGAAGTAACTGATGACAAGTTACAAGTGTGCTTCAACTGACCTGGATGTGAGGTGCCTGAAACATTTCCTTGATGGCTGCTTCAACCTCTGACATCCCAACAAGAGCTTTCCCTGTAAAATGGAAAAATCACATCATTTGGTTATTTGCGAGTGTAGGTTTATATTAACAGTTGTACATTTACAAATACATCCAAACATATGTCTATATCAGATAGAGTGAGCCTTCAGGACCACAAGCCAGTTGAAAAAGTGTAGAGAGCCATGACATCGCCCAGCAAAACAATCAAACAGATTTTGTCACTTCCAAAGTCCTGCTTAACAATGACCTTCCAGAATTATGTAACCTATCTCTGGGCACGTGATGGTGATGCAGAGACATCATCTATTGAAGCATAACCCCATCCCCCTGGTTATATTCCTTTTTGTTTTGATCAAACATAAACAAAGCCGTGAATCATACACACTCACCCTTCCTCATATCGAGTGACTTGGGATGACACTAAAGATATCTAGTTTGGCAGAAAGCTTCTTGGTCAAGTCAGATTCATAATAAATGATAGTAGATCTTCTTCAACTGTCCGTACCATCCCACTATTGCTCTCCAACTCCTCTGAGCATGTATACACCTAGATGTTTGTAAGGGACACATTTATGGATCGGGAACCCAGAAGTATACTGTTCACTGGAAGTTCTACATTGAGGTTATGCAGTCAGCAGAAAAAAGATTACCTGCTGCGGGAGCAGTTTTGAAAGCTTTCTTTATACGGAAATCAGCAATTTCCGCTGCACGTCTGCATATCTCTAGTGCACGCCGTGCATCCCCTGAAATGGCTGCTACCTGTTAAAGATGTAAATCATCTAAAGTCAAACTGAAGGTAGCGTGAGATAATAATAAGGAAAACCTTCAAAAGCAATATGCCAATGGCCTCAAAAAATTTAATTGAGTAGGTAAACGTAGAAGCCCATATCACGATATAGTAAAAAACAAAAGAATCAAGGATGAGACCTTTCGAGAAGCAAATTCTATGGCTTGCTTTTCGAATGCATCAATTCCTCTGAGTCGCGTTAAAATGATTTCCTGAAGCTGCTGATAATTGTAAGGACCAAAGCAAAGTCTCTGAATACCCATGCGACTAGAGATACGCGGAAGCAACTTCTCTGGCAGATCCATTGTATTTGCTATGCCTAAATTTTAACAGAAAGAGGAATAATACATTAGTGTCTGCCTCTCCTCATAGTCCTTACAACCCCCCTGGAAAAGGACAAGTCATACCTATTACAATCAACTTGGAATGTGCCTTTGTAGGCCAATCAAGAATGTTGTAGAGAACCTGCAACAATGGAAGGCCGACAACATTGATGACCTATCAAAGAAGTTTAACAAAACTGAAAAAATAAAGGAGAAAGAAAAAGGGAAAGCACGCGCTTTGGGTGCTGTGCCAGATGGAATGCTATTATTATGTAATTGGGATAGCAGAAAAAGCTAGTACCGATTGATTTCTGGTTAAAAGAAGGTCAAGTTCATCAATGAGCAGGATACAAGGTCGGTCATCATCTCTGCCATTATTCTTTCCATCTGAAAATCGCTCATTAAGCAGCTGGAGAGCCTTCTTCCAGCTAACTCTATGTCCAGTCAATGCTTCATAAATCACCTATAAGAATGTTTCATCGCATCAAAGGGCACAAAAGAAGTATAAATACCAAATGTTCAAGTCCATTATCTTGATTACTTTGTAGATGTTCTCCGGTGACGCCAACTTAAGACCATTAATATCCACAAAACAATATGGTCTGATCCTTCCAGCATCGACTTCGGACCTCATGTTTCTCAATACTGCAAGTACCGTCATTGTCTAAAGCTTAAAGTTAATAAGATATTAAGTGATATTCAGCTACAAAGGAACTGAGATAACATTTTATATCTGATTCAGGTGATGAAGTATACCTTGCCAGTTCCAGGAACACCATGTATGTATAGGCAACGCCCGAGACATTGGTCTTCACATATTGCCCCCTTTATAAAAGCCGTTATTTCCTCCATTTCTCTACAATAAAAAAATGCCTCATGGAGCATACACCTAGCCAGATGATAACAACATTTAGACAAGTAGTCATGCTTACTTATTTCGGCTAGGTAAGCTTTTAGGAAGTGTTGCCAATAAAAGCATTGCCTTGACTCTTTCCAGATCAGTGGTCTTGTGGCATCTGACATGCTCTGGAATTATCTTTGTCCCTATCTTTTGCAGTCCAAAGAACTGACCCCTACGTGAGTTCTGTATAAAATAGGACCGATTTGAAGAAAAGCCATTTAAAAGGAAAAGAACAGAAAATGAAATACACAGTTTCATTCTTACGGCAGCACATTCATGAGCCATTGAAGATCTCAATTGCAGGTTTTTCACACGCTCTGCTTCATAATCCATGTCTTCATCAGTTTCAGAGTTTGCTTCATTGCGAGAAATCCAATCTTCATCACTGTCATCTTCCACACCATCCTGTGCAACAAATTTGTGAACTCAAATTTCTTTCCTGCTCAAGTTTGAAGAACAAAAGCCATACACAGCAGCTCATATGTTCAGTTGCGAACCTCTTCTTCCTTGTCAAACTCAGCAAGACGCTTGAAACTGTGCCAATGGATGTCATATTCATATTCACAAAGATAAACATCATCACCCTGGTCATTGGCTTTGGCATATTCCTTAGGGTTCTTGACAAAGCACTGCCTGAGAATGGATTCCATCTACAAGCCATGCAGTGGAGAGTGGAAGATGAGAATCTTTGACAGCAAGAAGTATGTGATTCTTTGACCAATCACATCCACAGTTGAGGAAACACATATGAGCATCAAGCGATATGCAATAACTAGTTAATATTCAATCACTATATCAACCAATCCAAACAACTTATAGCCAACTCCTGGTCAGTTTAGACTAAAGTGGCAAAGATCAAGCACCAAAATTTGAAATACTAAGATCACGGATTCTTTTCCGGACATGATTACCCACTGCTCTTTTGCAAATATTCTCAAGTAGGGCACTAATCAGAGTGTCTCCTCTCTAGACACTGAAATATGCGATAGGACCATAATCCTCATTCAAATCTAATATGGGGACAATTCTATTCTCTCCTCTTACCTCTTGTGTCATGAAACTTCTCTTTTGGCTCCAAAATAAGTACATTAGGATACTAAAGAAGTCGCATCTCTCTTGTGTCTCTACATGATACTTTTGCAACTCACTTAATTTTCTCACTCCTTTGCCCATTAAAGCAATGGATTACTTTATCCTTAACATCTTCTTGCAGCATTAGCCAGAAGATAGATCTAGTAATGCGTCAACGTTTTTTTTCTTTTTTTTCCATACAACAGATCAACCTGAAGGATGGTCGCCATTTTTTTCATTAAGAGATACTCCCCCCTTGCCTTGTTAGATACTAAATAATCAACATTGTCATCACCGTAAAGAGCTTTCTATACGAGAATCTATGCTGATGGATACGGGCATCAGTGTAGTCTTCCCAAATTAAGACGTACCAGATTTACTATGCTTGTGTATGCTCATAGCCAGGAGTTTTAGATTTTGCTTCTTTTGTTGAATCAACAGGTGCTTTGCTATATAGACAATGCCAAAACTAAGAACAGTTGAAGCTTTTACAATAATTTGCACTCAAAGTAATGGTCGATCGTGTGGAGTACTGTCTTGGTTGGCAAAAGTAAATAAAAAGACTCCCGATAAACTGTCGAATGAAACAGTTCAGACAAAGATTCTCCACAACCTTGTGTAAGTGCCACACAACTGGAGAAATGTGCTGGCTGTGAATTTTAAGCAGACAAATTGCTTGGGGAAATTTGAAAAGGCTAATGTAACAGCTAATCTCACTAACTTCTCAATTACTGCCACACGGCAAAGTAAATGCTCTTATGGTCATTGTTTCTAACACATGCAAATCAATTGAAAGAGAAGATTAAGCTAGTGCAATGTAACACCCTACCTCGATGTCTGCAAAATCATTCGTTCGATATATCTCCCTCCTGAGGTTGTGAGGCTGCCTCCCAGCAGCAGTCTCCTCGGGAATTACGTACCATCTCACCCGACACCAGTAAGTTCCATCCACTTCTTTCCATAAGCTATACATCAGCGGACTTCATAACTACTCAGGGAACATGAAAGCTACCATAGTATTCAAATTAGCGGAATGACCATACCTTTCAATGTGAGCAGCCCATAAATCACTAGAAAGAAGCTTTTCCCTTGCGGTTCTCACCATTTTCTTCCCCTCGGGCGGCTTTGGCAACTCAACTTCCTTGCCCAGTTTCCGCGCCTCACAGAAGCCACAATTCCAATCCCCTTCAGGAACCTCCTTCAGCGGCGGGGCCAAACATTTCAAGTGAAATCCGCCTAAACAAATGTCGCACTCAATCATAACGGACCTCCCTGCTTTGAAACAAATCCTACACTCCTCGATCTCAGGGTCTTCATCGTCAGAGCTCGTGTCCTCTCTCCTCTTCACATAGACATCGTCCCCCACCTCGAACTCACCTCCATCATACACCACTTTCTTATAGTACACCCTCTTCTTCGGCACCGCGTCACCCTTCTTCTTCTTCTTGCCGTCCGAGGCACTCGAAGTCCTAGCTCTGGCAACCGTTCTGGAGTCACTCCCGCTCGTTCTCCTCTTCTTAATCTCAGATTGATCTGGCGATACCGGAGCAAATGAGACCCCATTCCCTTCATTCTCGACTCTCTGCCTCGACTTCCTGCCCGACTTATCGAACCGGACCGCCTTCTCCGCCTCTTCACGAGTTTCCTCCTTGGAGGGCGTTGCCAGCCCAGCATTCCTCACGTTCCCGGTCCTTTTACCCGGACTCGGGGCCGGTTCGCCGGCGGAGCCAGCAGACTTCGAGGGCGTCCCCGCATCGCGACCTCCTCCGTCGTCCGGGGAGTGGGGCGTCAGCCGCGCGGATCGGCGGAGAGGGGCGGCGGCGGTCCGCGGGGTACGGGGCGCGAAGGAGATCGGCGACGACGAGGGCTCGAGGTGGAGGCTCGAGGGCGATTGCTTCTGTTTCCGAGGCGTGTGGATCCTCTTTGAGGTTTCCGCCATGGATCTGCGGGAGCGCGAAGAGGATTTAGGGTTTTGAGCGTCTGATAGAGAGAGAGAGAGACGACGGTAGAGAGAGAGAGATGGCGGGAAAAGTTCCCTCGCAAAAGCGAGGGCCTTTGAAACGTCACTCGACCGTTGCCCGCATCGCGACCTCTTTCTTAATTGTTTTCCTTTTGTCTTTCTTTTTCCTTTTCTTTACTTTTTTCCTCTTTTATTTTTTTCTTTCTTTTTCTATTTTGTTCTTTGCCGATGGCCACCGGCGATGCCCGGAAAGGGCTAGCAAGGCGACCCTCACCCTGGGGGAGGCAACGCTCGAAATCCCAGGCGAGGTCGGCTAGGGCGGCTCTTGCCTAGGCAAGGGTCTCGCCGGCCTCACCTATGGCTTTTGAGGGTAGCATCGCCCAAGGCAAAGCCGGCCACCAACAAAGAACAAATCAGAAAAAGAAAACAGGGGAAATTTCATAAAATAAAAAAAAAGGATAAAGGATGAAAATGCCTTTGACCATTCGAAAAGTCAAGTCTTTCTTTGAAAGTGTCATAGCCACTTCAAGCTCTTATATAAAATAAAATCAACTTCATACTCTTATTTGAAAAAATTTAGCAATTATTTAAAATAATGTCTACTCTAGACTCTTATTTGAAAAAATGAGAGCTCATGCTGCTGCTATTACGAAATTTCGAAAATAAAATTTTCGATTTAATGACAAAAAAAATTAATTGATGAGGGGCACAATTTTGCGCTTTATGAGCGGGCAATAAAACTTATTTATGCGATTAATTCTATATCGTCATTTTTTTATTGGGTTTTATTTATTTAAATACGAAACGATGATCCACGTTCCATCCAAGTCCTACTATTAGCGAACTTCCCATCTCCTCCATTCCTTAAACGCCATTTGCTAGTGTTCCCGACATAGGACTCGCTTAAAGACTAACCAAGGGTATGACTGAGCTATTCGATCACAATTTGATCGACGAGCCGAATATTTTTTAGGCCGAAACCCGATTCGATCTACGAGTTCCGGCAGCTGCTGTACTATGGATCGGATTTTGTACTTAATCTGATCTTGTTAACCCTTCCCCTGCTCCTTTAGTGAACAGCATTCAGACTGAATTGCCTCCCCGCTCCCCCCGGCTCTCGAGTTTGAATCTATCGGGGAAGCCTAGTTCCGAGTTTCGTTTCTTTTTTACTTCACTTTTTTTGTTATGTCGCCGTACGAGATATAGACCTGTCAAAATGGGTTATAAACTTATTTCTTAACTCATATTTGATGAGATGAATTGTTATATAAATTATTATATTCAGTAAATAGATTATAAATGATTTTAAAATGGTAGAGTCCAAAATACTAATGATATTAAATAGATTCGCATCTTATTTAGACTCAATCCACATTTATGACGCTCCCTTTCCTTTCTCTTTCGCTCACTCAGTCTGTGCTCTCGTCTAAATTTGGATATGAGTTTTCTTATATTAGATTAAATATGAAAGCTTTTTTGCAATATGAGTGGAGGTGAATATGGATAACTAGATTTATATTGTGCAGTTATTGATCAATTTGGGTCAAATCATTTTCGACCCAACTTACCGTTTGAAGGGTCCAAGGAAATGTCACTCGTTACTGATTTTCATGAGAAGAATTCCTAGCTCCGAGTTCAAATGAATGTCTTTGCTTCCGACTGAAATTTACTAGGCGCGGGTTAAGATCGAAGCCCGAGCGCAAGGAATGACATGGAGACTTCTCTATATCTCTACCCACAGTTCCAACATCGAACCAGATCAGAGGCGTTTACGCATCGCTAAGCTCAATAAACTTGGGCTTTAGCAAAGCGAAATTAGTACATGCACTCGGAACTCGAGGGACCTGTTCGTGATCTTGAAGCGGCACGAGTTTGGGACGTGAAATGATCTTCTAAAGAAAAGCTCAAATCTATGACAAGGCACCCTCTTCCTCGCACATGTACAAAGCAATCTCTTCGCAAAACTTGAGTGGAAGAAGGTCGCGCTATACATATTCAGAGAAAGATACTGAGTGGCGGACATCAGAACCTTTTGCACCTAGCCAGCTGATGCCATGTTTGGAATTGCCTTCTTTAGATTAGCAAGGATACTTCAAAGTGTTGGAAAATTAGATGAACCAGGAGCAGAAGAATTTACGTATTGGGGGACGAAGAATACGTGACACTTTTTGTTATAATCAGAAAAAAAAAATCCAAGAAAGTGATAACAAAATATAACCAGGAGGTGAGATACGGCTAACCGAATTTCCTCAAGGTGAGTAGTTTCAGCCAACGGTGCTAAGCAGCTTCATGAACTATACCTCCTAAAATACAACACCTCGAACCTGTTTGAATTACCACTATGCAAACAGGACTCTCTTGAATATTTCTTGAAACCAGCACACTTAGAGAAAATCGAAGAGAGGAGATGTAGGTGTTCTTTGAACATTTCTTGGAATGAAGAATTTCAACTCTATGTATAGAGTTTTAGAATTCACGTACAAAAACGATACATGAACTAAAAATTAAATAGATAGAAGAATCCAGAAAATACATAAACTAAATAGATACGTGAATTAAGTAGATACATGAATCCAAGAAATATATGAACTCAAGAGATATATAAATTAATGAGATACGTGAACGGAAGAGACGTATCTCGTTTTGCTCACATTCGTTGATCCATTAACCCACCATAAATACAACAATATCCCACATTGATGGATCAACAAACATTTTAACTCGAGGAATTCTAAGCATGCCTGTGGAAATACACTTCATCGAGATAGGTAGCTTCCGCTTTGAACCTTCTTTAGTGAAAACCTATCGAACATATTTAACTAGTCAGTGGACTAGGCCTTGAACCGCCAGTTGTTGGTGTAAACCCAGACAATAGACCCCACACGGAATATTTCCGAATCAAGATTGGTTCTCAGTTGAGTTCATTCTTTCGGCCCTAAATCTCTCAAGATTCATGAGTGCTTTAGAAAATATAGCCTTTAAAGATTTTCATAAAGATGGCCAGCTCCACGCATATAGGTGCATTCCTATTGAAGGTATCCTGCCATACCTTACTAGGATGTTGAATCCTAGCATAGGAATCATCAAACGTTGTAGGAAGCATCATTGCATCATAGGATTGTGAGACAGTGCACACACTAGAGTTTTCAAAATTTGCATTGTCCTATTGAACCTAGTCCATGGGATCTCCAATCGATAGGTTAGATTTCCACCCTAGAACCTCTTTATTGAGTTAAGGCTTTTAACCCCATTCCCTTGGATGCATAGTTTACCTGCTCCCTCGATAAACCTTTTGTTAGAGGATTCGCAATATTTTCCTTTGACTTCACAAAGTTCAAAGAAATTATTCCATTCGAGAGCAACTATCTTACGGTATTATGTCTACAACGAATGTGTCTAGACTTACCGTTATATATCAAATTTTATGCCCCCTTGCAATCATTGCTTGATTGTCACAAAGAATGCATATCAAAGGCACGGGTTTTGACCACAACGGAACATCCTCTAGAAACTGTCGAACTCACTCTACTTCTTCAACGGTTTTATCCAAAGCAACAAACTCTAATTCCATTGTGGAGCGCGCTATTAGAGTTTGCTTTGAGTATTTCCATGATATTGCGGCACCTCCTAGCGTGAACCTATATCCGCTAAATTTCGATTCATCGAAATTCGAAATCTAGTTGGCATCATAGTAACCTTCCAAAACAACTAGATATTTGCCATATTGCAAAACATAGTCTTTAGTTCTTTGCAAATAAACAAATACTCTCAAAAGAGCATTCCAATGCTCATGACCAAGATTACTTATATATCAGCTCAGTTTTCCTACTGAGTGCACAATATCGGATTTAATGCAGTTTATGATGTATATGATGCTGCCGATCACTTGAGAGTACTCTAGCTACCCGATACTAATGCTAGTATTCTTTCTTAAAGTTAGGTGTGGAAGAAAATGATTATTCGTATCTTTAATACCGAACCCTTTAAACCTCTTAATTACCTTTTCAATGTAATGAGATTGTGTTAAACATAGACTACCAGAATTCCTTAGAATTTTGATGTCGAGTATAACATCCGCAACACCTAAGTCTTTCATCTCAAAGTTATTCTTGAGAACATTCTTGGTGATTTGAATAATCTCAGCGTCATCTCTAAATATCAACAAGTCATCGACATATAGACAAATAAGTATACATCCAACGGATGTGGATTTGGAGTATACACATTTGTCACACTCATCGATTCTATATCCATTTTTTATCATCACACGGTCAAACTTCTCATGTCATTGTTTAGTAGCTTGTTTAAGTCCATACAATGATTTGATAAGTTTACATAATTTGTGTTCTTGTCCTTTGATCTTGAATCCTTTGGGTTGTTCCATATAAATCTCCTCGTTGATATCATCATTCAAGAATGCAGTTTTCACATCAATTTGCTGTGCTTGCAAATTGTATAGTAAAGCTATAGCAATCAACATCATAACAGATGTTATTCTCGTTACATGTCAATAAGTATCAAAGTAATCTAGACCCTCTCTCTGTCTAAACCCTTTGACAGCAAGCCTTGCTTTATACTTATCTATGGAGCTATCAGCTTTACGCTTCTTTTTGAAGATCCATTTACATCCAATTGATTTATTTCCTTATAAAAGGTCAATCAATTCCCAAGTGTGATTACTTAGGATAGAATCAATTTTATTGTCAACAGCTTCTTTCCAGTAAGGAGCATCTAGAGTTGATATTGCCTCTTGAAATGTTTGAGGCTCACCTTCTAACATGTATGTAAGAAAATCAGGTCTAAAAGATTTTTCAATCCGCAACCTCTTACTCCTTCGAAGTTCGGCTTCTTCAGCCTCAACTTCCTCATTCTCAGATTCTAGATTTTTAATTCTCTTCTGAGAAGGTTCACCCTGATTTCTTTTCGCGGGATATACATCCTCAAAGGATTCAGCATCCCTTGATTCTAGGATAGTATTGGCATGGATTTCCACATTTTCAGATTTATGAACCAAAATTCTATATGCGCTGCTATTTTGAGCATAATCGATAAATATGAAATCCACCATGTTAGGTCCTAACCGAGTTTGTTTAGAAGGAGGAATTGCCATCTTG
This sequence comes from Syzygium aqueum, assembly GCA_031216185.1. Taxonomy (NCBI): domain Eukaryota; kingdom Viridiplantae; phylum Streptophyta; class Magnoliopsida; order Myrtales; family Myrtaceae; genus Syzygium; species Syzygium aqueum. The sequence continues at coordinate 5,848,719 of CM062240.1, forward strand.
GCTAGGCACTCCCACACTTCCAAAAAAATTGTAGGATAGTAACCTTCCATTTCATAATTCATATGGAGTTTTATCTGTCTTCTTGTGGGGCACTTTATTTAAAATGTAGTTCACAATTAAAACTGCCTCCCCTTACAAGTTTTGAGGTGAACCCGAACTTAAGAGCACGGCGTTAGCCGTCTCCTTCTATTCTTCCGTTCAGCAACTCCATTTTGTTGCGGAATATAAAGTGTAGTTGTTTGGAGAATTATCCCCAAACTAGCACACAACTTTTTTAAATTGAAAGAGTTGTATTCTCCTCCTCTGTCAAACCTAAGCACTTTGATTCGTCTATCAAGTTGTTTCTTGACCTCATTTTTATACTTGATAAACATGCTCATAGCTTCATCTTCGCTAGTTAATAAATAAACATAGCAAAATCAAGCACAATCATCTATAAAAGTGATGAAGTACTTCTTTCCACCTCTACTTTCTTTAAACTTTAAATCACATAGATCACTATGGATTAGTTGTAGAGGTTCACTCGTTCTTTCAATCAATTTGAAAGATTTCTTAGCAAACTTAACCTTAACATAAGTCTCACATTTATAGTGGGCATCCAACTCAAACCTTGGAATTAGCCCCAAGTTTGCTAATTTCTTTATTATACCATAGTTTACATGTCATAATCTACCATGACATAGATAAGGAGACGCAATAGTGTAAACTGAAGGCTTTTCTTTATTAATAGTCTTTGGGTACAAGAATTTAGAGTTTATATCAATGACAACCACATTGGCTCTGAACATGTCATTCTACAAGTACTATTTCCCCCACATACATCCTTCCTTTGGAAAGTACAAACTTGTCAAATTCAAATACAATTTTAAAACCCTTCTTGACAAGTATGGGCCAGAAATGAGATTCTTTCAGATTTCTAGTACATGAAGCATATTTTGCAGGATGATCTCCTTGTCGGAGGTGAACTTGAGGATCACCTTTCCTCTCCTGGCAACTTTTGCTGATGTAGTATTAGCCATATAAATCATCTCATCTTCATCAACTTTCTCATAAGACAAGAACATGTGTATACCCACACAAATGTGATTTGTGGCACCCGTGTCCAACCAACAATAAGTATTGTCTGATACCAAAGATACCTCAGATATTACCATAGTAGTCAGTTTCTCATTATCTTCCTACTGTCACTGCTTAAAGCCCACACCGGTGAATTTCTCCGGTTTCTCGTTCGGTGTTACTAGAGATGGTACCATCAAACTAGGCAAAGCCTGTTGAACCATTCCTCCATAAGTTAAACCATAAGCCATTTGGCCTGCACTGTTTAGAAAAACAGTCCTGGTTATATCAGTCAAACAACTTGCACCCGTACCACCATAGATGGTTTCAACCCGAAGACTTGCAACATTTGCTACCACAATACCAGGCCACAAGGTCCGAGCCTCACCAGTTGAAACGACCATAGGAACGTCTCCAGAAATATTTCGAACATCATTGGGTACTTGATTGTTATCAGCTATCTCGATTTTTTGATAAAATCAACAAATAGTAAGAAATAATTGCCTTAAGATTGTTGAAAAATTAGATGAACAATGAGAAGAAGAATTTACATATTGGGGGAAGAAGAATATGTGACATTGTTTGTTGTAATCGGAAAAAAAAAAATCCGAGAAAGTGATAACAAAATATAACCAGAAGGTGAGGTATGCCCAACCGAATCTCCTTAAGGCGATTAGTTCCTGTCAACGGTGCTAAGCAGCTTCACGAACTATGCCTCCTAAGATACAATACCTTAAACCTGTTTGAATCAGCACTATGCAAACATGACTCTCTCGAACACTTCTTGAAACTAGCGCACTTAAAGAAAATTGAAGAGAGAAGATGTAGACTCTATCTCTCTCTCACGATACACATTCAGACTTGCGCCCCGCCTCTTGCAAGGCGTGGACGCCGAAACCCACATCTTAAACTACGCGACCCCACCCCTACCCCCCGCGAAGGTGGGGATTCGAACTCCCCACCTCCTTATTCTCAAGTGAAAACGATGGCCACTGGGGTAAACCCCCAGTGGTTGAAGAGAGAAGATGTAGGTGTTTTTTGAACATTTCTTGGAATGAAGAATTTCAACTCTATTTATAGAGTTTTAGAATTCATGAACAGAAACGATACATCAACTAAAAATTAAATAGGTACAAGAATTCAGGAGATACATCGATTAAATAGATACGTGAATTAAGTAGATACACGAATTCAAGAAATACATGAACTTGAGAGACACATGAATTTAATGAGATACGTGAACGGAAGAGACGTATCTCGTTTTGCTCGCATTCGTTGATCCATTAACCCACCATAAATACAACACAAAGGACGTGGTGGGCGGGCATGCGCAAATAGATGTCTACTCGCGTTTCGAGACTCCATTCGTCCTCTTCAGGCCCAGCACGGTCAAAACGATCCCGAGGTAGTCGTAGCAATACGTCGACCGGAAGAGCTGCAGCTTGTGATCATTCCAAGGTGGGAATCTGAACCAGAAGTCGACGAGGAAGCTTCTTGTCAGCACTGCTTTATGGTGGCTGAAGGTGTCGAAGGAGAACTTCCCGTGATATTTTCCCATCCCGCTCTCGCCAATCCCGCCGAACGGGAGAGCATCAGCTAGATACTGACATATACGCAAATCGAACAAGAAAGTCTTTTCGTTAACACTTCGAAGAGCTTACTGAGAAAACATTAACGTAGACAACTACAAGCCCCAGCAAAAGATAGTAGAGCATATTCACACTAAAATGCTCGATTTGCTCTTCAAAGACTGATAGAAGTGCATCAATAGTATAGCTATTGAAGATTTATTATAGGATTGGAGGTATACCTGAATGATTGTATCATTGAATACGACACTCCCAGACGATGTCTTCGATACCATGCTCCTCCCCAGCGACTCATCTTTGGTGAAGACATAGATGGCTAATGGCTTAGGCCTCGAGTTTATGAACTCGATGCTGTCTTCTATCTTGTTTAGCTGTCAAAACAAATACGGTTATACCAGATTGCACCCGCATCGGTATTCAGCTGGCCATCGATTGTTCGACGACCACTAGATTTTTGAAGAAATGGCATATAACAAATTGATGAATGTAGTTTTCGGGTTTACGCATCTTACAGTTACAATGGGAAGTAACGGGCCAAAAATTTCATCCGTCATGATTGCTGCTTGAAGTGGAGGATCAATCAAGATCGTCGGCTCAATGAACCTGCATACGTTCTTAAAAATATCACTGCACTTGAAATTGATCATCTGTAGACAAATTTATCCCTGTACTTAATAGCATCATTCATCACACAATTTCTTCATACAAAGCCTAACTGAGAGTGAGTTAGAGATAGAGCAGAAAAGGCAACATGAAAGAGCACGGCGTACAGGTTCTCTTCATCCATCAATCCCCCGTAGACAATAGAAGATTTGACCAAAGGATCGAGTAAAAGGCTCTGCAATCTTAAGAAATGATGCTTATTCACGATTCTCGCAACACTACGCGACTCCCTCGGCTTTTCTCCTAACATCTTCTTCATCTCGACCTTCATCAATTCGACCTGAATAGAACAGGAAAGAATTGGAGGAACATAACATCAGTATCGACAAGCAAATAAAACATCGAACACCCAAGAAGGAAATAACAGATCATCATCAGCGTCATACCAAAGTGGAACTGAATTTCTTCTCCACTAGGACATAGTCCACTCCAATGCATACTTGTCCTGCCGTGAATGTAAATTTTGCCCCAAGAACTCGTTGCACAGCCACCTGATAATTAGTAGGACAAAAGGAACTCTGAGATAACTTGCAAGGTCATTGTGGAATCGAGAAAAGCAAAATTACCTTTCTGTCGAAAGAGCTGGAGAGAGTGTCTATCACAGCAGGGCATTTTCCACCAAGCTCCAGAGTTACGGGCGTCAGATGCTCCGCTGCTGCCGCTAAGACTCTTCGTCCTATTCGGGCACTCCCTATGAATTTCAGAAACCGAAAAAATGCCAAACCAATCGTTGGACGGCTTTCAGTGAAACATGAATATTGGAAGAGAGATTTTTCAAATAATGGAGTTTTGAACCTGTGAAGAATATTTTGTCCCATTTCCAATGCAAAAGTCGTTCACCGGTGCCAGGACCGCCTTGAATGACCTTCACAGCTTTGTAGTCTAAATAACGAGGAATAGCATTGGCTAGAAGAGAAGAGCATTCCGGAGCCAACTCTGAAGGTTTCAAAACCACGGCATTGCCCGCAGCTAGCGCTCCTATCAGCGGTTCCAAGGATAGTCCTACAAGCGTAAGCACATGGCCAAATATTATCAGGAACAGAGACTAATTAATAGCCAAGACGTATCAGCCCCATCCGAAAATCTATCAGCCTTTGTAAAGTTAACCTTCCGGAAACTACTATCCTCACCAATTGGAAAGTTCCAGGATGAGATTATTAGGACTAGACCAAGAGGCTCAGGAACAATCTCCGCAGTCGAGAGTAATGCGATTCTCGGCAGTTTAGCCTATCAATCATTTACAAAATCATAAGAGAATGTTATCATTTTGTATGATCTGCAGTATAATATTAGGCATATCGGTTGTATATTGTCGATGTAATTCGAGAGGAACATTGTGACCTGTCAGAATGCAAGGATTAGCACTGTTCGAGACTATCATTTATCACCATATAAAACTAGCAACATGTTTCGTCCCGTGACTATTAACACTCACCTTATTGGCTGACATCCATCGTAATAAACCGTCCAATGCATAGTTCACAGACTTTATCAAGCTTCCTATCTGCAGATGTAACCATAAATGAATGGTCTTTCCTCAAAATGTCGGTGAACATAACGATGCCTTTTAAGGAGGAACTATACAAATGGAAAGCCATGAAGAGAAATCTTTAAAACAGAACGTGGAGGGGGTGTAAACAATTGTTTGCAAACGACATACATAATCTCCATCAAAAAACTCGAGCTGTTAGATGCAGTGATATTACATTAGGCCCGCTAAGTTCCCTTTTACAAGTGATGTTATATATACCGGGATGATACAGAATTACAGATGATACACTAAAAAACCTGTCACTGTTGCCTTCCTGTTTCTCATTCGGTAATTTGTCTTGATTTATAAAGTTGAGAATATTTCAGTTTAGGCTACATTAGGTATCCACTTTGTCACACCTTTCCATATTAAGTGACCAATATGTGATTACCACTAAACTTATGGCAAACTTTTACATTGCTCAAACGCTAACGTGTTGGGCGTCTTCGCTCAAATCTTGGGTTCAAATTAGCTACTGCATTTGCATGCTCTCTCAGTGGCGCCGTCACTTCAAAGGACGGACCGGTATGCTTCGATGATTGTCTTATATGTGTGGGACAAGGAGACCGTCCCACTCAACTGGCTAACTAGCACCGAATACACCCAGTGACGTACAAAAAAAGACGATCGTACTCATGCAGGCCATTTCAGGTTTAAGTCACCCCCAGTGCATAAATGAAATCCTCATTAAGAAGGAAGTGCCACCAATTGAATCCAAGTTCACCTCATCCCTATAGGCCTCAACAGGATGCTTGCCCAAGTCTTGATGGAGAGCTCTAAAGATCTCCTCCTCTCTTTCCCTGAGAAGTTGAAGCAATCCGTTGAGCTGTGACTTCCTCCAAGAGGCTTCTCTTGTCCTCCCACTCCTGTAACACTCCCTCATCTCCTCAAGCTCTCTCTCCATCTCTTCCACGACCTCATTTTCCAATTCCATGTCTCTCTCAAAGAACTGACTGAGACACGTTTGTGTTCTCTTTGGCCTCTTGGAGGGTATGTTCATATATAGAAATACTTGCTCCAACCTACCATCTTCAATGCTCTAATCCAAAAGGGAACAGAACAGACAAGAAAAGAAAAGAAAAGAAAGAAAACCTGGGTTCATAAAGGTCTTCAGAGAAGTCCTCTGACAATATTGAAAGGAAAGTCCAACGCCGTGTCGATTCAAGTTTCATTTTCAGAGTAAATGATCTAGCGCTATCTTCGTGCTTCACATGCATTTGTACGAGTGGGCGAAGAAATGGGAGGAAAGGGCACCGAACGTGGTCAAGTAAATTCATGAAAAGGACGGCCACCGGCGTGAGCTGTACTGGCGTGGCCCTGGCATTCATAGCGTTTGGTCCGTCTTGTATTGGCAGAGATAAAAAGTACACGTGAAAGTGAGCTGCGCTGCGAAGAACAAGTGATTGGATAGCGAAGGCGCAAAGAAAAAATGTTCTGCCACAGAATTGGAAACTCTACCCCCCTCCCGATCTTTGGAGTCTACTTTGTGTCGATGCTTTACCGTTGTACTCGCAAGCTAAGTTGTGAGAATTGTATGAATATGGTTCTTCTGTTCAAAAAAAAAAAAAAGGTTATTGAGCACCATTTGGTCGTGCTCAAGCTTTTGACTCTACGAAAGGTTGACGAAGCAGTTTGGCAATACTACGTTAAAATGTTTAAACGAACGGGACCTATGCGCGTGGTGATCGGATCAATCGGGGTAGGTTCTTTTTACACACGAGGAATCTTAACATGGATATTCCGATCCAAAACCCTACTGTTTTTCAACTATTTTTTTGAACAGGAACTGTTGTACTAACATTGAACGAGGGCTGCATCTAATTTGAGTTTACCTTAAAAGAGTCCTAGACAACCTCTTCACTCTACGGATGCAACATACCAACAACTCATATTCCTGATGAGGTGTGAATGGGGACATGATGGAACGGACTGGGACAAGAGCCGCTGTTCATTGTGGAATGTTGGGGACCCAAAACCGCAATTTAGGTGTCCGTTGGGATTAAATGGCCGTTGTTGCTCGTCGTTTGCTTTTCAACTCCGACTACAGATTCATTTATTATGAAACCCACGTCGTGAATAATGAATTATCAAATTTTTTCAGACCACGTTGTGTATTTAATGCGTGTCGATAGGGGTGATCGAACCTAGAACCTAAAATTGATTCCCGATTTTTTAAACTTAGAACCTATCCCGTTTTTCCATTCCAATTTCGGGGTCTATTCGAGAACTTGCTTTTACTTTACTTCTTTTTCGAGTTTCATTTTTTACGGTATATGCTTGTGTATCCTCAAAGTTGGTAACTCGTTTATTGCATGAAAAATTATGTATGTCAACCTGATCGGTGTCGCAGCGCGAGCCACTATTAGGCTCGCAGGTCACCTCGTTCACGGGTTAGTCGGGTATTTCATGGGCCGGAGGTTCCTATAATTGTATTTTGGACGAGCTTTCTCATCATTAGGGAAGAAATGATCTGGCGAAATCTTTGCAAAGACGTGCAAAATAAAGGGCATTGCGGATCCAAACTTACCGTGTAGAAGCTAGGCTTCACTTGAAGCCCATTGGGCCAGGCCCATAATGGGATCTAACTTGCGAACCAGCATGTTTCTCAAAAGCTTTGTCTCGCTGAAGTCGCAGTTCATCGCTTGCGGTTGCTCGGAGAAGGAGAAGAAGAGGTTGGGCCTGTGGCGGCCCTCGCTGGCCACAGACGAGGGCCGCGCCGCCCTTGCTTGGACCGGGCGAGGGGAAAAAAACAGAGACAAGAAAGGAAAAAATTAATAAAAATTCAAGACATTACTAAAAATTATCTACTTCAGTATCGATCGTACCACATAGAACAGTCAACGTCCACATCGGAAATTTCAAGCCAAAATTGACCGAATAGACTCAATTGGCAAAACTTGAAAAGGTTTAGGATTCAATTGGCACGATCCAAAGGTTGATGACTAAAATTAATAACTTTATGACTTTTTATACAATTATCCCTTTATAATTAGTGTTAGTAACTTAAGTTTTGCAAATAAATGTAGTAAATTTTTGGAAAGGTTGGTAATTTCAAGCAATCAAATAAGCGTGGATAAGTGACCTCAAAAGTTGGTAGTTTCGCTAGTAATTTTAAGGGAAAAAACCATCAAAAACCCTCAAACTTTCCCACCTGTGACACATTTACCTCGAACTTTTTTTTGTGACATCAAAAACCCCAAACTTTATTATTTGTAACACATTTACCCCAATATACATTGTCCATGGGCATTTTCGTCTTTTTTGCTTTTTTTTTTACTTTTTTTTCTTTCCGGCGAGGGTGGCCCTCGCCAGGTCCGGGGAGGGCCGCCTGACGCCGGTGAGGCTCGCCCTCGCCCGCACAGGCGAGGGCGAGCCTCGCCGGCGTCGAGCAGCCCTCCCCATCGCCGACGAGGGCCGCCCTCGCGGGAAAGAAAAAAAAGTAAAAACAAAAAACAAAAAAGACGAAAATGTCCATGGACAATGTATATTGGGGTAAATGTGTCACAAATAATAAATTTTTGGGTTTTTGATGTCACAAAAAAAAGTTCGGGGTAAATGTGTCACAGGTGGGAAAGTTTTGGGGTTTTTTCCCTAATTTTAACACATTGGTAAGCTCCGCAAACAAATGTTGGTAAATTGTTGAAAAACGGTTGGTATCTTCAAAAAAAATTTTGTAGCTCACTATTTGGTAACTTAATACATGAAAAAGTTGCTACGAAGCAACATATTGATAACTTTAACAAGTAAATATTGATAAATTATTGAAAGAGTTAATAATTTTGAAACGGTAAATACTAATAAGTGAACTCAAATAATAGTTAATAGTTTTTAAAGAGGATTATTGCCTAAAAGTCTCAAGTCTACTCTATAGTAGACAACTCAATACTAAATCTTTCAATTGTGTTAGTATGGTCCTAAACTTTTTGATAATTTGTCAATTTAGCCTTAAACCTTTTGACGATTTATCAATTTAACCTTTCTAGCTAAAATTGGCTGGAAATAGCTGACGTGGCGGTCTAGCTAGTGACAACTGTCCTATGTAATATGGCAGGCACTGACATTGATAAATTTTATAATTTTTTTGAATTTTTCTTTTTTGTTTTGTTTTGTTTTTCCTTTTCCCTTCCTTTTCTTCTTTTCATTTTTTTTCTTTCATTTTTTTCCAACTTTGGTCTAGTGGCCCTCACCTAGTATGGGCGGGGGCGTCACGGCCCTCGTTGACCACAAGCAATGGCGTTGGACCCTCACCCCTAAACCCTCTAGGCGAGGGTGAGGGTCGATTGGCGACCTCACGGGCCCAAAGTTGGAAAAAAAGAAGAAGAAAAGAACAAAAAAAATAAAAATTACAAAATTACAAGAACGATTTACGTTAGTACTGATCGTGTTATGTAAGACAATTGGCATCGACTAGACTGCTATGTCATCGATTTCCAGCCAAATTAGAAGGAATGACTAAATTAATAAATTATCAAAAAATTTAAAATTAAATTGGCAAATCATCAAAGTGTTAATGATTGAATTGACACAATTGACAAATTTAGGATTGCATTAAACGTCGTATAATAGATTTAGAACTTTTTTCAACCATTTTCTCGTTCTTAGGGCCCCATTTGGCAAATTGCCAAATAGTGAAAATTTTTGTTCCTTTATTCTCAAAATAAGTTTGGGAACAAATTCGTTTGTTAAATTTTTTGTGCCAGGGCGCAAATTTGCAAAAAATTATTCTTAAAATTAGTTTTGGAACAGAATTAGGAAGCAAAAAAAAAAGCAACTTCTTGATTCTAGGAACAATTTTTTCATTTCTAATTCTTTTTTATTTTCTTCTTCCTTCTTGGTTTATTCTTCTTCTTCTTCCCGACCGGCCACAGGCCAGGGTCGACGAGGGCGGCTCGCTGCCACGATGGTGAGGCCAACCTTGCCGTTGCGACTGGCAAGGCCGGCGGCGGGGGTCGCGACACCCTTGCCGGCAACCGGCCATGGCCAAGGAAGGGAAGGGAAATAAAGAAAAAAAAGGTAAGAAATATTAAAATATTCAAAATATTATTAAAATAATTATTAATAAAAAGAAATTTTGCGTAGTTACCAAAACGCATTCATGTTCTTTTTTTTATTTTAAGAATAGAAATTTTGAGCAGCTACCATACACTTTTAAATACTTAAAAATTATTTTCAGAAATAAAATAAAATTATTTCTGACTAGAATCAATTTCCAGGAACAAAATAATTGCGATGCGGACCCTTAACAAACAAGTTAATAACCTTAACTCGTTAGAAGTTCGCATTAGTTTGAGGACGTCACTTAGAATTTTCCATCCTCCCTCTCTCTCTCTCTCTCTCTCTCTCTCTAAACGGGACATGAGCAAAGAACGCGTCACCTAACGAACTCGCTCTGGCATCTCTGCGCTGAAAAATGGTACCTTTGCTTCCTTCCTCTTCCCTGCATTCTACTTGCCAGTTCCGCAGCTCGGATCTGAGCTGCTGGTGTCCTGGGTACGCGACTTTCTTGCTTTCCGTTCGCGGAAAGCTGCTTCTTGAATCCCGCATCCCGGAAGCTGCATTCTGCTCCCGATGCTGACGGACTTGAATTTTGAGTTGAACTTCGTTAGCTGTCGCAAGAGATTGAGCCCGAGCGATCGCGGAAATGTGAAATCTCGAACGAGTGTGGAAGAAGGGATGAATGTTGATCCGATGATTGTTGAGTAGTCTTTGTGAAACTGCTGATTCTTTTGATGAGATCTCGTCATCCTCCAGCAAGCGCCGATTGCTTGTTCTCATCCGTTGTTGAATTGCATTAGATCTGGTACAGATTGGAGCATTTGTCTTCGTGGGTTAGTCGCGATTTTGCGTAGGACCCTTAAAAATTGCAACTTTGAGGGCATTGGTGTCTGTTTTGGCATGGAATGGATTTGTTGTTGACTGATTTTAGGAGATGTAAGCATTTGTCGTTGCACATTGTGCTGTGAGCATGATTACTTTGCTTTGTCCTCGATTTTCAGATTCAGTTCGTGCTTCTCCTAAGTAGGCAGGGTAAAGTGAGGCTGACAAAATGGTATTCACCTTATCCCCAGAAGGAGAGAACTAAGGTAATTTCATTTCTTACGGTCTGTAGGTCATGTTCCCTGTTGTTTACTTAAATATGGACAAGTTGAAAACGTGACCTCAAAAGAAATACTCGAGCTACATTTAGAAAAGTATGTGGAAAATATAATCTGAGGAAGGGTGGTGTTCCAGTAAAATCCTTTGCTTGTACTAGCTTCTGAGTATGTGGCATGCGTTCTCTCATCACCTCATGTGTTTGCTTGTCCTTTTTACATGAAGTGATGGACTCAAACAAGACTTACAACAGTTGCATCACGGATATAAATAGTAAAAGTTATTCTCTTGAAGGAGCGCATGAATTTTCTTAATTGGCTGATTTATGGAGAGATGGAAAGAAAGCACACTCATAGTAGCACCAATGATAAGTTTATCAATCTCGCATTTTAGCAAAGTCTAAAAAGTCTATGAAACTGGCAATTTTATCCCATGAAATATTTTTTTCAGTATTTTTCCCTCTTAGAAGTATCTTAGGTAATACCGTTCAAGCTTCATTGTGTCAAAGGGGTTTTTGAGAAACCTTGATAAAATTTAAGCATGCAATTGGTTTGTTGTTTTCGGTTTAGGGTGGTATCTAATAGAAACATGACTAGGATTTCATTTAAAAGGAGGCTAAGCAACCATGTCTAAATGGATACTTCCGCGGCTGAGCAAAAAAAAACACCATAAGAACGTGGAAATTTTATGTTTATGGCCTCAAATGCAAAATTAAGTTAACTTTTAAGGTTCATCAGAGTGAACTTGCTCTCTTGATACTTGTTGGTGCGAGAATTGAAAATGAGAGTAGCTTCACTATCTTACTCTATTTTCTCTTCTAGTGCTTCCTTTAAGATTGGTCATTCATGATAATCTAGTTATTTGAGAGCTATCAGTAGGGATTCTGGACTCGTCGATAAAAAATAAGTAGGGAAACCACCAAGCTTGTCTCCCTCATTGGATAATTGGTGGGCAGCACCCTCTAGTGAAATGTCATAGATATTCCCTTCACCAGATGACCTTGCACCATCGATTACTAGTGGAACCATGAACCATGCTATATTAACGCCACCTCCATTAGCCTTTTTATTTGCTATTAGGTGAGGATTCCTAGTTGCTAATGTTAGTCTTCGTAGGGATGGAATTTGTTGATATGTAATATGGGCTATTTCTCTTGCATTCAAATCGTCAATAGGCCTACAAAATGTTGCTTGAACTTCTGAACTGTGCTTAGTTCATAACGAATCCTGCTTCATCTGGTTATTTGTTGTCTCCATCATGCTGCGGGGAATGTATTCGCATGCCAAAATACTATTATTTCTTGTATGCTCATGCTGTTAGGTTATTCGAGAGATTAGTGGTGAAGTACTTACAAGAGGGCCCAAACTTTGCAACTTTGTCGAGTGGAGAGGATTAAAAGTTGTTTATAGAAGGTATGCCTACAGTTTTTGCAAAGTCTTTTAGCTATCTGTACCTTCTATAATTCAGTAGTTGGCAATGAGTATATGCAGACTGTTATATCGTTTGTTAATGTGGTTAGGTATGCCAGCCTTTACTTCTGTATGTGCATCAACCAAGACGACAATGAACTGGAGGTTCTTGAAATAATCCATCACTATGTGGAAACTTTAGATCGCTACTTTGGAAGCGTAAGCTTTTTTATCTTGAAGAATGAAGAGCGAGATGCTGAGTTTTTTATGAGTTGAAGGTGGTTTGACAGATTTTTACTTTTTTCCGGTGCCCCCTTCTGTTTCCCTAATAGGTGTGTGAGCTGGACTTGATCTTCAACTTCCACAAGGTACGGACTCTAAATCTCCCTTGGTGGGATGCTCTTTTCACATTTTGTTGTCATAACCACGCAAGAGATGGATAGTTTCTGCTCTCACTGGCCTTACATGTTCTTAGTGCATGCTATAACTGCCCCACAGCCAATTTAGCTACCTTTCCTCTTCTCTGATGTTAATGTGATTCTGACATTGAACCTCAAACTACTAGGCTTATTACATTCTGGACGAGCTACTGCTGGCTGGCGAACTTCAGGAGTCGAGCAAGAAAACTGTTGCCCGTCTTATCGCTGGACAGGTGCATTTCCTGTCCTTTTACTCGGAGTTGGAGGTTCTGTCTACCCCTGACTTATTCTTAATTGCAGGACGCTTTGGTGGAGACTGCCAAAGAGGAGGCTAACTCCATCAGCAGCATAATTGCTCAGGCCAGCAAATGAGGGCACCACTCCCTCTCTCGCTCGACTTCTAAATCTCTGACTGATCTGGCAGCCAAGAGAAAGCTCGGAAAGGTCCCCCAGCATCAATTGCAAATTTGTCATTTGTTTCCACATATTTTGTCACCATTCATTGTTGTTAAATTTCATTTTCATGTGGTGTGTTACATATGTTAAGACTTCTTCACATAATTAGTTTACAAAACGATGCGACTCTTATTGTGTATTCCATATGAAGCAAGAAATGCTCACTTGCAGCTTGCCATAGTGTCGTAAACTAATTTCGTAAACCTGCCTTAGAGTATGTAGCATTACTACTGATTTAACTCGATGATTTAGCTCATTGTCTTTGACAGGCGGTAGTAATGTATTGGTATTAAGGAAGAGGGAGAGATTAATCACGCACGCAAAAAATTAAGGTCGTGTTATCGGACATATGAACAGAACTTTCTGTTCCTTCCTAATGAACCCTGGATATAACAACTCCTTTAAAGCTTAACTTCATCTATTTCCCTAACTGATCTTTAAGTTCAAAATTCGTCGACCCCGAGAACTACAATTCAAGGTCACAGATTTCTGATTCCAGGCATTTCAGTCCTGGAAGACTCTGCAATCTAAATCGGGACAAATTTTCTCGAAAACATCAGAATTTACAATTTATTGGTCAAGGTTCAGTTTCGTCCGACAGCTCCCCTAAGTGAGGAAGTAAACATTTGTCTTACTTGTCAAGAAAAAGAAGTAAAAATATATCGAAGAAACGCAAAACCGGATAAAAAGAGAAGTTTTGATGGAAGAATGCTACAAAGACTTGCTAGAGACTCGTGACTCCACACAAAGCTCCGGGAATCAAAATCAAATGGACATCCTTCTTGTTCCTGTTGAACCACACAACACTCCAACAATTCGATTTTCTTTCAGAAAAAGGGAAAGTAAATTTCTGGCCCAAAAGAAACAACCTCTTTTTGGCCAACAATCATCCAGATTGTTGAAAAGAGGAAGTTATCAATTCACACAATGTGTCCTAAATCCTAAACTAGACGAGACCTCGTTGCGAGTACAACACATTTGTGTCTCGTCTGCAATAGATATTCAACGAATATCAAAAGATCACGTCCGCTCGGAAAACCAAAATGAACAAATCTATTGTCAAAGCAGATAACTCGATAAAATGACAATGGAGATTAATAACTGAATAAGTTTCCAAAAAGCAGCATTTCAAGTGCTTCTTCCTATTCCACCGAAAAAAAAAAGTGCTTCTTCCTAAAAGCGTTTGTGTTGATAAATAGTATTGGTCCAAAACACACAACCAATTTACAACTTTTCACCACCGCATAATAACACTTACACGGGCACATGCAGTGAGTATGAAGCAAACAAGTACATGACAATTATTCGGTGCGTATGCCCCATGTATATGGCTGCCTTGTTCTAATCCTTCCTGGGCACAACCTTCACTGCTGTCAGGAGAACAACGACAAGCACGAATCTGTCCGCGAGTCAGGATGAACAATGTCGTCGACAGCTGTGACTTAGTATGCAGCTTCTCTGGGTTCGACAATGCATCTAGCTGTTGATTAAGCTTTGGAAGTACTTCCGAAGATGAATCTGTTCACGTAGCAATGGCCAAATTTCTATCTGGAGCGGCACTGACACCCTGTGCATTTGTTGAAGCCCTCCCTGAAAAACCCATCAGCACCCATCCAAATTAATTCATGCTTTAAGTTTCCTAAGATCATCAAATATTCTTCTAAATGTACTAACCTTTCTCCATTTTCTTTCTGCTGCGCCATAGAAGCCGGATAGGGGTACCTGAAAACCCTGCATTTGATCGCAGTTGCTTCTCCATATACCTCCGATATGTCTCGGAGAAAAGTTTGGCATCATTTACAAAGAAAACAAATGTGGGTGGCCTGATAGCAGCCTGCCAACACAAAATTTATCCCATCAAAATTTATTAAAACTGAAACAACCTTGGTTCTAAGATGAGACTAAAATTCTGTTAATGAGCTTCAGCATTTATTACTATGTACCTCATGATTTGCTAAAGTAGCAGCATCAGTTTGATGACCATTGGCTAAAACATTTGACGAGACATGAAAAATTGCTAGTTGCTATAGTAATAAACACGCTGACGGCACTAAAATATATATCACGGTTGTCTAGATGATAAACACAATACAATTCAGCTGTGCTACCATAGAACGAACCTGAGTGCAGTAATAAACCCGCCCTCTCTTTCCACCACGAGTCTGTGGAGGTGCTTTAAAAGCCACGGCCTCCTGCACCACTTGATTTAGTATAGCAGTGCTAAGCCTTCTTGACCTCTCCTTTTCCACTGTGCCCGCAGCAACAATGATCCTACAACAGAAATTTGGTTTTATATCATTCAATGAGCAGGAGTAATTTTTTGCCAGTAAAATTGAGCAGGATAAACTCCAAATTTCTCTTTATAGATTGTTTCTTTTGCCAAATGGGGATACTTTCTAATTCGGCAATAAACCTTCATATTGCATATTTACAATAAAGTTGCAAACAGACAGAGAACATCTGATTAGATCAAAACAACATGGGATCGGAACCTACTTTTCAACACTGTTACCAGCTATTGCAGTTGAATAAACAATCGGTGCCCAATCAAGACTGCGAAGCTTCTCCCTAACATCTTGCTCATAGTATGTCGCACTTTGCTGGTTTTTATTGGGTATCGTATCCCACTTATTGACAACAATAAGGCAACCTTTTCCTTCCTTTTCTATCCTCTCAGCAATCCGGAAATCCTACAGTAGTTGACAAAAAAACCACAAAATGGTCATTCTGATGAATTTAACCTACAGATAAAACAAAAACTAAAAACTTATGCAGATTAACAAACCTAAATCAATTTAAATACTGAGAAGAATCAGCCAAACAATTCATAATCACAACAGAACTTCTCAAAAACTGCTCACTGCATTAGAAACTACACTGATGTTAAGAACTCAACCTTTCCTACACCTATTGCAAGTCAAGTTTAGCAGATTATTTGGTAAGGACATGCCCATGTTGGTCCACATAATGCTATGTATCCATTAAGTGCTTTCTGGACAAAACAAAGCCTTAGAGTCATATGCAGACATGTCCAATAAAGATTGGACTGAGGATGTCTCAGCTAGCCAGGTGGACAGTTGAATGAACCAATTAACTCATCCACCAAACTAATTCTTACAATTATCCTCATCAAGAAATCTCATCACACTCAACAGTCCCGTTATAGAAGATTTCAGCTCCTTTATTCCATGAAGTTATATATGAGATTAAGAGAAGAGAATGAACAGATTTTAAATCATAAAGATTCTAGATTCCATAAAGAAGCTAGAAAAGACTAGCGACTTTTGATTAGCCAAGAATCTGTTGCACTACATTGCCTTGCATATATCAAGCTAGAAATTTGCAGATCACAAAGAACAAATTAATGAAGTTAATAGTTCATATAGATCTTCATGTAAGTACCTGCTCTGTGATGCAAGCCATTGCCTCAATGACAAGAGCGACTACATCAGAACGTCGGATGGCACGAAATGCTCGGTTGACTGATAATGCCTCTGTCGTACTGCCTGATGAAGCAACAGCTGCTCTTCTTCTGATTCCAGCTGTATCAATAAGCCGGAACTTCTGAAAATGATAGAGTTGACTGATCAACTAATATTCTCGATTGCTACACTAAAGTAAGAGTTTCATGATTTCACCCCTGTATTTATTAACATTGCCATTGCTTAGCATCACTTTGGCTCTAGTTATGAATGGAGTAGTAAAATATTCTTTCCCGTAACTCTCCATTCTTAACTTAAATTTGGAGAAGAATTTCGGGATTTGTTCGGCTCTGGGAAGGGCTTTGGCAGCCGGCATGTGGAACTAACGTGATCTATAGATAATCTGAAAGGAAGGCCTCTCTTGATCATCTCATGGAGGCTTGAATCGAAGACCTAAGCTATAGCAGTCATCCATGAAAGGCACAAACAGAAAATATGTGGCATGTTTATTCATCAACACAGTATAAAGCTGTGACACGGTCCATAATGTCCTCCATGATATATGAGTCAGAGCTAGTGATGGTAATTATAAATATTGTGTAATTAGATTATTAAGTTGCTTTGCTAGTAAATTGTGGTAGTAGTAGCAGGAATGAGTCCCTTGGAATTTCAATCAATGAATTGCTTGATTATCTTGAAAAGGAAGACAAAAATAAAATGAACAAGTTGAGATCATGTGAAGTCATGGAAGTAGCAAAACTCTTACAATGACATACTCGGGGGTAGAAATATCTCAATGTGATCCTCAGGGAAAAATCAGACATTCAAAATGAGCAAACGCGAAGTAGCGAGAAACAAACTCACACTCTAGATGGAAAGAAAAACCTTAATAAGTCAAAAGCAGACTTCTACTCAAGGTAAACTTCCCAATCGTATATGTTTGCAAGGAGGGGAGAAGAAAATTAGAATAGAAAATACAAAAATTTGAAACATCCCCTCTTCTCCTCAAAAAAATTTCTAAATTTTCCCCATTTTCCACCCAAACTTTCATTCCACCCCTTTCCCCTCATTTCCAAACATAGCATAAGTCCATGAATGCTCCATCTGACATCCATTCAAATGATCAAGGAACTAAACGTTTGATGATTGCTGAAACAACTTATTCAATTTTATCGCCCATAAGGATGCACAAGTTACTTAGCAACAGACTAAAATTATCAACCAATTACAATGCTTGACATAAAGATGTGCAACATACAGAGATCATACCTGGCCATCTGCTCCCACAAATTCAGTATCAATAGCATCGCGGGTGGTTCCGCTGATTGGGCTAACAATTGTTCTATCCTCTCCAACCAGTGCATTCAAAATGCTACTTTTACCCACATTAGGACGGCCGACAATAGCAATTGCAGGAACATAACTTTCTCCTTCTTCAAAATTCCCCTGGCCCTATTTATTTAGACGTAAATTCCAAAATGATGTAAGAACAAATTACATCTCAGTGCACAGATCTTTAGTCTCTGGAGATCTCCTGACATCCATTACCAGATGAACTAATAAGTCAATTAGGAATATAAAACAACACAGTTTTGAAAGTCTTTAGTAGCATGAGCATAGCTTTCCATTCCATAAACTCCTCTCATCCAAGCGTAAGATATTGATGAAGACCTAAGCTATCGCTCTTAATTTATCAATCATTGACAAAGTATAGAGATTTAAAAGAAATAAATCTGGCCTCAGCAAAACTACATTCATTGTTCGAAAGAAAGGAATGCACTGTCAAAGTTTGACAGATCTGAAATGCCAATCACAATACTTTATGGACCGAAACAGCATGAATGGACCGCCTATAGGATACAAACCTCAATCTTTTTCAGTCCTGAGCAAATAAGATCAAGAAGCTCGCCTGTTCCACTCCCAGATATAGCAGAAATAGGAAGTGGCGACAACCTGAGAGAGGAAACAAAAGTTCATTGTCAAACTGCCCAAGGAAATAGAGAAAGGACACATTACTATTATATCCATAAAAGGATTCAACATCCTAGAGACAGACAAATGGAAGATGGCGGAAAAGCTTCCAGTTTTGGCAGGAATAAATCTAGAGCATCCTCCAGTGCATAATTCATATCACCAATCACCAACCTAACTGAAACACGTTGATCTTGTTGTTTTATTCTAGAAGAAAACACTTCTTATAACACGTACACGATGTACGACTTCAGGATAAAGAGAGAAAATTATACAAACTTAAGCAAAAGGTATTTTGGTACTCGTTGATCCGTCCGACATCTATTCGTTTACTTAATTCCAGACAAGTTACCAGCTACTTAAATGAAGAAGCTTTGCTACAAACTGAAGACTGTGCTGACAGCAACAACAGTCTATTGCGAATGGCATTTGTTTAGTTTCCTCAACCACTTGGTTGTTGCCTCCGCCTGGGATGCATCTGCTAGTGCTTTGTGTCGTTTGCACACTTTTCAAGCATTACAGCTAGCAATTCAGTGGTTATCAGTAAATGGAGATTCTGGTGCAACTTCATTGGCGTTCTTACAATTATTAGCTTTTCAGCAGCTTTAAGTTTGATTTGTGGTCTCCAATTAAATTTAATTTCTCTAAAAATGATACTCCTCCGCCCCCTCCTTCCCTCTTCAGGAGTTTGTACACAACTGCAGGTATATCTTCTTGATATACTGTGAGTCAACATGGGACTAGTTGAAGTAATGAGCCTCCCGACACGTATCAATATCCCATAGATCTATAAATGATTAACGCCTCAAATGGATCTGGAACCCGTGCCCCTCTTAAATAAAGTCGACATACAAGGCATCAAGAAAGTTCTTCCCCCGGACAAAAACGTCTACATGAAAAACGAGTTTACTACATAGCAAAAAACCTGAAACTGAACATCCCTTTCT
This sequence comes from Syzygium aqueum, assembly GCA_031216185.1. Classification (NCBI taxonomy): domain Eukaryota; kingdom Viridiplantae; phylum Streptophyta; class Magnoliopsida; order Myrtales; family Myrtaceae; genus Syzygium; species Syzygium aqueum. The sequence continues at coordinate 5,868,275 of CM062240.1, forward strand.
GTGTAACCAAACTCAGTACTGTAACCACTTTATTCTGGTAAGATGTTTGTATGGTGCTGGAACTGGAAGAGACATCAGTGAATGAAAATTGAGAAAGATGATGAGATAGACAGGCTTGGCCAAAATATAACATTTTCCTTTACTCAACAATGCAAAATCCAGTATGCAAGCATCACCTAAATACAAATATTTGCTACATGGAGGCCAAGAATTTTAGTTTGAGAGAACATAAACTCACCCCAATGACCAAAATTCAGTTGCCTGCAATATTCCTCTACGAGGCGATTCACACTTGTTTACTGCAAGTATGATATACTTATCAGAGTAGTTCTTTCTCAGCCAGTCAGCTATCTCCACATCAGCAGCTGTTAGACCTGCCTGTTAAGCTTTTAAGATATCAGAAACGCACCCACAGCACTTTTAACTCACAAGTGGAACAAGGAGGATAAAATATCAAAAATTAGGAATTCTCTCACTGATAATTTGTAGAGAAGAAATTTACTAAGTTTGACGAAAAAAACTGAGTTTATGCGCTAGGACATTGAACCTCATGCTGATGATATAAGTCATCAGTCGGATCCTGAGAAATCACAAGCCAACTGATCGGACATCAAAGCACGCTTCTGCATCTATTCTTACTACACCGTAATCTCCTTAATGGGAATGCCAAAAAGCCAAATTGACTCTTCATTTACCTCTGTTTTTCACCGCATAGCATCTTAATAACCTCAATTAAAAAATTAATCTGGTTTTTATGATGATGAGTGTATATATTTGCTTTGTCTGGCTTCAGACCAAGGACTGGATGATTGAGTAAGGTGCTGTAATATTCACAACCACCAACAGAGCTGCATGCACTTATTAACAAACTTGAATTTCAAACTTTTTAATTCTAGTTGTCATTTGCTGACGATGAGGATATCGCAGATCTGGGGTATGTTTGGAACACCAATAGGAATAAAACGAAAGAAAAAAACTTGAAGTACTATATTACACTTTGATGTGGAAGCGTAACAATGCCTATCATCTTAGAAATATTGTCCTTTCCCCTATTTATGGATATGGCAAAAAATTTAAGAATAGGTTAATTGACTGCTTAGAGAATGTATTTATATGATATATAATGAAATTAAGGAAATTGTTAGTATAATATTAGAACTACTTATGGTATACTCTTTATATGATATATAATGAGATTAAGGAATCCGTTAGTATATTTTAAATAGAGCTCATTGGAGAATGAACAAAAGGAAGAAACAAGAAAGTAGCATAATAAAGAGTATACCATAAGTAGTTTAAAATAAAGCGAGTGAATATGTCCAGTATATAAAGAAAAATTTCCTTGATTATCTTCTCTTGCGATACTACAATCCTATTCAGATTGGGTAATCGAATTTTATGAACAAATCAGCCCGAGTTGGTACTTCAGGTTTGAATTTGAATTTTGATTAAATTGGAGTGAACTGAGTCAAATTTTTTTTATTCATTGTTGACTGCATGTATTGGCTCTCATTCTAGAAACCACAGCCCTTGATGAGACCAATAAAGTCATAACATACATAGAATCCCATTCTTATGGTCAGTTCAAACTTCATCAAATGATAACAAATTAATGAACACGGAAACTAGCTAGTTTTCCACTGGGGAGAAGGACAACTTGGTGACTGGAAGAAGGCTATCAAATTTGTAGTGCCTGAGACCTCTTTTGCAAATTTCTAGAGCAAACTTAATCAAAATTGTTCTAGATGGCCCTCTCAGGTAATAAAGTCCCCCCAGATAAACTATCCGCATAAGATATTTTGCATGAAGAGAACAAAAATAGGTTTTTTAAGTTGTAAGATGAAAAGATCAGAGTGATAGCTGGTAGATTATATTAGAAGAGGACCTTCCAAAAAGTGCCCTCAAATTGGTAAAGAAAGGAGACAAGAAATTAATAGCATCTAAAGCAGCTGAAAAACTCAAGCAGCACCTGGCCATCAACAAGGAATATGATGACACTTGACTCCTCCACAGCGGCAATAGCTTGTTTCTCAATCATGGTAGGCATCCTGGCAACAGCAGCCTCCCTTGAAGCAAGTGGTATCCCATCCATGCCTATGGTGGTGGTAATCGCTAAGTCTTCCATAACATCAGTCTGTGATTTTGATATTGACAGAACTCCGCCAGTATCCACAACCATAAATTCAAAGTCTCCCCAAAAGGATCTTCCATACAAGCGATCTCTAGTGACCCCAGGTTCATCCACCACAATTGCCTTATTCCCCTGTCGCATAAATAATTGACAACTGTACTAGTCAAAGCACGAAAAATAAAGAAATGTAATCAGAAAGTCAAAAGCTTGAAGCAATCCCAGCTTACCCCAACAAGGCGATTGAAGAGTGCTGATTTACCCACATTGGGCCTTCCAACAATTGCCACCCTCGGAAGAAGATGATCAGGGATCTGCAGTTTGAACTTGCAAATTAGAGAATTTAGAATTTCAAATGCATGCAAACTCACAAATGCACATACTAAAACATGTATGCAAAGCTGAATAAGAATCCACCTCAAGCCTAATGATATGGACATGGTTGATTGATATATGAGAACATGTCTTGCGAGCCTCAAACAACGGAAACAGCACAGACATATTACAATCGATTTTTATTCTTCCTACAAAGAACAACATTTCCTCCTCTTAAAAACAAAACACATGAGAAAGAGTTTAATGCCTATCAGCAGTATCCAGTATTTTCTCATCACAAATGATATTTCTTTATTCGACCACAAGGTCATGCGATCAGCACATTCATAAAGGGATAAAGCATATTCCAGATAATTCACAAAAGGGATATATTCTTTATTATGAAATTTAAACACACTGCTTTTCCACTCGGAGGACGCACTTAGAAGGGGAATTGCAGCATAAATTGAAGTTGGAGAATGCTAGACTTATTAAAACTGGTTCACAAAATTCGTTGACCATGTATCGTGTCAAGCTATCGCAGGTTCTTCAATATAGCCTGTTTGTTTAAAGGGCCACTCACAATCTCCCGCATCACTTAGTCAACCGATATTGTAAGATAATCTTAGGAAGTCCATCATTGCTCATTTAAGTTTTATCACTCTTAACTACAGAATCTTTCTTCACAAATGAAACAGTTTGCACTAAATGTTCTTATCTATTTCCTGCAATGCACAAATGTTGATATCTCCTGAACTTCAGCTTCATCATCCACAATTAGCATAAGTAACTTTGCTGAAATATTGCAAAACATAAAAATAAAAATAAAAATGAAGTCATGGCTCATACTGATGCAGCAACTTATCAAATACCAGAGCAAATAACTCCCGACAATGTTCAAACGTATGTGCTCAGTATCAGGTTCGATCAAATAGTAGGTTACAGAGAGAGAGAGACAGTCTTACAACATTTCTCATAGCCCGTTTATCCCTTTTCTGCTTTCCAGTAGCTTCCTTTTGCTCATTCCCCTCCTCTTCTGTTATTGAGAAACAATTTTTTCCAAAATTAGGCGACGTCGCAAGGCACTTGTTAAGCACAATACATAACTTCATCTCAAGTTGCGGAGTACGTCCAGACATCCTCCCCTTATTTCTCAATGCCACTCGACACGCTCATTAAGCAAGTCACAGTCTCGAAATTGTCAAGCTCAGCACAAACTCAAAAGGAAACTAGAGCCTCACCTCAAGACATCACGCACGGAGCCAGAAGATATCTACGAAGAACGAACGAGAAAACGAAAAAAAAAAAAAGAAAATAAGCGGAGGAAATAACCATAACCAAAAGCAAGCAAAGACGCACCGCTTCTCAGCTCGCGCGACAGCGAGCGCGAGTACTCCACAACCGCGTCTCTGGCTTCTCGCTCGAGAGCCTCCACATCGACCGGACCAGCCTCTCCGCCACCGTCCTCTTCGTCCCCATCGAATCCGATCTCGACCCCGGAGAACTCGTCGCCGGCGCAGCGGGGGGGCGAGCGCGGCGGGGCGGAGCGAATCGGGGCGCTTCCGCGTGGATTGGCGACGGCGACGGCGAGACGCGAGGAGAGAGAAGCGGGAAGGGGGAGAGCGGGAGGCCGAGAGATGGAGGTCTTGGGGCGGAGAGAGCAGGCGCTGAAGGCGAAGAGCTCCAGAGCTGACATTGCTGAGCGAGAGCGCGCGCGCGAAGGCGGGGGAGGTTTAGCCCGTTGCTTCGCGAGACGAGATGATGAGACCGGGGGAGGGTTTATCCACTTTTTTTTCTTTTTGTTTGTTGCTTTTTTTTTTGGTTTTTCTGATAAACTTGTGGTTTTTTTCACTCTTTTTTTTTTCTACTTTACTCCCAAAATGAATTTTTACCTTTTTATATCAAATTTTGCAATGCGCGTGTTTTATTTCTATTTATTTTTTTTATTATTAAGCATTTTAAATTTATACAATATGAAAATATTTGTCTAAGAATTTATATATAATTATTTGGGATAAATACACTTTTCTCTTTTTTGGTCGAAGGAATAAATACACTGGAAGTCATAAAACTTATTATAGAAGTGCAATTGAGTTATAAAAATTTCAAAAAGTGAAATCACGTCTTAAAATTTGTCATAAAAGTGCAATCAAATCCTAAAACTTTCAAAAAGTGCAATCAAGTCATAACATTTATCACAAAAGTACAATTGAGTTCTGAAATTTTCAAAATGTGTAATCAATAAAAGGACTTGATTGCACTTTTTTAAAAATTTCAGGGCTCATTTGCACTTTCGTGACAAGTTTTCGGGCTTTCAATGCACCTGTTCCTAATTATTTCTTTAATTTTTAAAATTTAACTGATGCTTTACATTTTTACAAAATTATAAAAGTTACGTTTTTCGATTTTTCAAAAGTCCAAACAAACATTTAACCCACGGGGCTACATGCCCAATGATAAAGAAATTGGATCGAGTGGGGATGTTTAAAAATTAGAGTAAGACAGACTAAAAGAAAAAGTCAAAGCACACGTTTATAGACTTATTAGAAAGATAAAAGGGGAAAAAAAACAATAAATCTGTCAAATCCTTTTTCCCGCTAGATATTCCCATCTTAAAAAGGGTTTTTTTCCGAAAAAATTTTGATGCTTTTGTGATTGGTCTATGTTCTCGACCGAGCGCAAGCAAGCGGGACGCGATGCTGACATGGCCATTCGCATTCCAGCCTCACATCGCCCCATCGATGCGGAACATAACGCTCGCTTCCTCCTCAATCCGCACTTGCCCGGGCCCGAGTCCACAGGAGTCCAAGGAACGGCGACAGGTCAAGAGATCGCCTCGAAGGCCCCCGCCGGGCGTGGGCCTGGGCCACGTCGCCCCGGACGAGGTAGAAATGGGCGGAGCGAGTTCTGCACGAAGATGTCCGAGACGTGACAGGACCGAGACCAGGCCTTGATGAGGGCGTGGGCGAAGGTGCCAGCGGTCGTGAGAAAGATGGGTGGCGGCGGCGGCGGAGGATTCGCAAGACCGGGTTCTGGAGGTGGGGTTGGAAAGGAAATGGACAAAGAGGAGAGAAATCGAAAGAAGCGATGGTGTAGTAGTGATGAGCCAGAAAATAAATCTCGAATTGAGAAGAAAGATGAAGCAGCGGCAAAAAGGCAATGAAAAAAGTGTATAGCGTCGCCTGAGAGATTCGAACTCTCGCGGGGAAACCCCATGTACTTAGCAGGCACACGCCTTAACCACTCGGCCAAAGCGACACTTCCGTTGTAGGGATCTTTTCAAATTACCTAGTATTAAAATATTTCAATGTGTCCTACCAGTTTCGAATGTAAATTTCACGATTTCCTTAAAACCTGAGTGATATGTTCAGATTTTGCGAAAAGATCGAAAGTAATGGTTTTTGCAAGCAAGAAGGCGTAGTAATGCAATCGGTGATCGAAAAGCAAAGTAAAGATGGTGCGCAAGAAGCGCTAGGTCTTAATTCAACCTGAGAACATGTAAGAACCATTCTAGTCAATTTCATCCGTTGTGCCATGCTTAATTCCTAATGACTAAGGGGCAGGCTTTTGTTCCCATCCGCCATTCGGTTCTACCCACAAAAATCAAACTAACTAGGTTAGTTGAAGGTGAAACAGGCTTTGGTACCAAGTTTCAGCAAAAGCCTTTTCAAAACACTGTTCTTTTTGTACACAATATGACCTTTGACCAACGCATTAAGTAAATTCTAAAATTACACGATCTCATTGTTAGGTTTCAATCGATCTTATCAAGTCGACTAAATCTGGCATACGCATCATACACATCCGTCGGTGGTTTGTTGGAGTATTCGCTTGCTTACTTTTCAACCAATCAATGGACCGCAAATGACTTGATTCCAACTCATTCCCCTTTCGCTCAATTGAAACCCAATCCCCTTTCTATTTCGTGACAAAAAATTAGTGAACTTTTTTAGCTTCTTACGAAGGTTGTTGGGACCTTCGAGACACGTCACCCTACAACTCCACGAACGGACACCCACATCGTCATCCCCACTAAGAGCTGTAATTCAGCACGTAGTGTTTCTCTCTCCGTGGGCCCGCGACGGCCCAACAAGATTTCAGCTTTCCGCGGCTCTCATAGCAAACCCCGTGCCCATTTCCGTCATTTCGCCTCCAGCCCAGAGAATCTTTGGTCCTGGTCCTGAATCTCCCGGCGCTCTGACACTCGCTCGGGATTGCGTCAGCACTCACGGGAGGGCCACGTCGACAAGTCGGCGCTCCCTGATTGGACCTCCCTCGTCTTTCTTCATCCTACGTCAGCTCAAATGGCTAACATGAGCTCCACTTCCCTCCCCACTAGGAACTCGCCACGTGGACAGTCCGTCCTTTTCCCGCTGCGCACGTTAGCAGTTTCCTAGGCCAGTGAAGAAAACATAATTCGACCCATTATTTTAAGGGTTAATACTAGGGATGTCAATGGGTCGGGTCGAGTCGGATTTTCATGATACCCGACCTGACTCAAAATATTGACCATGTGTGTTCGACCCGACCCGAAACAAGACCCGAACAAGATATCACCGCACGATCGGGCCTTGTTTCAAACAATGTGTTTGAAGAACGGTGAAAGTAAAAATTCAAGTGTGATTTTCTCACAGATCAAAGAAAAAACCAGCAGCTCTATCTTATGCTGCAATCAGAAACTCAATTCGATTTCTTCTCCGGCGGAAAACAAAAAAGGAAAAGGAAAAGCGGAAAAGCAGGGGACGAATGTCAATTACAAGCGAGGAAAGGAATCTCCTACTTCACATCGATCGTCACGGAGAGCCAGAGGTACAAGCACAAATTACATTTTCTGATGAAGCTCCCCCCAAGAAGTGGGGCCGAGAGAGGAGAGGAAACCCTAGCTGCTGCTGCTCTTCACCTTATCCTCTCGTTGGCCATGTCGACGAATATCCAGAACCCGTTCTCAATCACCTGAAAGGGACCGGAATTTCGATCCGATGAGACGCGAGTTCATGTCGAAAGCGAAAGAAAGAAACAAAATTCATCACCCGAGAGAGCCCCCAAAAAAATCTCCCCCGGGCCCTTACCTTCCTGAGACCGGAATCCCTATCCTCCGCCCTCGACTTCGCATCTGCCGCGGGCTCCAGCGGCAAGGCCTCGTCCTCCAGCGAGGACTGGACGGTCCGCCACGCGAAGTAGCCGACCAGGACAGCGGAGAAGAACACGAGGATGAACCTCAGGGGACACATTACCAGAGCGAGCGAGGTCGTCGGCGGTGCGTCGGCGTCGGCGTCGGTCGGGAGAAGAACGAGAGGGGTGGCGCATGGGTAGATCGGTGCCGTCGGGGCTGGTCATGCCGACGGCGATTGCCGTCAAACTGGAACTGGATGGAGGATAGAAAACGCAGAAGAGGCAATAGAGTGAGAAAGAAAGTGGAAGAGAGGTTTTAAGGTTTCATTGTTTGCGTTATTGTTTGGGTTGGGTTCGGGTACCCAAGCACAATAAACCTAAACAATACCCAATTATTTTTATTGTTACCCAAACAAGTTGAAACATAACCCGACCCAATAAGAAAATTTCGTGTTCGAATCGGGTCGGTTTGTGTTTCGATTCGGGTATTATGTTTGGTTTTGACACCCCTAGTTAATACCACGAAAAATCCCAAATTGATACATCTATGATAAATTTATCCCAAATTATTTTTTTGATCACAAAAAATCATAACCTGGTACACCTATGACAATTTTACTCCGAACTATTTTTTTGACTATAAAAAACCTACAATGGTCTACCTGTGACAATTTTACCCTCGAATTAATTTTTTGACCACCAAAAATCCTAAACTGGTACACCTATGACAAATTTACCCTCCATTAGTTTCCGTTGAATTTTACTGTCAAATTGCTAAGTTTAATGACACGTGGTAATTGACATATGTACCGGTTTTGAGTTTATCCCTCTGTTTGTCACAAGTTTACCAATTTGTGATTTTTTTGTGATATTAATATAATTTAACAGATACTAACAGAGGGTAAATTTGTCACAAATGTAACAGTTTTGGGTTTTTAGTGATCAAAAAATTAGTTCAGGGAGAAAATTGTCACAAGTGTACCAGTGTGGGGTTTTTTGTGGTTAAATAAATAGTTCGGGGTAAAATTGTCGCAGGTGTACCAGTGTAGAGTTTTTTGTGGTCAAAGAAATAGTTCGGGGTAAAATTGTTGCAAGTGTATTAGTTTGGAGTTTAGTTTGGAGTTTTTTGTGGTCAAAAAAATAGTTCGGGGGTAAATTTATCACAGGTGTACCAGTTTGGGGTTTTTTGTGGTAAAAAAAAAGTTCAGGGTAAAATTATGAAAGATGTACCAATTTAGGGTTTTTCGTAGTATTAACCCTTATTTTAAAAAGAGATAATAACATAAACAATTTTGAACTTTTTGCAATATATAATTTAGTCTATAAATTTTTAATTTGTTCAATATAGTCTTTGAATTTTAGTATAATGTTTAATGCTGTTCTTAAAATTTTAATTTATTTAACATAGTCCATGAACTTTTGGTATATATTCAATGTCGTCCCTGAACTTGGATTAATAGAATGACTATATTGAACATTTTCATATAGTTCACAAATTAAATCAAATATATACCAAAAGTTCATGGATGACATTGAATGAATTAAATGTTGAAGGAGTACATTGCATGTTGGACCAAAATTCAAAAACTATACGTGTCATTTTCTCTTTTAAAAACTCTTGCATAAAATCGACTTATTCCTCTCCATTTCTTACACAAAAGATAAATAATTCGAGAACATTTTCTTAATTTTTACGGTTAATATTGTTTAGAAAAACGAGATAACAAATAAATATTACGAAAGTATTCTTTTATTTAAGTTGAGTATATTAATAATGAAAGCAAAATTCATTGGTTCATTTATTCCAAAGGGCAAATGCGGTTAAAGTTTAAAAAACCGTGAAATTTAAAATCAAAAGAGCCGAAGTATCGTCACTTGGCGCACGCGTCGTGGCAAAAGACCGTTGTACCCCCGCACGGAAGCTCGAATAGCGCCAATTCTGATCCCGTTTGCGGCTGCGGACATTTCAACGCCCCACCGGACGGCATTCCGAAAGCCACGACCCCCCGCACAACGCCAAAAAAGGAAAAGGAAAATTCGAAAAAGGTATATTCGTCAAACCATCTTCGCCGTCGGATCCGAAACGCAGGACGGCGATCCGTCCGTCCATCTCACTCCATAAACTCAACTCCCCCCCAATCTCACCAGGCTCCTCCTCTCAACAGTCTGGACAGCTTCCGTTTCCTCTCCGATGCTCTGAGCCACAAAAACGGTGCGCAGCGACTCTGCGGCGAGGAATGGCGTCCGTAGCTCTCACATCCTCTTGCTCGCTCGGGTTCGGCGCTCACCGCCCGTCGCTGAGATCGCGCCCCCTCGGGCCCGCCGCCGCCGCGCCGTCGAGCTCCTCCCTCCTCTCCAGATCCGCCGAGAACCGCGCGTTCCGGCTCAAATCCTGCGGCGCCGGCGCCACCCGCCTCCTCTCCCCTCTCCTGAATTTGACCCCCGAATCCGGAGCTGGAGCTCGCCGGAGCCTGGCCGTCAGGGCGGCCGCGTCCACGTCAGCCCCCGGGGCGGCCGTCTCCCCGCCGCCGCCGACGCCGTGGCAGGGCGCGGCCATGGCGCCCCTCCTCGCCTCCATCGCCACCGGGGTCATCCTCTGGTTCGTCCCCGTCCCGGCCGGCGTCTCGAGGAACGCCTGGCAGCTGCTCGCGATATTCCTGGCGACGATCGTCGGGATCATCGCCCAGCCGCTGCCGCTGGGGGCCGTCGCGCTGATGGGGCTCGGCGCGTCCGTCCTCACCAAGACCCTGACGTTCTCTGCCGCCTTCTCCGCTTTCGGTGATCCAATCCCGTGGCTGATCGCTCTCGCTTTCTTCTTCGCTCGTGGATTCATCAAGACCGGCCTGGGAAACAGAATCGCGTACCAGTTCGTTAAGCTCTTCGGCAGCTCTTCTCTAGGATTAGGCTACAGCTTAGTCTTCAGCGAAGCGCTCCTGGCGCCCGCCATTCCCTCGGTCTCTGCCAGAGCGGGAGGGATATTCCTTCCTCTGGTTAAATCGCTCTGCGTCGCATGTGGCTCGAACGTCGGGGACGGGACTGAGCACAAGCTCGGTTCGTGGTTGATGTTGACGTGCTTCCAGACTTCGGTGATTTCCTCGGCGATGTTCTTGACGGCAATGGCGGCGAATCCCTTGAGCGCGAACTTGACGTTCAACACCATTAAGCAGACAATTGGGTGGACTGACTGGGCGAAAGCCGCGATCGTGCCTGGTCTGCTGTCGTTGATTGTAGTGCCTATGCTTCTATACGTGATTTACCCACCCACGGTGAAGAGCAGTCCAGATGCGCCAAAACTTGCGAAGGAGAGGTTGGAGAAGATGGGGCCAATGAGTACAAATGAGAAGATCATGGCAGGGACTCTTCTTCTGACGGTACGATTGTGGGACTTTTACCACGTATTTATTTATATATTTGGCTACTCAGTTCGTTAGTTTTTTTTGTAAAGTCTCAGTTCGTTAGTTAATCATTGCTAAAGTGACCAAAAGTCTGATGAGCTCTCATGTGCTAGCTTTAGGGAACAGTTGCATTTTTCCGCGAATACTAATACTAGCCAATTGTTTGAATTTGATAACAATCGAGACAAGAAATTAGCATCACTATTTTTCATATTGGAAAAGCTGACGATAGTGAAAAATTTGATCAGACAGTGGATGTTCTCTTTTACTGGAGATCGAGAACAATTTTTTTAATTTTAGGTATTGCAGCTTTCAACAACCAGTGAAATCCTTATTTATGCTCACACCATAGTAAAGGTTAATCATTTGCAGACCATTACTCTTAGGAACTTTCATCAGGTCAAGTGCAATAAGTCTATCCGTTTGCTAAAATTGGACGGATGGAAAATGGCATTTTGCAGTCTTCCATAAAGTGCGATTGTCGGCATTCAGAGCATCTTTATCACCCAATACTATAAAAGTTTTGCATTAGCTTCAAAATATGCTATTTGGTATTGGACGTGAGAATTACGGTAATTCTGGGTAAGCAGAATTAGTATGGTTCTGTCAACTGCATTTTTTTGAGAAGATGGAGGACTCTAAACTATGAGTTTTTCTTTGTGATGATCATGACATCCACAGTCAACACTGGTGTTCACTGTTAAAGACTAGTATGAACTCGGGGAAGGGACTCTTTTATCATTGTAATATTCCAGATGAATTGCAATTTACCATTGTCATGGCATTCATAAGCTTCACAAATATTGATGATTTCCTCATGCATGAAGGTTCAAATTCTCAGTTGTCTTTTGGCCACAAATTTTCGAATCTTCACTTCCACCTAGTATTGCTAGAAGGGAAATTGTTTTCTTTCTCTTTAACTAGAAAAGTACGAGATTCACAGGTAATTGGCCTGATTATCGACCTTTCTAATTATTGCTTGAGCCTGTTTGTTAGGTTGTACAGCTGAGGTGCCAGTTGATCGAAGCCTCACAGCAGACTCTGGCTGTCACTTCAAACATGATATTTTTTTCTCATCCTATGTGTTGCTTCGCATTTGTGTGCTTTAAAGCTTGAAAAATCACAATTTTTCTGTGCGGCACATATGAGGTTTTTAACATTGCCTGCTCTGGAGATTACTATGTGTACATATTGATGGTATTTTGGATTGTCAATCATTATACAATCAGGGATATCTATGTAATGATATGTTGAGCTTTCTTGTAATAGCATATGTCCAATGGTCATTTAAATTCTTTTAGCAACAAATCTACTCTAGGATACCTTTTTCATAGTTCAAGTTTTCTGGACGTGCACTTTCAGTAAATCATGTACTGTGTTGATTGCTGCTGTAGAATGCACTAGGATCACTATTCAGTGTTTGATGCTTTTGTTTTGCCTCCTGTCTCTGGCTCTCTTTTGATTTTTCCGCTGTGCATTAGTATTTCATGTTTGTTATTGCTTAGATGTGTATCGCAATGTACTTTGTGGACATACTGGTCATGTGATTGAGAGAAGTTGTTCCAATCAATTGCAGACTTATAGCCCTTAAGACTCATACTGGTCGTCTTTTCTGTTTGTGTTGATGATTGACGCCATAATGGGGCATTGATCTGAAATTTGCTGGTCAAGTCTCCCCATGCATATAGTCATTAGGAGATTCACTATTTGAAGATAACAGTTGCTACTCTTATCGACGGTTCTTGTAGTTTTCTTTTTAAATCTTCTCTGGACGATGAGCCTACATATCACTTTACTCTACAACTAGTTTCTATTTGTCCGGATTGCTTGTTTATTTGCTCACATGTGCTTGGTTCTCGAATGAGTTCTTGGGACTGACATTACTTTCAATAGCGGATTGTTCTTATAATTTGTCTTTCCTGTCTACTTGTCTATTTGTCATAGGTTGGGCTTTGGATCTTTGGAGGGATGCTGAATGTTGATGCAGTCACTGCTGCCATTCTTGGATTATCTATTCTCCTGATTACAGGCATTGTCACTTGGAAGGAGTGTTTAGCTGAAGCGGTTGCCTGGGATACCCTTACATGGTTTGCTGCCCTAATAGCTATGGCTGGGTATCTCAACAAATATGGCCTCATTTCTTGGTTCAGCCAAACAGTAGTTAAGGTTGGTTCTTCCTTTCCCTTCAGAGCATCATAATTTTCCTGATTTACCATCAATATATCTATGTTGTGCATTTTAAAAATTCTAGGATATCACTCTTCTTATAGTGCTATCATCAATGCCAAAAGAAGAGATTAAAGAGTCAAATGTAGTACACCACCAACCCCAAATTATTCTGGAAGTTCATTCATGGCTGTTCATGAGTGCAAATGCGCATATGCATTTGCTAATCTATATGAATTCTCCTCTGGTCTCATCCTTTATAGTTTTCTGTTGTGATGCTTACTTACTACAATGGGTTTACATGTGATTTTGTCTGCCTGTGTAATAATCTGCATGCATCATCATTCCTTCAGTTCCTTTTCTACTTTAACTTCATTTGAGAGGTTAATAGGGCATTATTAGTGACCTTAGCTATAGCTCTGACTTGCAAGTTATGTAAGGGATGTTGCCTAGAATTGACATTGGAAGCATTTTGTTCGAGTTGGTACCTTCTTGACTAGTGGTGCCTCCATATTAGTAGTTTTATCAACTTGACAAGAAAAAACTTGACAAGCATATGTTGTTATACGATCTGGTGTCTCTTTTTCTTTCTTATGAGAGAGCTTACCCTAGATATGTATCTGAGATGTTTCATTTAATGGCATATTGAGGTGCACATGCACTTGGTGAAAGAAAATGAAAAATTTAGCAAAAAGGATAATTCAAGATAATGCTCAGAGCATTGAAATGAGTTTAGATTCTCTCTGGTTGGCTTCATCCTTGTTAATTATACCCGTGGTGATAAATTGTAAGCTTTTTCTTTGGAGCGAATTTATTGGTCTGACAAGAAGGCCCAAGTTGAGCAGCTTAAGGCAGCACGAGCTAGTAATTTTCCTGTAATCATAATGGCTGTGTTGACAAATGTAGCCTATCCTCTGATTCTGAATGCAAGATGATAATATTTTCAAGCATATGTGGCGTAAGGCTTGCTAATAAAGAGTTGCTGTGCTTTTGCAGTTTGTTGGTGGGCTGGGTCTTTCATGGCAGGCATCATTTGGCATCTTGGTTCTTCTCTATTTCTACTCGCATTACTTCTTTGCCAGTGGAGCCGCTCACATTGGTGCCATGTTCACCGCCTTCTTGTCCGTTGCAAGCGCTCTGGGCACTCCACCCTACTTTGGAGCCATGGTGCTAGCCTTCCTCTCTAATATCATGGGCGGCCTTACCCACTATGGCATTGGGTCGGCGCCCGTCTTTTATGGTGCTAACTACGTGCCCTTGGCCAAATGGTGGGGCTACGGATTCCTTATTTCTGTCGTCAACATTATCATTTGGCTCGGAGTCGGAGGCATTTGGTGGAAGGCCATTGGATTGTGGTGAGGAAATAACAATGAGAAGGCCCTCTGCTTCAAAAACGGTTAGAGATTCCTGATTCTGTTTCGCCTCAAGCTGCGATTGTTCCTTTGTTGCCTCGGAGACAGGCTTGTTGATTTTGCTTCCCTTTTTCCATAAATTATTACTCCCATATTTCGATGGTCTTGGTAGACCCTTTGGTGGGGAGGATGGTGCGTGAGTTAGGTCTACTTGAAGGCAGAGATTAGAGCTTGTAAGTGAGAATTTTTGACATATTGAAAGGAGAATATTTTTACCCCATGACATGACAGCTGCCCAGATGATAATACTTGGATGTCTCTCTCTGATTTTACTATCTATTGATTTACACAATTCTCTCTCCCGCATAGTTCTTATATCTCGCTTGATCGGATCTCTAGATTTCGTGAAGTTTTTTAGGTGTCGGAACCTCCTCATTTGAGACTTGAGAGTAGACTGATATGAATTGGCCTACTTGTTCCAGTGAAAAGGGTTGAGTCTCGGTTAGAAGCAGTGGCAACAAATTTCTTTAGATCCTTGTGTTGATGGAGAAGCGGATTGCGACTTTTGGTCGAATATGAACCGGAGTGACAAAGAGTTACGAATTGGACTTACCTGAAAATAATTTCTCTTCCTTTTTGGCCAAAAAGCTGAGAAAGAAACAAACTAAGGAGTTCGATTTGGGGCCCCTTCCCATGGACAGAGCATTGACTCGTGTGGGACTGGGACTCGAGCGCTACTACTAGCCACACTTCTGACACGGACCCAAGATAACAAGCGAAAGAAACAAAAAGGCGCGGATGGACCCATGATGGCATGATCACTCCTTTCAGTGCTGGCCTCAGCTATCGTCGAGATAGAGGAGCAGCACGCTCTTACATGTGATGCGATGATGAAATATTACAAGATGTAGAGGAATTTTTCGGGTTGTTTGGTATCTCTTTTCTTATCACGGTTTTAATGGAAAATCTGTCAGAAAAGTCATAAATTTATTGTATTTGTGCCAATTTATTTATTAACTTTTTAACTTAGAGTCAATTAAGTCATTCTAATTAATTTTGGCCGGATATTGTTAATGTGGATATTAGCCGTTTTGAATTTTTTTTTTCATTTTATATTTCTTTCTTTTTTTCTCTCTCTTTTTAACAAATGGCAGTAAGAGATAACAATATTATATGGTCTATAGATCATGTTGATGAAACCTATTTCAATCATTGATCATATGACCCCCGCGATAGGACCGATGTAATTAATGGTCGAGATGGTATTGATCCACACGATTTATAGACCATGCAATGCTTCTTTGGAGCAGATCAAAGCGCATAATAGATGAGTACGACCGAACAAACAAGAAAAGGTGGGTTGAGTACAGCAACTTCTATCACAACGAAACTTTGGTATGTAAGGATATCGACTTTCGTATGAACATATTGATTTCTTTCTAAACGTATGGTCATGTCAGTGATCACGATGGTTCATGGTATCGATTTCCACCACTTCGATGCTTTAAGCCACCACTTTGTTCGGGTTTTTTTGTGAATCTTTGTTGTGGTCATTATCTTTCGAAAAAAGAAAAGGCAAGGCAGAAAGCATATTCGTTCAACAACAATCCTCCGAACAATTAGCTAATCATACAGCGGAGCACTAATCCTTATTCCTATTTGCGTGCATCGCATAAGTATCCACTATAGGACATTGGATTGACGCCGTGACTCGATCCGTGAGTAAAATCGAGTCAAGCTACTCTCACAATTGCATCAAGTTCATGACCCGACAAAAACATTGTTCGCTGGGAAGATAGGCTGGTCTCAACCCGTCTACCAAATATGGGGCTAGTGTTCAATTTTGGTTAGCCAATTTTAGCTCAATTATTATACCCATTCCTTCCTTAGGCCTAACATAGTCCTGCAACCAATTGTATTTAACCACCTTCTTCGCCAGGCATGCTCATCTCTTGTCCCACCATTTTTCGGTAGGGACTTGATAGGGCAGTTACTACCGTTGTTATTGAGTGACCAATACAAACTTAATTTGATGACTATTCGAGATTGATCGTCTAATTTTGAATTGGGCTCCAATTTGAGCTATTCTGTATCTTATCTAGTTGAGTATGAGTTTGCCAATACTTAACTCGATAGGCTCTCGAGCCTAGTCAACTCTAATCGAGTTTTTATTATTTTAAATTATAAAATACATGTAAAAAGCTTTTATTATTAATATTCAAGTTTATAAAACTCAAGCTCGGCAATAAACTGATGGTCATCGAGTCAAGTTCAAGCAAGAAAATTAATACTCAATCAATTTTTGAACAACGAGTGTACGAGTTGAGTTGCGCATGAATTTAACAGTGTATCGACTCTGATTGTACTCCAAATTTGCGCTCCTATTGTTCCATAGAAATTTGCCGGCTCGACTCGAACCAAGCCCTTAATCATGTTATCTGTCATTGTCCTTTTGCTCTTTTTCCTGGGAGAGTCTGACACATGCCGTACCTGGTCAGGTCAAATCTTAAGGAATCTCTTTTCCTGGGATTTAATGTTCCCACCACCCAATCAGTCACACGTGTATGGCCAGTAACACGGCTGCTGACTGCTCATGGACCATGAAGGAGGTTGGTGCATTCGCCGGTGCAGCTTCCTCCGCAGTGAACACGTGTCGATCACTATTCACTGTACGGTTTCCTGGCGCAAGCTACGTAGGTGATGCACGGGGACAGTCTTGACTCGAGTCTTTCCCTCCCTAGTTATCAGACATCTCGCTTTATGTTCGCGCAGATGCTTCAGTGCCTCGAATAAAAAAATTCGCTTTAACTGAAAAGCGTGATGCCCAACTTCCTCAGCCTTTCTTGAAAAGCAACTCAGATAAATACTTTCATTTTCATTTGTATTCAATCTTTCTTTCTTTTGTTGCCGGGTTCGTTGTTGAGTTTCAGAGGAGATCATATACGAAGCAGTAATTTTCAAGAGACTTCCTTCCTGGGGCTTCTTGGGATAGTTAAGGAGGTGGTTTGTGTCTTTGCTGTATCCGTTTGATTCTCAAGCGTGTTTCTTTGCATTGCGTTATTGTAAAGCTGATACATAACTCGGAAATGTCGAGATGTTGAAGGATACTAATTGTTTGAGCTCATGCACTAATTTGGTGGCTCCTGTAATCATGTGCTTATCCTTCTTTTTATGGTTGTGTTGGACCCTCTTGGTTTGGCATCACGTGCACATGTTCCTGCTCAAGGCAGATCCTTTGATTATGGGGTTTGCTTTATTTGTCTGTTTTTTCGAAGCCTAATTTTCTTCAACTTTGGATGATTGATGTGAACCATGCGATCTTCTGCAGCTACAGAAATGGAGCCTCTGGAGGGTTCTTCCTTGGGAGCTACCTCCTCTGAGGAAGATGATCCTTTTCCATCAGGAAAAGAGAGGAGAATCCCAATATGCATTTTCTTTCGTAACGCGAGGTGATCATTTTAAGTCATTCAGATTCTAAACTCTATTTCGTTGCCTGGAAGAAAATGTTTCACCCGCGCACTGTTTTGATGAATAAATGTTTTGCTTCTCTTAGTGTTCTTGTTTTAGTTCTTTGCATGAGCCTACCTCTCACGAGTTCCTTCAAATTATCAATTATTGGGGAAAATGGCCATGATGTTTGTGCCCAATTTCTTGATTGTTTTTGTTTCGCTTCACACGAAAAACCATAACCATTCTCTCTCTCTTTGTGCCGGTTTCTCAATGACGAGCCGGACTAAGCCTATCTCCCTTTTCTACTCGAGCAGACGCATTTTGAAATTTGATGAACTTGGTCGAGAGATAGCTCAAATAGCATTCCCTGCTGCCCTTGCTTTGACTGCCGACCCTATTGCGTCTCTTGTTGACACAGCTTTCATTGGTCGAATCGGTACTTCCTTCTTGCTCTGTGCTTTTTAAGTTTGCATACGATACTCTAATATTATGTAAATGAGCATCTTGTTCAGTAAGATGTGCCCTCCATATCTGTTACTGTCTCTTTAGGCAAATGCAGACTGTTCATACTTCAATTCTCTTTAGTCTGACTTGGAAGGGGCACATTTTGAACTTGATTGAGCGTAAATTGATATGACCTTAGATGAACAATCCAACTCTATATTTGAAAGCACATACGTACAAGTTTTAGACAATGTTGAAGTGAATTTTCAAGAGGCAGAGATGAAATGACACCCTTCCATTTTATATCCTAATCCTTGAAGTGCTATTGTTTCTTAATTCATATGTGGGTTTGTACAGATTGGTCTATTCTGTAAAATCTGGTGCTGCTCACGTTTCTTCATCTCTACAGGTCCTGTGGAACTAGCAGCTGTGGGTGTATCGATTGCGCTGTTCAATCAAGTGTCGCGGATCGCTATATTCCCACTTGTCAGTGTCACCACATCCTTTGTTGCCGAGGAAGAGGCTATCGGAAGTGTGAGCTCCGAAGTGCAGGAGAGCAAATACTTGGAGGCAGGCTTTATGGAAAATGCCGAAAATAAGGAGTTGATACCCCAAAATGGTAATGCATCAGTTGTCCCCAATTGTCAACTTTTACACTTGAAATCTGATAAAAAAATACATTCGCAACTGTTAGATTCTGAACAATTGTTATGCAATCTATATTCTATGGTGGTATCATATACAGAATCGGGTGATCATCTGTCCGGGTCGATACAGATCAGTAGCTTTGACGTATCGAAGTTCAAACAGATGCCTAGCAGAAGACACATCCCAGCTGCTTCATCTGCGTTGGTAATTGGCAGCATTCTCGGTCTTCTTCAAGCCATTTTTCTCATATCAGGAGCAAAACCGTTGTTGAATTTCATGGGAGTGAGATCTGTAAGCAATGTCCTAGCTTTATAAAATCTTGGTCATCTCTTAATATTGAATGCTTACTTCTTCGCCGCCTCTCTAAACAGCCGCTTGACAGTTTCTTTTCACCCCTCAACAGGATTCCCCGATGCTAACTCCTGCACAACAGTACTTGACATTGAGGTCACTTGGTGCACCGGCAGTCCTCCTCTCGCTCGCCATGCAGGGCGTCTTCCGTGGATTTAAAGATACGAAAACGCCTTTGTATGCAACTGGTAGGTCCCTCTTCAATTTCCTCTGATGGTATCATGCTTTCGAATGAACAAACATACTAAATTTCATTTATTCCAATAATATTAGTACGAGCTCATTCTTGTTTTTTTCCTTTTCCTTTTTGATCGTATCAGTGGTGGGAGATGTAACGAACATAATCTTAGACCTTGTATTCATATTTGTTTTCCATATGGGCGTCAGCGGTGCGGCGATTGCTCATGTTATATCTCAGTAAGTTGTGTGGATACTATCGAGACTCTTCTGAACTTTGTTAAAAGTCTGATTAAGCCACTCTCATCGTATAATATCCCCACAATGTCCTTGCAGGTACGTGATTTCTCTTATTCTGTTGTGGAGACTGATGCAGCAAATTCTTCTCTTACCTCCGAGTATCAAACATTTGCAGTTTGGCCGTTTTCTAAAGAATGGTAAGCCCTTGATTGTGCGTTAGCAAATTTTGCTCTCATAGACTAATCATTTATTGAAATTTCAACTGCTAGTGGCCTCTATTTTCTTGACTAGTCCTTACGTGCATATGTTATGTGTGTACTGTTGACAGTTGCCCGTTTAGCCTTGGGCACTGAACAGTCTGGTCTTCAGAACTGTTCTATCTTGGCTGATAATTGGTACCTCAAATTATATAGTGGACTACTCGATCTGGTAGAAGCATATTGCAGGAAACACTTTGTAAATTTTGGTAAAAACTTGACCTTGGGGTCCTTCGCTCGCAAAGTCAATGAACAGAAACCGTTCGGATATTTTCAGGTTATGAACGAAAAATGCTTAGCAATTGACCTCACTTCGTTCCATCTATTGTGGTTGCACCAGGTTTTCTGCTATTAATGAGGGTTGTTGCCGTGACGTTCTGTGTGACTCTTGCCGCATCAATGGCTGCTCGCTTGGGGCCGACATCGATGGCTGCATTTCAAGTCTGCTTGCAAGTGTGGTTGACTACGTCGCTCCTCGCTGATGGGCTTGCTGTTGCTGGACAGGTGAGAGTTCTTCCACTTTTGACCGCAACTGCTACTGTCAACACTTAACTGTTCAACTTCTCCGTTGTAACCATGTAAGCATTCAACAATCAATCTAATTTTTTTTTTTGTGACAACATAGGCAATCCTGGCAAGTGCATTTGCGATGAAGGATTACAACAAGGCCACAAAAACTGCGTCCCGAGTATTGCAGGTTCCCGATTTCTTACAGAACGATCGAGCATTCTATTACGGTTGTCACATCGGCAGTAGTCTTACAGATTCATCCTGCAGTTGGGACTGCTTCTGGGACTGGTGCTAGCGGTCCTTCTCGGAGTTGGAATGCATTTCGGAGCGAGATTATTTACAAGGGATGTTAGCGTCCTCCACGTAATCAGTATCGGAATACCCGTATGTTGCTTGTTTTAAGAACTTGAAATCTATCTTATAAAGCTGAAGCTGTTTATACTGTTAGTTATCGCGATGCTAATAAAATTATAGTCTTTGATCAACATCAGTTTGTTGCCGCTACTCAACCCATAAATGCCTTGGCCTTTGTTTTCGACGGCATCAACTTTGGAGCGTCTGATTTTGCATACTCTGCCTACTCCATGGTGAGATTACTCTTTCCCCTTAATTATCGAAGGGAGCACCATCCATTTGCTTTGCCAGACATCGTCTCTAACTTTCTACACAATGAATAATTGCGAGTGCCAAAGCAACCGAATTGATGTAGAAGCATACCATTCTTGAACACTCATGGCTGAATTTCATTCATCATTTTGAAGATTGCATTCATTTTGGAAAAAAAATAGTAGTACAACAGTCCATTTGAATATTCACGCCCTTTAGAAATACAAGCGAAATTGATGCTTGAATAGATTCAATCTGTGTGAGCCAACCGAACCAGATCGCTAGATTGTGTGTTTGCAGAAAGGATTTCCCTTGTTTGTCTCATAAGCTACCTGTTCAATTGTTAAAATGAACCAATATCCTTGCTCTTTCTAAACCAAAGATGAACTCTGTAAGTGTTGAATCCTTCAGTTTTTCAGGTTGCAGTCGCGGCAGTCAGCATTCTCTGCTTGTTTATACTTTCGTCCAGTCACGGGTTCATTGGAATCTGGATTGCTCTAACCATTTATATGAGCCTCCGGGCATTCGCCGGATTTTGGAGGTAAATCACCCGAAGCTAACCCCGAATGCTTCTTTTTATTCGAGTCCTGATGTTGTCGTCCTCGACAAGTGATTGTTTCCAAGTCGGGGAATGGAGGCATGATTTCACTAGACAATGCTCTAAAGGTGCTTTTGTTGTGCTTCGCCTTCTCCAGGATCGGGACTGGGAAAGGTCCCTGGAATTTTCTCTGGAGCTGAACAACTACGCATTACACACTCAGGAAAGTCCGGTGGACAAATCGATCTGAAATCCACTCGTGGCTTCGCTGAAAATTCATATCGCCGCATTGTGACGGTCCCTATCTGTACAACTACATAGAAACAGAAAGGAGAGAGATGAAAAGCGTCGGCTTCATCTCACATTGGCTAGTGAGGAAGACGGAGAGCCTATCGAAAACAATAATCTATAAGCGAAGTTATGTGTATAGATTATGTGCGCAGCGCTGTTAGTTGTTAGCCTTATTTCTGGAGGGAGCATTATGTGCGTGTGAGATTTGCTAAGAACCCAAATGACAGCATGTTCAATCTCTGCATTGGGTGTGAAATAGTAGCTCCAGCTTCAAAGGCTATTAGGTTTTGCCCATGATTCTTCTGCTCAAACTACCTCCTGTCAAATCTGTACGTAACTTTCAAAGGAGGAAGTAAAAATCTTTAGAGAGATGATGAAGTCTTGGTTTCTCTGTTGGGGTGCTCCTCGTGTGTGACGATGTTGTGGCTTCGGTTGCTTCTCCCTCCCATGACTTGTCTTCCACGTCGAGATAAGACCCCGTTTCGCTTCACTTGCAAACCAGGAGTTTCAACCGCAGCAAGAACAAGTCATCGGTACCTACCTAGGTGTCAAAAACCAACCCAAGAGCCCAAGTCGATCCTCGTGTATGTTAGAAGTCATTAGGTGAAAATAGATTATGTGAATATAAAAAGCGTTTAAGATTCGTTGTTAAACGATGTGGAGCGATACTTTAACACTCCTCTTACGTGCAAGTCGAATCATGAGTGACATATAGAATTTGACCAGTGGGATGGTCGCACATTCGCCATAGAAATAACAATAACTCTGATATCAGATTAGAAAGTCCAACCCAAAAAGCTTGAACCTTTTAATAGTGCGAAATATTGTTCTACAGGTCGGGACCTCTACGGAACGGAAATGATGGGCAGCACCTCTGTGTATGCCGCCGTTTCATCGGCTGAAAAAAGAAAAAAAAAAGAGGCAGGGAAGAGGGACCGGTGCTGGCTACCCTCCCAACGGCCCTCACATCCCGTTACGGGCGGGCGTGCGGGCGGGCGGGCGTACCTCTGTTCATACGGTGGTCCGGCGCCGCGGAATTCCTTGCTTTTTTTTTTTATGTTACCGTGGACGCATCGCTTCGCCGTGGTCCAACCCAAAAAACGCCGCCGTTTCTGTGGGCCTCCGTACATAATATATCCCCCTCCGCCCCCACAGCAAAATCAATCATCAACGCCCAAAAGCTCTTTCTCTCTCTTCTTTCTCTCTCCTCTTTCTCTCTCTCTCTCTCTGCTTTCAAAAATTTGTGGCAGGCACAGAGTTTCCCCGCAAATCCCTCCCGGCTGCGATCGCATGAAATCTCGCCGGCGCCGGCAATGCCCTCCGCATCACCGTCCGCCTCGTCCGGCCGCCGCCCCGCGGACCTCGTCTCCCGCCTCGCCTCCTCCGACCGGGACGTCCGCCTCCGGGCCCTGAGGGAGGTCAAGAACCAGATCATCGGCAACCGCACCAAGAAGCTCGCCTACATCAAGCTCGGCGCCGTCCCCGCCGTCGCCGCCGCGCTCGCCGGCGCCTCCGACGGCAACGGCCCCCGCGAGGCCTGCGACCTCCTCGTCCAGTCGGCCGCCGCCCTCGGCAGCTTCGCGTGCGGCGTCGACGCGGGCGTCCAGGCCGTGGTCGACGCCGGCGCGCTGCCGCGGCTTCGCCGGCTCCTCTCCAGCCCGGATGAGAAGGTAGCTGCGGATCTTGCTTTCTTCCTGATTCTAGTTCCCGGAATGAAACTTCGTTGTGTTCATTTTTATTTGCGTCTGGTAGCTGAGGAGATGATGGACGGAGGACGAAACTTGAGTTTGTTTCTTAATTTAACGCCGAAATCGCTCGATTTAAGTAATTCGTACTAACGATGTCTGCCTGAATCGAGTTCTTGTTTGCTTTTTTTTTTTATGTGAATCTGTTGATTCATTCGATGGGATTCGATAATGCATGCTCGTCTCGCTTGATGTTCTCGCATACTTTCGAGTCTCTTGTGAATATTTTGCCTTATGTTTATTTCACAAATCATCCTTTGTGGAAAATTGCTCATTTTCTAGAAGGTAAGCGTGACCCTGTTGGACAATGATATGTCACTTTGGATTCTAAATGAAATATTGTGCACTTGTACTTTAAGCGTTCTCTTATCGAGGTCGTTGCTGACTTTGGAAGCCTCAGTTCTTACACATTCTTGAGGTGAAAGTATGGTACCAACCTCTTGATTTTGATGTCACGATCCTTGTCCTTTCCACCACTTAGCCTATATTCACTTGTTTCTCGGGCATACTGTAATACATCAATCGGTGTGGATGTTAGATGGCCCGGTATAAGTTAGTTAGAGCTGCGTGTTAGGTACCTGACCTGATTCTCTAGCAAAACTTTTAGCCAGGGATCAGGTAAATGCCCATTTGCAATACACTTAAAAATTCTTTCACATGTACCAGACATTTCTACCCTGAGGCTTCTTATTCCATGTTTGACTGGGGTTATGGCCATAGTTAAAATAAATGATTTATTTTAGTAATCATACTTTTGTGTAGAAAATCGGAAATTGTAATGGGTGAGAGTTCTACGTACAATGTACAAAGCCGAGATTTTCTATTTCTGGATACACAGTATGGGACAAACCACTGGTGCGTTCTATTGTCGGATAAGATATTGCCACCAGGCCTTTACCTTCCTTTGCCCCAGTATCCTGTTTACTTGTATTGCTCTGAAAGGTCAATTGTTTTTTGGGGGTATCAGGACTTATAGGATGTCCTCCACACTTTATATGTATTTTCAAACTTTTGACCAGTTTTCATCCTTTTTGCACACTTATAATAACCAGTTCCTGGATCTTCTTTCCTCCATGAATCAAAATATTTATCCAGTTGTTCTGAAGTACATCATGTTCTTGGTTAGCGTGTATCTGACTGTTCTATGGTGCTCCAGGTTGTGGATTCTGGCGCTAGATCACTGAAAATGATTTACCAGTCAAAATTGGCTCCCAAATATGATTTCCTTGACCATCATAATTTGGAATTTCTTCTTTCACTGCTGAATAGCAAGAATGAAAACGTTACTGGACTTGGAGCCAGTATCATCACACATTCCTGTCAGACAAGTACAGAACAGAGGGCACTTCATGAAGCCGGGGTTGTTCAGAAGCTTGTAGAGTTAATAGCAGGTTCAGTAAGTCAAAGAGATCCTAGCTTGGAGTCCTTGACGGCAATAATCAAGAATAACCACGAAGTCACTTCTAAGATTGTGGAATTTGAAAATGGAAGAGTACTGAATCTCATAAATAAATTCACTATTGATAAGTCTCCACGCACAAGGTTACTTGCCTGTGCATGTTTGATTGCCGTAAGTAAGACATCTTCTCGCTATGTGGAAGACATGGGGCTTGAAACTAAATTAATTCATCATTTACTTGAGCTTCTGGAAGATCCTGGGCAAGTTGGAGATGAAGCTTCTTTTGCCTTGTCGAGTTTGATTGAGGAAAAGGAAGATCTACAGAAGCTAGCACTCGAGGCTAATGCTATCAATAAACTTTGCATCCATTTGCAAAATGGACTGTCATGCCCAAAGCGTCTCCAAGGAATATTGCTGGCATTGGCTAATATATGCTCAAAATTGGAGATCTGCCGGTCAAAATTACTGGCTTTGCAGGTATATTATTTGGTGTTGGCACACAGACTTGCTCATCTGTTGATTAGTTGATGTTACATCTTGATTTCTTTTTTCCATGCATTTTGGGTAGCTCGCGTGACCATTTAAGTGATGAATCGATTTTTTCCTAGACACTAGTTGTATGTCCTCCTTGAATAATTTGATCTGATGCAAAGACATAACTTGTATCCTTCATGGAAATTTACTGGCAAAGAAAGGCTTCAGACTTGATATCCATAAGGCTGGACTCAATGGGCACATCCAGTGTATGCCAATTTTTGCATGCACAGTATCGAGCAAACATTTGCCGCAGGGTAATGCATGTAAAAGGATCTAGGGCATCATTATGATATTTAAGTTTAGAATTTAATATGCCGGTCATATTTTGACATACTATTGATTGTTAATCAGGGTACAGGGCGTAGTCTTGCATAACGTGATAATTACATGCCCATGCACTATTTTTGTACTTTGTATATCTTGTTGTTTCTACTCTATGATGGTGCCTAATGTAATGGATGGCAAGCATTTGTCAAAGGTTTGATAAGTGTGGATGCAGCAACCAAACTCCATTTAATTTGTTATTAAAAGATGCTTTATTATTGAGTTCAATGCGACACTATTTGCGCATTGATTGGGGGCCAAATGAGATCTGTTGCACTACATCAGTAGGTTTAGATGTTACCTTTTCACTTTGAGGTTTATTGTGATATGTTAGTATATTACTGGTTTGTAAGATTTACTGTTTCTCAATAGTGCAGGCATTCAACTTGGTAAGTGATGCGCTAAGACATGACTGCACTGATGTACGAGTTGCTGCTTGCATTTGTTTGAGAAGTCTCTCTCGGTCAGTCAAGGTTTGCATTATGAGTTCTAAACTTTGAATTTGTACTTGAGTTAGTAATGGTTAATATATGCTCATAAGCATCTTTCAGAATCTGAGTGCAGGTTATTTTATGAACGAGACAGTTATAATTCCATTACTGCAGCTTTTGCATGATCCTTCCATTTCTGCTCAGGTATGAATTATCTAGCATTTCCAGATTTTTTGTCACCTTGCTGATTGTTTACTGGGGCTAACGTGCACTTTCAATTAGCTTTAAATGCTCTTCCATGTTCATGAACCGGCAGTCGACACCATGTTATAACACTACAAGGAAGGGGTTTGGCTTTTAGTTTTGCTCGATTAGAAATTCAGCAGTCAGTTACAGGAAATGCAGTATTGACTCTTTTTACATCTGGAATCTCTTTAGATCTTAAGATTGCCAGCTTAAAGAATTGGCCCTCGAAGTTCATATTCGTCCCATCTTGATTAATTTGTGGTATAAGGTCTTCATGGTAATTTTCTGGAGTTAACAGTTGATTTGGGTGGAGGGTGGGATGTCGTATACCATAGAGGCTTGGGAAGTCAAAGTTGCCTTCTCTAGTTTATGTATTATTGTAGCGTACCGTTCACTTTTATTCTAACAGCAAGTCTTATCAGATTGTGTTTCCTAATGGTTTTTGTTTTTATTATTTTGGCTTGAAGATATTTGGTGGCATGGTTTTTGGACCTCGGACAATGCCTTGTCTCAACGCCCCTAAGACCTCTAAGCCAACATGCAGCAGTTTAATATTTTCCATTGTCGTTTTTCAACTGTCGTTGTCAATGTCAAATCAATTTGGTGTCTCTTGAATAAGGAATATGCAATGGAATGTCGTCGTCTTCTTCTTCTTCTTCTTTTTGCTCTTAGTATTACAACTTTGTTGTGCTTACATTTTGCATCGAAGTTTCTGGTATGCTGGTGTATATCGCTTTCTCTTTTGGGTTTCAGCGGGCAGCCCTTGGTGCAATCAGCAATATTGTGGTTGACTTCACAAAACATAAGTCCAATTTTATACATTGTGGAGGAGTTAAGCAGCTTGTTGAGTTGTCAATGGCAATGGATCCAGTAGTGAGGTCACACTCTTTATGGGCTTTGAAGAACTTGACATTCCTTGCTGACAGCAAATGTAAGGAAGTAGTTCTGTCAGAACTCACAGCATCCTCACTAGCAAGCCTTATCCGTGGTATGGCCTGGAACCTGATTGAATAAATTCTAATTCTAGCATGACAATCCATCATTGGCACAAGTCAAATCCTGCCTGCACTTATCTGCAGATCCAGAATCGGCTGTCCAGGAGCAAGCTCTGGCTCTTGTTCGCAATCTTGTTGATGGATGTTTACAGTCTATTGAATATGCATTTGCTGAAAACGGTATTATATTGGATGCTATGGGAAGGCAGCTGCAATATGCTGCAAAAGCTGAAATAGGTATCCAGGTCAGAACTATTTTTTTGCATAATTCTTCATATTCTAGTGTCAAATGATTCAAAAGTGTAAACAGAATGTGATCATCAAGCTTCTTGCGGAACCAACCACCTATAGTGACTAGTGGAGAAGTACGTCGTGGCCAATGACCCTAGTTCCAGACAAGTTGACATAGATTTTGTCTTAGACTTGAAATCAAGTGGAATGAGATGACAACAAGACTTTAAACTGAATCGAGAGAATTAACTTGATGTTAGGATTAGTCGTACGAACACAACGAAATAGAGAGTAAAGGCAAAGAAGAAAAATCGGGACACAAGGTTTTATCCCGGTTCACTCTTAAACTAGAGTTACATCCAGTAGAGGATTCCACTATAATTAGCACATCCCACCTCTCTATTACAACTCTTAATTACAATAGAAAGAGATTATATATGCTCAGTAGATATTCATGGGCCCAAGCCTAAACTACCACTAAAATACGGGCCCAAACTACCGATAAGAGCAGGACTCCCTTTCTGTCGATGGGAAGTATGAACCACATCCAACACTTGATGGATTGATGATTTAAGTGGATATACTGAAATCAAGTTCAGATTGTTTGATATGTGTCTCTCAGGCATTTTTATCCTTCTAGGTGAATGTTACTAGCATTTGATAGGTTGGCTCAAAAACTTTTATTCTTGACTCTTCAAAAGACCACGATTTTAAGATTGACTGAAATATTTCCATTGTCTCTTGGGAAGTAGAGTGTTCTATTGGTTCTTTTGTTATCAGCATCCAAGGACACCGTGTTTGGTAGGTTGGAATGACATGCCTGGCATGGCACCAGCCCCTTCATTGTTGTCGGGCTGTGCACTGCAGTCTGTAGCAGTGTTATGTTGCACTGGTCCGGCAACCACCTATGTAGTTGCTGTCCTAAGCTTAGCATTTAATTTCTCTTTCATCAGAGAAACCCTTATCTGCTTAAAAACTGTCTTTAAGTGAGAAAACCATTCTAGTTCTTTTCTTTTCTTTTCTTTGTTCATTTATTTAAATTCTATTTCTGAGAGCTCCTTTCCTGTGTAACTAGTCTTCTATATGAAAAATAGTAGCTTGGTGGATTTTACATTCGATTTTGGAAACCGCTCTTTAATAGGGGTTGTCTCAATGCCACGTTTATTTTGTTTCACCAAAATTGAAGATTCAGTTTGAGAATTTCTTGGTGTACAAGTGACCATGAGGAGTTATAATGACAACACTTCCGCATATGATTGGATCCCAACATGCCTCTTTTACAGGGAATGTATGCACTAAGCAACGTTGCAAGTGGCAGCAAAGTTCATAAGGATGCAGTCATGGAGCAACTGTTTCAACATGGAGGAATGAACACACAACCATTTATCGTGAGATTTTTGCACAGCAATGATAACCAGTTACGAACAGCATCTGTCTGGGTCCTATTAAATCTCACTACATTCTGTCCTGGTTCCGCTGGTCGGGTTCTAAAATTAAGGAATGCTGGGATAGTTTCGCAATTGAAAAGCATGACCAATGATCCCTGCCTGGATGTAAAGGTCGTACAAAAGATCTATCACCTTAATGTGCATTAAATGGGCACTTGCTTTCGGTAGTTTGCTGACCATTCCTGTGTCTTTTACTTGGTGCAGCTTCGAGTAAGAACGACACTAAGTCAAATGCATGAATTATGGTGACAGCACGATCTAGTTCTCCATTGTTGGCCCGTAAATTACTGAGAAAAAAGGTATTCTTCCATGACTTTTTCATCTAGATCTTGCTTTAGATGTTCTGTTTGTTTACCTTCTGTTTTTTTACCAGTCCAGCATTGGTAAAGCGAACTGGAATATCGCTTAATATTCATGCCTAATAGCGGTCCTCCATTTTTGTTTGCATTTAAATCCAATGATACCACCTTGTTGTCTCTTTGAACTAAATCGTGTGGTTTTGCTTTTGCTTGATGCTGTTGCCCTATTACAATTGTAAATCATTGTCTGAATCGGCATTTCTCTGAAAAAAGTCTAACAGAGCCATCGCTAGTTGTCCGCTTAAAGCTATAGAGGGTACACAGTTGATCATGCTTCTGCCTGTCATCATGTTGATCAAGCATTCAACATTTTGCAGGTTTAGCAGATTGCAATTATAGTTTTTCTTCAAAGCAGCACAGGGAGCTTTTATGGTGCCCCGCCAATTACCTGGGTTGCCTTTGGAAGTTCACTGTTCCAAATCTAGTATTTTGAGTCTCGATTTTTTACTGACCACGGTTGTAAACTGACGCTGTCGAGTGTATCATTTGGTCCCTAGAGTGTTTGCAGGTCCTGCATTACATATATTTATGCGGATTACTTCTGTATATCTAAAAATTTTGAGATGCAACAAACCGTGCTTGGATATTGTCTTCGGGCTGCTATTGTATTGCCAAGTTGGAAATGATCCTTCTAGAGCTCAATGACTTGAGATACTTTCTTTGGCAACAATCGCTTGAGAATTGATTGAGACCTTTCTCTATTTTTTTCTGGAACCTTGAAGTAAAATTCCAGGAAAGGCCTTACCCCGTCTTTTTGGTCAATCTTGATTTGCCTCCTTTAATAAGTTATGTTGACCATTTTATTATTTAGGTGAATTAAGCTATCGCTCCACAGTAGCATGAGTATGCAAACACACGGCGACTTCAGTTTCTGAGATCTGTCGAGATGCCTAAATGTTCTTCAAGAAAACAAAGTCTCTGAAGCTTAACCGAAAAAGCGCGAAACTAGCCGGCAGCCCTTTGTTAGTAATCGCTGGTGTTGATTCAGAGTAGAAGAGAGAGGTTACTAAAACAATAAAGGTTCTGAACTTTTCCATCGGCTTATGTGAACTGATTAGATTCGACAACATAAGTGTCGCAGCTGAAGTATGCAAATGATTTCCAAAGCGAATGCTAACTGCTCGAAAAAGTTGCATGGTCCAATCTAGTGTCGAAGTGCAATGTCCGGGTAGCTACCAATCGACCCTTTTAACAATTTACGGGACCGAGCGCATCAATATAACTCATACACTCGAGCAGGCCTCGATATCGACCGGTCTATGTGAACGCAGGAAAGAAAAATTGGATTATATCGGCGAAAGGAATAGTGAAGCCACATTCCTTCACTAAGCTAAATTGTTGCTGGTTCCAATATATACAACTTTGCAGGCAACAAATCGGAAATAAATAGATGGAGAAACCTGAACCAGGAAAGGTAGCGATGAAACAGGGATCAAAAAGTCCAGGATTTAGATCCGAACAGAGCAACCGATCATCAAATCTTCTCGGTATTGGTATCATCTGCAGGCCATATCACGGTCTCAATGAGCCGTTCGCGCATCAACTCCAAGTTCTCGTCGGAGATTTCTTTGTATATTTTGGCATGGTCACATTTCTGCGCACACAATCAACTATGAACATAAGCACTAATCCCACCCTAATTGCGTCACTATGAAATAACTGAGGCAAATCTTTGGTACCTTGATCCATTTTCCATATAGGTGAAGACGAGTTACCATCACTCTTTCGGCGAGGTGGTGTCTCTCCTGTAAATCGAAGAAAGAAGCCCTATGTCATACATACTTCACATATTGTTTTAAGCATTTGACAGTTTTTGATTACCGAAAGAACATCAACTTCTCAATTTTATAGATAATACATGTCATTCCACGATGCCATTAACTCTCTCTCTCTCTCTCTCTCTCTCTCTCTCTCTCTCTCTCTCTCTCTCTCTCTCCAACTCGGCCCAGCCAATTGCATAATGCACATCAAACCATTGCCATTGGCGACAAAATGAGGCAAGTTAATTCCTTGTATGATTTCCATTTATCATTCGATATACTATCTAAGATTCAAAGACTACCTTCCCGAGGTTTCGTATGAAACGCTTTCCATCTCCAGGCTTGTTTTCCGCGACGAAACTTGCCATTGGAAAGTTGAAGCAACATCAGAAAAAAGAAATACACGCCACAAATGAAAAATAATAATGTCAACAATAAGCATAACTTCAGAGCATTAGATGAAACTGAGGAAAGTAGATGGTGCCATGTCATTTAGCAAGCGGCTTGCAGTGTCAAGATCTAGTATCTCTAGCATGATTGTGGTGAATAGGGCATTAGTTGGCTGCTGTCTCTCCTAGTCCTGTTTGTCAAAGACTTCCCTGTCATTTTTTGGCAACTGATAAGTACAAACAAGTTTGTTGAATTTGCAGTTTTTATTCTCACTTAAGGCAAGCTCATGTTAACTGTATCACATCTCACCGAAAAGAGAGTTATCGTCATCCTTCCGTTAGGACACAGCAATCTAATTGTTAGGTATTGATGCCGATAGATTAAAAAAACAGGATGGAGAGCGAACTTACTTGTAGAACCACCTATACTGTGTCGGGTTCATCTCATAGAGCTGGTTAAGAACCGTCCTCACAGCTTTATATGTGAAATAGTTGAGCATTTGCTGCAGATAGGAAACACAAATTCCAGCTAACTCGCCTCTTAAAACCAAGGAGCACAAAACTGGTAAACAGCAATTATTATGGTTCTTGGACTATGGATAAGGGCATATCGATTACCCAAATATACACGCTAAAAGAACATTCAAAAGAAGTTTATTCTTCATAAACTCCGATCGACCCACTTCGAACATAGACACCGACGGTTTTAGTTTGAAAAATACCCGCACAAAGTCCAAGATAGTGCATGTACATTGCATTTTGCTGCCCTAGCAAGAATGGAACCAATCGGCCAATAAATCCAAGCGGAAATTGTTGGATTTCCATAGTCCCTAACGCATGAAATCCACAGACAAGACATTTGGATACAATCAAAACAACCAAAAGATATGGTAGATACCGGTTCTTTTCGCTCTCCCTAGGATTCAATTTTCGGACATATACCTAACGCACTGAAACCCTGCATCACTAGGTCGCAGGCCGGATGGCATAATTTGTGACATTATAAAGTAAACGGTACAAGTGAAAATTTTCAGCATTTAACAATTCTCACCTAGACATAAGATTCATTTTCTCTGTTTCACCCCAAAAAACATGATTGAGGACCAAATACCAAACATGAAAGGAATCAAGAAACATGTTCTGAATGTTCAGAAATCTCCATGGATAACGTGATTTAAAGAATGCACTAAAATCACAAGCCTCATCTGGAACTGGTCCCAAACTCTCGCCACATCATGCGGGGCACTGATATCTCAAAAATGGAAAAGACGAAACTCTGAAATGCTTACGGTTTTAACATCATCGAAAGTGTCTTCGTACTGACCACCCAACTCGCTGACGACGACAAGCCCTCCTCCTTCCTTGTGCTGTCGCTTCCTCGAACTC
Source organism: Syzygium aqueum (assembly GCA_031216185.1). NCBI lineage: Eukaryota > Viridiplantae > Streptophyta > Magnoliopsida > Myrtales > Myrtaceae > Syzygium > Syzygium aqueum. The sequence continues at coordinate 5,901,505 of CM062240.1, forward strand.
CGTGTCAGAGCACTTGTCGAGAGTGCTTTGGCCTCGACTCGCCAATCATGCCACGAATCAAGAGACGAGCTCCCCAGCGAACTCGCCCGAGAAAACTGCTTCCTAGCCATCGAATTTGAATCCGCCAAGCAGAGGCAAGGCGACGTGTGGGACTCAACCACCGACGAACCCACCGCAGACAAAGCCATGCCAACGTCAACAAAACAAAAAATCAAGACTATCGGTTCTTTGGGTTCTCTTGCAGCAGCAAAACGCAAAAAAAATTCCTGAACTTTCCGGAGAAAACGAGAGATACCCACCAACAGAATCTTGAGGATCTGCTAGTGGGTATGCAAGGAAAAGACTGGAAATTCGACAGGAGCCGTTAAAAGATCCAAATGGAGTTTGAGAGGATGAAAAGAACGAGTAACTCGAAAGCTGTCTTGGAACAACACGCGTCATTCCTTTCCCATTTGTTTTCTCCTTTTTCTTATTTCTCCCTCTCTCTATCTCTCTCTCTTTCTTGTTTCTTTATTCTCGTTTTGGAGTGTACGAACATCGACCAGACAAAATTATGAGGTCCAGATCTCTCCGCAAGAGGAAGGGGGGGTCCGACCTGGATCGAGGGGGCGCTTCCTCATGCTTCCACGGACTGTTTGTTCTTGGATCGGACGGTTCTTTCCAAATCCAATGGTGGCTCGCTCTGCGTGGAGTCGAACCAGTCGGCTCGAGAGATTGAAATTTTTTTTTTTGCATGAATTTGCATACGGATTCATTACCAAGTTACCAGCCACGTGGGCGGCGGCACCGGCTTCAGACTAATCACGTTCAATTTGTTGGCACTTACTTTAGGATGAAAATGTGTCGCATGCAGGATCTTTTGGGGGAGTCCTCCTATCTGTGTGGGATGCCACTAGTTCATCTAATCAATAGCATATGGAATGCCGACAACATGAATCACGTTGGAAACTTAGGTTTAATTAAAAGTGGAAGAGTGATACTCCGCTTGAAATCATTTTGACTTGATGAAGTAATCTGATGTGCCGCCCCTGATAAGGTGTCGTGTCATGTTGAGAAGCGCAATGTAACGGTGTCGTTATGTCATTAAGTCGAAAAATTTTATCGAGAGCTTTCGTACACGCGAGAGAGATTGAAGACAACTTTGTGAAATTGAAGGAGGGAATGCATTTTGCCCACTTGAATGTTATTGTCTTATTACCACTAGCCCCGGAGCATGCTAGGTGTTATTTCTTCATTGTATTGGGCATAATTTTCAGAGAGATAAAGGACTGGCGAGTCCTTAAAATTTTTTTTTTTTCAATTATTCAATATCGTCTTTGAAATGTTTTTTGTGCAATTTTCTAAAGCCTGAATTTGTTTAAAACTTTAAATTTCTTTATAATAATATCATTAGCTACCCGATATACAAATAAAGAATAATTACCATAAAATTGACTAAACTTAAGGAAAGAAATTGGGGTTATTGCCATGAAAAACCTCATATTGGTACATTTATGATAATTTTACCAAAAACTAAATTTTTTTCACCAAAAATCTCAAACCGGTACACCGGTGACAAATTTACCCAAAACTAATTTTTTGATAACTAAAAATCTCAAACTGATATATTTGCGACAAATTTATCCTCCGTTAGTTTTTATTGAATTAAATTAATACCACAAAAAATCACAAACTAGTACACCTACGACAAATGGAGGGTAAAACATAAAATCGATACATTAGTCAACTACTGTGTGTTATTTAACAAAGCAATTTGACAGTAAAATTTAACAGAAATAAACTAAGGATAAATTTGTCACAGGTGTATCAGTTTGAGGCTTTCGATATTCATAAAAATTAGTTTTGGATAAATTTGTCACCGGTATATCAGTTTGGGGTTTTTCGTCGTATTAACCCAAGAAATTGCCACTCTTCAACTTTGACGTAGTATAACTTTTGATCTAAGAAGAGTTGTGGGGCCTATAAGAAAAATCTAGACAGTTCATTCACACTCGTTGCCATGGATCCTCAATAATACACTTTTTTTTACACGTTTCAGGCTACTTTTGCAAATTCACGCCATATTAATCAATTAGCAAGTTCAATTGAAGAGTTAAATATTTTTCCACTTTGGAATCGAACATTTTTCATAGTTTTTATATTACAAATGTTAGAAATTATCAAATATTTTAGGCTTCACCATGTAAGCCCGAAACATAAACAGAAAACTCGGCCCATAGATCAAACGGGTCATCTTTGGTGCGCCCCAGATGTTCGTTCTTTTTTTTTTTTTAAACTTTTGTCATCCCTAGTGGTGACAAACCCCCTCCCTCCAAGCCATGAGCAAAGGTGGCGCCGCCGCCATTGCCGCTTGCCGGCGAGGAGAGAGAGAGAGAGAGAAGGGCTCCGTCGCGGCCATCGCCACGTTTTCACGAGGGGTCATCAGATCCTTCCTGTCATAGCAGCGATGGTGGGGGCGAGAGAGTACGTGATTTTTATACTTTTCTCGTCTCTTCATAAGTTCACGTCCCTCTTGGCGACTAACTTGGGACGGTGACATGACATCTTGTCACTAACGTTTTTGATTGGAGGACGAAATTGAACAGACATCCATGCAATTTAAGAAAGAAGAAGGGCTGAGGAACATTTTGGCACCTTTTATCTCTTTCCAAAAATTATTGCCCCTTGACAGTCTCCGTCGTTGAAGTCTTCAGTCGAGAAGAACTCCCATTCGGCTCTTTGGAAACTGTGTTGCAGCTTCACTGTTCAGTGATGGAGACCAGTACCAAACAATCTAACATCGATCGATTCCGAAGAGAACATTTGATTTCACGACCAGTCTTGATGCGTTGGGCTCAACAACTTCTGGGCTTCCTCTCTGGTATTGACTTATTTTTAAATTTCCCGAAACTTGTCCGGTGAAATTGTTGGAATAATAGACTCACATAAGGCCTCATCAACTGATTAATGAACGTATACAATACAACATTATAAATTTAGTTTGTCCTCCGTGATAAATTGAGTTTTATACAAATATAAATTATTCTTTTACGAGTCGAAACGTGTCATGTCGGGTCGTGTCGGTTACAAGCTGATTACGTTCGAATTGTTGGTTTTGAATCTCTTTCGGTGAATTGAGCGGTGCTTCATCTGTCGTATAAAAGTTTCGCCCACCCTACCTGTCTTTCTATCAAGAGGGTGCGGTGCTTCTACTACCAACAAATCTATGTGATTAGCCAACATAGCATGTAAATGACCCAATTACTCAATTGCTTTGAGATTGGTGATTGTTACAACTTGATGAGATCTGTCTTCAGCTTTAAAAATTCGAACACCTGGTAACGTTAATGAGGAAAAGAATCTCGCTAACTAATACTTCGGGAGCACTTGTTTAACAAGCAATTAAGGGAATCCAACAACTTTCAATGCATTATTTTCCTCGCCTCACGTATAATCATTATCTTAAAAAACGATATGTTTCTATACGAATGTGCTTGAGAAATGTGTCCGAGCATTTGTTAACATAATTTATCCAAAAAAACTCCAAAAGTGATATCTGCCATTGATCCCAAAGCGACCCACGTGTGGGTTTCAAACACTATTTCTTTGTCCCTCAGTATCAGTGGCTTCAGAAATCAACACGCTCTGGGCACGTAGATTCATGTTCTCGGGTGACTTATCTCTATTTAGATTTTCTCGAACCAAGTGCCATGATGCTCCAGAAGAGATTGAGTAGGTAATTTAAAAATTGAATAATCACTCGTATAGCTTATAAATTTTGACCAAATATGCAACGTGAATCTTAAATTTTAAATTTATTCAACGTGATTTTTGAACTTTAATCTAATACGCAATATCGTCAATGAAATCTTAATTATACTTTTAGTCAATGTTCGATTTAATTCATAAATCGTATGAAAATATTCACTGTAGTCATTTCATTAAATCAAGTTCATGGACAATATTAAATATTTTTTATATAGTCTAGGGATTAAATTGAACACGTACAAAAGGTCCAGGGACCATATTGAATATATTAATAATCCATGGACGACATTGCACGTTAGGTTAAAGTTTAGAATCCAAATCGAACAAATTTCTATTTAAAGTTTTATTGGGCTAAAGTTGAGGGTTCATTTGTGCCATTTACTTTTAAAAAATTAAAGAAAAAAAATAGATGATGACCATGTGGGACTCATATTGTAAATAGGAAAAGATAAGAAAATGTTATTGATAAGACGTTAAGCAATGATGACAAAAAGAGTGCAATTCCCAACTCTTCTGTCGTCTCCCGGCACAGGTTCCATGATGTCTGCCACATGGACAATGGTGTCGATTAACTGAGAGGGGTGAAATGGAAGCAGAAACATAGTAAAAAAACATCAGTTGACGGACACGGATGAATTCTTTCTTTGAACTGTCAAACGTCCCTATGCTGGCACTCCGCCGACACTCCTTTGAAGAGATTGTGATCCTACCTAAGCGCATCATGCACAGAAAGTCATGAAATTCCATCCGAAGCATCATTTTGGTGAGGTCCAAACCCCAAAATTTGCCTCCATCTAATGGTGTTTGGGGGCTTGATTTTCTGCACGTTGCAACCTGCTCGAGAGTGCTGACGGATTGTTGGGTGAGCACAAGCAATCCTTTGCGCGAGGGGGCTCGTACGATTCGGTTCACGACGTACTCTTCCGAACCCAATCGATCACAACTTGATTTCTTTCGTTAATTTGTTCATTATCTTTGAGTCATTAGTATAATTCAATTAGGACTCGGTAAAGCACGGGAAATCGCTTTACCTCCACGAACCAAGGACTTCGGACACGGGACTTGGTTACCCTAAATCAAACTAAGCACCCGTGGAATAGTACTAATTTTTTTCTTCATAGGAAAGTTTATCATGCTATTTTTCTTTTCATTTTCTAATATGCAATGACGTTGAGGTCATCAATAGTAAGTTTTGGAGGCAGTACGGTTGCGGTAGAGGGTTCAAAAATTGGAGGGAAGGGGAAGAAAAGAGATGAGATCGAATTTTATTCCCACAAAGGCATTTCTACTTACTAAATTTGAAAAATAAATGGAACCCATTTGAAACCATAATTTATGAAAATCGAATTAATCTATCTTAAGAAATAGGTATCTTAATAAAAAGGATACTTGATATTTTTGCGTAATCTGCAAGATAACACTTCATACATATGCTAAATTTCTTAAATCAGATCAGTATAATATAGAACCCGCATAATCTAAAGGTCAATACTCACTGGTTTACTAGAATTTTTGTAAGATTGCCGCCTATCTTACCCAAGATATATCCTTCCTTCCTAATATAATTTGGAGAGCACAGCACAAAATTTGAACTCTCTCTCTCTCTCTCTCTCTCTCTCTCTCTCTCTCTCTCTCTCTCTCTCATATCGAAGATCCAATTTTTTACAGATTCAATCCATATGCTTTTAGGGTTGATGCTACGAAAAACCCTAAACCGGTACACTTGTGACAATTTTACTCTAAATTATTTTTTTGACCACAAAAAATCTCAAACTAGTACACATGTGACAAATTTACTCCGAACTATTTTTTTGACAACAAAAAATCCCAAATTGGTATTACTTGTGAAAATTTTACCCCGAACTATTTCTCTGACCACCAAAAACCCTATACTGGTACACCTGTGATAATTTTACCCCCAAACTAATTTTTTGACCACTAAAAATCCCAAACTGGTACATTTATGATAAATTTACCCTCTGTTAGTGTTCGTTAAATTATATTAATATCACAAAAAATCACAAATTGATAAACTTGTGACAAACAGAGGGGTAAAACCCAAAACCGGTACACATGTCAATTACCACGTGTCATTAAATTTCGCAATTTGACAATAAAATTTAACGGAAACTAATGGAGAGTAAATTTATCACAGGTGTACCAATTTGGGGTTTTTGGTGGCTAAAAAATTAGTTCGGGGTTAAAATTATTACAGGTATTCCAGTATGAGACTTTTTATGGTAAAAAAAATAATTCGGGGTAAAATTGTCACAGGTGTACTAATTTAGGGTTTTTTGTGATTAAAAAAATAATTTAGAGTAAATTTATCATAATTATACTAATTTGAAGTTTTTCATGGTATTAATCCATGCTTTTATCTGATGGGTTGATTTCTTAAATCTTTGCTAGAACTTCTTTTCATTCAAAAGGGTGCCTGCGTCTCTGGTTTGTCTCCCAGAGAAAGTTCCACTTTTGCTCATCATTTTCAGTCAAATCTCAGCATCTTTTCTCTGTACGTAGAATCCATTAGGGTTTGTTGCACAAGCAGTTACTACCCTCTCTCTCTCTCTGTGTTTCTCTGAGATCCGTCCACTTCTTCCCTTCCCTTTGAAGTACATATTCTCATCAATCCATAAACGCTTTCTGGGTCTTCTTCTTTCTTCTGTTTTTAGTTGGAAACTGTTCTTCCATTCACACCAGAGAGTTTCACTGTTGGGTTTGGCTTCTCTCATTCCACTATGGCGCCTAACAGCAGGAGGAGAGTGAAAAGGAGGAGCACGATGAGAAAACCGAGAAAAGCCCATCACAATCAGGAGAAGGTCGTGCAAGTGAACGGCCAAGAAACGCAAAACCACACGCCTCTCAGTTTCACTTCCTCCACCACAAGCTCGGATCAAAAGCTTGCCAAAATGGGTGATCACAACTCAACCAATGAGAGTCCTATCAGTACCGATTTCTCCTGCTCGACGCCAAAAGGCAAGAGGTTTCGCATACCGAAGATCCGAACGTGCCCGCCCGCACCGATGAAGAAAAGGGTTTGCGAGTCGAACCGCTTGAGCAGCTTGCAGAGGAGTCCAATCTCATTCTTTGCTTCCCCAGATATCGAGCTCTTCTTCTTTGCTCATCACGGCTTATCTGTTTAAAATGCCGGGCATCTTTTCCGAATCAATCTGATGATCATGTCCCTTTTCGGTGTTTCATGTTTATAGGATATGGTTTTAGCCTGCACAATCAAAAAGTCTTAGGTTTTTCCTGTCTTTGTGATCATAGGAAATTGATTTACGTTTTCACGTTTTCTGTTTCTGCTGTACTTGATATGATGCTGGATCTTATCACAGTAGAAAGTGGGTAATACATATAGTTGTTTCTTCATTTGTGAAAATTTCTGTGCATGTGTATAAACAAGAAACCCTAGATATACCCGAATGAATGCGATGTGTCATGGCTTTTAGGTCTCTACAATCAAAATGGTGTCAGCATAATCTTTTCTTTCCAAGATAGTGCTTCGCCTATAATGGTTGAATGCTTGTGTTCAAATCAGAAGTTTAATAATGACCTAATGAGATCTGTGGGGGCAAATGTAGGGAGAGAGACTTAGATATTCAATTCGACAGGAGAGAAAATACAAGAGGAAGAAAACAAGAGAACGGAACAGTGGATTGTCCATCGTCCTGTCCAATGCAAAGGTTGAGATCAGTATGAATATTTGTCAGAGAGGGTGACGGAGGAAGGTGCGTGATTGTCTGAGCTCGTGCCAACATGAATGAAGAGAATCCAATGAACGTGGACTCGTGCGAGTTCACAATCTCAGCGCTATCATATTAATTGATCCCTCGTGACCCTTCTTTTGTTTTGAGCACTCCGCTCGAGCACCGCAGCGGCGACACGTGAGGTTTGGAGCCGACTATATTGAGAAAACAGGATTCTCGAACCCCCATCCAAATTTCGCAAGCAAGTTCGATGGAACAAGTTGAAATCGTCTAGAGGCTCGTCGTAACATCACATTAAAACCTTGGGTAATCGATTCGCACTCAGTTGCATCTGGTTGTGCTTTGATTGTTTTGCGATGATTGAGCGTGTTTTTGCCGACACATAAAGTTTAAAGCTCTCTTCTGCGACGATTCAAGAACGAGTGAAAATAACTTACTTGAAACAGCTCCACGATATATACCTCTTAGCCACAACGTAAGGTGAACGAATCCCATGATTCATGCTGACAAAATCTTAATGATTTCGAGAGCGACCCTTATAGAAAGACGAATTGGAGAGATGAATTTGGTCAATTTAGGGTGCAGTGTTCAAACTAGTAAAATACGAAATGGCAAGAATCTTCTCAATATTTCGCTAGTCATCTTTCAAGGAATGTGATTTCAAGTAACTACGTGGCCAGTTCTAAACTCAATCTCCAACCCCTTCTTCTCAAAAGTTCAATCGAATCGAGAAACTTGATTTGGGACACATTCGATTCTCTTGCCATGCCGGAAACTTTCGGACTTGATCTGCAAAAGAAATGACTATTTCACAGGCCTTGCACTTCATAATAATAGAATGTTTTGTAATCATGTTACTTTCTTAGCTATAATTGCAGCTAAAAAAGCAATTACCAAACAGGCGCCGAATACCCAATCCATTTGCCAAAATCTTCTTAAAATATGCCCTCAGTGCTGGTTTTGTTTAGCCACTTCAAAAAAATATGGAAGCACTTACTTCAGACGGGAACCGAGTTCTACCTCCTCAAATAAAAAGGCAACTATTCTCACTCACTGCGTCAGCCACTCTTAAGTGTATACATCACAAGAAACAAAGACTTTCAACACCTCTGTAATGTTAAACCCTTGCAAACATCTCTTGTTCCCAGTAAATAAGGCAAGATTTGTTTGAAATGCTCGAGACTCGGCTTCAGCATCAACTAAAGTAAACATCAACCTGCAAAACATTCTATTCGCGATACGACACATCATATTCAGGTCCTGGCAAGAGCATGTTAGTGCCAAGATAGATAACAGGCAGGCAAGAGTCTCTCGAGCACCATGCTAAAAAGAAAATCCGGTACAAATAGAAAAATCAGTTCATCAAAGTTGTCATTATTTTTTCTCAGCTGTGATTACCTAAAATTCAAACATTAAGAGGATGTACTGTCTTGACTAAAAGCTAAAATTGCAGTCTAAAGTTCACAACAGAGGGACCTACTCCTGTACACAGACTAAAGGAACAATGAAGGTTGGGGGAAAATGAGGAAGTAGACATCCACAATCTCACATGCCCATATTCCTCGTCTCCTCCTCAGAACCTCCTTCTATCCAACAAGCCCCCACAAACACAAAGAACAAAAGCCAAGAATGAATTGCCGCCCAGCAAAAAGATTGCCAAGAATTGCGGGATCGAAACCATGACACCAACCTTCTTACATATTTAGTGGTGGGCCCAATACCTTGCACCATGGGACCCACGCAGGCTTCTTGAACCCGGCTAGCGAAGACGCTCTCTGGGTTGCTGGCCAAAGCGGTCTCTCTCCTTTTCATTTGAATATGCTGAGGCCTGGAATAAGCTGTGATTTTGGTACTGGCTGTTCCCATTCACATGGTCATGACCTCCGTGAGTTCCATGCGCTTGCGACCTTCCTGCCATGTGACTACTAGATGAATTCCAGGTTTCAGAGGAGTCAGGTGCCAAAGGTTCAGAGCCCGATGAACTGGCAGATTGGGAAGACAGAGCCGGACCAGAGTTTGTGCCCTTCTCTTCAGCTGCATCATTCGAAGCATTGTTTTCACTTTTCTTAGCAAAGCGCCCTCCACTTCCCCTGGCTCTTCTCATGGCATGCTGGTGCCGCGACTCATGAAGATACGGCTATAGATCCAATTAAACCAAAACAAGAGAAAGTAACGACACCGTGTTAGAGAACAAGCAATGAAAAGATATCAATTAAGTTTATCCCCACTGAATTAAAAGTTGAGATAGCTGCAAAAGTTGTAACGAAGGTGAAGTTGCAGTCAGACAATTTCCCGCAAAAAAGAATTTCCTAAAAATAGCATTTAATGACAGTATAGCATGTGCCTAAAGAAGCAAACACGAGCAGAATAGCTTCAAATAAAAAAAAAGCCTCATAACCAATTTTTATAACTGGCAAAAGCCAAAGGAACTTCCAAATCAAAAAGCAAAAAAAAAAAAAAAACAAATGCAATTCACCTTTCTATTCTTGATAAGCTTCTTTTCAAGCTCAGCTTTAGCACGTGCTTGTCTTCGTCTCAAAATCCCCTGAAACTGCTTAGCATTTACATAAACAGGCTCCTGTGCCAGGTCAAGGGGCAGAGGCATCCTAGCATGAGGAATACCGACAAAAGGATAAGCCTGCCCAATCCAAGATCTCTCAGATGGTAAAACCCAGAATTCAGATATGCATCTATTGTGTTACAGAGCACCTCATACAACATAAACAAGGGGTGAACAAGGGAGACCTTCGACACAATTAACAGCAATTTTCGGTGCTCCTTATTAATTGCAATAAACACAATTAAAGATAAACATGGAAAAATTGTTAGAAGTATAGCAAAGATTTTCTCTCATATGTTCTCTCTTCATCTCTCCCTCTAGTAGGAAACTACCAAATATAACTTGACAAATATAAGAAACAAGCACCGTAGAGATCCAAAAAGACCTGAAGTCAATATAAATGATTTGAAGCATCACAATGCCTTATGTGTGAGAAGCAAAGCTGAGCATCAATCTCTGATTTCTTTTCTAAATTGACATTTCAAGCTTAACTGCACAATTACCCATATACCCTTGTCCTAGGAAGTATCTACTGTTAACATATGCATATTACCTTATGGAGATTCGAGGAAAGACGTCGCTACTTCAGCAGTAGATATTATACCTACCCAACAAGCTACATTATCTCAACAACACCGCCATCACCAATGGAGCAGCTAGCTAGTTACTTCGCCAGCACCCCCATCACCAAGGACTTATGTTCCTTATCATCTAGTCTTAGCATCAATGTACTTGAATGTCACCTCTATGAATATTATACAATTGACGAGGAAATCTGCAATTTAGGACTGCTTCAATGGAAATGAAGGAAGCGGTCAATAGCTAAAAGAAAAAACTAATATTAAAAAAGATAGCATAAAGGCCAGCCAGACTTACTACTTCCTCACATATTTCTTCTTGCAATCTACCAGAAGGAACGATCTTTTCGGATTCTTTTTCTAAAAACAATTTGCGATAACTGTGCATGCACCGGAATGAAAGCTAGCGCATAATAGGTCGGTGTTGTATTGAATGAGATTTGAGGGGTACGAACCATTGACTGATGCCCATATGGTGCCATTATCCCCCCATAATATGGATCTTGATAAGGATTAGATGCACATGCCTGCAAAACAGTTACAAGAACGCCAGGGATCTCTTAATAACGCGATAAGCAAGAAACATTCCAACTCTTTCGAAACAACACAGAATTTGACCATACAGAATCCAAACTAGCCAGAACCAAACTCAGAGAGAACAACAAAAAGAAAGGGACTCACAATTGTGTGACCGACAAGTTCTAGCTGGGGAGGTTGTTCAAGGCCATCATCACGCATGGTAAGTATAGGGGGAGCACCATGCCCATTTTGAGGCTCTTGTCCTTGATTTCGTACTGAAACAATGTACACTAGGCATAAATCTAAGATAATGAGAAGATCGTGTATGATTTTACTTCAAACAGAACATCCAAGACCCGATGACCAAAGGAATTGAAGTGCGCCATCTGTATCTACATAAACAATAAATCTTAAAATAAAGCTTCAGCCAGAGTCTTCTGAGATAGAATGAGAGCTGATTAATAACAAGGTACTTTCACTAGCACAAAGAAAGGGAAGAAGGGATGATCTATTTGCATCTTTTAAAAGCCTTGCAGCAATTCTAACAATATTTTTAAAGAATTTCAAACGTGAACATGATACATATACAATGTATGGAGACACAGATCAAGCACAAGAAATGCTCACCCACAACCTAGGGAAAAGCTTATGCCATCATTCCCCAATCCAACAGGCACCATTAATAGATCCCCAGTGGTCCTCTAAATTCAGTCTAAGACAACAAATTCTGCTTCTAGAAAAGCTCCCCATACCGTATAAGAACACATAGATATGTTACAATTAGGAAATAGTCCACAGAAAATAACAAAGACTAGTGAAAGACATTTTTTTTTTAATATCTGTTAACTTTAAAAAAAAAAGGTAAAAGAATTTAAGGAAAGAGAATTGAGACAAAGAGATCTGATTGGATAAACAGAAGGAAAAACTACATCACTGTACTTGCCAGTACTGTTTAAGACCATCTGCATTTGAGCACAAGTAAACAACCTTATGGACGATACTAAAATCTATTCTGAATTAATTGCTAATTTTTCAGGTAGACTTTCTATAGCTCCACGGACACCTTAATCATTTGACGAAACCATGTCAACATGAGATGGTTTCGTGCCCGATACACATTAGGCGAAGATTTTCCCTCTCCCCACAAGGACCTAAATGCAGGTCCCATAAAACGAAGAGTGTTACCAGATGAAAATCCGACTACAGTAGGACAATATCCAATCTTTCGGAGGAACATGCATGTGTGGACCAATGCAACCTCTCCATAGAAAGTAGACTGCAACTAGTCCCCAATAGGCCGACTGTTTGTGCAGGAGCAAAAATGGCTACGGATGCATTGGTAGCATTATTACATGCAGTCCTAGTTCTACGGATACCTTAATCGCATGATGACACCATGTCGACATGAGATGGTTTCATGCCCGATACACATTAGACCGAGATTTTCCCTCTCCCCCCAAGGACCTAAATGCAGGTCCCATAAAATGAGGAGCATTACCAGATGAAAATCTGACTACAGAAGGAGACAACATCCAATCTTTCAGAGGAAAGTGCATATGTGGACCGATTCAACCTCTCCATAGAAAGTAGACTTCAACTAGTCCCCGGTAGGCCAACTGTTTGAGCAGGAGCAAAAACAGCGATGGATGTGTCGGTCGCATTATCACATGCACTCCTAATTAATCATACAGGAAATAGCTGCTGGTGCCTGGTTGAGCAATAATTTATGGGCGGATATGAAAAGTATAACTTACGAAAGGCCCCACCAAATTAAGGTTGAGATAATTGGAAAATGAGAGAAGGTTAAAAATACAAATAACTTGAGAGGGAAGAGTTAATGCTGCGATAATGACATGAAGCAATGATCCAACCGATCTCCACAGAATCTAGAATGTAAAATGAGTATATACAGTTCCAGGAATGCAATTATGCGACTCTACCTGCTCCTGAGCATGCAGGGTTCCCTGATCCTTTGACATTATCGTCATCGCCATCTTCCTCAACTCTTTCCTCGTTTGACTGTGATTGACCACCATTGGACTCTGAAACACCATTTATGCATCCTAAAGGCGCATGGGTTTCATTTCTTCCTGGATCAGCTGGGGAAGTAGGATTATATCCTATGCCACGCCACCAGGGTTCGGTGAATACTGCACTAGTTTGGATGATATGTGGATGAGCCTCTACCCTGTTTGAACTTTCAGACTTGGGCTGCATAACGCTAGATTCTATTGCTCTCCGATTATATGCTGGATCACAGCCAACCATATAACAGCATTTGAAACCGAGATGGACCTGCTGAGAATATGACAACAAGAATGGGGAAAATCAATGAACAGATAGTGGTTCCATATAAAATGGGAGAAACACTAGCAAATATGTATCACAGGCGACCTTTTTCTGTTCATGCGGCCATAATTATTCCAGACTGCAGAACTTGTAGCATTGGTATAGTGGTTCCAACATTTCTTTACTAATTCAAGTTACATCGAAGATCAATTCTCATATCATCTAGTATCGTATCGTATCGTATCGTATCGTATGCATAAAACAGTCACTGGAATACACAAGAGATAATTAGCCAAAATTCCACAAACGAAACACGTTTCCGCAACAAGATCACACTGAGTTCGTTAAATTCCTCCAAATTTCAAAAGATGTGTTGCTCAGTTACTTTGCAAAGTGTGTACAGAAACTGTGTGTCAGCAGAAGATATAATCGAGATCTCTCGAACATGATCTTGGAAACAAACATTTTTCCCTTTCATCAGCTACAGGCAAAAAAAAGAAAAAAACAGTAAACAACTCCCTTTCATCAGCTGCAGGAAAATTAAAATTCACTATCCGTTAGAATCCCCACTTCTCAATGGGGATCTCTGGAAGACAGTCAACGCAATACCACCCCCTGCTCCAACTTGACACTTTCCCGGTCCGGCGACTTCTACCCACTCGCACCAACACTATCCGGCTCGAAAATCGACGCCCACGACACCGCCGATCTCCAGGAAAACCACAGCATCACTTGATCCTAACTCCCGTCCCCCCACTTCTGAAGTCAAACAAAAACAGACCCCGCCCGGCCACAGTGTCTCCAACTCGATCCCCACCCCACCTTTCTCTCTCTCTCTCTCCATAACTCATCAGCAACAAAGCAGAGCACAAGCCAAAAGCGCTACTTCACCCTCCCCCAGGAAACAAAACCCAGCTCGAACCCGCGACACGACCATCCATCCACACACACCCTCCTCAGCGTAACCAACGAGACCCCCGCCCCCGAATCGCAACCCCCCCCCCCCCCAAAAAAAAAAAAACCAGCTCGGAGAAGCTAAAGAACCGCGCCGGCGACGCGCAATTCAGCACCCAGAATCCCGCATGCACGAAACCCTAAAACACCCGCATGCAGCAGCAGCAACCCCCACCCCACCCCACCGAAACCCAAGTCGAAAAGAGCGGGATTCCTCTCGAGAATTCCGACGCGGAAACTGAATCCGAACTCACCGGACGGCGGCGGAGGAGAGGCGGAGCCCCTAGGATTCCGGCGGCACCCCCCCGAGCAGGGGTTCGGATTTTCCGGGGCGAGAATTCGAGGGGAAAGTCAATCCGGTTTCTCCAGCACTTCTTCGAGGGGAAAAAACCAGCTGCGAGTCTTTTTCTTTTTTTTTCTTCCTTTCTTTCCTTCCTTCTTTTTTGTAGGGGGGCGGTAGTGGCTCAGTGCGTGTGCGGTGGTCGCGTTTTACTCCCTAACAACATTAATATAAAAAAGCGGCTTCTTTTATTTTAATTTTTTTTTTATATTCCCTTTTATTCACAAAGCGAGAGAAGAGAGAGGGCGAAGAAGGGAGAGCGGGGGTGGTGATGATTGCATCACCCGACGTGGACACCTGCGTGTCTCACAAAGCCGTCGTATCCAGACACGTGGGTGACAGGCCAACCCACCGGTCCCTCCATCCTATTTTCCAACTTCCCGATTTTCTTTCTTCTTTTTTTTTTTCTGCTTTATCTTTTTCTTTCCGGATGACCATTTGGTGTGTCCTTTTTCGGTCCCGTGCTTTCCTCGGTAGGACCCGGTCGGGTCGGCCCTTTCGAGCCCGCCCCGCCAGGGAGATCCTTTTTCCCTTTCTTTTTTTTTTTTTTTTTTGATTCGTATTTGAGCGAGCGGGTTCCGTAACGAGCTGTATAGGTCGGGATATGTCGAAATGGGTCATTCTTTTTGATCCGTGTTTGATCAGCCGACTTGTCATTACGCGGGTTAGTTATGTTCGGTAAATGAATCGTATATGGGTTTAAAATGTTAAAGCCTAAAATAATACGGGTGTTAAAGGGGTTCGCGACATACTAAACACCAAACCCCACCTCTACGATTCTCTTTTTATTTCTAAATTTGGTTTAATACGGAAGTATTTTAGTAATATGAGTCGCTATTTGGATTGGACCATTTTCGACCTGACACGGACACGACCCGACCCATCCAACCGACGGACCTAAATGGGGCCGAAAGGCGCCGTTTTGCTCGAGCCCAGCTTACCCCAATCGAGAGGGACCGCACGATTATTTCAATGGAAGAACTTGAGTAAACATAATTAAGCGCAATCGTAGGTATAATCCGTTCCTTGACATGATGTGTTTAGCGTCGTTGACCCAAAAACTTAGGGAAAATTACACGAATAATCCTATGTTCATTGTAGTTCATGAACTATATGTAATTCCCGAATTTGAATTAATGGTAGTTCATGGACTAAATTAAATACGTATTAAAAGTCCATAGACCACATTAAATAATTTAAAAATTCAGGGAGCGTATTGAACACTAAGCTAAAGTTTAGGGATAACATTGAATAAATTAAAAGTTTAGGAATCGCACTACACATTTGATCAAAATTCAAGAACTGTTGATGTGAGATCCCAAAAACTAACCCACTTCGTAGGTATTTAATAACTATCCGTTAGCATTATCTCGACCCCATTAAATAATCACCAAATTTGTTCAAAAAAATATTACGCTCTTCTTCCCATGTAGCCTCGCACCATCATGGACGTGCGTAGCTAATAGTCTAGTTTAAATTGATAAAAGGACAAAAGAAACTTCCGTTCGATCATGTGAATTTCACTTTAGATTTTTAAGTATTTTATTACAACATATTCCCCCTCGAACAATCATTAAGTCATTTTGCCCATTCAAGGAAAGAAAGGGCGCTTGGATTTCTTCGGTTGGCAATCATTTTTCTCTACTTATGAAAGTAGGTATATTGTTTCTAATCATAATTTCCTACATCAACAGTCGTGTCGTGCTCCTCGACTTAGGGTTTAGAGTACTACTGATTAGATATTCATCATCACAAGGGGGGTGCACCAATTCACTTCTAGGTGATAAGAGTTAAAAAGTAGTGCAAATGCCCAAGCCAACCTCACCAAGCTTTGCGCAATGGCACCTACAAATTTAATATTGTAAATGGTTCGAGCATACGAGACTCAGATCCTTCGACATGCACCGCTTGAATGTTCTTCTATTATCGAATCGGCCACTCACGTGAATCTGGTCGGATCGTTACGAACGGTATCACGATCGACGTATCATGACCGTAGTTCATATCTTCGTAAATGAATTGGACCGACATTTGCCTCGGTCGTAATAAAGAAAGTTAGACTAATTTCAATAATTCGTCTCGATTTCGATCGCTCCAAGACAATTGTGCCGATGAAAATTTGTCAACTTAATGATTTTGGACACAAAGGGAAAACCTATCCCCGCATGTCAATTTCGAAATGACCGCATCCTTAATTTGAAATCGTATTATCTTTAGTTCATGGACCAAATTGAATGTACTAAAAATCTAAAGATCACATTAAACAAATTAAAAATTTATAGACCATATTACATATTGGGTTAAAGTTCAGGGGCTATATTAATAAATTAAAATTTTAAAAATCATATTATATATTGAGCTAAAATTTAGATATTGTTTTGTGTCGTGATTCCAATTATAGATACCGTCCGCGGAGCGAACCAACTACGCCAACGTCGGTGAGTTTATCAAAACCACCCCCCCCCCCAAAAAAAAAAAAAAAGGGGAGACCCACGTGACAGACACGCACTTGACGGACAAATTACGGGGGGCACGTGCAACGGCAGGCAGGCGCGACGTCGCGAATCATGAGACACGTGGAGATTTTTCGACCGCCCATCCCATCGTTTGTCGTTTTCTTTCCTTCTTCTTTGGGGGGAATTCATAAAATATGTCGCCTCATGGGGACGCATGTTCGTGGACAGTGCAGCAGCCGTCGATTTCGTGAACAGATGGTTCCAATGAGTCGTTTGCGGGGGTCTTCTTGTCCACTTCAGATTTACGATGACAAGACATTTGCCTAATCCCACGATGAGCCTGATCAATACAACCGAACGGTCCACGGGTCACGAGTTTGTTGGGGGCAGGCAGGCACGGAGAAAGGCGTGCCGTGGAGAAAACCCGGTCCAGCTCGGTCGGGTCGGAGCCGGGCCGAGCCCGGCCCGATTTGACTACAGTGGCGGGGTTGAGCAAAAATTTAGGCCCTTTCCGCTCCGGGCTGCCCGAGGATAGCCACTAACGACAAAGTCGGGAGGAGTTTATTTTATCGGTGAATCGCGGATTTCGAAACTTTTGTTTGATGCTTTCTAAATCCAGCCTTTAGATGTCATTATGTTCTTATTAAGTTTTACTAGAGAGGGAACACCGTAAAATCATTAGGTAGACAATATTCTAGCGATCCAGTATTGAAATTACGGGTCGATAACAATCTGTAAAACGATTTCGATGATTGAGCGAGCACCTCAAGACACCTTCTAAGGCAACTAATTAGAAAAAAAAAAATTGATTTTCAACTACACTGCTTTCTCGTGGCATCCGCAATTCAAGTTTTGGAGCCATTGAGGAACTTGTTATGGTAGAATTTTACATTTCGCTAGGACTAACGATATCGAGGCATTATGATAATTTTACAAACTTACCAACTATACGAACGTAAATTCATAGAGATTGGTAAAATCCAAATGCAAGTTGGTAACGTAATGAAGAAATAAATATTGGTAAACTGGGATATAATTTGGTAAGCTTCATAACGGATACTGTTGACAAATTTTGAAACCAAAAGAGGCTTCCATTCCAACATATCATACCAAACTTCACTCTGAAGATGCTCCGTGATACTCCCACCCGACTCGGCATCCCATTTCGCAACCGCCGGTACAGACGGTCAACCATGGCCGCTCCTCGTAAATTTCAGATAAGACACTCCCTCCTTTATCCGCCAAGCAAGTCCGGCCGACACCGACCCAACGTAACCCACGAAACAAAGGCATTTTCAGCATCTGGAGCGACTCAACAGACAACCGGATGCAGCTGAAAAGATCAAGCCTCCTGATCGGTCGACTTCCATCTTCAAGACTCCCCTTCCTCGCCAAAGCTTCCATCGAGGAGTCGGTCACAAAGAAACAAGACCTGATGCACAGTTCCGTGATGGCCATGCCGGCAAAGGCAATAGTATTTACGGCTTTGTCCGACACGAATGGCAGGTAACCCAAATCTAAGCTGGATAATGTCTTGCTAATGATCCCTCCACTATTCAGCAATTGAGATATCCCTCTATCCGTTACCCTCCTACAGCGTCTAAGGGACAAACGCTGAATAGGCGCACTCGCTTGGCTGAGCGTCAACATACCACTATCTGTTATATCTGCTCCCACTAGATCCAACGTGTTCAGCATTTTAAGAGACGATATGGAATAAAAGCTCGAATCTGCTATGCTCCGGCAGCCCGAGAGATCAAGAATCTCCAAGTTACTGGACAACGCCAACTTCTTCACTGTCTCGCTGGTTATGAGATTGCATGATAGAATTCTCAGTTCGGTCAAAGAACACGGGGCCTCGGTCAGATCATGGAAAGCCAAATCAGACATAGACTGGGAGTTGCGCACCTCAAACTTCTTCAAGTTCTTGCAAGAATGAAAAAATGATGCGAAACCAGCATCACTGACTTTTGAAAAGCCAGAGAGCTGTACAGATTCCAGGCCCTTGCAGCCCTCAGAGAGTAGGAAAATACCCATGTCATTGACTCTTTTAAAAGATGCCTGGCAGTTTTGTCTATTTCGTGAAAGAGAAAGGCTTTTCAATTGTTTGCAAGAGCCCAAAGACTGAATTCCGGCATTGGTCAAATCACTGTGTGGTAGTAGGTCTTTCCATGGCCTATCTTCGAGATCCAACTCCAACAAACAAGGCATGGACTCAGCGATGGTGGTGACAAGCTTGTCTGATATCGTACTCACATGAAGCGATAAGCTTTGAAGCGAGCATGTAGATGGCAGAGAGGGAAACTTAATGACCTCAGGCCAGTTCTCATTTCCTGTCATTTCCTTCACCAGACTGATCATATCATCTTCAAGCGCTGGCTGCAGCTTCAGAACCTTGATACTTTTGGGCCAGCTTCCCGAGTAAGAAGCATACCCGGGGCCTTCTACGCCTCGAATCTTTAGACAAAGAGACTGTATAATAAGAAACAGAATCAGCTCTAGCACGCAACATGTCCACCAAAGAGAGAGCATACAGGGAGCCATCAGTCCCTCTACACTTCATGTAATACACTGTACCACAACTCTTGGTCCTTCCAGAGAAGCTTGTCGAAGGTAAGTCTTCAATGACTGAGAAATGAAATTCAAGAAAACAATCTGGTCCTACTGTATTACCTCCAAGTGTACACAACAGCTTAACATTTGCTGAAAATTCCCAATGAATTCGTCGAATGTGCCACACTCTGCCCACTCCAACATCAGCACCCTGTCAGAAGTGACACGAAGAGAATATCATACCGCACTGAATTGATCCAGACCAACATGACTTATGTGCCTGCTGAAGTCGTGACTGCAGTTTACTACAAATCTTGGAGGCATACTTCATATAACGAGTATCTAACATTCACCCGAAAAGAAGTTAAACCATGAATTGAGGTCTTTATGGACACTATCAATGTCCAGCAATTGTTCCTCTAAGCATAACCTTAAAGTAAACATAAATCCCCGAAACTCTGCCACGGTAGTAACAATGGAGGGGAAGCAAGCCGTCGATTTAGATTGACAGACAGCACAATTCAAGCACATACACGAGCAGCACGGCGCCTCTGTCTTATCCACCACAGAAATGCACCAAAGTAAAATCTTGAAAACCCAATGATCGAGCAAGAACAACGGAGACAAAACGATGCTTTCTAGATAAATTATTCCGGGAGGAAGGTAGGTCGGTATACCTCAAATTGGGGCATTTCCGGCCAATCGAGCCAAGAGCGCTCGGCGACATCGCGGCGCAGCATAGCAAGTTCAGCTCGCGAATATGCGGGCCGAGGAAGCCTTCGAGCGCGCAACGATCCACCCGGAGTCGGAGGCAGTTGATCGTGAGGCTCGTGACGCCGCCGCACGCGGAGAGAATGCGACCGAGAGTTCGAACATCCGGCGAGAAGCCCTGCCATTTTTTTTTGGCGCAGTTACAGATCCGAAATCACAACCAGAAGCCCCGCGCCATGGGCTAGGTTACACGATCTATAAATCCGATGCCCGTGCGAATGCGGAGAGATAGCTTCGAACTCACCGCGAGCTGGAGCGAGGAGAGAGAGGAGAGGGCGTCAGCGGCGGCGGAGCGTAGGGTTTTGGAGGCGCAGGCGGCGGAGGAGAGGGACTCCAAATCCAGCCGGAGGAGGACGTCGTGGATGAGGAGAGGGGCGGGAAGGGCCTCGAGTCCGCCGCCGCTACTTCCGCCATCGCCGCCGGTCGCCGTCGCCGTCGACTTCTTCGAGCTCGTGCCTCTTGGATCACTGGAATTCGAAGTTTCCATTGGAGGCGCGAAACATTTGATCGGGATTCTTCTCGAGAGCCAGCGAGAGGGAGTTGCGCGAAAGCTGCTCGGAGAAATTTTTTTTTTTTTATTATTTATCGGGACAAGCACGCCATTAATCCCTGATTTTTTTCTATAAATATTCATCCGAAAAGGACATAAATGACCTTTGAATTTTGGTCAAATCTATAATGTAGTCTATTGATTTTTGAGTCATTCGATGTGATCCTTGAACTTTCGGTGAATATTTAATGTAGTACTTTCGTTTGCTTAAATGACAAATCTGACATTATTTAATGACTTGGATTACTGTATGCTAAGTTGGACTTTTGAAAATGATGACATCTTTCTATTCATCTACTTTAGAAATGGAAAAAATATTAGGGTGCTCATATGTCCATTGTTATTTGATGACGTAGATTAGTATATATGTAACTTTTCCTTTTTGTCCACGGTTCAAGCTCAACGGCTTGGAATTCACATCAATAGATTCCCTTAATTTGAGTTAATAGAATTATGACATTGAACATTTTCATATAATTTAGGGAAAATTTCAAATTAGTACCCAAAGTAAAGTCATTTTCTCAAAAAGGGGTCCAAAGTAGACATAGTATCAAAAAAGGGCATGAAGTGCTCAATCAATCTCAAATATGGGCCTAAAGTACCCAATTAGTCTCAAGTAAGAGCTTGAGTTTGCTAGCAGGTCAAATGTTCACCGGCCAACAAGCAGGTCACTATTCCAGCGATCAAAATAAAGGCAATTTCATCTTTTACTTTTAAAATTTTTGTTGTGTTTTTTTCTTTTCCTTTTCTTCTTCTTCTTTTTTCCTCTTTTCCCTCCGCCGACCATAGCTGGGGTCGGCGAAGGTTGTAGGCCTCAGGCGAAGGCTGCCCCACCTAACCCTAGGTTGCCCTCGCCTAGGCTGGGTGGGCGAGGGCGACCCTCGCTCAACCCTGGGTTTCCCTCGCCGGCGTCGGGTAAGGACTGCCCTCGCCTAGGCTAGGCGGGTGAGGGCGACCCTTGCCCGACCCTGGGTTGCCCTCGCCCGTGTTAGGAGAGGGTTGCCCTGGCCTGCTCAACCCAGGCGAGGGCGCCCCTCGCCCGACGCTGGCAACCTCTGTTAGCCCCGGCTATGATCCGCGGGGGAAAAGAGGAAAAAAAAATGTAAAAGGCGAAATTGCCCTTGTTCCAATCGCTAGAATAGTGACGTGCTTGCCGTCCGATGAGTATTTGATCGGTCGACGAACTCAAGCCCTTACTTGAGACTAATTGGGCACTTCGAGCCCCTATTTGAGATTGATTGAGCATTTTAGGCCCTTATTTGGCATTATATCCACTTTGGATCCCTTTTTGATAAAATGACCCCACTTTAAGTACTGATTTGAAATTTTTTCTATAATTTAGGGACTAAATTAAACATTTACAAATCGTTTATGAACTATATTGAACAAATTAAGAATGCAAAAAGGACATTGCACATTGGACTAAAGTTCAAAAATCATTTGTATTATTTTTTCAATATTCAGTTAAGCTCATTGGATCACCTTGATTTTTTTTTTATAGTCTTCTTGTCCAGTTTAGATTTATGATAGTAACATATTGCCTAAACCACGATTAGGCTTGATCATCGACCTAACAATCCACAATTCAAGTCACAAGTTTGTTGGGCAAGCAAGCAATGGAGAAAGACGTGTAGAGAGAAAACTCGATCTTAGCATGGTCGGGTTGGAGCCGAGCCCGGCCCGGCCCGATCCGATTATAGTGGCGGGATTGAGAAAAAATTTAGACCCTTTCCGATCTGGACTGCCCAATGATCGCCATCAACGATAAGTTGGGAGGATTTTATTTTACTGGTGATTGCGGATTTGATACTTATGTCCAATGCTTTAAAAATCCGGCCTTTAGATGTCGTTATGTTCTAATAAAGTTTGCTAGAAAGTGAAAACCGTAACATTGCTAGGAAGGCAATGTTCTAGCGATCCGGTATCGAAATTACAAGTTGATAGAAATCTACAAAATGATCTCAATAAATGAGCGAGTACCCCGAGACACTTGTTAAGCAACTAGATAAAAAGATTTTTCAGACATTACTTTCACAGAGCATGCGTAATTCAAGTTTTTGAACTATTAAGTACGGTGGACAAGTGTTTTTAGGAACTTGTCACATTAGAGTTTTCTGTATGGCTGACATAACGTGCCAGGACTAATGATATCGAGCTGATGTAAATATATGACAAACTTGCCAAATGCGTAAAGATTGGTAAGATCCAAATGCAAGTTGGTAACATAATGAAGAAATAAATATAGGTAAATCGAAAAATAAGTCGTCAGGTAGCTTCATAATGGATGCTACTGACAAATTTTGAAACCAAAGAGACTTGCATTCCAACAAATCATTCCAGTACTTTCACTCTCAAGATGCTCCATGATGCTCCCACCCGTCCCGGCATCCCATTTCGCAACCGCCCGTACAGACGGTCAGCCACGGCCGTTCCTCGTAAATTTCAGACAAGACACTCCCTCCTTCCTCCGCCAAGCGAGTGTCGCCGACGCCGACCCAACGTAGCCCACGAAACAAAGGCCTTTTCAGCATCTGGAGCGACTCGACAGACAACCCGATGCAGAAGAAGAGATCAAGCCTCCTAATCGGTTGGCTTCCATCTTCGAGACTTCCCTTCCTCGCCAAAGCTTCCACCGAGGAGTCAGTCACATGGAAACAAGACCTGAGGCACAGTTCCGTGATGGCTGCGCCAAAAGAGGCAACAGCACGCACGGCTTCCTCCGACACATGTCGCAAGTAACCCAAATCTAACCTGTATAGCGTCTTGCTGATGATCCCTCCACTGTTCAGCAGTCGATGGATCCCGTTATCCGTTACCCCCTGACAGTAACTGAGGGACAAACGCCGAATAGGCGCACACCCTTGACCGAGAGTCAATAGACCACTGTCTGTTATAGCTGTTCCCCGTAGATCCAACGTGTTCAGCATTTTAAGAGACGATAGGGAACATAAGCCTGAATCTGCGACGCCCCGGCAGACCAAGAGATCAAGAACCTCCAGGTTACTGCAGAACGCCAGCTTCTTCACCGTCTCGCTGGTTATGAGATCGCACGAGTAGATTCTCAGTTCGGTCAAAGAACACGGGGCCTCGGTCAGATCATGGAAAGCCAAATCAGACATATATCTGGAGGAGTGCACCTCAAACTTCTTCAGGTTCTCGCAAGAACGAAAAAATGATGCGAAACCAGCATCGCTGACTTCTGAAAAGCCAGAGAGCCGTACAGATTCTATGCCCTTGCAGCCCTCAGGGAGTAGGAAAATGCCCAGGTCGTTGACTCTATTAAAAGTTACCCGGCAGTTGTATTTACTAAAATACGACTGGCAGTTTTGTCTATTTCGTGAAAGAGAGAGGCTTTTCAATTGCTTGCAAGAACCCAAAGACTGAATTCCGGCATTGGTCAAATCACTGTTTTGTGGTACGTCTATCCCTGTCCTATCTTCGAGCTCCAACTCCAACAAACAAGGCATGGACTCAGCTATGGTGGTGACAAGCTTGTCTGATATCGTACTCACATGAAGCGATAAGCTTTGAAGCGAGCGTGTAGATGGCAGAGAGAGAGACTTAATGACCGCAGGCCACTTCTCATTTCCTGCGATTTTCTTCACCAGACTGATCATATCACCTTCAAGCGCTGGACGCAGCTTCAGGACCTTGATATTTTTGGGCCAGATTCCCGAGGAAAAAGCATACAAGGGGTCTTCTACGCCTCGAATCTTTAGACAAAGAGACTGTATAATAAGGAACAGAATCAGTTCTAGCACGCAACACGTCAACTAAAGAGAGAGCGTACAGGGTAGCCATCAGTCCCTCTAGACCTCATGAAATACATTGAATTTTAAGAAAAACAACCTGGTCCTACCCCTATTGTATTACCTCCAAGTGTACACAGCAGCTTAACAATTGATGAACGTTTCCAATGAATTCGTCGAATGAGCCACGCTCTACCCACTCCAACATCAGCACCCTGTCAGAAGTGACACAGGCATTATCATACTGCACCGAGTTGTTCCAAACCAACGTGACTTGCATGCCTGCTGAATTCATGACGGCGGCTTAAAACAAATCTTGGAGGCTTACTTCATATTATGAGTATCTAAATATTTGTTGATCATCTGTTTTAAGATTGTTGGGTATACTATTCAAATTGGCATCAGTAGAAGAATCACAACATATAGATGATCGTAAAGAAAGTAAAATTACAATATCAAAGGTGGAATCGATACAAATGAATACCGAGGCGAAAAATTCTCCTTCTGGAAAATTTTTTCAGTCTGGAAAATCTTCAGAGTCTGGAAAATCTTCAGAGTCTGGAAAATCGTCAGAGTCTGGAAAATCTTAAGAGTCTGAAAATCTGCAGAGTCTGGAAAATCGCAAGAGTCTTGGAAAATCTGCAGAGTCTGGAAAATAGTCAGAGTCTGGAAAATCGTCAGAGTCTGAAAAATCGTCAGAGTCTGAAAATCTGCAGAGTCTGGAAAATCGCAAGAGTCTTGGAAAATCTGCAGAGTCTGGAAAATAGTCAGAGTCTGGAAAATCGTCAGAGTCTGGAAAATTTCAAGAGTCGAGGCCTGTGTTCGACACAGTTTCCTTAAAACAGATTCGTTCCCTCTAGGACGCGCCTGAGGTTCTACGAACGTCTGTCTCCCAGGATACAACGACTGACAGCGAAGAAGAGATCTCGGGACTTCGACGCTTCCGGCGAACTCGAACAAACCCGAAAATGAACACTATCGAAAACAATGCAAATGCAGAAAAAAAAAAAATCTCTCTAAAAGAGGAAGAGTGATTTCTATAAATAGAGCAGAGGGGAGAGTCTTTCGGGAATCATAACGGCTTACGAAATCAATACGCGTCGAGAATAACGGTCGATTAAGTCTGTCGCTACAGAATCAATAACGCGTAACGGTCGATTAAGTCTGTCGTTACAGAATCAATGACGCGTAACGGTCGATTAAATCTGTCGTTACAGAATCAATGACACGTAACGGTCGATTAAATCTGTCGTTACAGAATCAATGACGCGTAACGGTCGATTAAATCTGTCGTTACAGAATCAATGACGCGCAACGGTCGATTAAATCTGTTCCGCCGTTACAAAATCAATACTCATAACGACCGATTCCGCACGTTATGAAATTCGTAACCGTTTGAGTTGGAAAAATTAAATCAGAAGGCAAAATTGGGCTCGTCGCGAGGCCCACTTTTCGGTCCTGCAATCGTGTACGCAGGATGTGCGCTCGCGCCCAAGTTTCAGCTTGTCGGGCGTCGGATTTGCACCCCCCTGCGCCTGCGCGCGAGGCAGAGAGTCTGTGCTATGATAGTTACCACTTCAAATAAGTGTAACTGTATATAAAGCACTCCATTGCCTTCTTTCTTTTCAATGTGGGACTAGTATTTTTCCACTTCCCACTTCCAACTCAAGGGTGTTCTTTGAGTATCAATTTCTCATTCATACACCCATCAATTTTATCCCAAATTTCCAACAATATTCACCTCAAAAGATGTTAAACCTTGAACGAAGGTCTCTATGCGGTTTACTACCCCAGAAATGCACCAAAGTAAAATCTTAAAAACCCAGTGAACAAGCACGAACAACAGAGACAAAACAATACTTTCTAGATAAATTATTCAGGGAGGAAGGTAGGTTGATACACCTCAAATTGGGGCATTTCTGGCCAATAGAGCCAACAGAACTCGGCGACATCGCGGTGCAGCGTAACAAGTTCAGCTCGCGAATATGCGGGCCGAGGAATCCTTCGAGTGCGCAACAATCCACTCGGAGGCAGTTGACCGTGAGGCTCGTGATGCCTCTGCACGCGGAGAGAATGCGATCGAGAGTTCGAACATCCGGTGAAAAGTCCTGCCATTTTTTTGCGCAATTTTAGATCCAAGACCACAACCAGAAGGTGCGCTATGGACTAAATCACACAATCCATACATCGATGCGACTATGCCTATATGTATATATATCTCTACGCCGAACTGTGTTCCAACAATGGATATCGTGCGAATGCGGAGAGGCAGCTTCGAACTCACCACGAGCTGGAGCGAGGAGAGAGAGGAGAGGGCGTGACCGGCGGAGGAGCGTAGGGTTTTGGAGACGCAGGCGGCGGAAGAGAGGGACTCCAAATCCAGCCTGAGAAGGATGTCGTTGACGAGGAGAGAGGCGGGGAGGGCCCCGAGTCCACTGCTGCAACTTCCGCCATCGCCGCTGCTCCTCGTCGTCCTCGAGCTCGTGCCACCAGGATCACTGGAATTCGCAGTTTCCATTGGAGGCGTGGGTCATCCGGCACTCGAGACCTTGAATCCTTCGATCCTAAGTAAGCATGCAATGCTACGTTCCTCGAATAAAAATGTGAGATCGAAATGACCGGAGGGCTCCCCTATTTATACAAGAGGATGTCTGATTCTCGTCTAAGCGATCCGACGGTAGAGATTCATTTGATCTAACGGTGGAGGATATGAATCCTCATCACATTAATCCAACGGTGAAGAATGGTCTCATCCAACTATCAATTCTAATTTAACTTTTCGTGTCACATGATAGCCAATTTCTTGGTCGGTCATTGGAAGCATTGAAGTGTCGAGTAAAAATCTAGTTATTCCATACTAGGCAGATTGTGTTGTTTTTTTTTTTTGGTCATACCATATTAGACATATTTCTTTTGTCATACCATATTAGGTAGGTTATGTGTTCAATTTTTTTGACGGAAGTAAATTAAATGTTTGAAATGAATTTATTGGATCCTTGAGGGTAAGGGTCAAATCCCGAATCATTCCCTTTCTTGTTCTTTTTTTTCCTTTCTAAAGGCCAAAGTCTAAGAAGTGGTGAAAGATTTCGTTTGATCAGTTCATGGATCTAACCGGTCGAAAAACCAAGTCAACATTGGATCCGATCGACACTTTCGACCATTTCGATCGAATTCAACTAATTGAACCGACCGGTCCAATCCAAATTTTCAAGTAACATTAGAGTCGTCATCACCTCATCTCTTGCATCACCACCGCGGCTTCATGCCGCCTTTATCTTTCCCCCCTCCTTCGCGGCTCCATTAGAAACGCCCCATCTGCTTATTAATCCACAAAAGCTAGGACCACCACCTTCTCCCAAAGAAAAACTTGCACTTCGGAAAGGGAAACGACTTGGCTTCCGACACTGAGTTGCGACAAAAAAAAACAAGGCGAGGCCGACGATCTCACATGCAAATCATTTTTGCCCTCCATGTTGGCGGAAATTGCAGCACTGCCATCGTGAGAATAGGTATGTTATTTCCAACTATAATTTCCTACATTAGTCGTGTCGTGCTCCTCGACTTAGGATCTAGACAGATACTAATTAAATGTTCATCATCCTCAGGTCCGCTGCTGTTACTCTGCCATCCCGCTGCTCGTCATCGTCGTCTTCTTCTTCTTCGACCTCGTGCCTCTAGGATCACTGGAATTCGAAGTTTCCATTGGAGGCGTGAACATTTGATTGTGATTCTTCTCGAGAGCCGGCGAGAGGGAGTCGCGCGAAAGTGCTTGCGGAAATTTTTTTGATTATATTTCAGGATAAATGCAGCATTAATCTTTGGTTTTTTTTCTATAAATATGCGAGGGAAAATGACACGACGGTCCTTGAATTTAGCTCAATTTATAATGCAATTCCTATATATTTAATTCGTTCAATGTGGTCCCTAAACCATCGGTGTACGTTTAATATAGGGAAAACGACACAAACAGTCCTTAAACTTTGACTCAATGTACAATTTGATTTCTAAACTTTTAATTTATTCAATATAGTTCCTAAACTTTAATCTAATGTTCAATGTGATCCTTGAACTTTTAGTAAATGTTCAATATAGTCCATAAACTTTATAAAAATGTTCAATCCAGTCCTTCCATTAATTCGAGTTTAAGGATTATATTATACATTTTCATATAGTTCATGGACTAAATTGAACATATATTAAAAGTTCAGGAACCATATTGAATAAATTAAAAGTTCAGGGACCACATTAAACATTAGGCTAAAATTTAAGGACTATATTGAACAAATTAAAAGTTCAGGGATCAAATTGCACACTAAACCAAAGTTTAGGAACTGTTTGCGTCATTATCCCTTTAATATAAGTCATTTCATTTGCTTAAATTACAAATTGGACATTATTTAATGACGCACGTGAATTATTATATGCTGAATTAGACTTTCGAAAATGATGAATTGACATCTCCCTCTTTTTATCCATCTATTTTAGAAAAAGAAAAAAAAAATAGTGTTAACCAGAAGGGAAATCGTTTTATAATCTACGAGGAACGGCAATCATTTTCATTTTCAGACATCATGAACGAACCGTAAGGGGCCCTTAACGAGCGGTCCACAATGTGATTCGCTAATGGTGAGCTATGAAGGTGAAGAGACGAAGAAAGTGGAGAGAGTGACATCTCCTGCTTTGTTTGGAGAGAGAGAGAGAGAAATGAAGGGAGAAAGATACAACAAGTTGAGAACAAGTTGAGATCGAGCACTTCGATCTTAAATCCGACCAAAGTTGGAATACAAACTAAATCGGGTGATTTCAAGCATGGAGCTTACATGGAATTCACATGATTGGCGGTCCACAAAATCACGTGATTAGCATCCATGCAGGCTAAGCACTTCCCCACTTTTTAGAGCTCCCTGCTTCAGCACAGTGAAGGTCAATGCTTGTCCAGAACATGGTACTTGCACTCGAACCGTAAATATGCATGTTTCTAGTCGAAGATTATAGATAAAGAAACCTCCCTTTTTTTTTTTTTGGTAAGGAAGAAACCTCCCTTTTCCTTTGGGCAAAACAAAGAAAACCCTTCTTAAATAGCACTTCATTGTAATCTGTAGACAATCCTATTGACAGGGGCATGAGATTCTTTCCACCTAACTGCATTATTATCAGATCCTTTGGTTACACTGCTTTTACACTCCAAATTGAAAGAAGGAAAACCCCAGTGAAAGAAAAGAACAAGCCGGCCAAGTGATCCTTAAAGTGTGGGCCGTCCGATAATCTACCATCATATATGATCATCGCGTTCCTGAAATACATCAGAGTCCTCTACATTATCAGGTTGCTGAAATTCATCAGAGTCCTCTATCTTTTCACCCGAGTCCCCATATTGCTCTTCAGAGGCTTCAGCACCTCCTGTATCTGAGCTTGATTTGCTACCATCTGTGAAATTGTGGTTGGGCTCCGTCACATTGACTACCGTAGGCTGCTTCTCCATCATGCCAGAGAGAGCCAGCCTCGGAGACCACTCAATAACATCGTCAATTATGTTAAATACCCGCTTCTGGTACCTGTAATAGAAGAAGTATAATCTTGAGACCGATGGAAATACAAGGCCATGCTATAGAAACCCGAGGAATGAACAGCACAGGAAAGTTTCCTGCAGGAACCACAATACGTATAAGCCAGTCCAAGGTCAATTTTTTCATTATATTTCTAGAATTAACTGATGGTAGCAGCCTTCCTATGCCCTCTCAGCAAGGAAGTGCGTCCATGTGTTCTAATTCAATTTTGAATGACTGCTTTATTAAAGACATTGATCAAAAGCGCTTTCAAATATCCCAATCTTAAGAGCTCTCTCCTTTAAATGTTGATCCTTCAAGAGGAAAGCAGAGAAGAAAATTAATGAGGCAGTACTTTCAAGTTCCAACAGGAGCAGAGCCAACTTCGCTTTTGCTAAGGCAGAAAACAATCAGTCCTTGAAACAAGAACAGCTACTAACCTGGCTCTAGCAGCCTCATCAGGGGCGTGATGCCTAAGCAACAAGATGACCACCACTGCTACCAATGCATAAAAGAGCCTGGTTGTCCACTTTGGTCGCTCCTCCTCATCTTTCTTGGGCCAGAAACGGAATAGTTCTCCAAGAGTTGCTTCCTCAGCGAGAATATTAGGGAAAAACCAAACACGCTTTCCAAGAATGATATACAATGCACCAAATATTGCAGCTCTAACTGCACATCAAAATAATAATATCTTGACTTTCAATGGCATTAAAATTGTTGGCCTCACGGATAGAAAAGCTTTCGCATCTAAAGTAAGGAGTGCAACAACAGAGATGCACTGATGGACCTGAAAATTTTAAGAATGCTATGCACACACAAACAAAAAGAGTGCGAGGGTTTTTTCCCCTGCCTATGTAGAGGCTCTGAAGAACAAATGGAGGCACTATTGAATCAGAATTAAGAAAGGCTATTCCAGGATTCGATATCATCACTGAACTGATTTAGGGGCCCACATCACTCATCTAACAAAGCCTAGTGAAATTAAGTATAGAAAACAGAAACGAGGATTATCATCATACAACTTGTTCTCTTTAACTCATATCAAGAAAAGGACAGCCAGAATTGACAGCTATCGAACTTCCTCTTTCTGTTGGCCAAAATTTTCAAATCAAACGCAGTCCATTGATCAAATGGGATCATCAAAATCTTACAATAGCTAAAGAACGAAAGGAAGTGCCAGTCCAAGGATGGTTAAATCCCAAATGGGTATGCAGAAAAAAAAATGCTACCTAGTCGGCCCAAGAGAGCGACTCAAGAGAGGCATATATCCCAAACTTTATTTTCAGTACTGTCAACCAACACTCGCAGAGGTTGGCACAGTTTCCGCCTGAAAGTATAAAGTAGAGACCAAGACAAGCACACATCAAGTTGAAAAATTTGAAAACCTTCGTCACTTTGTTGATAATTGTACATGAGACTTACAGCATCAGACTAGATGCCTGGGGAAAAGGCAAAGCAACCATTAAGTCACTGGTCATGGGTAACGCTCAAGTAACCACATTTAAGAAACCTATTCACAAAGTAGGAGGTGATTCACCTCTAAAGGAAGTTAAATCAGAAGCCTGTTTGTTTAAACTTAAGAAAAGCAAGCGGAACTTTTTTTTAATTTCGCAACAAAGTTTTAATTATTTAAATTTCCGAAAAACATTAAAATATTACATGCGAATCTTCACGTCAATATTTGTAAATTATAAAAGTTCCAGGTGTTTCGGGCAAAGAAAAAGTCAAAGTTCATCCACCGTCAAGATTTAAATTAAACAAAAAGTAAAAAGTACACGTCTATCCAGGCAAGCTCCACATTTTCCCTTCAAAGATGGGCAAACGGGTTCTATTCGGTCATAACCATTAATCCTTCTTAAAGGTTGGTATCAATCTCGGCCCTTCTATACCAAACGTGAAGCCAAGCACTATCATTGACAACTATAAAATTTTTAAGGTCATAGGAGGGTGTTTTTATCAAGATATTGGATGAAAAGAAAGGAAAACAAAACCAAAAACAAAGTTTCTCATTAGATTTTGAAGTACACTTCCATGACATCATTCAAAATTCAGCACAAATGCCAAAAGTTTCAACGAGAACTTTGTTATTCTAAAGGCAAAGCCTTGAACATGACAAAATCAGGCTCCATTCATCCCAACTGAAAAAATCAAATAACAAATAAGGCCAAATCATTGGTGCTACCATCAGCAGAAGTTGCCAATTACAAATTTAAGACCATAGAAAACCAATCTACTTTAGTAAAATCTATATGTACTACGTACACCATAACATAAGTCAGAGGTAAATCACAAAAGCACATCAGCTATGAATAACTTACTGAACAAAAGGGATAGTATTAGCAGCAGGACCCCGGCACAGGAGTAGAGTATTAGTATCTTGCACTGATGGGGATACACTGGAAATAAACATATTGCCAGGGTTAAAACAGGCCAGGAGAATGAGAGAAGCGTCTGCCATAATGGATGTCGTTTCTCAAATGTCCAGGCAAAGAAGGCATCATTGTCAGAAAATACATGCTCCTGCCAAAGTATGATTTATCGTATCAAATTATGAACTCAGATCTGCATAACAAGATAAGCCAGCATGATTCCCCTGCAAGCAATGAAGCCAGTAATGCCATGGTATGCCGAATTCAATCAAGTGATATTTGCGTGCCTTGCACAATACTTACAGTGAATTAGTTCAGAAAACTTAAGAGAGGCATGGTACTAATTCATTCAGCTGAAAATGACATCGTAAGTGACAAGACTAATTGACTCTAAGGCAGGCCATCGAGCTCTACAACCCCTAATCTGTTTGAATGATTTACCTTATCCCAGTTCTAAAAACCATTATGAACTTAACAAGTCCAACTTCTCAAATCTCCAAAAGTACATCAATATGTGAAGTCCTTCCTTCGTAGTACTTTAGCTATTTTATAAACTCTTGCCGGTAACTTCACATACTAAAAGCAAACCAACAGATCTGCATTAAAAGAATTTTAAAGATCATTACATTCAGCCAGTCAAAGGGATTAATGAAATATAGAGAAATCTTACATGATACATCTCTAAATGTGCTGGCCAGGTGGACAACTTTTTCTTCCCCGGACGGACAGTTTTCACCACACGGTCACATCGAATCAATAGCTTTTTCCTCAATAAAGCATTCCCAATATCTTCGACTTCTAAATTTTGGTCCGAACCCAAGATATCTTTAAGTTCTTGATGGTTTTTCAGAAAACTAACGAAATCCTTCCCTCTAAAATATTCCACGCGCGTCTCCTGTAAGACTGCCCACCTAGATTCCAGATCCTTATGATCCCTCACCTTCTCAGCAAACAACTGAAATACATCCCTCTTTGCAGCCTGTTTCTGGAAAAGCAAAGTTTGAGCATAGATAATGAATAATGTCGGTGCATCAAAAAAGCACTCGTGTGATGAAATCTTTTGAACAAGCCACCCAAGTATGCCCAGAGGAAAGGAGGTCCACTAGCTAATTAATCCCACAGTCACAATCGAAAAGCACCAAATAGTCAAGTAAGCAACAAGCAGAATAAGTTATGGAGACGCAATCTACACCTGAATTACTCGAATTGTCAAGCCACATTACGAGTCAATATTTTCCCTCTGCAATAGCCAACTAGCTTGTCAGCTGGTGGTATTGGATCGAAATTGTAAGGGCAACTTTCCTGGCCCGGCGTTCAACTTCGGACAGCAACATTCATATACAAATTACAGGGTGAGATGATTAATCTCCGAAATCCAAGCCCCCCGGGCCCCCAAGAAGTCGCCATAACGAGGCATCAGTCGGATTCGATTCAAACATTTCTAGGTCACGGAAAGACAATTCATCGAGCTAAATTGGGTTACTTTCGGGATAATCAAAAGACTTCTATCCGATTACCATTCGCAACAGCAACACGTCGCATTCGATTCCTAGGGACTTTCGCACGAGCGTAAACATCTAGAGCTCCATTCGCCGGCACTGGAAACACGTACCGACGCATGAATTCACAGCTAAACGTCTCGGACGAGACAGCGATCGCGGCACGCGTAAAGCCGACGCCTCTACGCGCCGAATCGGCCTCAAGAGAGGAGCAAATGCCCCTCCCCATGCACGCAAAAACCAGCGCGCGAGTGCACACAAAAACCCTAGATCGACAGAGATAGAGAGAGAGATATAGAGAGAGAGAGCAAACCCTAGGAGGAGTGTCGGGATTAGGGTCCCGGCCGCCGCCGCCGCCGCCGGGAACGGCCGCCGACGTCCGCCGCACCCTCTTCTTCTCCGCTCCGCCCGATTTCTTCATCGCCTCCTCCCCTGTTTCAGCTTCAGCTCTCCCCTCTGTGATGCGTCGCCAATTTTTAGAGAGAGAGAGAGAGAGAGAGAGAGAGAGAGAGAGGTGGGAGAAGGTGTGTTCTTCAATTGGTTTTTGGGCCCCCAAATGTTTTGGCACCAAATTAAAACCGAAAGAATTCAATTTGGCAAGAGATCAAACTGATACTTGAGCAAGGAATTAATTACTTTTCCATAAGTGAAAAATCAGGAGATCTCGCCAGCAATAATGACCAACACCATTCATGGAGAAACATTCGACTCGAGCCGTTTCTACCCGACGCCCGCCTCGAGACATCGAAATTGAGGTTAGCGAGTTGATCACGAGGCAGCAGCTCCCGAGAACGTGAGCTGGTAAAGAAGTTTGCTTACGACATAATGAGACTTGTGATATTGAAAAATATTAGACTTGCCAAACGGGTGGAACGGGTTGGGTAAAAAATGATATGACCTAAATAGATCTATTTCCATACAGCACAAATCTAGTGACTCATACCCAATCAATACTTGACCCGACTCGTATTGCTTAAACCATTTTATATTTAACCTAATTTACCATATCCAAATTGAGGTGAGAGCGTGGAAAAAACGAGTGCCAGATTGAATGAGAGCGAGATAAAGCGAAAGAGAGTTATAGAGGTGGGTTGAGCTGAGTTGTAAACCTATATATAATTCAATTTAACACCTGTGTTACGTTTTATCCCATGTACTGAATATAACTGACTTATATAACAACTCAGTTAATTATATATGAATTTTTTATACATGAGTGCATGACTCAATTTTGACATATATAAAAAAATATGTAGATGGGCACGAGCATTTTGTCCACTTATGTTTTGTTAATTTTTTTTTTGTCGCAGAATTTTTAATAGTTCAAATTAATCATTTATGCAAGAATGGTGAGGTCCGATCGCGTTTCAAGAAACATTTGTTCAACAAAAATTTAAAATGAACGAATCCAAATTCAAATATAAACGAAACGACAAATCTCAATGAATTAACAATGTCGTTTAGGACAAGGCCCAATCGACCAGGATTGAATTTTCTGGGCCCATCCCCGGAAAATAAAAAATGCATGTACCAATACAAATACTACAGGGCTAGTTTAAGTCAATTCGAGTTTCAGCATTTTCTGTTATTTATATATATTCAGTATTAAATTTCAAAAGCATAACGTGAAATTATAAAGTAAAAAAATTAGCATGATATAACTTAAGAATTAATATACTTCATTAGATGAATTTTACTCTTGGAAATTTAACAGAGCGCACGTTTTTAGGTCGGGTAGAGATACGAGAGCCGTAAGCGCAGTTTGTGAAACACATTTAAGCCCCCATCGTGGCAATGCGAAGTGCTCAGGTGGGGTAACAACTTTTTCAACGTGATTTACGAGATTACGAACAAATTTAAGCCATTCGACGCTTGATCATCGATTTCTAAAATTCGAATGGTCCAAATGTCCAACGAAGGATTGAATATTTTACCCTTTAGAGTTGGAAAACATCGATTGTTTCGAATATTTATTTGATTAGAATAGAATATTGAAAACTTTGGTATGTGAAGCTCGAAATCCTAATCCCCCGACCAACAATGGAGCTAACTGCCCATCAACCATAGCTTTAAGCATGATATTAACTGGAGCCAATATCGATGAGGAAGTGCTTAGCCCATCGAGGCGGAGATGTCTCTTAAGCCGGGCCGTAGTGACAAAGCAGAGTCACAGTGACTCTATCAAAGTCAAGTTCGATCATAAGTATTGACTGGCTAATAGAACATGTCTCGTGTCAATAAGGAAGGAGTAAACAGTATGTTGAACATCATGCGTCGTTTGATATCGACTGTGGATACAGTTGATGATCAAACACCCATATCGATTAAGGCAAGAATAGTTCCCGACTGACAGTCGAGTCGATGTTTTGTCAAGTCAACGGCAGGAGTGGAGAAGCACTGATATCAACTCGCAAATTTTGGCTGAAATAAAATCGATTGCAACGATGAAACAGCAAGAACGGTTATTGCAATTAAACTCTTGGCCGGAACTGTTATGAAAGACATTGATTGATATTCACAGTCGAAGAATTATTACAGTTTAGTCAATCATTATTGCAGTCAAGCTCCAGAGACAGGAAGGCTTATACCATTTGAATTGTATGTGGTCGATTTATTTACACTTTAGCTAAAACATGAAAAATAAGATTAAAATGACGTCGTTTTGGCTAAAACATGAAGGATGAAACTAAAACGGCTTCGGCCAGAGGCCCGACGGCCCTCGCTTACCACTGGCCAACCATCCCTGCTATCACTGGGCCTTAGGCCCTCACCGTTTTGCATCTTCCTTCTTCTTCTTTTTTTTTATCAATTTTTTAAAATTTCACCTTTAGTCTAATTTAAGTAATATTTAAATAAAGATAATCTTTAGACCAAAATGACGTCATTTTAGTTTTATCATTCATGTTTAGCCACGTTAGCGCCGCGTAAGATAGAGAAAAAAAAGCCTACTTAGCATGACATGTTATCCAAATTGGACGAAATTAACGGAATGACTCGATTATACTAATTTGACAAGTTCACTTTTTTTTTATATAAGTTTTAGGACTCGATTGCACTTTCATGATAAGTTTTAGGACTATCGGTGCACTTATCTCTATAAGTATGTAAAAAATTAATGTGTAAAGGACTCAATTACTGTAAAGGGCCATGCTTTCTTCAATTAGGCTAGACAGTGATTGGTTAGAGGAGTTCGAAGCGGATGTAATGGATGGATGATGAAGATGGGCGATCGAAATTACAGAAGTAAGAACTTTTTCGAGGATTGGTTGAGTGGCATGTTCGATTGGGATTAGTCGCATGCTCGAAAAATCTCGAATGTTGCATTGATATAAAGAGGAGTTTTTGTAAGCAAGGAAAAGTTCCTATATCGAATGATAATCATTAAGGATGTGCAAAAGAATCAGAAACCGCCCGAACCTCTCGGAACTTAGATCGGACCTGCCTAGAACTGACGGTTCCCATGGAACTGGTCTGGTTCTCGGTTCTAATTTATTGGAATAAGTGAGTACCGGTCCAATTCCATGTTACAAGCGTGGAAGTGTCCACTTGTCCATTCGGACTAGACCAGTAAATATAAAGTTTATTTATTTAAAAAAGTCTAGAAGTCAAAGTGAGCCTTTGCCCTTTAATGTTATCTTTCCTGCCTCCTGTTCGCAACGTTCTACATTCACGCTGTCGCTCCCACTCTTGCGACTGATCCCTCTCCCTCTGTAATTTTCTCTCCTTTTTCTCGCATTTTCCCTCACTTTCTCGCGGTTTCCCCTGCATTTTCCCTTTCGTTTTCCTTGGATGGAGCGAGCTGAGGCATCTTAGTAAAACGTCAATCTCGTTGGTCATCTTCCCTTGCGATTTTCCTTCCTATAGTCGGCGAAAGCTCTCTCTCTCACGCTGTAGTTTCCCTTAGGCTTCTTTGGATACCGTGACCACAGGATTGAGGAGCAGCGTTCGGCATTTCCTCCGAGCTACGTTTGGAGTGCGCTATTTCAATCTCGATAGAGTTTCCCGCGCAGGTGATGGTAATGCGAGGAGTTTGATTGGTTGAAAGTGTTTTGAGTTCCGGGAGGGGGGGGGGGGTTTGAGAGAAAGACTTGTGGAAATGGCGAAGCGAACCTTTACTTCTTAGCACGTGTTTGATTATTTCATGAATGCAACTTTTACAGTGATTGGGGGCTGGTTTCATGGGCCCATATAGAAACGGGACCAGACCGGCAGTCCGATTTGAGGTAGATTTATGAAACTAACGGGAAATTTTCGATACTAATCCTTAACAAACGGCTCTCGATGTCAAAGTAGGAACCGCCCACTTGGACCATTCCCACCTCCCAATAATCGTGGATTGTAATATAATTGGATGAAGCTGACATGCTTCTCCCGGTCTCCATCCATGGACAATCTCACGAGATAGATAACCAAGAAAAAATCAACAGGAGGGAATGCTTAGAACGTAAGGAGAACGCAGAGAAGACGGCGCTCTGACTTTTTTGATGCACTTCTAGAGAGAGTCTCGTCATTGGATCCTTGGATGCCAAGCCGCGGGAAGGATTAAATGCGAGAGAAAAGGATGGCGGCGGCGGCGGACGTTATCGGAGGCCATCTCTCCATCTCCAGAACCAGTCGCATGTCGCAGTGACCGCGGAGATTCTCGCTCCCCTCGTCTCCTGCTGCTCCCTCCCTCCCTCTCTCTCTGTCTCTGTCTCTCTCTCGTCGTCGTCTCACGCTTTGCTTCTCACTTCGGCTTCACCCATCCCACGTTCCTTTCCCCTCTTCCTCTTCTCCTGGTTCTGGTTCTTGTTCTTGGTCGCCAGTCGGGTCTTTGATGCACCTCCCACTTCCGGCGGATGTCTATTTTTTTTATCCTCTTCTCCCGACTTCTGCGGAGATTCGTTGCGTGAAACCTCCCCTGTTCGTTTCTTTTCCCCGTTCTTTCTAAATTTGCCTCTGTGCCCATCCTCCACTCGAGAGGATAACGATAACGGTGGGGATTTCGTCCCGTCATTTGTACTAGTCCCATCGAGCCACATTTCTTGAAAAAAAAACGCCCCACGCCCCTTTTCTTCGAATCTGGAATTTTTCCTGACCAGCTGAAAAATTCCAGAGCTCAAATTCGTCCGACCCATTTCCTCTCTTGATCCCTTTGTGAGGAAGACAAGGAGAATCCGAGCACAAAGATTGGATCTTGGATTTCCCTTTTGCCCTTCTTTTCCCCTCACATTCCCGGGTCATCAGGAAATCCGACAGAAATCGCCTTCCGACAGGACGCCGGTGGATTCGACGTGTTCTTGATTCATGGGCAACTGTTGCGCAGCTCCCGCTTCTTCGTCGTCCCCGAAACGGAGGGGCCAGAAGAACAGGAACAGGCCCAACCCGTTCTCCACCGAGTTCTACACCGCCAACCCGAGGCCCGAGGGCAAGCTCGTGGTGCTGCGAGACCCGACGGGCGGCGACATCTCGGCGAAATACGACTTGGGTCGCGAGCTGGGTCGTGGCGAGTTTGGGGTCACGTACCTGTGCACGGACGTGTCGACCGTCGAGAGGCTCGCGTGCAAGTCCATATCGAAGAGGAAGCTGAGGACGGCGGTGGACGTGGAGGATGTGAGGAGGGAGGTCCAGATCATGAAGCACTTGCCGGAGCACCCCAACATTGTGTCGCTGAACGCCACTTACGAGGACGACGAGGCGGTTCACATAGTGATGGAGCTGTGCGAGGGCGGAGAGCTGTTCGACAGGATCGTGGCCAGAGGGCATTACACCGAGAGGGCTGCTGCGAATGTGATGAGGACCATCGTTGAAGTTGTTCAGGTTTGCGCGCGCGCGTGTTCTGCTGGTGATTGTGATTCTGGTTTTGCAGAATTTTGAGGGCTTTATAGGTGTTTGGATGATTGCTTGTGCTTGTGATTGCTTATTGTAAGTTTGAGCATTATTGATTGGTCATGTGTAATGAAGATGGGTTGGATTAAACTACGTTTGTGCAGTGGCGAATTCAGAAACTTAAGGTTGAGTGGCGAGGTAAAAGAATTTCTTAAATTCCCTTGGTTGGGGACATAACATTTTGCATGAAATTTTGTTAATTATAGTGCACGGTTACAGAAAATTGTACTAATAATGGAGTGGTCAGGAGGGTGGCAGGCTCGGGTAACCCCCCTCGGTCTGTCATTGATTATAGGATTGGTGATTTTGGCTGTGTGTTGAATCAGTCACTTTTTGGTCTGATTGTGTTCGGTATCTTAGGTGGGTCAGAGCATTCTAGTTATTGGTTTCTGCCTGGTGATGGCTTTAAGACTCGAAAGAAAAATTGTCAGCATGTTACTTCTTGAGGCTGGTTACTGCTTCTTTATTTGTGCTTTTGTCATTTGGGGCAGTAAAACATGCATTTTCACCTGCTGTTTGCGAGTGCTGAGAAGGTTTCTTTGGCCTTTGAAAGTCCACATTTACAATGATACTTCTTTGTTTGCTCGATTAATTTTGCTGAGTTGATTGGACCCTTTCATTCGATGGGCTTGGTTACTTCCCACTGGATATTTTGGCTGATTCTTTGTACTCTCTGTTCTTCACTGATTATGGCCAGTCTCGCTGCTGGTAGATCGTCCCCCTTTTGGTTAATTTATTCCCCGCTGTCATCTAATTTTCTGATTGACTTTTTCGGTTGCAGATGTGCCATAGGCATGGAGTGATACATCGAGATCTCAAACCAGAGAATTTTCTCTTCGCCAATAAGAAAGAAAATTCCCCGCTTAAGGCAATTGATTTCGGATTATCAGTATTTTTCAAACCTGGTATTGTAATTTCAGCTTATGGAGTTGGTTCTTTGTTTCGTTTTGCATCATCTCCAGGGGACAATAATGAAACCGACAAAAACCACCACCACAGCCACCAACACTAACTCATGCACTCCTCTGACATTGATTTGTCCTTTTGACATGGTTTTGATGTCATATTATAATCAATTAAGTGCCTGAAGCATTCTGTTCGTGCAGGCGAGAGATTCGACGAGATAGTGGGAAGTCCTTATTACATGGCTCCAGAAGTTTTGAGACGAAATTACGGCCCAGAGGTTGACATCTGGAGTGCTGGAGTGATACTATATATTTTGCTTTGCGGTGTTCCTCCTTTCTGGGCAGGTCAGTTTGTTTTTTTTTATTAGCTTTAATGCTGGAGAGTTTGGGCACAATATATTGAAAAGGTTTGGAGAGGTAGTATTTGTTTCTAGAGCCCGTGTTTTGACTCAATCTGAAAATACCGATTAGTTGTTAATCTAAATTGTTAGTTTATTTGCTCTTGGCATTTTAGAGTGGTTCTCATCTGAAAGAACATGTTATATTTTGACCCAGAAACTGAGCAAGGGGTGGCTGAAGCAATTATCCGTTCTGTCGTCGACTTCAAAAGAGACCCTTGGCCTAAAGTTTCGGATGGTGCAAAAGACCTTATAAAGAAAATGCTTAATCCTTATCCTGGCCAGCGGCTTACTGCTCAGCAAGTGCTTGGTATTGTTAGTTTGGTCTGGCCACTCGTATTTTCTTTCCTCTGATCATAGATATCCTAAGAAATACGAATTCTTCATGTATTTCTGGCAGATCATCCTTGGATGCGAAATGCTAAGAAGGCTCCTAATGTGTACCTGGGTGAAACTGTGAAGACTAGGCTGAAGCAATTTTCTGTCATGAACAAGCTCAAGAAAAGAGCTTTGCGGGTAAATTTCTGCTGCTGTTCTTGCTATGTTAAGTTACACTAGAACTGATGCTTAAAAATATTGATTATTTCTATATTATTTTCTCCAACTAGATGTATTATTTTGGTTCACTTGTAGAGTGCTCATTATTTATGTAGGTCGTGGCTGAGCACTTGACGGGGGATGAGGTAGCTGGCATAAAAGATGCATTTGAAATGATGGACACCAGCAAAACAGGGAAAATAACCCTTGATGAGCTTCGGACAGGGTTGCAAAAACTGGGCCAACAAATTCCTGACTCAGAACTACAAATTTTGATGGATGCGGTAAGTATTTATTTCACTTGTAGACCTTCATGTCCTCTCTAGGCTTGTGAATATTTGGAGTTCATGTAGCTTTATGATAAGGATGTTCACTAGTCTTGATATAAGCTATGAAAACTGGAATGGTGAGAAACATAATTTCTTAAAAATTCCAAACTTTAGAGATTCTTATGGGTTGCTCCGATGTGTTGCAAAATCTATTATTATTCTGTGAAGAGAGACTCTTTCTGAATCTTGTTCTGGATAAACTATGACCGACAGTGTATTGCTTCTCCTAACCTTCGAAATGACAAAAATGTTAAGGGCTTTTGAAACTCTCAATCAGTATCATTCAGAAAAGTCCTTTCTATGTTAGCAGCATCTAAAATGTTCTGGTTGTTCTCTTCCCCTGGACTGGCTTTGCGAAATCACGGCCAGAGAAGATTCAATGTAGTCAACTCAATGTCATTCAGGGTTGCTTATGCACAGAATATTGAAAGGAAAGAGTGCGAACTTCATGCTAATCCAAAAGGAATGAAGGAAGTCGATGATAACAAGTTCTCTCGCCCAAATGAGCATCATGTGCAAGGTCTTCTTTCATACCTAATTATGGCAATTTTCTTCTGTACAGGCTGACGTTGATCGCGATAGGACTTTGAATTACGGGGAGTTTGTTGCAATTTCAGTTCACCTAAAAAAGATGGCAAACGACGAGCATCTACATGAAGCTTTTGCATTCTTTGACCAAAACAAGAGCGGATACATAGAGATTGAAGAGCTGAGAAATGCTTTAAAAGAGGATGACGATGACACCACCAATGAGGAAGTTATCAATGCCATAATGCATGACGTAGACACAGACAAGGTTAGCGAGTACTATTTTCTTTAAAGAAGTAACAGCATACTTTACTATTCAATTGCGTTTCCCACTGAATTCAGCTTTCAAAGTATCCTGTTTTAAGAGAGCAATTACAAAATTGACACTTTGCGTTTCCAGCATTCGTTTGCTTTTTTCTTTTACTATTTTTATCGAGTGCATAATTTCTGCAGACTCAATATATCAAGTCGTGATTGTTAATTTGCAGGATGGTAGGATAAGTTACGAGGAGTTTGCCATGATGATGAAAGCGGGCACGGATTGGAGAAAAGCATCCAGGCAATATTCAAGGGAAAGGTTCAACAGTCTCAGCTCGAAGTTGATGCGAGATGGGTCGTTAAATTTACCCAGCGAGAGTAGATGATGAAGAAGCTAGCTTAAAAGTTTTCAAGTATACTAGCTTAGAGAAGCTGTTTTCCTGATGCGTTCTTGGATTGCTGCTCTACGGGTTGAGTGGCTTCCATGTTAGCTATCTTTTGGGAGATCTGTTAGTTTTCAGGTTAGTTACAGGAGAAGAGATCTTAGGTTTAGGAGTCAGTGAAGAGGTTTTTTTCTGGGCAGCGAGAATCGGATGTAAATACTAAAGTTAGTTGGTCAAGAGCAAATTGGTCGCAAATTTTGCTTCATTTTGCCTACTGAAATTGCCCATCTACCTGTGTTGGGTGGATCTTTTGCTTGTCCTAGAACACGAGTGTTTTGACTCTCTGATCA
This sequence comes from Syzygium aqueum, assembly GCA_031216185.1. Classification (NCBI taxonomy): domain Eukaryota; kingdom Viridiplantae; phylum Streptophyta; class Magnoliopsida; order Myrtales; family Myrtaceae; genus Syzygium; species Syzygium aqueum. The sequence continues at coordinate 5,945,251 of CM062240.1, forward strand.
AAAGAAGAAAGCTTCTCAGACTGTATACGAGCTTTTCTTGTTTGAATTGTGTTCTTTTTGCCGAGTTCTTCATCACAGACCCTCCTAAGTCCGTGCATCCTGAGACTAAACCTCCCGAAGCCTCGACCATTACCACTAGACTGTTTGCTCAGTGGCTCAGATCTTTGTGAGTTTGCTGATATTTTCGACAAACACAACTGATCAGACAGTGGCATGGTGCATCCAATTCGGCCGGCCGAATAACGATTCGTGTGCATGATGTGTCGGGTTTCGATGTGGTAAGGACGTATTTCATTGCTGATTAGTATGTGCGAGATGATTGGTTTGTACTAATATTCTTCATGAGAATTCAATCAAAGCCTCTTTCTTAGCGACCAAGTAGACCCTTCGCAACCTTCAAAAACAATACATGAATCAGAAGAGATTGCCAAGTGAGATCTCAAGAACGAGACCAAGTGCATACGTTGCGGATATCACATGACTGTTCAATCCCATTGGACTCGATACAAATGCATGCAATTCTCTTTTCTTTTCTTTTTTCCTCCTTTTGCCTTTTCTCAAGTTCTAGAAATGACCCAATTCAGCTCGCTTGTGGCATGCTTTATCGGTGGGTATCGTGACAGAAACCGCGGCAGACTTCTTCTTGGCCTCTGGGTCCCCGGGTTCGGCTCGCCATGGCCACCATGGAGACGGCGGCGCACACAGCCCCTGCTGCGGCGGCAAACACCAAGTCTCTTTTTATTGCGTTGCTCCTATCCTCATAAGAGTTTACTTCGACTTCCAAGGAGGCCGGCCTCTCCAAATCATGGGCCTTAGCCACGACGAGGCCGTGGCGGGAGCTCCTTAGGGCGTGTTTGGTTAGGGATGACGATGATGGAAGTCGTAACCTTATTATACGGAAGTCAATTCAGTCTTAAACCTTTCGATCGCGCCAATCTAGTCCTAAATCTTTTGATGATTTGCCAACGTAATCCTTTTGACCAAATATCCAAATAATAGATTTATAATTAAATTGATAAATTTCAAAAGATTTAGGACTAAATGGACACAAAGAAAGATTTATGATTAAATTGATAAATCATCAAAATGTTAGGACTAAATCGGTATAATTAAAATGTTTTTGACTGTATTGACTATCATATAATAAATTTATGACTTTTTGGATAATTTTTCCAACGGTGGAGCCGTCAAGAATGAAGGCTCATGGTCACGAAAGCCATTAGTGCAAGAAAAGTTGGTGACACACATTAAAAATGCAATGTTCCAATACGCAACACGGTCTTTGTTGGAAATTGAGTGAATTTTTTGCTCGTGAATTACATCGTCCCATTGCCTTATCCTAGGGAACGCTAAAACCAATGGTGTCTCGCCACGTGGAATTTTATCCCCCGGGTGGGTCCAACCAATGGTCCTTTTTTTTTTATTTCCTTTTTGCTAGTGCCAGACATATACAATAACTACTAGTAAGATCATACCATCATTCATCTCCGCTGAACTTTAATAAATAATTTGGTCACTTTGAAATCAAAAGTTAGCGAAGATGAAATTATGGACCGAGCCGCTTACATAAAAAAAATTATTTGGTCCCGACCCTAGAAATGTATTAATATCAGCACCAATAATTCATCGAATTATACAAATTTTAAGATGGAGTTGTTACATTTTGAATGTTGGTGGAATCATCGCTAGCCTAGACATTTAGGGAGCTTTAGGTAGCATCTTACCTTATTTACGAGGTCAGTGAAATATTCAACTTTTGTACCTTAAACTCTAGCTATAGAGTTGCCTAATTGGCTCGAGAGTGTCTTGTACTTCATCGAAATTCATTTTATTCTACTTTGAAAACTTTCAATCGATTAGAGACGATAGATATCAGGAAAAAACGAACCCGATAAATGAAAGAGATACAAAGCAAAATGTGACTGGTCATAGCTTGATTGTCGGCGATCAATTATTTCGAAAACTGTCGATCGATGTCGAGTGCGGCTAAATCAAGTCATTACGTGTCGTGCTTAGCAAATTACATCTTTCCACGTCGAGGATAATGAGGCGTGTTACTGGACCGACTTTCTTTCGCGATTAGTCTCGATAGGGAAAGCCCAAAAAGAAAAAGGCCGGCACATGATTGAGACGGCCAGTTATTAACTTCAGCAGGTGCATGATTCAAGCCTATCAGACATCACATTATTTAGCAGCGCTGAATAATTAAACTCTTGAACCTCATCTCAATTGACCAAAGAGCAACGGCCAAACACCTTACCAAAATTGGCAAAAAAGAACCGTCCGTCATGCAAACGTAGAGGTTGTAAATTCAAACCCTTCATTTTAATGGCCCAACCCAACCCAACCCAACCCAACCCAATCCAATCGCACTCGCAGCCTCCTTTTGCCTTTTCTTATCGGGTGTTGGCCCGTCGTGGCCGACCGGGAGGAAGCTCTTGCCCACGTCATCGATCCCATGTGCGGCCTGCACGACGCGACCGGCTGCGACCGTGTGCTCCGTGACGAAACCAAGTTTCCTATTTGGATCACACATATCCCGCTTCCCATGGACGGAGCGAGCCTCGACACTCGATGGTGCAAGCCTCACATTGAGCTCGTAACACAAAATGCAGTCGCCCCGATTATGAAATTAAATCGGGAAAATTACCAAAAAAGTTTTAAATCTATTACAATTATATTAATTCAGTCTAAAATATTTCTTTTTTTTTGTCAATTGAGTCATAAACATTATGCATTTGTGCTAATTAAGTTCATTTGACCAAATTTTGGTCCGACATCGTTGACATGGACTTTCCAATCAAAATTGGCAAGATGGACTGAATTAGCACAATTTAAGGCTGAATTTGCATAATTAAATTACAATCCCCCCAGCTCGGAGACAACGTGTTGGATACTTCAGATAACCCCTTTTCCCCCTTTTGAACATTACCTTAGAGGTGTGCAAAAGAACCGGGACCCGCCTAGACCGCCTGGACCCGGATCGGAACCGGTGGTTCCCAAGGGAACCGGTCCGGTTCTCGATTCTTGGTGTGGAACAGTCCACCCGGACCGAACCGGTCTAGTAATATAATAATATATATTTTTAATTTTTAACTAAAAAAATCTGACCAACAAAATTTTAAAAAAAGAAGAAATTTTGTTATCATGTCTAAAGGTCTTGTGTAACTGGGATAATCTTGGTCATTTTTCCCAATAATTAATGGGTACCCACTTGATTTATGAATGATGTGGTTAATATAACCAATCATAGTGTATGAATTGTAATGTTATTTTCTTTTTGTTCTATTGATCCGATATTGGTCCATAATTTTTTTTTATTTGTCCAAAAAAACTTGTTGGAACCGGTTCCATAGACCCTCCCGGTAACTGGTCGGACCAGTGATCCGGTTCTTGGGTGGATTCATGGAATCAACAAATGGATCATGGTTCCAGTTTTTGGAACTGGTTCTGTAGTGGACGGTGAACTGTCCACTCAGACCATGCACACCCCTACGTTACCCTGATGATTTTTCTTTTTATTCACGATGGCACCTAACTCCGTTTGGCCCCCGCATTTCACTGGCGGCAACACGTGGCCCGAGCGAGCAACTCGGGGAAGCGCTGGTCCCGGTCACAAAGGATCAGCACTCGGTGGGCGGCCTGACAAGGTCGGTCGGACGGCCGCCGGCGGGAGGGAATGAATGGGGATCGGGGGCAAGGTCCTCCGGTCAAATCATCGGCGATCACAACGGTCAATCCCCCGGCCCTACTCTCTGTGGGGTTCCGCCCTACGTTTTCCGCGGGACAAAACAGGAACGACGCGTCGTACAAAAGAGTTTGCGAAAAACCACCGGCGTGGAACGCGCCGGCGGCTTGTCGTCTGAGCAGGTCGGATCGTACCACTGCCGCTCACGTTTTAGCCTGGAGAAACCAACGGTTCACGTGAAATTCAGGCTCGAAAATCTCGTCATCCTCCTGTCCAATCAATCACTCAAACGGACAGTATTTTTCACTGAGACGAATGCTCCCCCCCTCCCTCTTTTTTTAGCCAATTTTTTTTTGCAATCTTTCCTTTTGAACCATCGGGGTTCTTGACTTTTTCTCTTTTGTCCTTACTTTATATGGTATGCTACTTCGATTGCTAGCTCGTTAGTCTATGGTAAAAAAATCGAGTTAGGTCAGTGATTTTGAAAAAGGGTTCAACTCAAATTGACTTGAGGAGGAGTTTAGCTCACTTACTCGTTGACCCAAGAGCGATTAAGGATGAATTGGAGGGTGATTTGAAGCTGGTTTAGTTTGAACTCAGCAGGCTCTTGAAATTGATTTTCGAACTTTATGGCTTCGGAATTAGGTTCCCCGTTTACCAACTCTACGGGATTAGATATGCCCTGACGGACACTTAGAACATTCGGACTTCGAAAATTTAGGGTTCATCGTATAGTCTTATGAATGGGATAATTAATTAAAAAATTTAAAATTTATTATATGGCAGCCAATTCAATCCAAAATTTTTACATTTTGACGATATGCCAAACTAATCATTCCAACTAATTTTGACCGAATGTCGCTGATGTAAGCATTAGCCGTCTTATGCAGCACGATTGGTGTTGAAGTTAACAATTTTTTAGATTTCTTTTTTACTTTCTTCTCTTTCCGTTTTTTTTCCACGTGCATCAAACATTTTCTCTTACGACAAGGAAGTTTAGTTGAGGAGGATAAATCTCGAGCTCATGAAGGATCCGATTAATCTCATGGATTGAGTAAAGCGCGAGTTATGAACGATCCAACGAACCATTTATTATCGTGAAAATCGTGAGACCATGTAATACGAGAAAATCGAGGAAACGAGTCGCCAAAACCGATAAACATCTCATTGATTTTCAACTATAAGCAAATAGATAGGAGTTTTGGACAACAGACGGAGAATCGAAACGATCCCGGGTATCATATCATCAAACACCCCGCTATTCAAATAAGATCATTAGGGGGGGAATCAAATCAAAATCAAACAAGAAGCACGTGCTAATAGGCAAACGTGCACAAAATAAGTTACCATGACCAGTAGCCAGCCCTGATCGAAAGTACATTTTTTCAAAACTCAAACTAATATTCCTCGGCATAAGCCCAAACGAATAGTTCAAAACCCACGAATTGGAGGATTTTAGTCGACACGAGTAAACAATGTCAAAAAAAAGGAGAAAATTACAAGTTTGTACTTTTTTTTTATAAATTTTTTTTTAATTTTTGGGACTTGTCAAAAATCGGGGAGGACTTCGAATTGCTGGGGAAGACGACAAGAGGGCGCACGTTGGCGCGGAGGGAAGAACGAAGACGGATACAAACACAAAAGTCTCGCAGCGTACGACAAAACAGTGCTTTGTCCCTTCGCCTGAAAACCAACTTCCTTATCGACGGAACCAATTGACCTCTCATGGACACTCCCATTTGCCTCGGCAATTTGTTGATAATTTATATCACGGAATCCTCCAAATTTAAAAATTTTTGGACGGGAGGACAACTGGGTTTTGGAATTTGAGTTCGATTAAAAAATGAAAAACCATTTCACTGGGCATTGGGCACTCGCTTTAAAAGAAATTGGCGAGCAGGTATTTTGCTCTCGTCCTGCCTGCAACAATCGTGTCGTGAAACCTAGAGAGTCTAGCTTGTTGGAAAGAAGGTTAATAGAAAGGGGACTTAGCTAATTGGGGACATTGGGTGTAAATGTAGTAAGCACGGAATTCGTATCGAGATTTTTTTTTTTCGTACGATTATCTGTTCGCTGGCAAGTCTCGATTTGAACCGAGATGTACCCACGTTTTGTTGGGGGGAGAAAAGACGGTATTTTCATGACTCCGTGAAAGTTATTAGGTCCTCTTATAATATTCGGGAGCTCGTCACAATCGTTCGTTGCACGTGAAACGGCATCGGGACTATACAAAAAAGGAGATCGGTGATCATGATAAGTCGCGAGAGTATAAAAAATTTTAAAAAAAAACGCATACTTTGATAGGGCAGAACGAAATTACCTGATGGCCTAAGGACTTGAGCTGCGCTTGTTATGGTTGACTCGATTTTTCTGGGGCTCCGATAAGCTCGGCCCAAACCACCGAGGTCATAATTAATTTTCGATTTAGGCCGGCTTGATCTTTTCGGGCATCGAGTGTCTGAAGCTAGAATGGCTCGGATCGGCCGAGATACATAAGAAACACTATCAGACGAGCACCCCGGGTTCCGGCCTCTGCGGGGGCGCGGTGGGGGGGGGCGCTTAAATACGTCAAAGGCAAGCTAGCCCACCATGTATCCCATTCTAAACAAGAGCAATGGGGATGCCATTGAATTCCTTTCTCATGCAAATATCATTTTAGCACTTCAAAAAAGAAAACTTACACATACACATGATGTTCTATTCTACGCTTTGAAAGCGCGCAGGAAAGAGTAAGTGGTGCGAAAATGCCAAATACATCAAAAATTTTCCTACTCCTCCTACCGAAAACCCGAAAGTATTTCCCCGTTCCGAAACCAATTTCAATCCTCCCCTTCTCCCTCTCTCTCGTCGAATACTCGATTATCAGCTAGCGTCGGACCTCGTCAATCCACTTCGCACGAGCCGTGAGATCAAGCGGGACCCACGTAAGATTCGCGCGATGGTGCGCTTCACACGAGCCATCGGATCGGGCGGGATCGGGGTTCAAATATGGAAAAAGACAGAGAGTCGCCGAATGGACGTGAGAGGATCGAGAGAATCAGAGGGAGAGCGAGAGAAGGTGAGGGGAATGAGCCAATTTTTTTGTGACAGCGACGGCCATGGACGAGGTGGAGAATCTGCGCTCCCTTTCATTGATTGAACTCACACCAATTTGACCCGACCGAGCACGAACTCCTTCACCGGCACGGCGCAAAAAAGGGCACCTAAAGATCGCGATTCCCATCCCCTCATTAATACCCCCGCGCGAAGGGGCAAATGGACACCGCCTCACCCCCACCGTCTCTCTCTCTCTCTCTCTCTCGCTTTTGAATGTAAAAAAATTACTATTTGTCGAATGGATCCTGGTAAAGCAATTCACCAAGCAATGCTCGACGAGTAACGTTTTTTCGATTTCCGAAACATTAATCTGGATGCCGGGAATTTTCATGATGTCGAGATTGTATTCCTCTTAATGATATGGATAAGGGCAGCAGAAGTTCTTAAAACTTGTCGCGAAAGCGCGATCGAGTTCTGAAACTTTCGAAAAGTGCAACCGAGTTCTCAAAATTTGTTAAGTTGGTGCAATTGAATCTTTTCGTTAATTCCGTCCGATTTGATTAAAGGAAAATACCGACGTGTCTTTCTTTATTATTTTCACTCTTCTGCATGGCGTCCTTATGGCATTAAGGTTAACTCAAGCACTTTAGCGGCATCGTTTTGATCCGTATCCTAATTTTTACACGAAACCTTAATTAAATTAGGTTTACAAAATCTAAAAGTCATTTTTAAAAAGCAAATTGAAAAAGGAGATAAAAGTTTAAAGAAAACATATAAAAAGTAAAAAAAAAAACCATCAGTTGAAGGAGGGCCCTCCGCCCCATCGTCGGTGGGGCATCGGCGATGGCCAGCGACCCTTGTGACCACATGCGACGACATCCTTTTTAGCACTTTTTATAAGTTTTATGATTCAATTGCACATTCATTACAAGTTTTAAAACTTTCAATGCACTTATTCCTACATTATATGTGTAATCCATATGCTCGACGGAAAGAGAAGAATAAGAAGAAGGACGCCCTTTTTAGTAGCCCCATTCCTCTTTAGATGGATATGGTCGCAAAGGCATACCACTCTATACACTATTGCACATCGTGCTTGGTTCAGTGATTCTCTATCTTAAGTTCATATTAAAAAATGTCTCGAGTCAGTCCAGATGCATGAACAAATTAGATGAAGAAAAATAAAACTTAACCCTCATAAAAAAATGAAAAATATTCAACACAACTTTCAAGTGCAAGCATTGCCAAGTTAAAGGCCCAGCAATGTCCTCACGACACTGAAAAACACATTAAATCCGACATTGCTTAAGCCCTGCTCAACTTCTCAAGAACCCCAAGAACAGCCTCAAAAATGGCAATACGGAAGAACAGGGTCCGAGGAGAAAAGATTATTATGTGGTGCCCCCCTAGCGAAAAACGGCAGCTTTCATTTGAAATCCCTGTTCTGACAACGCATAACGAGGTTGCACGCTCATTAATTTACTTTCTAACCTCTCTCTCTCTCTCTCTCTCTCTCTCTGTGGCGCTATTTACTTCTCGCGGATCCTGCATGTCCGACTTTTCCTTCTCCAACCACCAATCTCTGCGACACCCGAAAAAGTTGTAGCAAAGACAAGAGGAGCAGAATGGACAAGGGACCAACCAAATTCGTATAAGGTCCCTGCGTAATGTCTCCCTCGCGCTCCCCCTCCTCCTCTCTCCGCTTTTTGCTTGGCTTCTTTCCGAAACCGAGAATGGAACTTCGTGCACTCGCAGTAGTATCGGTTGTGTAGTGCGCACGCGCCTTTTTTGCGCTTCCGGGTCTTTGCTTTTTCGTCCAGGACGCTGCTTTTTGGGAGCGAGTCACTTGGTCGGGGACACCCTTTGAAGCTGGAGTGCTGAAAAGGCAAGAAACTCGGTTGGTTGTGTTGAGGAAAAGGGGACTGCCGTGCGGAGGGGATTGTTACCTGATGAAGTTCAACATGTCCACCGTGGCGAGGAGACAGAAATGGCAGCATTACCCGACACCCCCGACGCCGAGGATCCTCCAACTGCCGGGCAGGCCTCGCCGGAGGCCGCCGAGGGCGGCGAGGACAGCCGCTGGAGAATCGAGAAGCAGGGACCGGACGGGGAAGCTGGAGGTCCTGTTCGACCAGGAGCGCAAGTTCTTGGGAGGCGGCGCGGGCGTGCCTATAGTGCTTTTGGCGCACCCCGATGAGAGGAGAGAGAGGGTCGAGGATGGAGGAGAGAACGAGTACGAGGAGGGTGGTGGCGGTGGCCGCGGCGAGGCGGTGGTGGAGGAGGAGACGTGGAGGTTTCAGGCGGAGGTCTTGAGGGCAGAGTGTAACTTGTTGAGGATGGAGAAAGAGATCGCTCTGAAGAAACTGGACAGGACGAGGATCAACATGGAGAGGTCTCTCAAATGTGCTATTCAAACTTTGATCAACGTGAGTCTCTCTCTCTGTCTCTCTCTCTCTCTCTCTCTCTCTCTCTCTCTCTGGTTCGTTCATTTGGTAAAGTTGAAAATGTGGAGAGAGAGTAACATGGCACATTTGATCAGTTCTTGAAACTTCAGATGATTTCTGGATAACTGATTACAAGCAACTACATAACATTTTTTCATAATATATAGTTAACAAAGAGTGCTTTTGACCTGGTTTTTGTGTTTCTCATAGATATATTGGTCGATTGATTTGTAGGGGAAGAAAAAAGTCTTTGAAGGAGACAGTTTGAGGGCAGTTTTTGACGGGGAGATAGAGCATTTGGTTGGGAAGCTCAAAGAGCTGAGAAAGAGCCTGAAGGTCGAGGATTTCGGGGCTCGAAACTGCAGCAATTTCGACGAGCAAGTGAACGTTCTGCAGAGAAGGTTAAAGAAGCTCGGTGGCACGTCGTCATCCAAAGACAAATCCGTGAACGAGATTAGGAAGATCGTGGAAGCAAGCTTGTCGACTGATTTCAACTGGGGAGTAGACGAGAATGGAACTCCTGATCACGATCACGATTACGATCACGATCACAAAGTAATCTTCGCTCTCTGTTTCCTCCTATTCTCCCTGAAGTTGTCTTATTCTCTGTGTACTCGAATTGGGCTTCGTAAGCGCATTAGATTATGGACCAGCGAAGAGACAAATGTGGATTCGCCTCAGCGCAGGCTGACAGTCTATTCAATGTGTAGGTCAATGTCTTGACGACGAAAATGGAAGAATTGTCAAAGGACATGCTCTTGGAGAGGATGGAGGAGGAGTACGGCTTGATGCTCTCTGCAGCCAACAGATCCGTGGCCAGTTCTGCATCCACTTCCAAGCGAAGCGAATGGCCTTCTTCGGCCACCTTGATCTGTCAACCCAACCAGGTAAATTATCCAATCCTCTTTGTTTCGCCAAAACATGGTATGAGAGAGTTATTCTTGCTAGGCAACAAATTCAAGCTTTAGCTCATAATGCCCGAAAGCGCATCAAATGCCAGCGTTGTCAGTAGTATCGAGCTTTAAAATGTTGCTGTTCTCGCAGGAGATAGTGTCCCGCATTGACGGTGTGTGCTCGGGGCATTGCAAGTCCGTAGTTAGGAGGATCATAGAGCAGGTCCGAGTGGAGACAGAGCAATGGTCTCAAATGCAGGACATGCTTGCACAGGTAAGAAGCGAAATGGAAGAGTTGCAGGCGTCCCGAGACTTCTGGGAAGACCGAGCTCTCAATTCCGATGCTCATATGCAGTCACTATGCTCAGCGGTAAGAATCCTATGCGCCGATCCTTGAGTTTTCATCTCCCTATTACGTTTTTCATGTTCCTCACATTGAAATAGACTGACGCAATTGCATGTCAAAATTTTGGGGGGGGGGGGGGGGGGGGAGATCCCACTGCCATTTGGTTGTTCTTCTTTGTTGCTCCGTGCTGCTTGTTCCACGTACATTTTACCGCAATTCACCATTGATAAGAAATATCTACCATATCGAGGATAAGTTCAGTTTCTGCAAAGCCGTGCTAATGTTCACGATGCAACGAGTGCACTTGTAGCATCCGTTTAACCGGCACACTTTTAGGACGGAAGCGATTTGCGCGAGTGGTGATCAAATCTGAAGAGTTGTGTTTTGTTGCTTTATCAGGTGCAAGAATGGAGACAGAGAGCTCTCTCTTCTGAGGCTGAGGCGAACGAGCTGCGAGAGCGAGCATCCGAGCTTCAGGAAGAGATCCAGAGGTCGAGGAAAGAGCGAGACAAGGCAAGGCATTTGCCGCAGAACGAGACGGAGAAGCGGGTCCTGATCTGTCGCCTGAAGGAAAACCGCCACGATCACCTCCACGAGTGCAAGCAGAACGAGGCTCCGGGCGATAGGAGAAGGAAAGTGCACACGAGCACCAGCAGGCTCGCGGTGGCTCCGAAGCGGTACCCATTTCGAGACATCGGCAATTCATCGCCAATGTCGAGGCAAGGTAGCAAATGATAAGTCATTGTTCCCTGCACACGGTTGACTAAAGTTGGAGCTTTTTGAAGAGATCATCAGCTTTGATCTTCCCGTTACTTCGTCTGCAGTTGCATGAGCAAGTTTTCAACCTTACCATGTTTGCTCGAATGAGATGATGAATTGCCATAAGCCCTTTCTTTGAATTCTTATCCATCATTGGTGATGAGTATTATAACAACCCAAGTTGGTGAAAGGATTAGATTTGCGTGGTTTGCAAGGTGTCTTATTATTATTCGAGCGTCGTGCATGAACATTATCCCCACTAAAGCATGGGCCTTTCATCGGGTCCTTGTTAAGCATACTTCATGCGAAAAGGTTACTTTCAAAGCATTGACCACAGATGTAATGGGAAAAATTGGCAAAAGGACACGAGAAATGCCACAACTTGTGTTCGGAGATCACTTTGGTGCCATAACTTTTTTTTTGGATCATTTTGATGTCAACTTTTTTGAAAAACGATCATTTTAGTGCTAATGCTGACGTGGCTCGCTGGAAATCCGATGTGGCGTTGACACGGCTCGCCGGAGAGGTCCAGTCAGCATTAAAAACAAAAAACGACGCCGTTTAGCCTGTTGACGTGTACTTTTTTTTAAAAAAATTAAATTATATTTATTATAAAAAAAAAAAGGATTGCAGCAGTGGCGAGGCTACAACCTTTTTTTTTCTAAAAATTAAAAAATTTGAAAAAAAAATCACACAATTTTCACGTGTACAAGTCAGACCATTTTTTTTTAATATAAATGTCAGGTTAGCTTTTTGGCCGGAATTTTGGCTGAAGTCACTAAAGTGATTTATTTTTCTCCGACTTGACACCAAAGTGATTCGAAAAAAAGTTATGGCACCAAAGTGATCACCATACACAAGTTGTGGCACTTCCGGTGTCCTTTGGAGGGAAAAATCGATCACTTGAAGCTATGAGGAAGGTTACTATGGTCTATATATTTTGTGGAAGAAGGAAGCAATGAAAATTGTGATTAGGAAGCTAAAAAATAAGAATGCGGCAAAGAATTTCTTATTTTGAAAATGGACAATGTGCATGGGAAATTATGGGAAAAAGTGCCGAAAAGTCTTAAACCTATTGCATTTGAACTAATTCAGTTATAAATCTTTTAAGTGTTCCAAGGGAGTCATAAACCTTTTGACGATTTATCGATATAGTCTATTCGGTTAATTTTAGCTGAAAATCGCTGACATTGATGCTAGCTGTTCTATGTGATATGACCGGCATTGACGCAGACAAAATTTTATAATTTTATAATTTCTATTTTCTCTTTCTTTTTTTATCTCAACTGCGGGTCGGCAAAGTCATCAGCCCTCGCCTGGTCTGCGCGAGGGCCAACAACCTTGTCGGCCACGAGCAAAGGTTGCGACGCCCTTGTGGGCGGCTGGTGAGGGCATCGTGGTAATACCCCAGATTAGGCAAGGACGTCGCGAGCCCCTAGCTAGCAAATAAAGAGAGATATGAGACATTATATTGACTCCAAATATTTTGGATAAACAAGAAAAATGACAAAATTTTCAATTTAAAACGGTTTTATTTGACGAATATACTTGAGGCACTTGTTAAGCATATATAATTAAAAATCTTTCGATTTGCATAATATTAATTACACAAAACACGAAAAAGACCGTGCATCTACGAGCACCCCACGTTAAGAAAAAACCTTAAACAAAAGTTAGGAAAAACCTCTCGGAGAACGAACCGAGTTGTTCCGCCTGAACCGGCCTGAACAACTCCTTTGAACCGACAAAAAAGTTGTTCCGGGAAACCGAACCGGCCGGTTCATTGGCGCTTTTTTTTTTCCCGAACGATTGAGGCACGTAATGAACTTAATTGAAGTTTGACCCCAAAAAACAAAACTCAATTGACGACGTGGCATCTCCCTATTGGACAGTTCTAGCAGACGATTTGAACGGTGGATGTAGATGAGCGGACCCCTCTTTCCCACTGAGGTATATAGCGCCGCCGCGGTGGTGGTGGTGGAAGCTCCATCGCCGTCTCATCTTTCAAGTCTCACCGAGGTCAGTCTCTCTCTCTCTCTCTCTCTCTCTCTCTCTCTATCTCTACGTAGGATCTAGGGTTCGCAGTTCGCGTTTCGTCGTTTGATTCACGGATTAGGGCAAAATCTGATGTCCTGGAGAATTTACGGATCGGGCTCTTTTTGGTCAGCGCGACAACAATCGATTCGTTTCTGTGGGTTTCGACCCGAAAATACCGTTCCGATTTAACTCGGCTAGGGGCATGTCGTTGTGATCTGGTTGAGCGTTTCGTTTTATCATCGGTGTCTTGTTTGGTGCTGCGTGCGGACATGTGCATATCGGAGAGGGCTTTGTGGATTTGATGAAGAAATGTGTGAACTGGGAGGATGATTGCTGCAGCTGGCTGGTTAATTGCTCTATGTTGGGTTTTCTCCAGTTTCATAGACACGTTCTTCTATGGGTAGAACATGAAATGAACAGTGCTGAGCTCTGTCAATCTTTTTTTTTTATGCTCTCTTTTGCAATTTTGCTTCACGTAGCGAATTTCCCTCTCTGAAAGCGTGAGGACGAAAATGGCCTGGCATGATGGAATGACATGAGGTTGCGGTGGGATGGGTGATCGAATGGAGCGGAATGGGACGAGTATTACACTTTTTGATAACCGGCCTTCGCAGAGTAACAATGTCGGAATTTGAAGTTTTTGTTAGAAATTTGTGGAAGTCAATTTGGGGGGGGGGGGGAGGATAGGTTGGGTATTATTATGTTGGGTTTCTTGGCTGCAATGGTGTGTCAAAACGAATGCAAATTCCTCGTACAAATAGTTATCACGTTCGAACAGCCCTTTTCTGTTCAAGAAATCATGTTGCAGAAAAGGGAATGGGAACAGAAATTGCAATTCATTCTAGACTCATTGCCTCAACTATAGGTGTATTCACAAAGAACTGAACTGGACTGCAGGCTCTGGCTTTGGTCGTCAAACACTGAAAGTGGATCTGATATATTTACTTAATAGCAACCCCATCTCATATTCTTGTTCGCTAGTTTGTTTTGACAGACTTCCTTGCTCGCTTGGTTAAATTACCTATCGTGGCCACCACATTTTTGTGACATTCTCATTTTCTGAATTAATGCAGTTGTAACATGGCAGCCAAGTACATCATAGGCGCTGTGCTTGGGTCTTTTGCAGTTGCTTATGCATGTGATGTAATCATTTCTGACAAGAAAATTTTTGGAGGTAATTGTGCAACTCTCTGGAAAATCGGATTCGCGTAAAGGATGAAGTCACCGTATCTGAAGTGTAAACACCTTTCCAGGTACCACCCCAGGAACTGTTTCAAATAAAGAATGGTTGGAGGAAACTGACAAGAAGTTCCAAGCATGGCCTCGCACTGCAGGGCCTCCAGTCGTGATGAACCCCATTAGCCGCCAAAACTTTATCGTGAAGCCCTCCGAATCTTGAAGGTGCATGTTTACCCCATGAGTTGTCAATGTCAACCTGTTTTCTTGATTGGAGATCACTCTAAGTTTTATGCGTTACAATTCTCAATCATTTGCTCGGAGGATTTCTCTTTATTGATGCAGTCAGCACTTGCTGGTCTAGCGTATCTCATTCTGAATGATGCCGAATTCAATAAACTAGATTGGCGCTCTTCTTTTGGATTTGGGAATTTGTTCCTGTCTTTTCATTTCCATAATTAGTTGGCTTTAAATGCATCATAATTTCTATTTCCATTCTCTTGGAGAAATTGTGACTAGAAATTACTTTTTTGACCTCACTCAAACAAGTGATAGTGGGTTGCCATTTGTCCTGCTCTGGTGATATTAGTTCATACAATAATGAAACCTGATAATTGGCAGCTCTGATTTATTTCATCTTAGGTGCGCGTTGTATGATCTTTGTTTCCATGCAGTTGAGAGTATCTGTTTTGCTTCGCTGAATGCTACCACTCTGCCTGCATGAGTTATTTGATGGAACTGGTGCGACAAAGCACAAACTAAGATGTTTGGAAAACTTTGGTGCGTTAAAAGGATTCGTGGAACTTTGCATGAGATGGAATTTGCTGCACAGGTGCAGAATCACGATCCATGGTCATCATATTTAAACTGTCAGAATCTACCATCTGAAATGTTTTACTTTACACCAACTATATTTGATAATGAGTCGTTTATTCACATGATGAGAATGAACTTTAGGAGATGCTCAAACTTTTGAATCTTTGTTCTATTTGCGTATCTTGTCTTCTTCTATTATCTGTTGCTGCCAAGCCCACGTGATAAGTTTATCCCGACTCTAGTGGATATCCAATGGGGAGCATCTATTTCTTTCTATCCTGGAACTGTTAAGGCTCTTTTTTTTTTTTTTCAAAAGTCTGTTGCATTTCGATCAGCCAGCATGATGTTTGCCAGTATAAGACCATCAGATCATCCATTGAATACAGAATTAAGGTTCTTCCATTTGCCAGGAAGAGCCTTGGTAATGGATTTTAGGTCTCCAGCAGGACCATGTACTACGGGAGTGCCAAATCCTAGGCCAGAGGCAAATGACCTTCGGCCTTTGCTCTTATGCAAGTTTTCTGGACAACCGCTTTGAGTTTGGCCAATCTCTCCGCTCTCATAAGCTTCTGGTTCTCTACTTCTGGTCCATAACCTGTTCCTTTTGAAATGACGGATAAATGCGTAGTTTTCTTGTTAAGTGAAAAGGTTGGGAGGGACAAATGCTAGAGTAGAAAGTTTAAACCATGCATAGTTTTCCAATCCTAAAGCCTCATTCCTCTTTTTAAGTTGCTGTGCGATGAAGAAAGATCATTGAAGTCATCGAGAGCTCATTGTTTATCTCGTTGGAAGTCGAAGAAGAACGACATGGAACATTTGGAGTCCATGCCTTCGAGTCCGAAGCTGAACACAGAACTCCATGAGACGTTAAATGCTGCCGCTAGAAAAATCATATGTTGAACGTGTGACGCCCCAGAATGTCACGTGCGATATGTGTCATTTCAAAATTATTATTATTTTGAAAGAAAGCCAAATGGAAAATGTGTTCGTGAAGGGGAAGAAAAAGACGGGAAAGAAGAAGAGAGTTGACGTGAAGAACAGGAGGAAGAGAAATGTTATGCAGCTCTTATCTCCCAAAATTTCACCATAATTAAATATATTTTGGGGTCACATTTATTTACTTGGGTTAAAGGCTATAATAGCAAGTAACTATGGTTATATCTGGATAATAACTTACTAGGCTTAAAATGCAATAGGTCATGCATGATGTTACATTTTAATTAGGCATGTGACAAAATAGAGTGAAAATTAAGACATTTATAGGTCATGCATGATGTCATATTTTAATTAGGCATGTGACAAAATAGAGTGAAAATTAAGACATTTATAGGTCATGCATGATGTCATATTTTAATTAGGCATGACCTGTTGCATTTTAAGCCTAGTAAGTTATTATCTAGATATACTCATAGTTACTTGATATTATAGCCTTTAACCCAAGTAAATAAATGTGACCCCAAAATATATTTAATTATGGTGAAATTTTGGGAGATAAGAGCTGCAGAACATTTCTCTTCCTCCTGTTCTTCACGTTCACTCTCTTCTTCTTACCCGTCATTTTCTTCCCCTTCACGAACACATTTTCCATTTGGCTTTCTTTCAAAATAATAATAATTTTGAAATGACACATATCGCACGTGACATTCTGGGGTGTCACAGAACGTGCTGTTTTTGCGATAAGGCACGTGATGCGGGCATCGATCTGAGAAGGCACAGCACGCACCGTCGTCCACCGTCGGACTCTTCCCGATCAAATTGCGAGCAACTTCAGCTAAGCGTGGAAACATTACTGATATTCCTACGGGAGTTTCTGGAGCGGTGTGTCCTGCGTTAGGCACGCCATAAAGGTGTGTCAAATATTCATTCCTACGTGATTCTCCAAGTATATTAATTATCTCTCCAGGGTGATAATAGTTTCGTGAACGAAGTACTGTTATTAGTTATTACTGATAATAGTTAAAAGAAAATTTGCAATTTTCAATGCACCATCTCGTATTAGTTATTAGTTATTAGTTATTACTCATAACCACCGTCTTGAAAAGCCAATAACTTTTCATTTATTTTATCATCACAATTCTCAATTTGTAATCGGAGCTCTTGTTTTTTGAGAGAGCGCCCGTTGAGTCTATTGCATAACAGCACCAGCAATATCGGTTGCATTCTTCTACGATGGTCGACAGTCTTCACGACGTCGGCCGCGCTGCTTCGGTCTTTCCGTCAAGTCCGTAGCTCCAGTTGCTATCCAAGACTCTTTCACTGCTCACTTCGCAAAACAGACATCACGGGGAAAATTGTCCAAAAAATCCTTATATCTTATTGTACATCGGCCAATTCAGTCATAAACTTTTTAATAGGTTCTTATTTCCGTGTGGCAGCGGAGCGAATGGCCAGCTAAGAATTAATCTGAACAAACGGAGACACGACTGCTCTGTCTTCCTTTTTGTGCTCTCTGTCCACTCCCTCAAACTCGCACCCCAATCTTTTACGATCGCCGTGTTCTTTTTTTGTTTCATCAAATCTCACTTTGCTTTGTTTCCCTCGGCTGCAAGTCCCTTCGGTCTAGCAGGGTGGCCCCTGTCTTCAGCTGACTTAGTCACTTTAATCAGCCCAAAACGCTCAGCCATTTCGATTCCCTCATGTTTTCTTCCCTTGGATCTCTGTTGCATTTGGTCCTTTTCTCTAGCTACAGTCTACGGCAGTCCAACCCCAACTGCTCCCACCGAGTTTGGCCTCTGGTTTGTCCTCCTCAAGTCCTAGTTCAAACCTTGTTTATTTCTCAGTTCAATTGTGACTAGAATGGTGGCCGGTTCGGAGGCCAAATGATGTACAAAAATGTGAGAATGAAAATGGGGTGTCTAGAGGGTGTGGACCAGTGAGACAAGGAATACCCGGAGAAAAGGTTGAGCTTAATGTGAGTTCAATTGATTCCGGTGCTCCGGCGTACTCGTCAATTTGAATTCTTGATATCGAGTCCACGATCCTAAGACCACGAGATTGCTCCGGTTGCTAAGTGTAAAGAAATGTAGTAAGAAATGCGAGTGCCGGACTATGCGAAATTGATGTTTTTGTTTAGGAGTCAAAATCTATTGTTGACGGCGAATTATGTCCTTAAATTTTTATTGAGCGCATGAATGATCTTTTAGATGAAACTTTTAGATGTCGACAAACGGGAGAAGAGGAAGGGCGTGGCAGAAGGTGGAAGGTAATGATATTTACACTTTAACGAATTATCATTGTAATTTTTTCAGCTAATTTTGATAGGAAATTGTTGACGTGACAATGCAATCAGCGCCAGCCATCTTGCATGTCGCAGACGTGGACTCTTGAGGAAGTATAGTTGAAGAAAAAAGAAAGTAAAGAAAAAATTAAAATCAATTAAAAAATTATCAACGTCAGCACCAGCTACGCTACATAAGATGGTTGGCATTGACTAGACTGCTACGTCAGCAATTTTCTATCAAAATTAGTCGGAAGGACTACGTGGATAATTCTTTAAAAGGTTTATAACTAAATCGATAAATTGTCAAAATGTTTAGAACTCAAAAAATTGTCATAATTAAAAGTTTCGAGATTGCCGTACAATACAAGAGGTTTGTGACTTTTTGGATAATTTTCCTTAAACATCACCATCGGACTCGCCGCTCACAGAAGACCAGATCCCGAAATTCCGACCCCAAAGAACACCGGACGCCCCAGATGCGTCTTGGACCCGCTGAGCTCGCCAAGCGCTATTCGTTAACATAGGTGGTGTATCTCTTTTGGCCAGAATGATTGCCGAGCCAGTTGTACTGAAATGAAAAGCATTGCATCGCAAGTGATCAACGATCCTCCCCAACAGACATGGCGTTATCGTCCTTTACCGATGCCTTCTTCTTTCTTTCAGGAAATGATGTTGATAAGTGCGGTCACGAGCACAAAATTGCATTTTTCTCGCACCTTCAGACGTGACACGCTTTGAATTCTCGCAGCTTCAAATGAAAGTGATGTCGCCGTTCGAGTTTTGGTTCGCGTTTACAGCCGGAGATCACCGATATGTACCAATCTCCGGTAGGTTTTCGGGATCATCCCTTCATTGAATCATGGAAAGTTGAAAAGAAAGAAAAGAAATCATGATATGAATCGTGGTTATAAATCAATCCATGTCTCCAATCACTTCCTACTCATCCTTTTTTCGTACGTAACCGTATAACTAGGCTCACTTGTGTGATGCATTGTCTCCGTCCCAAAACTAATATAGCGAAAACCGCAATGGCAATTCTTAATTTCTTGCCATTTGATCACTTACGGTTTTGTCACTCGACTGTTATAAACTGGGGTTTAAGGATGTTAGCTTTCTTATTTGCAGTATTTAGATCCCTAGACTCTTATTTACATTTTGCCCGACAACAGTTGATCACAGCAGACAATCCAAACATCACTCGATAACATTCATTTTTCTATACAAAAATTCGACTCCAAATTCTATACAAATGAGGGTTGAGACCCGAAATCGAGCAGAATATAACTGCGAAAAGCTAATAATAAAGCTCTGTGGAACACTATGGTCATTTCCCAAATGATATGAGCGATATTTCAGAAAGGTATACTGATACAAGCAGTAATGGCCAGTGATGTGAGATGCTTTTGAAACACGCGTCAGCCCATCATCCAATCGTCGAAGATGGTCGTGAAAGCACGCCTCCAACTGTATCAATCACTTTCATACATGTCATCATCCAACCAAACGATGACGTGGCCGCGACATCACTGTAAGTCTGTAACATAGTTCATTCGGTATAGCTACGGCGATTCGCGTATATGAACCTCTGTATAGGCGCAATCTTTCGCACTGCGTTCGAATACCAATGGCCCACCACATCTTCTCCTTCTTCCCAGAAGATGGGTTCTTCTTGACTAGCGTGTTGATGTTTCACGAAGCGGATTCCTGACGTTGCTTCCAAGGTTTCGCACTCAGTTACCACGTTGTTCACGTGCATGTTGTGAATGTGAACAGGGCTGCTGCGCGGAGTACACATGCTTGACTTGGACTCAGATGGGTGATGACTGGTGAGTTCATACGGTATCGATCATCTTTCGGGTGTCTTTCCCTAGGGCTTATGAAAGATCACACATCATGCCACACATCATCATCTTCTGTCTCCTTGCTAGGGTTAGGAAGGATCGTGCATCATATGCTACACATGGGCCTCCGACCAACGGATGCTTGGATGAAGAAGAAAAAGGAAGCTGATTTGATTCTTTCTACGAAAATGTCACTCGGTTTCGAGAGTGACCGTTATAAATTCTATATTAGTACATGATTACTAATGCACATTATAGTTTTGGGGCAAGAGTGCGAAGGTCCGACCTCCTGGGAGACGTACGAAACGCTGTGCAAGATCCATTAACCGGTTCTGTATAAGCGTTGCAACATCCGAATCCTGAGCGGAAGTTCTCTGAAGCTCCGATCAACTACGTCAACCTCGGAGATTGTTCACCGTCTTATTTTTTATAATAAAGTCTAAGGGGGTGCTGTTTTCGAGGGTAGCAATTTGTCCCAGTACTGATAAACGACAGCAGCTGCTTCATCTGTTGTTGTACTAATCAGATTCCAAAGAAAGAAATTATAAAATCGCGTGGTTTCTGACCACATAGGTTTGTCCGTGAAAATCAACGAGTCTTGTCGTGGGCCTCATTGTTTGAAAATAGAAAGGCAGATTTTCACGTGTGTATCTCTTCGTCTTCTGTCCTCCATTTTCTTTAAATGAATTTTCTACATGCATATGCTTTATTTGTCTTGCCCTGTGCTCCACAATAAGTGGCTAAAAAATCTTGACCCCATGTTCCCAATAAAGTCAAAAATCGGAGTTTTTCGGTTAAATAAAGAGAAAAAAAAAAAGAAAACCAAAATTTGTGTTAGTTTGTTTAAAGGAAAATTGTTTCTGGGAAATTATTTTATAACTTCCCGGTGTTTGAATGACGGATAACTAATTGATTTACCGAAAACATTTTTCAAGGATTGAAAACAATAAGGTTAGATCGGAGGAAAACGACCTTCTCTCTCTTGGCAATAAGTAAATCATTTTCTCTAAATTACCAAATAAATGAAAACTAACCATTTTCCTTGAAAATGATTTCTACAAAAATGGTTTCTTTCATCATGAAAATGTTAGTGAAACAAACACACCTTTTATTTATGCAAAAACATTTGCATCGTCAAAACTAGCTTATCTCTTAGATGCTTGTCCTTCAATAGAGAGTTTTTAGTTGGATCAAACGTTCAGTGAACATTGATCAAAAAATAAATGTTCGGTGAATATTCGAAAGTTATTAGGAGAGAATTGTCCAAAAAATCCTAAACTTACTTTAGGACTAAATTGATCGTCATACAATAAGTTAGTTTAGGACATCTCTAACGATTTTCTCCAATTATTAGTGTTGAACTTGAAGAGAAATGTTTATGTGATTGTTTTTAATTTACTGTGAGAATAACAACCTATTTTGAATCACAAAAAAATTAATAACAAATAATTAGAAATTATTGGGGCCTACTTCGACCTGTCTAAATGGGTCACAAACCCATTATCAAGCCATATATTAGTAAATGGGTTACAAATGGGATTAAACACAGTATGGGTGTTCAATGAGCCGTAAATGGGTTTACAAGTTATTTAAACTTGACTCATCTCTCTTGCCTTCACTTAATCTCGCGCTCACTCACTCCGCATTCTCATTTTAGTTTGGGTATAAGTTTTCCTAGATTTAGTTAAATATGGAAGTGTTTTAACAATGTGGGACCAAGTTGGGTGTGGGTTGGGTCAAGTATGGGTTATTAGATTTGCATTACATGGAAATGGGTCAAAACAGATTAAATAGTCTATTTGGGTGGAACAATTTTCGACCTGACCCAACCCACTTGTTTGATAAGTCTAGGTCTGCTCTTTTAAGAATTTGTGGCATACAATATGCTGTAAACAACAACCTAAATACTGTTATGCTAGCAAAACCCTTTTCAAAAAGGGTAAAAAAAAAAGGTTGTAAATGATGTTTCATGGAACAAGTGCAAATATCTATGGATTGCTCATTGACCCCAAAAAACCCCTTCAATTCCTTCCTTTTCAAGAGTGACAATCTATCGACCAAAAAAACAGTGTGGCAATCTCAGTGGAGTCCTGTGTATTCTCCCCCGCAAACACACACCATACACAGGCAGGATATATACTCTCCTCCATCATCACCGCTGCCATCTCCTCATAGAAAGCATTGATATCTCCTTCTTTCTTAGTGGAGACCATAGTGTCGAAACAATGACAGCCATTCTTGAAACTTTTTACCTAACGTGAGACCACAATAAAGATAATCCCTCTCTCTCTCTCTCTCTCTCTCTCTCTCTCTCTCTCTCTCTCTCTCTCTCTCTCTCTCTCTCTCTCTAATGTCGGACCCGCCATGGTTGATGCCTTCTTTTCACTACACCCACCGAAAAGCTTCCTGCCACATGGATATTTAACTAGGTTAAAAACGAACCTCCGGAGGATAGGATATTCACGTATTTTCATTTTGTTCACAAGTGATCGAGGATTCCGAAAGCCGAGCCTGCTCGTCGATTCAAATCCCATCTCCCGATGACCGAGAATCCTCTATAATCTATAAACCAGCCCGAGAGAAAGGATTGTACCCGGACACCCTAATTTCGGGTTAGTATCCGAAAATTCTCGGTCATGCAAGATCGGTCACCGTTTCTTGGTGTGTGATTGAGCAGCGTGTCCTGGTTCTCTTGGCGTGTGATTGAGCAGCTTGTCCTGGGTCGGACAGCCTAGACTGTTCGGTACTATTCACATACTTCGATTTCACCCCTTGCCAAACTCCCTCTCGATCCAAAAGGAGGGACCACCACCATAAGCAAATCATCCTGGGAATCCTGCCAAGTCCCAATCTCTCCGTGCAACACAACCTTGCGGTGTGTCTTGCAAGCAACAAAAACTTCTACTTCTCCCTATCGATCTCTCCACTTCAGAAGTCCTCTTAAATAGCCTCATTAGTTCAAGAAAAAATTGCAGACACACACACACACATCTTTCATGGCTTCTCTGGTATTTTCCTTCAACAACCCTAAGTGCACTCTCTCCTCCACTGATGAAACCCTAACGCTCAAACGCACTCACCACCCCAGCAATCTCGACTTCAAAACCCACCACATGCTTCTCAAGAACCAACCCTTTTTGCCAGGAACGACGGCAACGACAAAAAACTCGAGAGCACTCTTCAGATGCTCCTCTTCTCCTTCAACCACCATAAGCATACAAGAGCTCGACGAGACCCAAGAAACCCTAGACGTTCACCACGAGGACGACCGGCCACTAGGCCAAGTGTGGCGAGAAGTACGGGGTTGCAACGACTGGGAAGGACTGTTAGACCCCATGAACTCCCACGTGCGGCAGGAGATCATCCGGTACGGCGAGTTCGCGCAGGCATGCTATGACTCTTTTGACTTCGACCCCAACTCCAAGTATTGTGGGACTTGCAAGTATCAAGGGTCTCATTTCTTCGAGAAACTCGACATGAGCCACTTTGGCTATCAAATTAGCCGGTACGTGTATGCGACGTCGAACATCAACCTACCCAACTTCTTCCAGCACTCGAGGCTGAGCAAGGTGTGGAGCACCCATGCCAACTGGATGGGGTACATCGCTGTAGCCACTGACGAGGAGGAGATCCGGCGTCTCGGGAGGCGCGATATCCTCATCGCATGGCGGGGCACGGTGACCTACCTTGAGTGGATCTATGACCTCAAGGACATCCTCCACCCGGCCCATTTCAAAGACGATCCCACGATCAAGATTGAGGCCGGGTTCTATGACTTGTACACCAAGAAGGAGAAGAACTGTCATTTCTGCTCCTTCTCCGCTCGTGAACAGATCCTAGCGGAAGTCAAAAGGCTCCTAGATTACTATCGAGACGAGGAAATTAGCATCACTATCACCGGCCACAGCCTCGGGGCTGCCCTGGCCATAATAAGCGCCTACGACATCGCCGAGATGGGGGTCAACGTCGTCAATGACGGTGGCGAGATGAAAAAAGTACCGATCACTGTGTATTCCTTCTCGGGGCCTCGCGTTGGGAATCTCAAGTTCAAAGAACGGTGCGAGGAGCTCGGGGTCAAGGTCCTAAGGGTTACTAACGTTCACGACATGGTGCCGACTGTGCCCGGGATCATTGCGAACGAGAAGATGCAATTCCAAAAGTACTTAGAGGAGGCCTTATCGTTCCCATGGAGTTATGCACACGTCGGGGTTGAGCTCGCGTTGGATCACACACACTCGCCGTTCTTGAAGTCGACTAACGACCCGAGTTGTGCGCACAACCTCGAGGCTCTCCTTCACTTGGTGGACGGTTACCACGGCAAGGAGCTCCGGTTCAGGCTGGTCACCAAGAGGGACATTGCCCTAGTGAACAAGAGCTGCGACTTCTTGAAGGGCGAATACGGGGTCCCGCCATACTGGCGGCAGGACGAGAACAAAGGGATGGTGCGGAGCAGCGACGGCCGGTGGGTGGTGCCGGAGCGACTGGTGGACGCCCACCCGCCCGACACTGCGCACCTCCTCGCGCAGGTGCTGGGGGTCGCGAACCTTCCGTTGGATGCCGCATGATGATGCTTGGTCTGGCCCATAATTCGGTGGTGAGCGCTAACAAATCAAGGGGCGTCGTGTCAATGTCGTTTTGTGTTCACATGTACTCATGTAAGAGTACGTAAAGTATATATTTGGTAGATTTAGCGAAAAAAAAAGTATATATTTGGTAATATTTTCAGGACCAACATGCAAAAATGATAGAAAGGCTAATTATTGAGCCCCGTTTCTTTCACGTGGTTTTGACACCCGCAAGGAAAAATCAATGTACATTCCATCAGCAACTAGAACAATCTGTTAAACAAGAATAAATCTCTCTTCGTTATTCTCACTGTGTTGTGGAAATTGGGATCTCTATACTTAGGTTTCTATGTACTCTTTCTTGTGATTTTGGACGCTGCGATTCCTCTGAGCTATGCGGTAGCGAGTTTCAAAATCGAATGCGCAACCCGAATCACTTCCAAGTGTTTCGAACCATTCTATTCCCTTCTAAATCGATAAGGTTGTACGCTTAGTATTGGTATCTCGGTCGAGACGCCTCTTAATCATCCTACTTTGGAGGTGATTTTCCTAGTTTGGATGGACAAATTTGGTTGATGTCTACATTGTCCATGTTGAGACTTTCTCTTTCTAACGAGGGAAAAAGGAAAATATCTATTTCAAGAAGGATGCATCATTTGCGTCGGAGCTTTCCCCACTTTTCCCCAACACGTTGAGGAGCGCATCAAGCTGTCGCGAGAAAGCTTAGTGCAGTCTCGTCACTTTTTAGCCGGCAATCAGATTTTTGCCCCGTGAGATTTCGAAATGAACGGAGGTCAATATTGCTGTGGTTGTGATTGGCTCACTGGGAAAAAAAATCTATAATAGTTCGATTCATGTCAAGAGAGATTCTCCGAATCATTGGTGTAGTGTTGCCTAACTGAGGCATGCTTCGACTGGATGGACTTGCTATCTATGTCAGCTTCTTGGTAGAGCTACGATGTCAGGCTTACTAATTTCGAACTGTTAAGGAAAATTCCCAATAGATTTTGAAGTTGACAAAACTGTCCATGAATATTTTATAAGTTTGATAAATGCTTTGAAGTTATTTTTGGAAGAAAAGCATATGTCAATCTTAATCTAGTTCATGTTCAAATTGTGAAAGAACTTCAAGCAAAAGAGATTCAAACTTAGAACGAAAAGTTTAGACTCAGAATGAGAAGTTCAGACTCAAAACGAAAAGTTCAGACTCAGAACGAAAAGTTCAAACTCAGAACGAGAAAGTTCAAATTCAGAATGAGAAGTTCAGACTTTATCGAAGATCCACACTAATCTAAGTTCTGAAACAGACGCAGACGCAGAAATCTTTCAGGAACAGAAGCAAAACTCATTCAGAATGAAACATAACAGCTAGTGATCTGGTATGGATTTCACAGAAGGAAAGTTTTGATTGTTTCAATCTAAGGCTATAATTGATTGACAATCAAAACACTATAACAAGTATGCATTATAACGGATAAAGCTCTACTTATAAAAACCAAGATTCTGATTGTATGGACTACTAGAATCAACGGGATTCAGATTTTATCAACCAACGGCTACTCAATTCATTTTATACAAATCTGTCCAAAGGTGAATATCGGAAGATGATCTTCTTAAGACTGTCCAACGGCTAGTTTGGAAGTGGAGGAGTATAAAAGGAGATCAACGAGGAGCAGAAGGTAGAGAACAAAATAAAAAATCAACAAATTCAAAGTCTGAGCATACTCCAATTCAATCTCATATCTTTCGTGAGCTTAAACATGTAATCATTTAAGAGATGTAGACAGTATTATAAGTGTGTGCTTAGGTGTGAGATAGTGTGATCTATCGGCTTGGTATAAGCGGCACCAGCTTCGGAAAGAAGTGCTTGGGTTTAAGCGGCATAACTTGCTGTAACTTCTCATTGATTTGATTAGTGGAATCCAACCAGTAGACTGTCAGTATGGAAGAAAGTGGATGTAGGCTTGCTATAAGTCGAACCACTATAAACTTGTATGCAGTTTTTCTAACCCTTATTTTTTACTTTACACACTGCACATCACAAGCACAGTCTATATAAACTATTTTGAATCTGAATTTTATTCAGACTCAACTGTGATCATTCATTTCCGCTTAAATTGATAAGAATTTATTTAAATCACCTATTCACCTCCCTTTAGGTGATCTTTGCTAGCCACATCACGAACCTCCAAGTTGCAGGTTAGGTCGGGCTAACTACAGCTTAATTCGTAGATTTCTTTACAAGTGGGATCGATTTTACGATAACGTCAAGAGGGGTCACTAGAGTTGGCGGCTCCTCGCCGTTCTTTTTATTGATCGAAATAAAGAACAAAGTGGAAGGGCTTTTAACTCTTGAACATGTGAACACGACTGTGGGAAGAAGGAAGATTTGTTGGAGATCATCATAGTCTTCGCAGATGGATTTTAACCTCGGATCTTTATCAAACTTGAGAGATTGCTGGTCATGTTAAACTGAGCACCACAACTTTTTGTAAACCCAGCACTTCACATCCTAAAATTTCAAAAACCTAGACTTTGCATTGTTATATCTTTTTTATTTAAATTGACACAATTGAAAAGTTTAAGACTGAATTGACGAATCATCCAAATGTTTAAAGATTAAATTGGCACAATTAAAAGGTGTAAGGTTTTTCGGACAATTGTCCCTTACTTTGAAGGATGCAAAGCATCGATTTCGAAATTGAAGGGTGCATACTACGTACAATTAAGAGAAACTTCGAGGACCATTTTTGTGATTTGCCTATTCAAACTGGATTCAAAGTTCAAATGCTATAAGCTAGAAATTGGTGCTGTTGATCAGTGTTCTTCTAGCTCATCATAGAGAGAGAGAGAGAGAGAGAGAGAGAGAGAGAGAGAGAGAGAGAGAGAGAGAGAGAGAGAGAGAGAGAGAGAGAGAGAGAGAGAGAGAGAGTCGTTTTTGCCATGTGGTTCCCGCCCTAGTTCTGATCACAACTTGTGATTATGGACCACCTTGTGTTTCCCCCCACGCTATTCCGCACTTCACTTGTCCTCACAAAGACACGTCCCAATCCAAATCCATATCAGTTCGATTCATCCGCAAATCCTAAGATATCAAGGTTATCACCTCGTACCGTTCCTCAAAATTACCTCTACCATCCGATCGGAAACGGGTATTCCCGTCGAGGTTATGGGATTCACGAAGGAAAAATATCACTTTCACCAACTTTGTTAATCGCAATTTCAAGATAACGCAAAGGGAAAACCTTCCGTTTTTCCTCCCGAAAGCTTGAAATTTTACGTCGTTCTGCGAACTCAGGCGGATCCCTCGAGATTTACTTTCTTTGATGGTTTAATTTTCTTGTAATTGAAATCGATTGTCTTCATTTGCATTTGCTAAACAGATTGGCATCATTATTTTAATTTTTTGGGGTCAAAAAATTGCAAATAAAAAAGAAGTATCGCAGACTAGGTAGCAAAGACCCACAGGAACAAAACACTCACTAATCACTGGTTAATCTGTCCTCCACAGGCACTTAGAGACTTGCTCTGTTTTGAGACCCCGAAAAGGGGTTATGGATTTGCTAGATATAAATGAAAAGTATTTGTTTCTGGTTAAAAAAAAAAATTGCTGGACGGTAACGTCTGTCCTGCTGCGACGAATTGTCACGTCAAAGGGAACTTCAATCCCTGTTTTGGTACCGCGAGGGGAACCCAAAATTCACTCCCTTGAAGCATCTTGCTCATTTGATTGCATATGGGTGATCATATCACGACCTTACATTCCCCATCTCCCACAGGAAATCTCCAAAAATGAAACTTTGAAAAGTCTCGAAGCTTATCAATGATACGATATTTTTATGATTCAATTATCTTTTCAACACTTTAAAAAATCTATTTTCACGAAACCTCGCAATAAAAAAAAATCTTGTTTTATAATACTGTATAGTCACCATCATATCGCAGAGAATCCCATATTAGAAAAGATCAAAGCAACATAGGTCTAGGATCGCACTACCTAAACATAGTGTGTTGAACTCTAAGGCTAGTGTCGTGTTTTTCTCCAATCACTCTTTTGATCGGTGGGTCACGATTATGGATATCGCCCACATTTATACTTTATTAATATTGTAGGTACCTGATGTGACGTCCATAGCACATAACCCATCAATTAAAAAAATGGTTGGAGGAAAATATAGCTATTGAATAAACAGTTATGCATAAAGATAACCTTAAAAGATTAAAAATCTTTTACCTATCTAATTATAGAGATTAGATGATCAATGGCGCTTTAATTTCTTCGATAATTTCTAGGGTTGGTTTTAAATGAATATGTGACCATTGATTAACTCACGGATCCTTATATTAGATAGCTATTTGACAATGCCTCAAATTATTCAATCCTATACGTTTCCCAGCTTTTATTTTGTCACGCACTATATCTGAGCCTTTTCACCCAATTAGTTCCTATGAAATCACGCATACCATTTTGCCCACAAGCATCTAGTAAGGCTCTCCACATGGTGGCAGGCCTAGCCTCCGAAATTAATGAATAGGTGAAGCTCTAATTTGAACACATGATCTGCCAAATCCTGCATCGAGCAAGGCTCTCCAAGTGTCTATTATCAGATATAGATGTAATGTTAGTTTTACTATATGGCATAGGGATATAATAGTCACAATTCAGCACTAAACTCGACCTTATTCATGCCTAGCTATCCTGCATCATTTCATACCCAGTATCTAAAACTGTGCATTAGTTAATTGAATAGCATAAGGTATACTCTATTAATTTATAAAATTATAAAATGTGATTCGATAGATTGTAAGTGGACATTTATATAAGCAGGTCGTATTAATGGCCAATATGCTTACTCAATTTCGAGATTAGTATTAGTATGTATATCCAATATCACCCTTTCGGTTGGTTCGTAGGGATAACTATTTCATTTTCGACCTATTAAAGGTTATTCTATTTTGTTCGGTTAAATTTATATTTTCCAATCGAATTATCATTCCCTCTCCCCTGTTGTTCTGTATTACTCAATTACTATACGTAACTTATAATTACGATTTTGCAATCCAAACGTACCTCAACTGACATAGTCTCACGCATGAGGTGAAAAGTATGCTCCAAAATCGGCCTATTGTTAAAAAAAAGGAGTAGGACATCTCTTTTTCATTAAGCTAATCACTTGATGTTTAATGTCGTCGCTGAACTTATTAGTTTTAATCTGATTTTGAGCCAAATATTGGTTGAAACCAAGATTCGATAGTGATATATTAGCTTAATTTTTTAATTCAATTTGAACAATAACAAGACGAATTCAGAACTTAATATACGGTTAGGGACGTGCCCCATGATATGATTATGAAAAAATGTTAATAGACCAAAGATAGGAAGTGTATCACGAGAGAGTGAAAAGGAATGTTCAGTGAATGTGTAGAGTTACAATTCCTATCAACAATTTAGGCTGCTTCCCATTAATTTTGTTGATTGTGGCTGTCTCAATCCTATCTCCACTGCATTCTCGTGCCCACCATCTATTCGATTGATTGATTACCATAAAAGGCGCATTACATACGTGCACAAATGGAATTACAAAAAACTTATGTGATTGATGATATAGCATAGTTGTGATAAGGACTGTTTAAATTACTATATTTTTTTATTGCTAGCTAATATAGTGTTGTTATTCATTTTACTAGGCATATGATTATTGTTGATTTTTTTGTAATTTTTTTTATATTGACCACTTTATAATATAAAGAGATATATCACAAGCAATGATGCAATAATGGTTCTTTTTTATGTCATCAATTTGAAGAAAGGACATGGCCCTCGTAAACTGTTCTAATTTCTAGAAAAGTATCTTTTGGTTATTCGGTCCATGTAATTGGGCCATATTTTTCTTCGATTTCGGAGGAAACTTCCTCCAGCCAAACGTCAGATTGGCAAATTAGAGATATCTTTTTGAAGATCGTCGTTAAAGGAAAGAAGATATGCTTATAGTGCTAATACTAGACAAGAGTGGGGCAATGTTCCCGCTACCCCTTTCTTGCTTTTCAGCTCCGGCGATAAAGGCCCTTTGCTCACAAGTTCCAGCGGATTTTCTTTCAAAGACTACATTTTATTTCCGATTAAATTTGCATGTGAATGATGCTCATATTCCTAACCCAGCAGTTAGAAGTCGGGAAATTCCCTCCGATTAATGATGGAGGCTGTGTTTTCCTCCATCCCGAGCCTTGATTGATGCTTACAAACGTGGACGTCATCCATAGTTAATTTTGGGATGTTTGTGTTCGTAACATATCAATCGGAGGCCTAGTTGGATCGTGCAACCAACCGGGAATGAAAACAAATATATATGGTCCACATAAAACGTTTATATTAACACTTCCCTTTGCATACAAGTCGGGGTCGGGGCTATACACATCGGATATGACAGAACGTGAGTGCAATCGCATCAAACAAATAGGCGGATGCAGATTACAAGAACTCTTTGTGCTCGTGCAGGAGTCTGTAAATTTTGAAGGTGTTTTGGCCATGGTTAATCTTCAGAAATTTCAGGGGAGAGGGAAAGCATAACCAAGAAGAAAGTCAAAACCATACTTGAGTTATTTCTAGGAATCTGATACACAACTCAAATTAAGGATGCATTTATTTCACTGAAAATTTCAACATAAAGGAAATTATCCTCCATGAAAATCATTTTCTGGAAAAATGGTGAATTTTCATTTATTTGGTGGTTTAGGAAAAATAATAGCTTACTTGCTAGAAGGAGAAGTTATTTTTTACCAATCTAAACTTGTTGTTTTCAATCCATGGAAAACAATTAGTTTCCTATCATCCAAACACCATAAAGTCCGAAAACAATTTTCCGGAAATAGCTTTTCCTTCAAACAATTTCCCACTTCATCAATCAACTTCTAGTATACCTTGAATTAGTGTTTCTTGTCGATTAAGTAGATGAATGAAATCTTGGAACGAACTCGTGCATCACACTCGCCCATCTTTGGTCTCCATCTAGTTCCGTGTTCAGTCAGAGTCTGTTGGGTTTGTCTCTTGCTCTCTGCAGCCATGAGGACAGATTACTAGGACCAAAGGTCACATGTCCCATGTCCTCACTCGAGCAAGGACCTCTTTTCCTGCATAAGAAGAAAGCAACTGTACGAAAGGCACATCAGCATCATCGACTCACCAACAAAACCAGTGATGCACTAGATGATCTATGCATACGTTACTAGAACAGCCACAGAAAAAGAGCTGTGTCGTCTTCGACTCCACGTGAGTCTGTGACTTATTCGAAATCTTGTCGTGCAACCCCAATGAGATTGTGGTCTCTTGGGTGGTGTTATGTCCCACCCCTTGTACTGCCATTGTCGTGAAGTTTGCTGATGCCACTACAACCCCCCATCAATAATGCAAGTAAGAAGGCCATTCAGAAGATATCTAAGATGCCATCTTGTCCTGAATACATAAGGAGCTCGTTGTGTTGCAGCTATATGCTTTGATGTGCTGTAACTTCGATTTTTAGTCGTATGTGTTTTGAAGCTGCAACATGAGATAGCTTCCTACAACCCGTTGTAAGCTGTCGCATCAAACATA
Source organism: Syzygium aqueum (assembly GCA_031216185.1). Taxonomy (NCBI): domain Eukaryota; kingdom Viridiplantae; phylum Streptophyta; class Magnoliopsida; order Myrtales; family Myrtaceae; genus Syzygium; species Syzygium aqueum. The sequence continues at coordinate 5,977,660 of CM062240.1, forward strand.
TCGTAAAAGTTAGGGATAATGACACAAATTGTCCCTGAACTTTGACTTAGCACATTGAACATATCATATAATTTAGGGACTAAATTGAACATGTATCAAAGTTCATGGACGACATTGAACAAATAAAAATTCAGAGATCACATTGCATATTGGACCAAAGTTCAGGGATTATTTGTATCATTTTCCCTAAAGTTACGATACCTATTTTTACAAGGCTGAAACTGCTGCACCGAAACTACGCCAAACAGTCTCATAATGTGGGATAATTTCGCCAATAGTCCCTCTCGTGATAATTGGCATCATTGCCAACTCGATACACAACCTCTTGTGAGCTTAATTACTTCCGTAATCAGTACAACATACACACACACGCTCGCACTTTGTTCATAGAATAGTTATTTGAACTTTAACAACGAATTAAACCATCTTTAGTGGGGAGTTTCAAATTATTGGATTTCATTGGATTCTATGTTTGTTTTATCAGGGATTCGGTATATTCCATACAATCTCTTATCACAATTCCTTTCAGATGTACATACATGCCGGAACATTTTGAGCTGAAAAGGACTGGTGGACCTTCGCGACGACTTTTCTTCTTTGAACACTGATAGCAAGATTGTCTTTGTCATTTCTACTATTAAGTGACTCGTCTTGGCCACAAAATCCAATCGGTAATCTATTGGCAATTCAAGATAAGAATTTTAGTTCTTAATTGATAAAACTGCCCCTTTTTCTTTATCTTTCTCGTGGTTAAACCTAGAGATTTTTCTTCTTTTTAATCGAGTTGCACGGATGCAAGAACCCGACTACTTGAAGGCCTACTAAACACTTCACAAATTTCATGAACCTATGCATGTGACTCTGATCTGGAGGAGTTTGCAATTTGCACTCAGTTTGTGGGATTCGAACGGGCCTCGAGTTCCTGAATTGGAATCTCTTTATGTCCCAACTAACCGCCCAACCCTGGGGATTTAGAATTAGAGGTTTCTCTTGACCTAGTTCACTTTTTACGGGAAAATTTATTTTTTACCTTTAGACAAATTAATTTATCAGTACAAAAAAGATTAATTCATAATCGGTGCAACATCAGTGAAATATGACTTGTTGGATGCAATTTACAGCGCAACAAAAACCCACGCAGTACAATCATAAACATGGTTTGTGAGTTTTTTTCTTACAATTTTTTTTAAAGAGCGACTCCGCATGATGTAAATACCCATAATTACTACATATTTGATAGATAAAACCAACTCAAAAGTAATGTTTTTTTGTTGAAAAGAAGGTATTTATGTTATTACCACCATGTGTTGGCTTAGAGTGAAACTATATATATTGACTACGTTAGACACTCGGACTGCGTCCTGTTGCTTGTTAAACGAATCGAAACGAACCGTGCATTCAAGCATTAATAAAATGAGCTAAATTTTGACCTATCTGCACCCTTCTTTACAAGAAATGAACTCGGCCGAAGAATTGATGTGAGCACGCAGCGTCTTTCGATTCATCAAGGGTCGATTTAGAGTGATTTTTACCTTTTTTAAATTTTATTCCTCCCACAATTTGACTTCTATTTTGCCCAAAACATACCAAACTTTTCAAACTATACAAACATAGACATGTAGAATCATAAATATGTTTATTGAGCTCGATTTTTGTTTCCTTCGACCGAAAATATGTTTCTAGCCCGGCACATAGACATGAAAACGCTTTCCCCAAGTTCATCTAATTTCACGAAATCAACGGAGCCTAATGCCCCCACGTCATTACCACACTAAAAAAAGAGACCAATGCGAAGGATCCATGACGGTGCATGGAAAGTCTCCCAGCGGCCCACAAAAAGCAATTGATGATTGAGGTTCATAGTTGATTCGATCTCACTAACGATTTGGCCATTATTAGTATTGTCTAAAGTCACCTTAAAAACTAAAAAGCACTTTCCATTTGTAGTGCTCCTCATGATTGCTCTGGCACAAACATTTCCCCAACCGATGATGGTTTTCTCCGACCAAGGAATTTACTTTTTAATCCCATATTATCTTCTAACCAAAAAAAAATTCTCATATTATCCTATCTTATCCTAATTTGTGTCCGGATTACCAAACATGGCCAAATTGATTGTCAAGTTTTTAGGTGGGATTGAAGAATTTTGCGAGACCTTTACGGTGCTTAGGACGGGATAGACTCGCCCCTATGAATATCCAAATTTGTCTCGACTATAGTTGCATATATACCAGAGTAATCTTTAGATACTTGAGTCGATAAATCTCCAGGACCTTCGGGGTAATCGATGAAATTGAAGAATTAAGCACTGACTATCAAAATACCGAAATTTCGAACTGTGACGACCGTAAGTGTTGGAAGTAGGGAAAAAAAACTCAATTGATGATAGAATAGCATTACTTTCTTACCAAAAAAAGAGATGTGATCAGCACAAGAGTTATTTTGTTTTTTCTAGAAACATGAAATTCGTTGAACCTAATTGAAATTTTTTTTTTTGGTCAGAAGCTTGGAGGCCCAACCCATGAGTTATGGAGGTGAATGCTTAGGTCCATCCTCGTGCAAAACTGAGGATTTTGATGGGCCGTCCACGACCATATGCCCTTTTTCCTATTCCATGAAGTTTACACTCTTTTTGACCATGTGTTTGTAGCAAATAGCATTGTTCTTATTTGCTCCAAATCCATCCACAATTCCTCCGTGACATGTAGGCCGGTCAGAATTAAACGGTGTTCCAGATCGGAATGCATTAATAGTTTGGCGGTGCGACTGGTCGGTAGGCATTTGCTCCTCGTATGGATGAGTCTAGACAATAGTTTGAAGTCATTAGTCCTAAATGCGCTTGGTCTTAGATGAGCAGTTCGTTTTTCGAGCTCCAGAGCGCTCAATCGATTCTCTCAAAAATAGTTCATCGGAGTTGCATAATAACGCGAGGGTCAATGTGGATCTCGTTGCTCATTTAGTTAGTTTGATCTACTAGAATAAGCTTAGACGGTATTTGTCACAACAAGCCTTCGGCATGTTTGAGGTATTATGATATCCGCTCAATGATTTTCACAGGAAATCTTCCCTCCAACCCCTTTCTCACGTAAACTCGAGATCTCGACACGGCAAAAAATAGGTGATAACGCGATCTAGGAAAACACTAAACAAGCCAAATACGAGTTGAAACTCGCAGACGCACAAACCTATCAACTCAATAGAAATTCTTTCGGTTCATTCATTTGTCAAAAGAAGTAAGCTTTTTACCAAAGAGAATACGACGATTTTATATAGTCTATAATAAAGTTAATGAAATCCCTATCTGTTCTACATAGTTTAAAGCGGAGCCGAGAGAATGTCCGCTCCTGTGTTCACCAAGCGGCACTTCTCTATAACTGTGTATTTGACATGTGGTACGGCACTTGACATTGTTTTGCCATGCGTCTCGACAATCTTACCAAAAATCAATACATCGTTTCACATTCCCATGAGTTATTTTTTCGACAGCAGGTCAAGTTAAGGTCTAAACATTTATCAAATGCCAGCATTTACTATTTAAAACTTGCATAAAATTGATTTTATCTAGAATTAAACTTGCACAAAATAATTGAAAATAACCGAAAGTACGACAAATCAAAGTGAAAACCTCGAGTTTCGAAATTACTTTTTTTCTTTTTTTTTGAGGTCGAATTTTTTCGAAATTACTTGGCCCCGCATCATAAGGAGCTTCCAATTCCTAACCTTCATTTTCCGAACCGACTGTTCAACCAACCACTTGGCGCGACAGCGACACGAAGACCGAACCTTGGAGGCCCCACAGCCCACCTTCTGTCGGTTTGACTTTGTTGACTTCCCAGCCGCTCGGAGTAGCCAGCGAAAGTCAAACATGATCCTCCCGAATCAGCTCCTCTGGCTTTTTGCTCATCGGTCCTCCGCCCATCGCGAAACTTGACAATCGATGCCATTTCCATTTTGCAACTTCGCCCCCGCCTCCCTCCCCCTAAAAAAAAAGGGCCAAAAGGCAAAACATAGCATTGCATGCATATTCCATATGCCGTTTCCTTTTAAATCAGAGCGAAAGTCACAAAAAAAACCCTAAATTATGCCTGCCGTGATACGTTTAATCGTAAACTTATATCTGCGTGACAAGTTTACCCTCCATTAAAATTTTGTAGATAAAAGTAGCTAAAATCTGCTTACACGAACTCCAGAAATGAGAAAACAGTGTCGATATGGAGCCCGTGTAGTTTAAATGAAATTAAAAAGGATGCTATTTTGATGAAAAGATTATCTAACGGGACCTTAACGGTAAGGTGAATGTTTCACGTTAGGTATAAGTTTTGGGTTTTTTATGTCGCGATAAAAATTTTATGATAAATGTGTCGCGGTGGGTATAATTTATGCTTTTTGACATCACAAAAAAAAATTCAAGGTAAATACATTACAATGGGCATATTTTCGGATTTTTTTGTGACTTTTTCCCCTTTATATTATACCTTCCTCATCATAAGATAATTAATTTATTCCTGAAATGAGTTAAATTTGTCGTTCTTTCCGTAAGATTAATTTAATCTACCCTAATCTGAACCTGATGCTAGAAATCATGATCAACGTCGTGTAGGTCACGATCAAAAGGTTCCAAATCAAGGTCACGTGCTGTAGATTAGCCAACCCAAATGCAGTTTTCCCCGTTCTTGCAATAGCAAAAGAGACAAGTGAGCCACACCTCAAAGGAATCAATAGCCTAGCTACTTGATAATCACTTCATCGAAATAAGCTCGTAGCTTGAACATGGGGGCGAACACCTCGGTGATAGGAAAAAAAAGCTTAATTCCATAAAAAAAATGATCCTTAATTTTAGGTACGATCTCAATTTTGCCGGGACTTTTTTTTGTTTTCAAAAAGATACGCCTCCAACTTTCGCTCCGATACCAAATTCTACCCACTGGTCAAAAGATCGCCATTGGTTTCCGTAAGTTTATCAACATAAGATGTTTTTGTTTTAAAGGTATAGATGAAGATACATGTTTTGATAATGAAGATCTAATTAATTAGCCTTGATGTCGATAAATTTGAAAAAATTCGACGGTGATTTTTGGACATGTGGACAAATTTAAGATAAGAGTGAAAGTTGGAGATTTTCCTTTTAGACCAAGAGAAAATTCAGAACAAAATCGAACCTAAAGTTAGAGTTTTTTTTTAAGGAGTTAAGCGATACAAGATGGAGCGTAAGCAAGTCAAGGTACTTGTGAGTCCGTGACCTATTTGTACTTGACTAACCGTTTTAAATATGTAATACCTCATTTTTTAATATTTATTTGTACTCTACTCGACGTTCCTTGAGTTAGATTTGAGTGTGCAAGTACCCCACAAGCCCAATCAACGATATAAATATAGAACACGCCATTTTTTTTAACCTTTTAGCATACTTTCTGCCTTCAAATTCAAGATCGATTCGAACAGACGAAGTCACATACTTCAGTCGAAATGAATCTAATTTGATCGGTTTCGCAGCCCTCTTTAAAGATTCGATCGAATGAAGTTCAAACTCGAGAATTCAGCCCCGAGTCGAACATCAAGTCTCGTCGTTATCCCTAGTCAAGCTCGAGTTTGAAATATACCTCGATTTCGCCAATAGAAAATTTTTATTATTATTATTATTTTGGCAATGGTAACACCTCCAACGTACCACCCCCCAACGTGGGCGAACCTCTTGTCGTCCACCAACCCCCCCGCCCGTCCGTCGTTGAAGAGTTAGGTTGACCTCACAAATCGACGTCACCAAACACGCGAGGGAGACCGAAAGGGAGAGAGAAAGAGAAACGAGTCTGTCGACGCGATCGGTGCAAAGACCCGAAGGGAGGAGAGAAAGATGGCGATCGCCGCCTGCTTCAACCCCTCCCGCTCCCCCCGCCTCCCCCGCCTCCGCTCCTCCCCACCGCCGCCGCCGCCGCCGCCGGCCCGCCTCCGCCTCCCCGCCGCCGAGGCCGCTCCCGTCCTCTCCTCCTCTCGCGCCCTCCGCGGCGGCGGCGGCCGCCGCCACCTCCTCCTCTCCTCGATCGCCTTCTCCCTCCCCGGCGGCGGCGACTCCATCAGTGGCGGAGGGAGCTCCGGCAGCGGCGGCGGCGGCGGCGACGGCGACGGCGACGGCGCCGGGGACAGGAACAGGAAGGAGGCGCTCATGGTCCTGGCGGAGGCCGGGCGGCAGCTGGAGAGCTTGCCGAAGGACCTGGCGGCTGCGGTCGAGGCCGGGAGGATCCCGGGTTCGGTCGTGTCGAGGTTCTTCGAGCTCGAGAGGTCGCCGTTCTTCCGTTGGTTGATGCAGTTTGGAGGTTTCAAGGAGAGGCTTCTCGCCGACGATCTCTTCCTCGCGAAGGTCGCCATGGAGTGCGGAGTGGGGATCTTCACCAAGGTATGTCTTTGATCTCTCGGCTCCTCCTCTGAATGATTGCTGCATTTTGTTTTGATCGTGGCTCGTTTCTGCTGATCTGGTTGCTTTATGCAAAGCTGATTGCGGTTAGTTTTCTGCTGATTTGGCTTATGCCGGCGATTATTTTGTGTTGTTGACGTTTCGTTCGTGAATCTGCATTATGTTACTGCCTTTTCTGTCAAATGTATGCCAAGAAATGTTCAGGGCAGTCCTGCTGAGAGCTGGATAATGCGTGTAAAAGAGAATTGTTGATTTTGAAGTCAACATGTGGTCTAAAATTAGGTATACGGAAACTTAGAGCGATTTGGGGAAGTTTGGGTACAGATTTCGCTGTGGTTACCAGTGGGAGAAGTGAATTGTTCTAAATTACTCAGGTGGCATGACATTTCCATGGCAGACCTCTGCTAGGCAGTAATATTTGGTTCTCCCTAGGATATTTTGCTCATGATGATGGCGATATATCGCGACCACAACTTTGGGAGGTTAGACTCTAGAGATATGAACTTTAGTTGTAACTATGATACTTTGCGTTATCAACAGGCATGGGAGTGAACAATCAGGACTCCAACTTGGATCAAATTGATCTTTGCTGTTATGATCTTCATGTCGGGTAAGGTATTTGACAAAAATTGTTGTCTGATATGTTGGATGATATTCCATCGCGGATGTTACCTTATTTTTGGAAGGGCCTAGCCTTACCAGTTACTAGTGGATTAATCGAGACAATGTTTCAGTGGAATTGGATCGATAGTGGGTAGGAGAAACGTTACTCATATGTAAATTTAAGGTGGTCGATATGGAGGATAATGTGTGATAAAGGAAGGACATAGTGGTCTTTCAAGTGTTGCTGCCTCATGGACTGGTCATAAGAAATGGAATAATTGGCTTGGCCTAGCAAGAGTTACAAGCTAATAAGTTTGTTGTGGGTGACATCAGAATAAATATGCTAAGAATGCTAAATAACTTGAAGAAGGAGAAACGAATGCATTCTAGATTCTGGTTGGCTATTGCGTTCTTGGTCGTGAAAAGTGTCTTCAGTCCACAGTGGTTGATTTTCTTTATATGGCTACCAATGGGAAAACTGAGAAACTGTATGGGAAGACTTTAGACACACTTAAGATTCCCATCGTAAGAATGACATTCTAATCAACATTGAAATAGTGAATTGGTTTGAGCCTTTAAAAAAATCCTCCATCATCATTTCTTGTGTGACTCACGTGATTTTGAGGTTATTCCCAAATGCTTTCATTTTCTTTCTTGCTATTTATTGGGATTAGTAAACTTGGAAACTCCTATAGCCCAACGCAGTGCCGAAATTCAACACCCGCTTTAGGTGTTTTGACCCCAAGTGTCTGGTAGTAGGTTATGTTGTAAAAAAAACTTGGAAACTAAGTTAGTCTTTTTCAAGCCGTATTAGTTAGCACATTACGTTATTGGACTTGTTGAGTAGGATTTATGTATCTGGCCATGTTTCTTAGAACATGCCTGTGGTATTGTAGTTCCCAATTATTTTTCTAGAACCAATTCGTCGAGATCATGAGAAAGTACAGAATGTTAGTATTGTAAGTTTCACTTGTTGAAATTCAGAAGTTTTGCCAACCTTAATGTGTTCGCTCTTGTATTGTGTTTTAGTTTGTTACCTCATGAGGTAATACTGTACAGTCTAATCACGGTCCTCACAATGCTGGATCAGCATCACAGCTGACTGATGACTCAGATCCTGCAGAAACTGTGACGTGTAAAATGTCAATCAGTAGTTCTCATCATGTCTGCAAGCGAATTGTTTTGCATTCCTTGATAATAGTTGGTTTTAGTGTGGCGACATATTCCTATCGATTTTCGTGGCTTCTCTTTTGCTTGACTTTCTATAGTTTTTTATTTGTTGTGCTATATCCTCTTCATTATGTTTTTCAAATCTGATGTTCCATAAATTTAGTCACTTACTGGATCAAACAATGACTTTTTAAATTGTTTATTTTGTAGACTGCTGCTGAGTATGAACGACGCAGAGAGAACTTTTTCAACGAGCTGGAAATTGTTTTTGCAGATGTGGTATTTGTGGCTTTCTTCTTTGAAAATAAGGACTATCACCTGAATAATAGATTACTTTTGCGGTCTCTGCAATCTGATATTCTGTTCGCAAGAATGATCTAATCTGGTCAAGACGATATTGTAGTATTCAGCATTTTTCGGTACTCATTGTCTGCTGACATCTTGCTGAAAATACGCAATCAGGTTTAACTAACATGAAGGTAATTAGAATCCAACTTTGCAGATTAACAAAGGAGTATACAAAAGTTCTTCACAAAAGGTTGCTTGCATAAGTAGTTGGATCATGGTTGGCATTTCTGTTGAATTAACAGATTCATCTGCATGGTATCAGTTGCTTATGAAGTTTTGATCAAGTGAATCAGATGCTGTATATCTATATCACAATAATTGGAGAGCCTTTGGCCAACATCGAAGCTGGCATTTTATGGACCTCCTGGAAGATCCTTTTTTTTCCAAGCTTATTAACGGGGTATCTCCAAATAAGTGGCAGGCACCACCAGAGTTTGTCTAGACTCTAGAAGTAATATCTATGGTTTCGGATTTACATTAAGTACACGTGAAAAGGGTGGTGTAATACCACTTGATGGTCAGACAAGCTGAGTAATTAGATTGGCATTTAGGTGCTAAGCTCACAAGCAGTTATTGTATCGACTATTTTAAGGAAGGTTTTGTGTTCATCTGTTTGTTTTGTTTTCCTCCTAGGTGATGGCTATTATTGCAGACTTCATGCTTGTTTATCTCCCAGCTCCAACTGTGTCTCTGAGACCGGCACTTGCAATCGGTGCAGGGCCCATTACTAAATTCTTCCATAATTGCCCTGACAACGCATTTCAGGTTTCTTTTCAGCCTCAGGCATTCTGTTTTTAGTATATCCTCAAAGCATGTTTAACAGCATGATTGTCATACTGGTACTCAATTGTCCATCTGTGTGCAGGTTGCTCTCTCTGGAACATCATATTCAATGCTGCAGAGATTAGGTGCTATAGTGGTGAGTTATCAGTTATCATTGGTTTTATGATATTTGAGCAATCAAAGAAGTATAGCTTTATACTATCTGGTTGTGTCTTGTAGCGTAATGGCGCAAAGCTTTTTGCTGTTGGCACTGCTTCTTCGCTGGTGAGTTTTCTCTTTCTTTTTTATTGTCATTTTTACCACATATATTTGTGGATCCCTAGTTGCATATAGCTAGCTATATGTAATTTTCATTGTATAGTACTCTTTCAAAAAGTCCCTATATGCATGAGGAGATTTAGGTTGTATGAATTGCTAATCTTATGTGCAAGGTTATTTTATCCATTGATTGTTAATTCTTCTTTGTCAATACACAAACCCCCTCCTGAAGTCCTTCATTTGTTCCTAGCAGAATACAAATGATGCATTTGATTCTGAGAGAGCGAGGAGTTTTCTGTGACAGTTACAGATCAATTATACGCAGACATGAGTGGGATTGTGAGTTTAGCATGATCTACTGATGTCTCACTGACTCTTTTCTAAGACCATCCCAATTTTTTGATTATGCTTAAATCAAATTGTCAATGTCAAGGAATTTCTGCATCTTTTCCCTAGTTGAAAGGACCAATATGTACTGCCTGTGTTATATCCTAATATTGATCTATGTTGCTGAATATTTTGTCATGTCTCTAATGGGGAATTCTGTAGTCACTGTCTTACTTGAAGGGCTTGATCACTTGATTATTGATTTAAAAATAGGGCATACCTAAAATGTCTGGTATCAATTTTTCTCTCTAGGTTGGCACAGCGGTGACAAATGCGCTAATTAATGCCAGGAAGGCTGTTGATAAGTCTGCAGCAGATGAAATAGAAAATGTGCCTATACTGTCGACGAGTGCTGCGTATGGTGTATACATGGCTGTTTCTAGTAACCTCAGGTATGGTCCTGCATTTAGTATAAAATGCATTGGCCAAGTGTGGCCCTCTGTCGTGTTCTTGGTTCTTAGATGAAGAAATGTAGCCATAGGTTATTTGAGGTTGAGTTATCCTTCCTGCAATATGGCTGTAAATGCTTTTCATAGTTCGACTGCACCTCGTCTTTGAATAGTAGCTGGATGCTGTCAATAAGTTGTGCTTGCACAGTTTTGTTCTTGGACAAGAATGACTAGTTCTCGCTGACTCTTTTATTCGCAGTGCATTGCAACTGACACAAGTCGGGCCTCAGTAGCGTGACTTCAACCCACTTTAAAAATGCTATTTTGCATGATATTCGCGGTTCATAGTACGCATACACGAATAAAATGCAGAAATTTCTAACAGTGTGTGTGCAGTGCTTGCACTTTTGATAAATAGTGAGAGGTCCATTATTATTGATAGTGCTTTTTATCTTTAATGTCTTGAAGAATGAATCTTAGATTTTTTGCATTTAATTTTCCTGAGGGCCAAAAGCACCTTTCTCTGGACTTTCTTGTGATTCGTATCTTTTTGGAAGCGTATGGTGGCTCTCAGTCATAGAGTTTGTGCATTTCGGGTGTATGTTGTTGAGTTACCCTCGATTCGAATAATTAATTAAAAAAACATGAGCTTTTAGGTACTCATTCTTCCTTCCATGAACTGTAAAACGAAATATGAGCCCATCCTTTCTTGAGTAAATTGAGAAAGTTATTTGTTTGTTCACCATGTTTTGTCAACCTGCAGGTACCAAGTGCTGGCCGGTGTTATTGAACAGCGGCTTTTGGAGCCCATGTTGCACCAGCACAAGGTTATGTTGAGTGCACTCTGCTTTGCCGTCCGGACTGGCAACACATTCTTGGGATCATTATTGTGAGAATTTAATGCTGCCATAACTCTTAACTGACTCTACTTTACTTGCTCGTCTCTATCATCAGGTCTAACAATAACATCGTTATGTTTTGACAGATGGGTAGATTATGCTAGATTTATTGGCATCCAGTAGCCACAAAGTCAAGAAAACGGACAGGATTTCTTTAATTATGTTGTTCCATTGGTCAGAATAGCCGTTTGCCTCTTTGATTGGCACTCGTATTGATTGTTTCCGCTGAAGCTGGAGGTTGTCGGTTCCTGAGATTCTCGTTTTTCCGGTATATATATGAACTGATTTTTTGGAATCGCAGATTTCCAATCCTGAATTGAACAGAATCCCCTTGAGCACAAAAGGTTGCTGCTCCCTGTCACTCTGGTTATTTAGCTGTGGCCGGTTGATAATAAACTCACAAGGTACTAAAATTTATGATTTCAGCGTTACCGAAGTTGTAAGTTGTTAACTGAATTGATCCTGAGGAGGGAGTTTTACTTGATACTGATGATTGTACGCGCTCGGTCTATTACGAGCAATGATCAGTCTCGTCTTGTCAGATTCCTGTTAATCATCAAGTTCATGGTGGTTCGATTCTTCCTTTAGATTCTTTTTAGCTGCCACAATTCCTAGAAGAATTTCCATGTTGCAATTGCATTATTTCTTCAGGTAAATCGTGGCCATGGATGTACAAGAAACAATTAAAATGGGCGACTATGAATTTCTAGATTGTGATTTTATAGGTTTACTGGGGTGGTCCTGGTTGGACAATTTCCCTGAGTGATTAGATTTCTAGCGTTCCATCAGGTGAACGAATCGTTAAGCAGACAGAACTCAATCGAACTCTTTTCGATTTCTTGATTTAATGGGGTGGCCTTGGTTTGTCAAATTTGCCTGAGTCTGGGCAAAGACCCGCACACCCTCGCCTGCTGTCCCCCCACCCTCGCCAGCCCCTCCCGGCAATTGTGGGGCAGCGGCGAGGGCAAGCCCTCCCTCCCCGCCTGTCCTCCTCCACTTTTTTTTGTAGCTTATTTTTTAAATTTAATTTAAATAAATAATAATAATAATAATAAAGCCACGTCATCGCCACATTGGATAGAAAAAACAATTAAAAAAAAGAGCCATGTCAGCATTTTTCGTTAGATAAATTGGACAGTGTTAACTTTAAGACTCGATTGAATCAATTTGATAAGTTTTAAGATTTGATTGTATCATTTGCAAGTTTTAGAATTTGATCGCACTATTTTCAAGTTTTAGGATTTAATTGCACTTTTATGGTAAGTTTTAGTACTTCTAGTGAACATATCCGTAACATTTAACCCATAGGAAAAACTTCCCCTTCATTCACCCTAGGAAAAAGAGAACACCAAAATAGAAAACTCAATATGACTGGGGCTTTTGATTTATCTAATCAATCTGGTGGTTCTCAAACACTTCATTCGCTAGAATTTGTTTGTCAGAACGCTGCATACTATATCAGTAACTTGTAGCATGGTAAACACAACAATCTGTGGTCTTGAATCGTTTTGATCCTTCAAATCACGCATCTTTTTTTATCCGCGAAGTGTAAAACGGTGCAATTCCCTTGCTTCCATAACCTCCCAAAGAAGCATGTAACGAACTAGCAAGACAATTGGAAAAAGGGTGATTTAAGTCTCCGATTCTATTGAATCACGCGTGCTTAAATTCTCGAACTTTATCTGATCCAAACAGCTCTCAAACGTTACGAAAGATATGCCACAGGCACGCTTACTACTTCACTATTTTAAACGTCTTTGCCGCTGTGATGGCGCTCCTCTTCACTTCAGGCGACAACTCCTGAGTTAGAGTGTCACAACAGCTTTAGACAATCTGTAATTGCAAACCAGTAGATGTTTCCTTTCACAGGAATCTTTGTTATTTAACTAACATAGCTGGATTTTGTTGGCATAAACAACTAAACAAACAACCACCCGCCTGGGTGGCGCTGCTGGAACGCGCACTCTTCCTCTCGCAAAAGGTTGAGTGTTCGAATCCCGGGCGCCGCAGGGTGACTTAACCGGTGGCACGTGTGTGGTGGCTAGCACGTGTCGCCCCCAGGGTTTACTCCCCGGCTGTCGGCCGTGCGGGGGTTCCTTGGGTTATAAAAAAAAAAAAAAACAACAACTAAACAACATACAGTGGGGCGGGAAACAATGCTTACGGTGGTGGCAGACCATCAGATGACTGAGTCTTTCTCTGATTCCATTTGAGGCCTTCCAGGATGCTGCACAAGAAGTCCCTGGTGGAATCATTCAGACAAACAGTAGGGACGGGCCATGGAGCCATGCTACAGATGAGCTTGTTCCTGGCTCTCAACTCTTCCCTGCTCTTGCCGTCGAATGATACCCATACGGAACTTCGGCAGCTGGGAGTTCGGGGGCTGAGACTTTGGGGGCTGGGACTTTTGGGGGTGCCAATGTCAGACACTTCTACCCCAATAGCAACGTGCTCGGGTAATGAGGACATATTGGCGTCAATGCTATGCCGGGAACCTGCAAACCGACACAGCAAAGTCAACAGTGCGGACTTACCAGATTTAAAAAAAAAAAAAGTTTTCCTGATTGATGATGCTTATACTTAATATGTAGATAGATTGTGATTAATATGCAATTAACTCATGACCATCTAGAATCAAATTTCTTTCCATTTTTCTTGGGGCCTTCGGCTTCCGCAGTCTACAGCTCTGAGGCTTGGAAGACAAGTGCCTAGAAAATATAAGACAGTTCGACAAATGATATTAAATATACTAAGAGAGGTTTATGATACCTGCGGATGGACCATTGATCCTCCAGCTGCTAAGGAACAGGCAGTGCTGCCAGATGTAGTTGACAAGATTAGCCCATCCCCTTGTACCAAAGTGACATATTCGCGGTCACAATAACAATTCAAATGTGTGAGGTAGGGTGACTGCCCCCGATCAATTGTGACTTCATTCAAACCGAGTATCTTTTTTGCTGTTGCGTTTTCATTTTCAGCCCAATCCCTGACAATTTGACACTGCAACCGATGCCGTAATGTTATCTTGATGGGACCTTGAAGAATCGATTCAAGCTGTTTTTTGTAGCCATTCCTGCCTGAACTTTGTTGAGGATCACTCTTTCAAGTTTTTTTTTACCAATGAGAGAGTTTTCTAGTAAGTTGATGGCATATGTGCGTTCCACATGCTTGCTTCGTCTCACGCCAAAAGGATATCTTACAACTTTCGAAAAGCAAAAGGATACTGAAAGGGGTCATAAAGCACCCCATATTAAAGGAGACAACAGGGGGCACCGGTCCTTGGAACAGTGATGCTGCCTACAAAATGAATAAGCTCTCCAATCGGTAATCGAGATTCAAATGAAGATTCAATAGGAACATCAGAAGTACAACTGAGTACAATTTCACCATGGAAGCATATGTTCATATGGTCAGACAAACAAAAAATGGAACTAATAGATGATCATTCACGGTCTCAAGTTTCGGGGAGGCAATCACACCTTGAGATCCCCACGTCAAATAGCAACAACAACATACAATTTGTCAATCATGTGGGAAGATGAATGATAAAACACCGAGAATGTCCAAATTGAATGGATGCCATTCGCAGCTTCTCAGGGTTTCCCATTTTTTATTCTAGTCAATTCTCTCCAGGGTTAAACGTTCAGCACCTTTCGAAGCGTCAATTCAAAAGTGACGATAGATTGCTTTTAACGAGTATGTAAAGTGAAGGCATACACAACTCTTAGCGCCAATATGAGGACACAAAAACTTAGGCCAGTAATCCACATAGATTCACGGACCCGTGTTGCTTAAAGTTGCTTTTTCTTCCCTGGTCATTCAAGTTGCTATGCTTTTTAGGATAAGCTTGCCTTTCTTAGGGCAACAGCGAAATACTAATACTTTGTCAGCTTATTCAATGATGAGAGTGGACATAACTTTTGGAGAAGTTCTAAATTAACAATCCAGCTTTTTGGGGCTACACTTAATACTTTGTAGCCAAATAAATACATATGTAATCTATATACACACACAAGCTATATTCAAATTGATATAATTAAAAAAAAGGAGATGAAGAGGAGGCTTTCATATGTAGGGCTGCGGAATATGCCACCCCAAAGAATT
The DNA here is from genome assembly GCA_031216185.1 of Syzygium aqueum. Lineage (NCBI taxonomy): Eukaryota > Viridiplantae > Streptophyta > Magnoliopsida > Myrtales > Myrtaceae > Syzygium > Syzygium aqueum. The sequence continues at coordinate 5,993,010 of CM062240.1, forward strand.
GATGTAATGGACTTTGCTCCAAAATGCTATATAATACATAAACATTCAAACCACAATGTAATTTTGATACAAGGGATACGATTTTATCGCTGTTGCAATTTGTTGACTGATTTGGAGGGAAAGAAAGAGTTTAGAGACCTTACCAAAAAAAAAGAAAGAGTTTAGAGTTTTTTGAAAATTGTGAATGATTACCGTTTTACAAAGTAGATGAACAACATTTTCATTTTTGGATTCTATAAAATCCTCAGAAACTTTCTAGGGGTATATGGATGCCGTTCATCAACAATTGCTTCTTTTGCATTTCAGAGGCGGAAAAAGGACACCATGTTTCCCCTTTCGATTTCAGGATAAGAAAGTAAAGACGAAGGGTCATCACACTCAGGCCTGGCTATGATGCTACTCCCAGAAACCTACCATGTAAAAATAGCAGAAAAAAATTTTCATCACTGATTCTACGGTAAATGATGAATGCTTTACCCAAAGGACAGTTCCATCCCCACCAAGAGTGATCAGAAGGTCAACTTTCTTGTGCAAGTATGGAATCTCACGGTCTGAAACAAAATCAAACAGAACAAGTCGGCAACAATGGGAGCATGATGAGATCGTAATTGACATGAGAAACCAATTTGAACAACCTACGAAGTTGAAGACTTATAATAGTTTTCTTCAGCATCAACTATAGTCATTAGAATAATTGTCTCAAATGATGTAACACTAAACCCACTAGGTGTGCGAAGCAGCTGATTTTGAGAGATCAAATTTGAAGCATTCAAGTGAAACTTTGTTGGTTACCAAAAAGAGAAAAACTTTGTCATATCCAATAATTTAGGCACGGCGCGCGACTAACATTCTAGCTGAAAAGTTTTCCACAAGAGAAAAGAGAATTGGCAGATAGTTATCCCCTCAAAAACGTAAAAGAGAAAGGCCACTTTCTAAGCGATCATGAGTTAATTGCATCAACTAGTAGTAATATGTTCCCACACTCACCATCTTGCCACGTTTTCACAAACTCGAAGGAAGACGTTTTATCGAGAAGCTCCTTTTGCACCCTTGGCTCCACGTAAATTTTCTTCTTGCGCATGTGTAACCAACTAGCAATAGAAAATGAAGGAATTACTATTTAACAATCATAAGAATGCGCATGAGTTCGTGATTTCTTTATCATTGCTGGTATTTAAAGATGTGGGAGTTTACCCAAATGCTAAAATCATCCGAACGTTGCACTGGTTTTGCCATGAAATTTGAAGTCGTTAATTTATTTAGTGATGCACCAAAAGCCAATATCACTTTTGTAACTTTGATCTGTTGCGATTAACCCTAAAGATACCTAAATTCGCAAGGAAAAAAAGTATCCGAGTACCATCAAGCTGGACAAAACTATAAGCCCCATGTGGACATCCAGACACCAAAATCAAAACATTATCTGACTGTAGGCCACGGAAGCCACCGAGCCAGCCATAATCAATTGCAATCATTGAAGTAAAAAAAAAAGAAGACGTCCCTAAATATAAGCACTAAGCAACAACAGCCTCATCTAAACACAAGTCCAGCAACAACTCGAGATATGAGTGTATAGAAAAACTGGTTCTTGATTACAAATTGTATTACAGTGTGACTTGATATAAGACATAACAAAGGCAACTCCGGAACATCATTAGTCAGAACATCCTGTTATTATAAGTGAATTTGTCCTCTTGTCATTAGTTTAGCCAGATAAATCTTCTATCAATCTTGTGCATCACATAAACCCCATTTATTCATGCTTGTGTCCTGCCATAGTTTAGTGATTGAAAAGTGAAACACCACCAGCGTGAGAGAGAAACACCTAGCCAGCAGTTCTAGGAGAAATCAGGCAGAACAGAAGTCGCAGAACATCATCCAAACAGACGTTGCCTTTAAAGTAACTGACAAGAACAGGTAGAAAGAAATTGAAACGGTGAAAGTAAGGATTTCTTAGTTTCAAACAGGACTATATCCTCACATAGATCTTGAACAGTCTCTGAATTTGGTTTTGTGATAATAAGCACCGTCTGTGGCTCAGATTTCCACTCCAATGTAATCTGTAAAGGTAATGAGCTTTCGTTTATAACTACAGTGAAGTGAGCTCATGTACTATATCAAGCGGTTAGTCACAAAAATAGTCTTATATCAGTCGGCAAAATATTGCAGAATGGTACTCAAACCAATCTATTCAAGATGAAATATAAACCATAGTCCAATCTTAAACACTGACTGACCATTAGGAGAGACGTACCTGTTCACTAGTGTGCCCAGTTGTTTTTATATTTCCCTCTTCACAAGACACGATGTCCTTACCTTTGGAACTCCATTTAAGTTCAAACAATACCTGTCTCAAGAAAGAAGTTACGAGTTAAACAAAATATTCACATGCATACATGACTGAACAAGTCAAATATTGAGACAGAGAGAGAGAGAGCGATATCGTTAGTAGAAGCCCCCAAAACAACTATTCTTTATTTCTGCTTCAATATAAAATAGAAGAAATGAAAATGAGAGATGTAAAGCTTTTTATCATCCTGGCATTAAGCTATTTTTCCACAGGACCTCCCCTATATTTCCACAGTGATAACGCAAACAGCAGGAAAGAAATTCGATGAGTGACACCATGGGGACAGGGAGGATAGATGTCTGATATTCAACCTTTTCCGTCATTTGGTTTTGAATTGCCCCCCCGGCGGAATTACTTTCCCCCTGGAGGGAATCGCAGTGGAGCGCATTCCATGCTCGTTGGTTTGATTACGCGAATAATTCTGGTCATCCAAGTCTTGTGCACTCTCGCTGTGAACATCATCATGTTTACCTCCCGATATTTTGCCTGTGAAAATATTAAGAAGGGCTTTTCAAAGCACTTAAAAAGACGAGGATAGCATAAATTCACGAACTGCATCTGGGGTTCAGAAGTAAATGTAACTGTCCAAACATACTTCCCAAAGCCGGATCAGTAAGACTGTTCTCTGTCGGTGAGGGAGAACCACTTGCGTCATCCTGTTCATAAATTGCTCATTAACATATAAGCATGACAAAAATAAAGGTGAGAAGCATAACTCTTGGTCCTTGTCCTTGATGAAGTAAAGGGCATGGCAGTGCCAGGCGATGCATGCCAAAAGTAATGCTCCCCGTTTACAAAAGTAATGTTCCCATGACACGTTTTACCGTTGCTTGTCATCCAATCTAAGTCCCACGAATGCTGGACAGCAAGGGAGACCCAGTTGGCGGCTCGACTCACAGAGGCTAACAGTTCCTATTTCCCGCTTCTTCAACACTGATTTGCCGAAATTCGAGTAGAAATATGAAGTACTACGGCCAATTGCTAGTGTAAAAGCTACAACAAGCATTTTGTCGTTGACAAACATATTGAATGTGCTTCGACAATTTCTGCTCCCTAAAGCGGCCCGCCATCAAACGATTCATCAGCACTCCACGCCACAGTTTGAATGCATCAATAGACATCACTCAACTAGTTCAATCCAATCACCCAAAGCAGCACGCCATCAAATGATTCATCAGCACCTTCACAGTTCGAATGCATCAATGGACATCACTCAATTAGTTCAATCCAATCACAACAATACGTGAGATTTTGGGAACTACTGTCAATTATTTTAAAAATTTAAACTGTTTCAAATATTCTATCACTCCCCTTCACATTCAGAACCTCCTGTTCTGGTACCGTGTGAGATTTTATAAGACTACTACCAAGTGTTTTAAAAGTTTAAGCTGTTAAATAAATGCGTGATTTATTATTTAAATATTTTAAATAATCCAGCGCACTCTTTTCGATCACATAGAGACTACGTGACGTAAAACCAAATAAATCCGAAAAAAGATAAAAGGAAGAAATAGCGACCACAAACGAGAACAAACAACAGAACCTGAACTCCCCGTCATTACTCCTCGAGTCACAACCGTTCTAGATCACCGGGAAGCGGAGGTGGCAATATCGCGGTGAACTTAATTTTTTAGAGTTCTTCTTTTTGGCGGAAAATTAATTTTGAAAGGTTAGGGGGCTGATTTTCTGATATAATTTGTCAACGTTAATGCCCTGATTTTCTGATATACCTTAAGAAATTGGCTCAAAAGAAAATAATTTTAAGCTTCTTTCTTCAAAATATTTTAAGAAGACAACGTCGTGGTAAACCGATTTTTCTTAACTGCGAACAAGACAACGTCATGGTGAAAATTAGACAATTTCTCTCTTGCAACGTTAAGACCTTTTTAGAAAATAAAATCGTGTTTCCACAATATAAAGCAAATGCCAAATTTCATTAACTAATAAAATCTCGTTGAATTATAATCTCCATTTGTTTTGCGAAAAATGAAGGATTTGGAAAATAATTTTCTGAAAATAATCTCTTATGTCACTTATAAAAATAAATGATCAAAAAATATTTGCATTGTTCACGAAAATATTTCGATATAAATTATATTTGATAATAAAAAAAATTTCCAATACTTCAAATGAGACAAGCAATCAATCATAGGAAAATATTTTTTAAATATATCATTTTTTTCAAAACAAACGGAGTGATAGTCTTACAAAACTTACCATAAACATGTGCCAATTGATTCTGGTGAAGAAGTTGAGACAAGTTAATCGAATGGCTATGGGTTATAATGAGTCGGGTTGAATATATGTTGATACAAATATAAATACGGCGTGTTTGTTTGAGATAAAGAATTTTCTGCAATTTAATTTTCCGCACTTTCACAGTTATGGTTTGCTGAAAATGATAAACCATTTAAGGTCAAAGATTATGAGTGGTTACAACTAGGAACAAATTCCTTAACCTAAAAAGGGGAAAATCAGGAAAATGATTTCTCGAAATGAAATTTTTCTCGAAACAAATACACCCTAAATTTATATGAGTTTCCAACCAAAAGAAAAATTCATATGAGTTAAATAGGTCATAATGGATTTTTTTTGCTTTGAGCCTGACCCAATCTGGACATGATACATCCATTTATTTGATAGAGAGAGGTACAAATAGAAAGCTATCAGTTGTATTCCGGCCAACGTAGCGCTGATGCCTAGAAGCAAACCGGTTCACGAGAGCAAAGGCATTCTAGGCATCGCCTATCACCCAAACAAGATCCACTATGCAGGTGTTCTTGTCCGTTAGCACGGTGCTCACTCCCTCTCCATGTTGCTCATGTGCCGCGTGAAGTCCTAGCCCATTTTGATGGAAAAGAAAAAAGTCCTAGCCCACAACTCGAGCTGAGCTCCCTCACCGACTCGGCGCGCTGGTCATGAAATCACTCACCATTGGTATGTAGCCTATGGCTATGTCGGGTCAAATATAGGTCGCTAAAAACGATATGAATTAAATAAGTCAATTTAGATCGGATTATTTTTCGATTCAGATTCACCTATTTAACGGGCTTACGAGCAAAACGCTAAACTATTGCAGATAGATTCAAGTCGAACATGCACCCATGCCAGCTTTACATTGTCAGAGAGAGAGAGAGAGAGAGAGAGAGAGAGAGAGAGAGAGAGAGAGAGAGAGAGAGAGGCGGCTTGGTCGCAGGTGGCTGACCATGGTCGCAGGTTGCTGACCATAGTCGCACGGCAACGGGTGCGCGATGGAGAAGAGCGGTAGATGGGAGGAGCCGTGGACATGGCAGTAGGGTGGACGATGGAGACAATGGCCATTGATGGAGCACGACTTTGAAGAGTAGAGAGAGAAAGGAAGGGGAGAGAGGAGAGAAAGAAGATGAATATAACAAAGAAAGGAAAGAAAACAAATCTGAAATTTTTTGAAAAATTAAGCAGAACATGTCTCCTGGAAATTGTCCATGTCTAATCACCGGTCAAAATTGTCCATGTCAGATTGCCCGCCGTTGGAAACACAGAAAATGAACCTAATAATGAAGGTTACAGATTCGGTACCAAAAATGAAACTTTGCAACGTCGTAACTATTCACGGTTATTTTGGCCTATTGATCTTCCAATTCTTCCGAAAAGAAATTGCATAGGGATTTCTAACTGGCCATGAGATTGCGATGAAAGGGAAAACAAGAAGAATGATTGAGTATTGCGTTTGAGATATGTTTTATTAATAATAATCAGAGTTATCGAAAGAAACCGGTTATCCTGTTAATGAGTTCGAAAGGACCATAGTTTAATTATTTTTGTTGAGCGATCATAATCAGAGTTCGTCTGGCTTAGATTTTATATCGATGGACAACTGATAAGTTTGATTTGCTGAGAAAAGAAAAAACGTGCAAGTCAGCATCGCTAGTCACCAATTATTTGTCCTAGTCTTTTGTTATGGGGTAAGTCTTGGTCCTAGCATGGACGGAACGTTGGAACCTTAAGTTATATGTCTTAGTATTTCATTATGGGGTCAGTCTATAGTAAAATTTCCATAGTTTCGTTGGATTTTGATGTTTTATTGATTTGGCTAAGGACAACCACGTTTGTCAACTAGTAAGAACAATCCTTTCATTTTGTGAGGGTGAACGGTCGTGGTGGGTTTTTTCTAGATTAACCCACATTTTATTTCCAAAGTCCCAAACTTTCGTCAGCAAAGATGCCCAAAACAAATTAATGAGGCAGTTTGCCGGTCGTCACCGGCCATATCCAAAAATAATCGAGGAGATTGGCTGCAAAATTGGTAAAGTTACCAATTCAGACCTAAATCTATCGTACGGACTTCGACGTGGTACTAAACTTTTTCGTGAAATTTCAATGTTGCCTTTCGACTAATTTTCGCTTGAAAAATACAAACGTGGCGATTCAGTCATCGTCGATCGTCCGTAACATAAAAGAACTCACTTAATATTTTAAATTTTCCATTTTTTTTTAATCTTTTTTTTACCTTTTTTTTCTTCGTTATTGTTCATCTTTTTTTATCTATTGCTCAGTCAGCAAATCCGTGCCCTCTGTCCGCACTGCCAATTGCGAAGCCCTCGCCACCGCCTAACCGCCCTGCGTCTCCCTCCACCTCTATCAAGTGTTTGTTGCCCCGCCTTTTATCTCTCCCTCCCTCTCCCGAGTCCCTGTGCAACCTCCAATCAAGGTGATTCAAGGTTGCTCGGGGTGTCGGTGGGTACAGATCGGCCTCAGTTGATGGTCGCGGAAGGTCCATGACCTCAAATCGTCGTCAATTAGAGCTCTCGGAGGCTAGGCCAGTAAGTTTCGGTAGAGAGAGCCGGGCGGCCTGGTCGCAAGTGGCTGACCATAGCAGCGTGGCAACGGGTGCACGGCGGAGAAGAGCAGACTAATAATTTGGCAAATCGGAATGGTCGTCTGACCGTACCAATGCTAAATATTGAAAATATAAGACTAGTCTGGTGCAGTTACGCCACCAAATGTGGCAAGCAATCGCAGTAGGCAAGATGAACAACCAAACCTACAACTGACTCCTGATCAGTTGGTGGAAAATTGTCACCGCAGCTCCTATAAAAAGCATTACCAACTCTCCATTTGAGTCCAGTAATCCGACGTTTATTCGATTGTAACTTTGATACGTTGGAAAAACTTCTCCTTGACTGAGCCTAGGGTAAAAAAAAACACCAAGATAGAAAACGCAATCTGACCGAGGCTTTCGTTACGAAACTCGGCTCAGCAGGAACAGGGAAAGACGGATTCCAAATGAGCTATAATTCCGCTAGTTCCCAAGTCAGAGTGCTCAATTTAACTAATCAATTTGGTGGTTCTCAAACACTGCATTCACTAGAATTTGTTCGTCTGAACACTTAACACTATACCAGTAACTTGTAGCATGTCAAACAGAGCGATTTGTCTACTTTGCACTATACCAGTAACTCACAGCATCGCAAACAGAGTGACTTTTTTTTCTTTTTTGCAGAGTGTGGTCTTGAAGAGCTTCGATCCTCCAAATCAAATCTTTCTTAATCGGGAAGTGGAAAAATGGTGTAATTCTCTCTCTTCCATTATCTCCCGAAGAAGAATGTAATGAACGCAAGACAATTGGTTAAGGATGACTTTAGTTTCCAACTCCATCGAAATGCGCAGACCTTATATTGCACGCTCAGATACCTGAACTTTATTTGATCCAACAGTCTTCGAGAATATGAAGTAATACATCATGTACACTTACTACTTCAGTAGTTTAAAACCTTGCCGCTATTAAGGTACTCCCTTCACTTCAGGTGACAACTATAAGTAAGAGTGTCACAACAGCTTTAGACAATCTATTGCGAACCTGCAGATATTTCCTTTCGCGGGAATCACTCTCATTTTTTTTTAACTATCATAGCTCGATTTTGTTGGCCAATACCTGAACTACATATAATTGGGGAGAAAACAATACTCACTGTTCCCTTGGACCATCAAATGACTGAGTCTTTCTCAGATTCCAATGGAGGCCGTCTTGGATGCTGCGCAAGAAGTCGCTGGTGGAATCAACCAGACAAGCTGTAGGGACAGGCCATGGAGCCATGCGACAGATGAGAGCGTCCCCAGCTGCTAACCGTTTCCTGTCCTTGCCGTCAAATGACGCCCAAGCGGGATTTCGGCTGTTGAAAGGTACTTGCACCCGAATAGTGACGTGTTCGGGTAATATCAATGGCCTAAAGGATAAGGAATGAGGACATATCGGGGTGAATAGTATGCCAGGAACCTGCAAATTGACACAGCAGATTAAGCAGTGCTGACTTGCCAGATAAAAAAAATGCTTTCCTGATAGATGATGCTTGTATGTCGTATGTGGATAGATTGTAATTAATATGCAATTAACTCATGATCATCTAGAATCAAATTTCTTTTCATTTTTCAGAGAGCCTTCGGCTTCCCAAGTCTACAGCTCTGAGGCCTGGAAGACAAGCATCTACGAAAATGAGAAAGTAAAGAGCAATCCTCTAATTGGTTGCTATAATAGAAAAAACGATGATTTATTAGGAATAGCTGGTATATTTGTTTGTAAGCCTGTGCAAAGCACAGATGTAGATTTATTTTTTTATCTTAAACGTGTCATAGACTCATATGAGAGTATATAGTCCTGTGATTGCAACATTAAGGGAAAAACCTGATTTGTCTTCATAGTTATCATGCACCTGTAAAATTCCTCCACTGAAAACATTACTAATTCGACTAATGATATTACATAGTAAAAAAAGGATAAATACTAAGAGAGGTTTGTGATACCTGTGGATGGACCATTGATCCTCCAGCCGCTAATGAGTAGGCAGTGCTGCCAGATGTAGTTGACAAGATTAGCCCATCCCCTTGTACCAAAGTAACAAACGAGTCATCACAATAGCACTCTAAATTTGTGAGGTATGATGATATTCCCCGATCAATCGTGACTTCATTTAAAACAAGTATCGGTTCTTCTGTTTGATATTCATTTCTAGCCGAATCCCTGACAACGTGACACCGCAACCGATGCCGTAACGTTATGCTGATTGGACCTTTAAGAATCGAATCCAGGTGTTCTTTGTAGCGTTCACTGTCTGAAGTATGTTGAGGATCACTTTTCATCTCATCAACCAGTGAGAGAGTTTGCGGTTTTTAGTTAATGGTATCCTGTGCATTCCTCGTACTGGGTTCATTTGATGCCAAAAAGGGTATCCTAAAACTTTTCAAAAGCAAAGGATACAGAAAGGGGTCATAAAGCCCAAGGACCCTAGAGAAAAGGGGACAACAGGGGGCACTGGTCCTTTGAACATTGATGCCGCCTGCAAATAAACAGAATTTGGATTTGCTACTCAACATTCAAATGAAAAGTCAATAGGAACATCAGAAGTATAACTGACTACAATATCACCATGGAACCATATGTTCATTTAGTTGACAAATGAAAAATGGAAACAATATATGAATACGCATGGTCTCAAATTTCAGTGAAGTGACCACACCTTGAGATCCCTGCATTGAATAGCAACAAGAACGTACAATTTGTCCATCATATGGGAAGATGGATGGTTAAACACCGAGAATGTCCAAATTGAATGGATGCTACCTGCGGCTCCTTAAGGTTTTGCCATTTTTGTTTCCAGTCAGTTCTCCTCAATGCTAAATGCCGAGCACTGCTCTAAGAGCCAATATAAAGGGGAACTGGCTGAAGATACTTTTAAGGACTAAGTAAAGGCACATACAACGTTTAGAGCCAATAAAGAGGACATAGAATCTTAGACAAATAACCAAATATAGATCCACGGACCCATGTTGCATCGCCTAAAGTTGCCGTTTCTTCTCTGGTTATACAATTTTCTATTGTTGCTGAATTGCTTTTTAAGATAATTGTTAGCTTATGATGAATTTTGTGCTATAGGCATATCTCTTAGCTACATGAGAATGGACAACATTTGGAGAGTCTCTAAATCAACAATCACCTTTTTGGGAGAATGCATAATACTTAATAGCAATATTATACTATATGATATATATAAACACACATTGTATTCAAATTTTCATATAAAAAACAGTAAATCAAGAGGAGGCTTTAAATAAGTAAGGCTGAGGGATGTACCACCCAAAAGAATGGTCTAATGGACTTTGCTCCAAAATGCTATAATACATAAACTTTCAAAGCACAATACAATTTGATATAGGGGATGCATTGATATTATTTTTCTTGCAATACTTTGATTGACTTAGTGGAAAAGAAAGTTTTAAGAGTTTTTGGAAATTGAGAATGATTACCGTTTTACAAAGTAGACAAACAACATTTTCATTTTTTTATTCCATAAAATCCTCAGAAACTTTCTAGTAGAAATATGGGTACGTTCATCAACATTTTCTTCTTTGGCATTCCAGAGGGCTGAAAAAGACTCCATCTTAGTCAACTATTTCCCCTTTTGCTTTCAGGATAAGAAAAGATAAAAAGAGTTGATCGCAAATGTACTTGAATTATCCAAGTAAAATGAACTATGCAATTACTTTACATTAGAAAAACAAGGGCTATCACACTCACGCCTAGCTATGATGTTACACTCAGTAACGTACCATGGAAAAATAGCATAAAAAAAGACTCGTCACTGATTATACTGTAAATGACAAATGCATTGCCTTGGAATCAATAACAGGAAGGGGAAAACAAGCACACATACCCAAAGGACAGTTCCATCTCCACCAAGAGTGACCACAAGGTCAACTTTCTTGTGCAATTCCGGAATCTCACTTTCTGAAACAAAAATCAAACAGAACAAAAAAAGCCTATGAGGTTTGAAGACTTGTACTCATTTTATGTAGCATTACTACAGTCATAAGAATAATTGTCTCAGACGATATAGCACAAATCCCACAATGTGTGTGAAGAAGCTGATTTTGAGATATCAAATTTGAAACACATTAATAGAAAAATCCTACTATTTCAAGTAGAAGTTTGTTGGTTGCCAAAAAGAGTATAACTTTGTCATATCCAATAGTTAAAGAACAGCGCACTGAAAGAGACTAACATTCTCGCTGACAAGGTACTCTAAAAGAGAAAAGAGAACTGGCATATATTTATATCCTCAAAAAGTAAAGGAGATACACGAATTGATAAGCAATCATAAGTTAATTGCATCAACTAGCCCTAATATGTTCCCACGCTCACCATCTTGCCAAGTTTGCACAAACTCGAAGGAAGACGAATCAGTGAGAAGCTCTGACCGCACACTTGGTTCCACGTAAATGTTTAAGTTATTGTGGTCTTTTAACCATCTAGCAATAGAAAATGAAGGAATTAGTCTTTAACAATTAAAAGAATGTGCATGAGTCCATGATTTTTTTATCACTACTAGTATTTAAAGATGTGGGAGTTTACCCAAATACTAAGGTAATCTATACGTTGCACTGTTTTTTGCAGGAATTTGAAGCCATGAAATTATTTAATAATTCACCAAAAGCCAATATCACTTGTGTGACTTTAACCTGTTGTCAATTACACAAAAGATACCTAAATTTGCGAGAAAAGAAGGTATTCAAGTACCATTAAGCTGGAGGAAACTATAAGTTCAATGTGGACATCCAGACGCCACAATCAATATTATCTGACTATAGGCCACAAAAGCCGCCGACTCAGCCATAATCAATGGCAATCATTGAAGAAATCAAAAGAAGACTTCCCTAAAAATAAGCACTAAGAAACAACAGCCTCATCCAAACATAAGTCCAGCAATAATTTGAGGTGTGAGTATTGATAGAAAAACTAGTTCCGAATTGCAAATTGTGTTTCAGTATTGATTGATATAAAACATTAGAAAAGCAACCCCAGAGCATCATAAGCCAGAACATCATTTCATTATAAGCGAATTTGTCCTCTTTCATTAGTTTAGCCAGAGGAACTTCTATCAACCTTGTACAGAATGTGTAAACGGCGTGCACATCACATAAAGTCCATTTTTATTGTCCTGCCATAGTTTAGCGATTGAATTCAAAGACCACTGGTGTGAGAGAGAAACACCTAGCCAGTAGTTTAAGAGGAAATTAGGCAGAACAGTAGTCACAGAACATCATCTACATAGACGTTGCTTTCAATGGTAAATGCCTAGAACAGGGTGAAAGAAATCGAAATGGTGAAGCTAAGGATTTCTTAGTTTCAAACCTGACCATTTCCACACATAGAACTCGAACGGAATTTGAATTCGGTTTTGTCACAATAAGCACAGTCTGTGGAGGAGATTCCCACTTCAAAGCAATCTGTAAAGATAATGAGTTTTCAATTATAACAGCAGTGAAGCGTGCTCGTGTGCTATACTATATCAAGCAGTTCATCCTAATAATGGTTCTATATCATGCGGCATATAATCGCAGAAAGGTACTCAAACGAAACCACCCAAGTTGAAATATAAATCATAGTCCCCTCTCAAACACTGACTGACCATTAGTAGAAGACATACCTGTTTACTAGAACGCCCAGCTGTTGTTATATTTCCCTTTTCAAAAGACACGATGTCATGTTTGTGCTGATCACTTCTCTCACCTTTGCACCACCATGAAAGTTTAAACGATGCCTGTCTCAAGAAAGAAGGCATGAATTAAACAAAATATCGACATGCTTACATGACTGAACAAGTCAAATATTGCTTGTACACTGACAAAGTACTAATACAGCAAAAGTCTTCATTTATAAATATTACAAATAGCAAAACCAGATAATTTGTTTATACTCCTTGAGACATAATGCATATTGAGAGAGAGAGAGAGAGAGAGAGAGAGAGAGAGAGAGAGAGAGCAATGTCATTTGTAGAAGCCCCTATGATTTTTATGACAGTACACAATCTCCACGACCAATGGTTTCAATAAGAAAAGGTAGTAATAAGAACAAGAGGTGTAAAGCTTTTTATCATCCTGGCATCAAGCAATTTTTCTACAAGATCTCCCCTATGATTCTGTAGTTATAACTCAAACAACAGGAAAGAAAATCGATGAACAGTGACTCCGTGGGAATAGAGAGGATCGACTCGGACATTCAACCTTTCTCATCATTCGGGTTTGAATTGCCTTCGATGCAGAATCATTTTCCCCGTCGAAGAGAACCTCATGGGTCCAAATTCCATGCTCCGCACAACACCTTTCAGGTTGCTCGTTGGTTTGATTACACGAATCATTCTGGTCATCCAAGTTTTGTGTACTCTTGCAATGAATGTCATCATCATGTTTACCTACCGATAGTTTGTCTGTAAGAGTATTAATAAGGTCTTTTCAAAACACTTAACAAGGCAAGGACAACAGAGAAAAAAAAATCGATTGCCAAACCCTATACAGAGTGTAAAATTTCTCATCCACCTGTAATTTGTTTCGAATTTTTTCCAGAATATCAATATAATTCATTAAACATGCCTGGCATCTCCACTAAAAACTAGAGATAGTATACTGTCAGTGCCTGGACACCAACTAAATTAAGCTTTCCACTAAGCTTGTGAGTTGCAACTAACATCACCATGTGGATTAGCTGATGGATTGACAAGGGATATCCAAGAAGATCCAACGTATGATGATCCATGATAAATTATATGATTTAGTTGATAGGAGTTCATTAAAGTGAATCAAGTCATCAGCGAGGACAAAAAAGGAGAGAAGAAGATCGTTCAATCACTGAAAATTATGATCAGAGAATACCAAAAAATACGTGACCATTAGATCACATTATTAGCAAAATGCTGTCAAAGAATACCATAACAGCAGGTCTTGATAAATAATACTCGATGATGGACGCTCAATCATGAATGATGGCCATACCAGAACTAATGCACCAAACAGAATCTTCATGCCTCCTAATCTGAGATTACCCAGAACGTAACTATCCTATGAATGGAAGCCTTTACTTGTTTGTACTGTCTCTCTAAGCTGCGTAATGAGATGTACATACATATTTCTAATTTAGCTGCGTAAAGAGATGCACATACACATTTCTAATTTAGGTACATACATACGTACATAAGCATATGCATATCAGAATGTGTGAAGCAAACGGAGGACCAAACAATTCGTTGACAATAGGGTACCAGACAAGACACCATGATGTCTCGGTAACACATTCATGAAAAGCTGAAGGAAGGCAGCAATTATGGGAAGGAAGAAAGATTAAACTCGAGTTAAATAGGTCGGGCATATTTGCTACGAAATCTCACAAAACCTTGCTGTTGAAAATCCCGATTCCGTGCTCTTTCAAGTTCATACTTCCGCTTCCATTCTGCCACCTCAGCCTGAGCAGAAGCCTTTCCTTCAGCAGCTCGCCTTAATGCCTTTGCAACAGCTACAGGTTAAGGACAAGCATTAATTCATGAACTGCATCCGGGGTTCAGAAACAAATGTAACTGTCCAAACATACTTCTCAAAGCCTCTGAAAATTCTATAAGATGTTCATCGTTATCACGAACAGGAGTTTGTTGCAGAAGTTCCCGGATTGCTTTCTCAGAATTTACTGGAGAAGCCGAATCAATAAAACCATTCTCTGGCTGCAAGCTAGAATGACTTGCACCATCCTGTTCATAAATGGCTCATTAATATATATATAAGCACGATATAAATAAAGGTGAAAAGCATAATGCTTGATCCCGGTCCTTGCTGAAATAAAGGGCATGCAATGCCAAATGATGCGCACCAAAGCCCGAGCTAAACATTACACATGGGAATGATAATTTAACTCATATCATTTCTTATTTTCCAAATCGATTTCACGTCCACTATTTCCTAATCACCGGATAACGGGCATTATACCAGATGGTGGAGTCACCTCTCTAAACAAGAACAACGGTTGTCACATACCAGTAATTAAACAATAGATTGGGAATAGCACCCTGTAGTGGAGTTATTTAAACAAATGATCAGTCAACTAACTTCCCCATACGAATTGAACATGACAGCTCTTCAGACACAAATTGACCAGGAGAACCGACTAGGCACATTTCAAAATTTGTTCCATAAATGCGCTTAAAATGATTTTTCGTCACCTCCTCTTATAAGCAAGTCTAGAAGCCCCAGAAAGTAAGTGCTGTTGGTTCTCTCGGGATAGATACCCATTACCATAAAGCTCCACTTCATAGTCCAGTAGCAATCCAGAACACCAAACCATTGCACTAACACAGAAACAAGCATAATACTTTGATACAACGGATTTGTCTGTACTACTCCATTCCATTGTCAAATATACTCCCGAGAACAAATTTTCACTTCAGCACCAAGCCCTTCACCTAAGTAATCAATTCCATTGTTATGTATCTTGATCCAACAAACCACAGACAGCAGCCCACCTTTACTTTTGTTTCGCGTTTAAGAAGACTAATGTTCCTCATTCTCATTTTCAAGCCTATATATCAAATCGATCATGCTCTGTTGCTCTCGCTAATGATCGAGTGCTCAGTCAAACTCCGATTGCCATACGTGCTATAAGTTCTCCAGTCACACTGGTCATCCAATCGAAGCCCCGTGAACGCCGGACACCAAGGTAGGACAGAGCTGGAGGCTAACCACACCGAGGCCGACAGTTCCTTTACTCCAATTCCGCAACACCGAATTGCCGAAATTCGGAGCTCATAAAATTTCCGGCACTACTGCGAATCGCTCGCGTACAAAAGCTAACGACAGACCATTTCGTCATCATCAACAAAACAAATTAAACGCGCTCCGGCCACCGAATGATTCATCAGCACTCCACCGTCCCAATCCGATCACTAAACGCGACCCCTCCTCCGCACACTCTTTCCGCACGAATCCGAGAAAAAAAAAAGGGACAAACGACGACGCAACAGCAAACCACGAGACGAGGGGGAACAAGCAGAAACGGAACCCGAACTCCCCACACGCCAGCGCTCCTCGAGCCGCGAACCGTTCTGGATCGCCAGCAAGCGCTGGAAGCTGCTGCTGCTGCCGCCGTCAGACGCGAATCGAAGCCGGGGAGAATCGAACACCGCACACACGCAAGCTTCGCGCAGTCGCAGAGCTAGAGAGAGAGAGAGAGAGATTTTACAGCTGAATTCGTCTTGCTTTTAGACATGGACGAGCAATCGGAGGTGACGAGCCTCGCGGAGACAGCGGAGATGGGGAGAGGGAGAGGGAGAGGGGGCGGGAGCCTTTGAGAAGCTCCTCGCGACTGAAATTTGCCAAAAAGTCAACACGCCCGAAATCACTCTCACCGGCTCCACGCCACGCCACGCCACGCGCGCGGAGAGCGAGTACGGCGCGGTGGCAGTCCACAGGAGCAGATGGTTTAACCAACCGGGCGTCCCGCGTGTCGCGGTACGGGGGCCGTAAGGGTACACGTGTCGCGCTGTGATTGGATGGAGCTGCGTCGAACAGGATAGAGAGAAGTGCAGAGCCTGCTTTCCTTGAGCCCTTCCCTGCGGACAGCGTCTGACTTTTGAGGGGGGGGTCGTTCGCCTGGTCTTCTTTCTAGTGTGCATGTGTCTCGCGAAAATGTCAAACATCTCTCCAAACATTATTGATTTGTTCCTCTTATAAATATATTTTCATTTTCGATAATAATTTATATCTAATTATTTTTTTTATGATGAAAATATTTTTCATTCATTTATTTTTATAAATGATACAAATAATTTTTCGAATCTTGATTTTTTCATGAAATATACACATCTTAAATGTGATCGAAATTCTTGTTAACGAGTAACTAGTTTCGTGACCAAATAAGCAATTAAAAAGATTTTTATCACATCACACTATTTTAGGTATCGATTATCTTCGTGCCATGAAATGTTTGTGAAAATTTGAGGTATGTTAGGTAGCAACGTCCAAGAACACTCGTCCAATAAATTACTTCTTATTGTTATTTCGTTTCATTTTCCCATAATTTTTGGAATTCATTTGAATATCAAGCGTATTTTTTTTTTTTATCTTTTTTGGGACCTCATTGCATCAGCCATGATGCATGTGCGGGTCAGTTGTGTTGCTACCTCCCTTGGTCGTCCGCCGAAATGGACAATTTTTTTCTGTTCAAAGGAGAATAGTCCTCTTTATTAATGAATACTTTGAATTTGACGCTAGATGATTGATTGTCCTTGGCCTCGATTTGGTAGTTGATGCTAAATCCGTCAAACGGGAAGGTTGGATTAGATCGGAAATAGTCCGACCCAAAGAAATCTGTTGAATATATTTTAACCCATTTTCATGTAATGTAAATATAGTGATTCATAGTTCTTCAATAACTGACTTGGCTCATATTACTTAAGCACTTTCATATTT
The DNA here is from genome assembly GCA_031216185.1 of Syzygium aqueum. Lineage (NCBI taxonomy): Eukaryota > Viridiplantae > Streptophyta > Magnoliopsida > Myrtales > Myrtaceae > Syzygium > Syzygium aqueum. The sequence continues at coordinate 6,010,621 of CM062240.1, forward strand.
TATCTAATATAGGAAACCCATACCCAAATTGAGGTTTGATCGGGTGAGAATAAATAAAGAGTCATAGAGGTAAGTTGGGTTTAACTAAATTATAAACCCATTTATGTCTCATTAAATCCTCATATTATGTTTAAATTCATTTATAGCCCATTTACATAGCATAACTAACCCACATAGTAGTTTTAGCAAAAAAAAAAAACTAACCCAGATAGTAATTCATCATCTTGTACACGGGTTAAAAAATACATTTATAATTCATTTTGACAGATCTAGTTAGTTCCATGATGATTGGATAATCAATTTTTCGACCAGTCTACCTCCGCCCTTTCGTCACGTGGATTCAACGTTTTCCCTGATTTGGAAATTAAAGTGACCATCGTGTTGTCTCACCCTACAACTCCTTCTCGTGTTCGGCACGAGCATGACTAATCTCGTTGATTTGGCACGACTAATCGTCCGTGCCTTTCACTATATCAAGGGCTATGTAAAAAACGAAATGATGTGAAAGTTCCACGACCTGGGGACTGCATGTTCACAAAAAGGATGATAGATGACTGATTTCCCTGACCATTTGACCAAATTTGCATAAGACATCTAATGGAGACCATTCGTCCCTAAAGAGAAAGTTTGTCTTTCCTGAACATTTGGAATTTGGACCCCCATCTAATTCATTGATTATTATCATCATTTTGCCGGCTTGATTTGGAGCTACCATGATCGAATGTCCTTGGCCTCGATTTGGTAGTTGGTACTATGATGATCAGGTAATCAATTTTTCGCCCAATCTACTTCCACCCTTTTATCATGTGGATTCGGTGTCTTTTCTCTATTTCCTCGATTGTGTAATTAAAATCGTTATTGTCCTCTCTCAGCCCCAGTTCTCCTTTCTCGTCACCTATCTCGTCACATAAGCCCGAGTGATCTTCCGTCATGGAAATTTTGTGCGTCCCGTCATTAGCTAATGTGGTATGCAACAATCAACCGCTTTACATAATCGTATGTGCAATGAAAAGAAAGTGCACGAGCGAATTGTCATAAGTACATCAAGTAGTAAAACGACGCGTCGTGATACGATGAACAATTAAATTATTGTTTTTTAGGAGTACCAATATCACGGGAAGTTTTATATATGGGTCCACACGTTTTTTTTTATTTGCAGTGAGCCCCACCCACCAATTTGGTCCTCACCTACGCATTGCACTTTCACAAAAAGATTAGATGATATATTTCATAGAATATTTGACCAAAGTATGCATTTATTATATAGTCCATGGCCAAAACAGATTAAAAAGATTAAAAAGAAAATTATTAGAATGCAAATAGGACTTCCCCGGCCCTTAAGACGAGATCAAATCAATATTGAAATTCTTAGAACTAGTTGAAATTTATTAGGGAGTGGACAAAACAGCTCAAACTTCCACCGCAATTGCTTCGAAAACCGAAGGTTTGGTACCCTTCTTTTTATGTAGAGGATTTCTAGCAAATTTTTTTTTTCTATGTATAGGATCTAGTAGGTCAGCTAGCTTCTGCTATCTTTTCTTCCATTTAGATTTTTTATGCTCCTAATGTTTTGGGGCATCCCATTAATTACATTTCTGCTGATCTGATACCCGGCCAAGCAACCAGGGCAATCACTCCTTTATGTGCCGATCGCTAGCGCGTACGAGGCCCCGGGTCTAACCTATGTTGCCCGCCCCGTGCATAGGTCGACCGATAAGAAATGCAGCTAGCTTGCCTTGCTCGGGACTTTCATCTTTGCACATCTCAGATTACGAGCCCTCTCCAAAAATGTTTTTGTAGATTTCAAAATTTTATAGCGGCGAAATGGTGCCAAGGGAGGAGAGATGAATATTGGCCAGATGGTGGGAAAAAAAAAATTATGCTGGGAAAATTATCAAAAAAGTCATAAATTTATTATACTCTTATCAATTCAGTCCCAAATCTTTCAATTTTACCAATTGAGTCCATCGAACCAATTTTGGCTGGAAATTACCGACGTGAATACCAATCGTCCTACGTGGCACGACCGGAACTGACGCTGACATTTTTAAATAATATTTTAATTATATTTTGAATTTTTATCATTTTTCTTTTTTCTTTGTGTTTTTTTTATATTTTGAGTTGGGGCCGGTGAAGCAAGGGTGTTGCAGCCCTCGCTAGATCTAGACGAGGGCTTGCGTGCCCTCACTTTGGCTGGCGAGGGCTGCGACGCCCTTACCTGTGGCCAATAAGAGTCAGCTAGCTATTCTTGCCTGCCCCAACTCCAAAAACGAAAAAAAAAAAGAGCAAAGAAAAGGGAAAAAAATCATTAAAAAAATTCAAATTATTATAAAAATATTATTAAAAATGTTTGCATTAATGCCAATCATGCCACGTTAGTACTTTCTAGCTAGAATTAACATGATGGACTTAACTAGTAAATTGTCAAAATATTTATGACTCAGTTGATAAAATTAAAAGATTTGTGATTGAATTAGTAAAAGTGCAATAGATTTGAGAGTTTTTGGACATTTTTCTCCCGTTATAATTAATCTTTTAGTTATTAGTCGACCTTGGACCGTCGCTCCGTCCGTCTTGCCACGAAGCTTAACCAAAAATTTCAGACCAGAAATTAAATTAAAAAAAAAAACAAAGAAGGCACGAAGAAAGTGCGGTTGGCGGGCGGGTGGGTTGGTTGTTGGATAAAAAAACCGCTCAAATTCATACATGTTGTCCAATCTATCGAATAATCATTCAATGCTTTTACACAAAAAAAAACACTTTTTTTCTCTTCACACGCAACTGACCGATGACCGCGTGAGTAAATTTGCGCGTCTCAACGATAGTCAAATATTCGTCTCACTTTTTTATTCATTCTCAAACCATCCTTCGCGTCGTCGAACGATGAGAAAAAAGTCGATGATTTAAATTTTTATCCATCACCCGTTTTCTTTATTCAATTTTTTATTATCCGTACCCATTTTCTCCATTAAAAAAGAAAAACCTTTTTCTTTTTTGAGATAGCTCTCTCACTTTAACCTTTCTTCTTATTCTCACGCGCGCACAACGAGTCAACACCAGTTTAATTGACCGCCAGGCGAGCCCAAGCCCAATCCCAATCCCGAATCGAGCCGGCCCATGATAGGATATTCCTGGGCCTGGACCGGCCCGGCCCATGCCAGCCCAACTAATTTCGAGTCCTTCTCATTTTCCCCTGGCAGCCGCATCGCGGGCTTCTTCTCCTCATCAACACTCCTCCTGCTCCGACTGCGAAATTGCGAAGCGACGACGACGACCGCGGCAGCACATCGCCTCTCTCTCTCTCTCTCCCTCTCCTCTTTCTTCGCTTCTCCGACCGCCGTCGTAGTGGCGTGATCTCCGCAACGACGTCGATTATCGTCTCCGAATCGAAGCTCCGATCACCAGCTCCCTTGTCGATTCGTTCACCTTCGTTCCTTCCTTCTCAATGCATTCGCTCATGGGCTCTCCCAAGGGCACCTACCGAGAGGAAAACGCGGAAGAAGAAGAAGAAGATGATGACGGCGAATCGATGAACGCTTCTCTCGCCACCACCGCCACCGATGGGCAGCCGCTAGATTCGGCGGAGCAAGCGTCCGAGCCCGAGCCTCCCGCCGAGGCTGCGTCGGAGGATTTGTCCTCGGAGGAGCCGCTTCCTTCCGACGACACCTTTAGATCTCGGAAGCGAATGAGGGCGGAGGAAGACAACGGGGACGGAGAAGGGGAAGTGGTGTCTCCCAGGAAACAGAATCATCTGTCGTCGCTCGCGTCTCGGGCACCAGACCAACAACAACCCGAGCGCGAGCTGTCAGGGGATGATGAGCAGTCAGCATTGCTTGAAGCAGGTGTTAGTAACGGCGAGGCCAACGGCTTTCTCAATGGCGGCTTGAAAATTGCAGGGGCGACTGGTTCGAGCGCCGGCAGCGGGAAGAAATCGAAGAAGAAGAACAGCAATGTGTGGGTGACCAAGACTACGCGGAAAGGGAAGAAGAAGAACAAGAGCGGCGGCAATAATAGCCACAATGTGCCTGCTGAGGACACCGTATTGATATCTCCTGTCCCTAGGTTTCCGGACAGAAACGACGATGCGCCGGACATGGAAATATGCTTGTCAAAGGTTTATAAGGCCGAGAAAGTAGAATTAAGCGAGGATAGATTGAGTGCAGGCAGTTCCAAGGGGTATAGAATGGTGAGAGCCACAAGAGGAGTGGTTGAAGGAGCTTGGTACTTTGAGATAAAGGTGGAGAGATTGGGGAAGACAGGGCATACCAGGTTGGGATGGTCCACGGAGAAGGGGGACTTGCAGGCTCCAGTTGGGTATGATGGGAACAGTTTTGGGTATCGAGATATTGATGGAAGTAAGGTGCATAAGGCACTGAGAGAGAAATATGGGGAGGAAGGGTATAAACAAGGCGATGTCATTGGATTTTACATAAATTTGCCTGACGGGGGATTATATGCGCCGAAGTCGCCACAATTGGTTTGGTACAAGGGTCAGAGATATGTTTGCATGGCCGATCCAAAAGAAGATCCCCTGAAAGTTGTACCGGGTAAGTTAGCCATTGTTTGCCATTGTAGCCCTGTATCCAGTGTTATCTTTCCATATCCATGTTCTTCCTCTACTTAGAAGCTGATATCAACTACTATAAATCTCCACAGGAAGAGAAACATTGCTTTTACAGATACGTTTATTGCTTACGCATGCTCATTACTTGCATATGTGGCTGACTATTGCCTTGTCTCTATGTCTTTGAAGTCATATATCAGAAGTAAAACAGTTTTCAAGTTCAAGAGAGTTACTTATATTTGGAATGTAGTATCCTTGCCTTTTTTATTTCTTTTCCAGTTTTCAATTCAAGGATGTTATGTTTGAATGTTGGCATGTTTGAGACATTTGTTTTGCAAGTTTATCCCTTGAGTTAATATCTCAAGGAAAAATCTTTTCAGGAACGGTAGCTGTTCATGATGGTGATGCCAGATAGATATTCCTTGGCTCATTGGATTCGTTATAAACATATTATTTTGCTTTTGAATAAACTACAGGAGCCTATAGCATTATGATTGGAAGAGTTGTGCAATCTAGTTTTGTATGTGTAACTCATCGTTTCAGCAGAAAACCAACACACAACATGTATTGCCAACCGAAAACATTGCTTGTGGACCAATATATTCTGTACAAATATGACATCTTTTTTATACCAACATAAAACGGCAACACCCCTTTTTGGGTCTTATGTTGAATATCATCCCTTTAAAAATTGGACGATCTCAGCTTATGGGTTTATGATCATGTGAAGCATAGTCTGGAGATGAGGGTTCAGTCAGAGTTTTCTAGTTTCTTAGACTTTGTTATGGTATATATCAATCAAATGAGGTCGGACATTGCCATAATCGAGATGGACACATTGACGAAGGCTTTCCTATGCTGATGTTGCTATGTTTTTTGAAATTTACTTCCATTGAAGAATAGTTTGTGTGATTTGTTCTTTGAGGGAAAGCCTAATGCTAGCCACAGATTGATTTTCAATATTAGTCCTCGGCTTATTATGATGCATATCATTTTGTGCATGCAGGAAGTGAGATTTCTTTTTTCAGAAATGGAGTTTGTCAAGGGGTTGCTTTTGAAGATCTGTATGGAGGTCGGTACTACCCAGCTGCTTCAATGTATACTCTTCCAAATGAACCAAACTGTGTCGTCAGGTTCAACTTTGGTCCCAAGTTTGAATGCTTTCCAATTGACTTTGGAGGACGTCCAATCCCGAAGCCTTTGATCGAAATCCCTTATCAAGGGTATGACAGCCACGTAGATAATGGTGGCTCCACTGAGCAAAAGCACTGACCAAGAGAAACTTCTAAAATTACATAACTTAGGAATCATTATTGAGAGATTGAATTGAGTTTGACATTTGATTGTAATTCTTATGATCGTGGAACCAACACGCTTAAGGAATGATAAACTTTATCTTTTTTCCAAAATGTCTAGTTCATTTTCTTCTTGTTGAAACGTGTGTCTTTCTCATGAGCTAACATCATGTTTATTTTTTATTTTACTCATTATCACAGGTTTTATAGTATTATGGTATTTTTCTTGATGGCTTTATTCCCTTTTCCACTGTGGACTATTTTGTTAGGAGCATTGCTAGGGATGTGGGAAAGTCGGATGTTCTTAGAGATGGCCTTTTTCTTTGGAGGGGAGGAGTGCAGTGTGGGGGGGGGGGGGGGACTGATGGAGTTATATAGTTTTTTTGACAGGTAGTAGTTCTACTGCGAATGATGGTACATTTCATAATCGTATCTCCTTTCACCCGACAGTCATGTGGATTACAGGCGATGGTTTCTTCCACTTGGGTAGTCTTTAGCATCATGTGTGAAATAAGATCAAAGATAATAAAGCAACATTGTGGCTTTTCAGTAGTCTTTTCTATTTGCTTGTCTGCAAAGGAAGTGACAAACGCCATCAAAAGAAAGCTCTGAGTGCCCAAGGGGACCGGGACAAAAAAAACAGATGTGGAGCAATGAGCTGGTAAGACTGATTTCTCATTCAGAATTATCGTATAGGTTTTCCTTGTCCCTAGTTCATCTTTTATTATTTCTGCAGCTCCTTTGCTATGTGTAATTTTTTAGACAATCTAGAGTGATGTAAATAGAGAACTTTTTTTTCATGTGATAATGTCTTGTGCTGGTACTGATTGGTTGCCCCTTTTACAAAAGCATAATTGATCTTACCAAGGTAGCACCAGCAGTTCGCACAAGTAACCGCAAATAAATCAAATGGGTCATATTACCCCCACAAAACTCTATGAATAATAGCTCCTTTTTGTGTCTTTTGTTAATGCATGCTCTTGATAATTTGCATTTTGGAGTCTTCCCTTGACCAAAGGAAATGTAACATAGTTGAATTAAAAACGGAAGTTAAGTTCCCCTCAAGGCTGAAATTATAAAGAAGCAGAAGTTGGAGGTCCCTTTTTTCTTGATTGAAGATGCAGTTGGATTCATCACATAATTTAACTCCTGATGCCTTTGTTTTTTTCTCCTTCTGATTTCTTATTGCATTTTATTAGGTTACTAAATTTTCCATATTATGCAGCCTCCTCCACAACTTGGAAATTGGTTTGAATGAGATTATCGGGAAGTGGAGAAATTTTTTTATCTAAGTTTGCCTTATTTTTCCACTCTATTATTGGTGTGCCCTATTGTTATGCTTTAGATAACCTTGCTTTTTAAACCTTCAAAATTGTGTTAGCATTCAATATAATATTTGTTGGAACATAGCAACATATGATTTACTTATTCCTTCACTTTTTCTCATGAACTTAGCTAACTTCGTCACCCATTGGCACCTGCGGTTCTTCAGCGTCACTCTTTTGATAATCAAGTCTCCCTTATCGGTTAGCAGGTGGCCTCTTGGGTTTGTGGGAATGGTTTTAGGTGCATGAGATATGATGATTCTTGACAATTATTTGTGTGAAATATATTGTAATCACAGAAGGCTACTTAACTTAGGGCAGGAGTGCTGTGAGAGATTTATATTTCAAATGGAGTGTACATTTGAGGTATGTGCTCACTTTGTGCTTAAATGCCAATGCATTAAGTTTTCATATTGCCTGAATATCCTTCCTTTTCATTATATTATTTGAAAAGGGGAAAGTTAGAAAAAACAAAAGAAAAGAATGAAACCGTGCTAGTGACAGTGCCAGAATTATTTGCTCTACAGTGTACCAATGTAATCCCGAAAGTTTCTTTTTGCTAGGGAAGAAATTTGGACATTCCATTGTCAAGTGACTTGAAAGTCTGGACTGCTTGCTGTAGCAATACCAACCATATGACCATTAAACATCCACAAAAAGGTGCTTAAAAATTCTGTTGTGGCTTTGTGCCCGACGGTTTATTTTGGTAAGACATCTTACATCAGTATTGTTTTGATGCTTTATGCCTTTTAAAAGGACTTATCTTTGTGGCAACTTGCCAACTTTACATAAGCTCTAGCTGAAGTTTGCATTGGTTTATTGATGTCTGTGAGATGTCCAATATTCCTGAAGTTTTCTATTTTTGGCTCGCAGCAGTAGATCATTTGAAGAACGTGGCTCAGTTTTATTATAATAGTTTTAAAAATTGTGATTTTTAGTGGTATCATTGAGCTTAAACGAAAAGCCAAACCCTTGATTGTCACATCATTCTCTACGCGGCATGGTATTATCTATGTTGGCCAAAAAACTTGGTATTGTCTCTCTCTCTCTCTCTCTCTCTCTCTCTCTCTCTCTCTCTCTCTCTCACACACACACACACACACACACACACACACACAACATGCATCCATATAAATGTCTAACACATAATATTTGCTGTTGCTGGGATGCTTCAAGCATAAAGAGCTCTTGGAGCATTCTCTACTAGTCAGCCACTGGCCATTTGAGCAGAGAGACATGAACTTTCTAGCTTCTTTAATGGATTGGTGAGTTAAGACCTTCTTGAGAAGACAGGGAATGGAGCCTCTGGTGCCTCTTGGAAGGAACCGATGGAATCTTCTGGAATGAAGGCCTCTTGCTGAGTTGTCGTAGAGTTCTCTTGGCATGAAGTGTCCGTACGATTGGAGAAGCTCTCTCTTTGAACTTTAGAATGGTGAAAAAGAGAAGTCTATAACATATGAGAATGGTTAGAAGTGCGGCTAAATCCCACCATTTTGAGTAGTTGTGTTTGATGCCAAGTATGTTTGTGAGCACAAGTTCGCCTTTCAGTTTTGGGCCATCAGGGACCGGTGAATCAAACTCAAGTCCAATCAAGTCATTCTTGTATGCTCCCTACATTGCAAATCAAAAGTCGTGAGATCTAAGGTGATGTGTCTCACCATTACTAAAGTGAAATAGTGGTCCAACATGGTTAACTGACAGAGGTATGTGTAACCATTGAAATTGCATAAATTATGCTAAGGAGGCTGGGATAACATTGATCTATTTAGTTGTCACTTTGTCAACTTATATGTAGAATGATGGTCAAATATTCCAATTCAAAGGGGTTACAAACTTTCTTCCTGTCATTTTTAGTTGGAGTTGCCTCAATCCATATGTTCGTTTGATTTTTTTAAACTGCTTGCTGAATCAAATTTCATTCATCTAAATCTGATAAACTTATCTTGCTCGCTTGGCTTCCTAGGTTTGATCTGTGCAATGTAGGAAGGACCAATTAGCTTTATCTGTCCATGCATTTTGAACCTAATGTTATTGCTTTACGCATGGGTTGACCCTCTTCATGCTGCTGCACTGTTCTTTTGCTCTTCAACACAATGCTTGAGCTCATGAAGAGAGAATTATTGGGGGGCTTTTTAGCTGGTTTCTGGTCTTTGACATAGTATTATGCTTTCCAGTAATTTGTTGTTTTTTTTTTATGACTTGCCAAGTGGCAGCAAGTTCTTTTCATACTTGTGTCTAAAGTAACTACTGTGTAACAACTGCTCGGAAACTTTAGGTCTTCTTGGACTTTTCTCTATTTGGATAAGTTAGAAATACAAATTGAGGAAACCCACCTGCAATGCCCATGCACCATAGTTGATGTATGATAATGGATAACGCCAGAATGCCCTCGGAAGGTCAGGAAGTGATCGGAAGTACCCTGATGTCATCATCACAATTACCTGTACGAGGAAATTGGAAAAGAATGAAAATAACCTTCGGTTTGTTCAAAAGCAGAACCTAGATGAGAATCTGACGGAGAGAAGCTAGAACTTATCCTTACCATATATCCTGCTCCTAAAATGATTCCCATCAAAAAGTTGGGAACAAGTGAAGCGATAATCATCATGCAGCTCTCTACGACAGCAATGGAGCTGAAAAGATCAAGGCAGACATACAAACAAAGGGAGAATTCTGACCGAAATTTCACCATGTAGTATATAATAGTCCCGGTAGCAAATGACATCATTACAACAAACGGTAATGATGAGAGGAAGTTTGCTAGAATGTAGACGGCTATGCCATAATGCCGATTGAGTCTTTCATGGTAGAACACCTATTTCAGGAGAAGGAAATGAATTATCATGGTTCAAACTATCTTCCATTTTTGTAGCATGGGTCACAATCTTGTTTGGCTATGAGAATATTTGACTACCTTCATCTCCTCAAGAAACGATGGGAAGCCTCCAATTGACATGAAAGTCATATACCCTGCGACAAATGCACCACACGACCCCCTCGCCCAGATTGATGTGTAGCTTGTTCCAATGTCAAAGAAAATAGTACCAACACAAATTGAAAGTGCTATATAGGTCACTATCCTTATCCAGTAATACCCGAGATCTCTTAACATGTTCTTGAAGGATCTCCTTGTCAATGTGGAAAGCTGCTTCCACCATTTTGCCGGGCTTCCTTCACTTCTCCTATCTGTAAGCCCTTCCTGCAGGTTTAGGCAAACTTATTTTTGATGTTCTATCTTTCCTGTGTAATAGTACACAGGTTGCGTGACTTAACAGTTGTGAGGGTAATCTAGGTATTCTTTGTATGCAAGATAAATGCTAGCTTCATTCGGTAAGTGTATCGTGTATGTCCGTCTATGCTTGATTGAATAAAAATTGCAGCAAGTCCTCCTCAATACGTATTTAAGTCAGATACTTATGATCCAAAGTTGTTAAATGTCCCTCTTGCTCTGGCAAAAATATAGTAATCGGAAAAGTAGCCGGATTTGCTACTTTTATGTAGGATTATATCATTTTCTTGATAATTTAAGTAACTCGATAATGCTAATGTGGCTGGTGATATTGGTGACGTAAATTGGTAGAAATAGAAACTGTTAAACATGTTACAGTACACGTAAAATAATTCAAGTCCCTTACAATGTGTGAGATCTCCTGAATCCTAGCTCTTGCTTTTGATGCATACTCTGATCCCCTGTATGTCTGTATGAGCAATGCTTTAATTTCTGATGTCGTCAATATTGTAGCTGGATCCAACACATTCTGGGTTTCCTTGGTTGAAAAGTTAGAAGTCTTTTATAAGAACCATAATGTCAATGAAGAGGTAGACACGAAAAAAATTTGAAGTGCTTTGCAATTGGTGCTTGTAAAGTTTCTTGTAAGAACTGCTTAATTATCACTACACAATGAAGCAGCCTTTAAAGTCTGAAATTCCAGCTTCTGTTGAACGACAGACAACAATTAGCATCTCCAGTCTAAAAACTTGAGCTTGTCTTTTTCACATGTGAGTCTATCTTAAGCATTCATTCTGTCTCAATATCGAATTGACTTACAACAATCCTGGTACTGTGTTCAGAAGCTCATACAGGTGAAAGAAATTTGAAGCTGTGATTACATACGTACATGTTTTCTGCAGGATCCCATGAACGTTGCAACAGTGTCAAAGTCAGAATTGATACAACGAAGGAAGTGATCAGAAGGATTTCTTGTATTTGGACAGGGAAACCCTGCATCAGCAAAAAACTGTGGAAGAAAAATGAAAAGGCAAATATGATTAAGTAAGAAGTCGAGAGTATTGAATGACTTGAAATTGTGTTTCCACATGGACAGAAACATCACATGCATGAGACACACTCGTCAGATAATTTGAAAATTTAAACGCTAGTTTGAGAAAATTTTGCAATGTTCCCCTGTGAATATGAGCGTTTTAACTTCTTTGGACCAGGTTTTGTTCTTCACTATGTCAACTAGAGCAAAACAACTTGAAGTAGAGGAGCATTTCAAAATTGTTCAAGAGGATATGAGTTTTATTATCTTTTACATATTATATCTTTTTGGACAGCCTCCTTGAAGAGGCATAGATGGAACTCCAGTAAATATGATCTCATTGTAAGCAAAACTTTGTAATAATGTTGAAGATGTAAAGTCATTACATATTTCTACCTCTACTGCCAGCTTTGCTCCTCCGAGATAGACTGTTTCACCACCAGAAAGAAGATATAGATCATCAAATAATGCAAAAACTTCACTACTGGGTTGGTGGATTGCAGAGAGAATTGTTCTGCCATCATGAGCAATGTTTCTTAGCGTCTGAACTACAAAGAAAGCTGAAGCACTATCCAAGCCACTGGTGGGTTCGTCAAGAAACAATAAGCTTGGTCTTTTCAGTATTTCCAGAGCAATGCTGAGCCTTTTTCTCTCTCCTCCACTTATCCCTCGTAAGTGCCAGTTTCCTATTAGCCGATCGGCACAATCTTGAAGACCCATTTCCTCAATGGTGCTCTCAATGATGCCACTTATTTCATCTTTGGTCATGGTAGATGGAAGCCTCAAGTCGGCAGAGTACCTTAATGTTTCTCTGACCGTGAGAGTTCCCAACAACACGTCATGTTGGGTTACATAAGCCTGATATTGCAGGAGACTCTGAATTAGAAGGTAATGCCCCTGGAGTTGTACTTTTGTTTGTTGATATTTTATAGTCCTAATTCAAGTTCTGCTTGGGCTAAGTGTGAAATTTGTGGCCTCAAGGTGCGATGAGGCGTGAAAGCAATTTGCAGCTACTGAACTGAGTGAGAACATGTACAAATGCTTTAAGCTACATCGACCATCACAAAATCCAATAGGCAAGTCTCACTTGTACTGCAACAGAATGGGAATATGGTAAAGATGAATGTTTCTTTTTCAGATTGAGAAAAGGCAGCCATTTATTTTTCTTAAAGTCACTTTAATCTTCAGCAGTAGCCATAAAATGGTAAAGCAGGAAGTCAACTGGAGGACATGACAGGATTCGGTCCCAGTATACTTGTAAGATTTCTTAATTGACTAACTGCTATAGGACTTAGCTGATTGTTCCAGTTTAACTATGTTAGAATGATTATGAAGGCTAATCAGTGAAATCATGCAATATCACTTACAAGACCACCACAGTTTAATTTCCTCATCTTCCCATTAAGGATAACATTCCCAGTCATGACAAGGTTTCCTGATAGTCTTCCTGCATCAAACAGATTTGGCAGATTCAGTATATGTACCAGCGAATTGGTACAAGGGATAGCCTGCATTGATAAATAAGTATATATGCGGATATTCTTATTTCCATGAAGTCAGCGTTTGTTGCTTCTCACTTAGTATCTGCATTATTGTGTGATAAAATCTTGATGATGACAAAAATATTTTTGGGATGTTAAGGATGGACTAGTTCTCTTGCTCCTTGGGGTTCAATCCTTTGCTGACCTTTAAGGAATGTTCTCATATCTTTGGAGGTTTCAGTATGACCATTGTAGCACTAGTGGTATTCAATGCCGACAATTTCGTTGTGCATTTCCTAGAGAAGCAAACCAAAGGGTTTTATTTAAGTTCTTCTAGACCAAGGACTCTCTACATGACAGATGATGAATCTAGCAACTGCACCAACATCATCACTTCTCAACAGAGGGGGAAAGAAAAAGAAAAACAGATGGCCCCATAATGGCAATGGTTCTGCCTGGCTCAGCATGCCCAGTGAGGGAACAGAGCTATAGGAGAGAGGGAGAATGAACCTGCAAGTGAATCGAGAAGAGTTGATTTCCCGGATCCAGATGGACCCATAATGGCCATGATTCTGCCAGGCTCAGCATGCCCAGTGAGCCCTTTAAGTAACTTTCTCGCATGTCCATTACCAGAATTCGGCAGTATCACAGAAAGATCATCCCACACCAAGTACATAGCTTCTTCATTTTTACCTTCTTCCAATCTCATTTCAGGAGTTGAACCGTCGGAGCCACCATCCTGCGCATCACTTTCTATCTCCATGGTATGTTTAAAGACAGGCCCTTGGTTACTGGAAAAATGATAAGTGCAGGGCCTTTAACTTGAAAGAATAAAGAGAGACCTACGAGGGATTTTAAGGAAGCGGTGTTCTATAGCAAAGTCTCTCATTTGGTTGCTGTTAAATATTGCTAGGCTAATGCCGAGCAAGAAGACTTCAAGAAATCTACAGTTAATGGTCAAGGATGGTATAGAGGTGTAGTTAATAGGTGAAGCCAAACGGCAACCTTCCTTTCCCAATTTTTTTTAAAAAATTAGTACAATAACCAATGCTCTAGACCTACGGTGAAGAAAGTTAAAGTCCAATAGTCAAACTGCGAGGCGAGGAGAGGGGAGATTCCAGTACAAAAGTTCACATGGCCTGCACATGAAGAGACAGTTTGCATACTGTTTTTCTCTTTTTACTGGTTCAGCCATCACAATCGCAATTAGTGAAGCTTACACACAAAAGCTCAAAAAAAACCAGTTCCAACCACCGAGAGACTTTCCGGTTAACTTAAGCAGAGAAAAGGACTGTTCCATTGGCATTCTGGACCATTGAGCCCTTCTCTGTTTTCTCCTCTAAATATGGCAGGACAACTGTGAATCAAGTATTTAGCTGGCGCTCTTTTGATGATCTATTACATCCCAGAGTTCTCCCTTTTCTACCCTCTTCGGATATCACTGAAAGCATCCTATATAAATGTTATCTGTGATTTTATGGTGGAGATACAGGCTGAAAAAAAAAATGAAGACAAAATGTGGAACATGACTATAATGAAAGATCTTTTCTAGTTGTTAAATTTCCTGGTCATGTGAAATGAAAAGGAATTTCACGTTCTTCCTTTCTGGGAAGGGAGGATTAGGAAAATGCAATTGATCTCCAGACCTTCGACAAACATGCGAAAACAAAAGGCTCCTTTGGTACAATCCCTGAGCTTAGCAAAGTTTTGATGCAAAACATAGTGCGCTAGTGTGAGGGATGCACATTAACCAACCCCACTTGCTGGAATAAGACTCTTTTATTGTTGTTCGATTGAAGAGCCTACTAGGAAGTTCACACGGAGCTTCTCTTTCGTCTCAAATGGCGATGAGTCCTCTTAGATTGCCATTAGAGCACGTTTTTATAAGACTACCAATTGCAAATCTCAGCTTAGGAGAATCATTTTGCTCGTTTTCGAGCATAATAGTTTCCTAAACTTGTGCATGATGAAAGAGTTGGAGAGTTGGCGTAGTATGATTATTACATATTTGAAACTCTTAGGCTTTTTTTCCTGTTGCCAGAAGAAATTACAAATGCCCAATGAAAAATTATATACTCATCTGTCCGCTGTAAGAAATAATTACAAGCTACATGACCATAAATGCTGCACTATAATTGGGAATTCCAACTTTCTTGAAGCTTTTAGTTGAGTGGAGAGTTAAGGCCCTCCTGAGAAGACAGTGAATGTAGTGGCTGGTGCCTCTTGGAAGATAAAGTGGGTACTTTCCTGAAGGAAGGCCTTTTATCAAGATGATGTAGACTTCTCTTGGCATAAATCTTGTTAAACACAGGAAAAGCTTTCTCCTTGAGCTTGAGGATGGTGAAGAAGAGAAGTCTGTAGCCTAGGAGAATAATGAAGATAGCAGCCAAATCCCACCACTTGGAATGATCTAGTGGAACCCCATACATAGTTGTGATGATAACTTCGCCTTTCAGTTTTGGGTCACCGGGTATTAAGGGATCAAATTCAAGACCAATTAAGTCGTTCTTGTAGGCACCCTACACAAAAACCATACCAAAATTAAGCACTGAGAGGGAAGAAAGGTAGTTCTATCTGCATTATGATGTCAGCAAATCTATAAACCAACATCTTCCTATTGAAATCTTACACATGGAATTTGTGTTGGTCAGTAAATTACTAGGCAATATATAGGAGTCGTATTCCTTGATGGTCCCTCTTGTGTAGAGTCATGCGAAGTTACTGAGGTTTTGCCTTTATATTTGCATAGAGACAACATTTGGAGATTTTGTGAATGGAAAGGGTTCTGTTTCTACTTTGAAATACTATCAGGGGTATGGAGAAGTTTTGCTCAAATTCTTGTACTGAATGGCATGGCAAATATTCATTAGGTGTTTAAACAAACTCAACTGCCCTTTGTTGATTAATTAACAAGGAAAATGAAACTTAGATAACATATGCCGAAATGTATTACCACATAATTTAGTGTCTGAGCCTTTTGTGAATCACAGCCAAAACAATGAAACAAATTTTTTAGTTATTGAAAACAAGTAATAATCAAGATGGATAATCTTAAGCTCCTACTCTCAGCTTTGTTCTAGCCTATTTTGAGTGATCAAGTACCTCACTTCTGGTCTTAAAAGTTTTTCCTTCTGTCTATTATCCATTTATGCTGCTTCTTTTATAATTTTAACATCGAAGTACCTGTATAGCCCATGAGCCGTAACTAAGATACGAAATTGGGTACCGCCAAAAGGGTTTTGGAAGGTCTGGTAGAAGTCTGAAGAATCCAGAGGTCATCATCAGTATTCCCTGCAGCAGCGACCCCAAATTGTTCGTAAAGATGCAATTGTCATAACAAAGCATGAAATATTGGATATTCTCTTACTATAATTCCAGCTCCTGTAATGATTCCCATCAAGAAGTTTGGAACTAGTGATGCAACGACCATCATGAGGCTCTCTATGGCAGATATGCAGGCATGGATGTTGAGGCAGAAGAACACGTAGTGAGAAAAGCCCGCCCTAAATTTCACCATGTAGTAGGTGATAGTCCCTGCGGTTAGTGTTATGGCAACCAGGAAAGGGAATGAAGAAAGGAAATTTGAGATGATGTACACCGCCACGCCGTAGTATCCGTTAAGCCTTTCCCGATAGAAAACCTGTATGTGAGTCGGAAGAAACTCTTAAAAAACTCAGCGTATCCGTGATGCTTAGTTTCTTTTCTTTGTTCTTTTGCTACCTTCATATGCTTACCTTCATTTCTTCAACGAAGCATGGGAAGCCACCGATGGACATAAATGTCATGAAGCCAGATATGAATGCACCGCAAGCTCCGCGGGCCAGGATTGCAGTATAGGTATTGCCAACATCATAAAAGATGGTACCAACGCAAACTGATACAATCAGGTATACTGCTATCCTTAGCCAGTAATATGCTACATCTCTGGACATGTTTACCAGTGATCTCCGTGTTAAAGTCGTAAGTTGCTTCCACCATGCTGCTTGGCTCCCACTTTTCTTTTCAACATCAAGCCCTTTCTGCGGAAGTGTAACTTGTACATAAGTATGTATGCATACTTGTGTGTGTGTGTGTGTGTGTGTTTTTACCTATTAACTCCATTAGAATTCATCATCCTACAGAGAAACTTTTTCAGTGACAACTATCGCTGGTAAAATTTGTCCCGAAAGTGTTTGGTGACTGCCACATTTCCGGGGTGCAAGTTATTGCAGGAGGATGATTAGAAGGCTGCTTAGCTTGTTTTATTCTGGTGCAGTGGTGCTACTCTTTTCTCTACAGTGTCATTTTGCGAAAATGTGCAATTCACTCTAAAGCAGGGTTAGCATACTTTTCGAGTGACTCTGTTCTTCAAAAGAATATCAACCACTTTGATTCAATGCTAAGTGTGAGAAGCTTACAGTAGTTGTTATCTCTCCCATTCTGGCTTTAATTCTTTTTGCGTATTTTGAACACCTGTACTTCTCAACCAGCAGTGCTCTGATCTCGGCTGTTGCCAGATTCATGAAAGGATCTGATGAGTTTGGGACATCCTGCAACCGCGAATCCATAGATCAAAGCTACTTGGTGAGTCTATGTTACTCTGAAGCACTTCCCAAATATTGGGCTTTGCAACTAAACCACACCACTGCTCACATATAATACTTACATGAATTCTTTGAGATCCTTTCAGTGTGGCCGTCACTTTGTCGAAGTCTGAATTTATGCAACGCAAGAAGTGATCTGAAGGATTCCTTTTTCTTGGACATGGAAAGCCAGCTTCAGAGAAAAACTGAAATTCAAATAAAGAGTTACGATTTGATACAAAAATGTGGACAAAATTGTTCAGAATAACATGACTCTCACGATGGTTCAGGATAATTTCAGAGACATCAAGACCAAAGGAAAGCCAAGCAATGCAGAAGTTCTATATAAAGCCATGGAAAATGGAACGTGAAATTTCAGTGTTATTTTCTACACATACCTCAACGGCCATCTTTGCTTCTCCAAAATAGACAGTTTCACCACCGGACAGCAAGTAAAGATCATCAAAGAGAGTAAAGACTTCGCTGCTCGGTTGATGAATTGATGAGATCACGGTCCTTCCATCGCAAGCAATATTTCTCAGAGTCTGGACCACAAAGAAAGCTGAAGCACTGTCCAGACCGCTCGTGGGTTCATCAAGGAAGAGCAAATGAGGGCGGGTGAGGATTTCGAGCGCAATGCTGAGTCTCTTCTTCTCTCCACCACTTATTCCTCTCAAATGCCAGTTGCCAATCACTCTATCTGCACAATCTTGGAGACCCATTTCCATGATTGTTCCTTCAACAATAGAATTCACTTCATCTTTGCTCATTGTGGTTGGAAGCCTCAATAGAGCTGAGTATTTTATGGTTTCTCTAACTGTTAGTGTTCCCAGTAAGACATCCTCTTGAGTCACATAGGCCTGAACATGACAGAAAAGCTCAATCGTTCAGAAAAGATATTGCCATTTTGCTTGCTTATACGGTGTATTCAAGTTTTAGCTGTCATTTCTATTGACCAAAGAATGGACTTTTTTGAATGGATTGACAGTTGGGACATGTGAACATGGGCGATGAAGAAGATGGTTTAAGATTGGAAAAATTAGGTATTATAGTTTATACTCAATTTAGTTTCTTATAATCTAGTGATTTTTAGTTTACCATTGTTGCAGGTGTCAAAACATCTCATGAGCACGTTGGTTTCTCTCGTCAACTCAATTTCTACGATCTCCAGGTCAGCAACAATACTTTTTCAATTAAGAGTTCTACCTGAATCTATTGTGTAATCGCGCCAACCCCACTTATCCATCAATTGAGTGAGCAACAACTAGCACTTACCGCAACACCATACTCGAGTCTCTTCTTTTTCCCGTTAATGAGAACATTTCCAGTCATGATCACATTTCTGGATAATCTACCTGCGGTAACATCAATGCCTCTTTACATATGGTGAATATATGCAGATGCTACAAGCAAGTAAATAAATTAAGATTGCTATAAGGTTCTGCTGAGCTGCCATTTAGGAAAACTTCGCCTCAACCAAGCCAGATGTTTTGGAAAAATTCAAAACCATAAAACCCGATTTAAATAGAAGTAGTTGCTTAATATTTTCCAATTCCAAGTAGATCTTATGCTGGTGTTAATTAATGATTTGAAGCCAAAGAATGTTCATCCATGTATTTAAAACGTTTCTAGGCTGGAAGTGTATAAGTTTAGCTGAATTGGTTTATTTAATGATGAACAAGGGCCACATGAGCTATACAAAGTAACTCAACAGAAGTTTGGATTGCTGATATTAGATTTTCTTTTTTTGTATGTTCTCGTCGACGCTCCGGACTGTCATGAACCTCGAGTTTGGCTCAACTGAACTGGTGCTAGCCCTAGCCAACTATTGGAATGATCAAGAAACCAAAGATGAACCAAAATAAGAAATGTTCCCCAAGTGCCGTCACCACTTTAAAGTCTAAAACTTGGCTTCTTTTGCTTTTGTTTTCATATAGGTTTTGATGTTCAAATGGAGAGAACCCTCTCACCACGATTTGGTTGGAATTCAAAGGCGAAAAGGAACGATAATAACACTTTGTTTTGGACATGCCTAGAGAAATTGTCGTGACTCTCTAGTTGGTGAATAATTAAAAGCAGAGGAGGTACTGAAACCACTTATTAGACACAAGATACTCTTGTTCTAACCATTTCAAGAAAGCAAAGGAAAATTCCCCTGAATAGTCCAGACTTACCGAAAAAGACATTATCCAATCTTCTATGCACATGCATGTATGTACCACCTTATTTGCAATATAGATAGATTCGGAGAGAGAGAGAGAGATCAAACCTGCTAGAGAGTCAAGTAGGGTGGATTTACCCGACCCAGAAGGGCCCATGATGGCCATGATACGACCTGGTTCAGCATAGCCGTTGAGGCCTTGAAGCAACATCTTGGTGTGTCCATGACCAAAGTGTGGCAAGACCACACTTAGATTCTCCCAAACCAGAAACGTTCCCTTCGAAAGTGCTTCGCTCTCGTATGTGCCGCTGCCGCTCCCACTCCCGCTCGCCGCCTCTATCTCCATGGATTCCCAGATGAGAACGCTGAGCCGAAACCGGAGGAACCAAGCAGAAGGCAGAAGAAGAGAGAAGAGAGGAAGAAGAGAGTGCGCCCCTTTCAAATTTTCTGATCGAAAGAGAACAGAAAACTCATCAAGTAGCCCATGAGAAGGCCGAAAGAAGCAGCAGGCAAGCAAGCAAGAAAAGAAAAGAAACAGAGGAGGTTGTAATATAGTGAATGATGACGAATCAATGAGTGAAGACGCTAGGCTAGTAGTCACCAAACAGCAGCACGTCCGTGTCGTTATGAATGTGTGGGAAGTGCAACACAATCGAATCCAACTGCAGACGAGTCTCTCTCTCTCTCTGTTCTTCTTCCTTCGTTTCTGCTCTGGTTTTGCTTTGCTTTTTGGGAAATTAAGGTGGTGGGTGTGCGGACAGGTCATGTCATGCTGGTGGCAAGCGAGGGAATTGAATGCGTGGGGGAGGGGCTGCAGGGCGAGAACTGAAAGCGACCCCCGGGTGTACCGCCGGGCGGTGATGGCCCCCCCTAATAAATAAATTGGCTGGCCCTCTCCCCATATCCCAAACGCCATTGAACAAGACAGGCTCGTTAGTGATAAAAGCCCCCGCCTGCCTAACTAATACCCGCCAGCCTAACTTTAATGCCATCAATATTTTTTTAGGGCTTTTTCTTCTTTTTGAATACCCAAATCAAGAAAATTTGCCATTTCCAAAGCACTCTCTCCCTTACTAATTAGTGCCGTGCATAGGCGCATTGGCAATGAAAAATTTTCTTAGTAAATATGATTAGCAAGTGCTTTGGACTTTGGAGACACTTATGTACAAGATTCGCTACTTTAACCCGAAAGAGGGTCTCTAAAGATCTCGGTCCCCGACTTGGGTGAAACTGAAGTGTGTCTTGATGTTACAAAGATTTGAAAGCATTCACCAATCAAGCTTTGTTTTCCCTCTTTTTTTTGGGTATTGGGTCAGCATGAGACCTTCCTCTTATCTTCTTCAAGGGATTTTTTTTTTGGGGCAACTTCTTCAAGGAATTTGAACAGAAGGGTCCTTTTGTACTCGGGCCTTCCTCAGGAGTTCAATGTCCCCCTGGACCATGACTTTAACACCGACTTCCCTCTGTACTCGTCGTTTTTTCTGTCTTTTCCTCTCCTCCTTCACTTTTCTTGGTCCCGAGCGATTCAGTTTATTCTGGGAACAACCATCATGACCTTTCTTTCTTCTTCCTCCTGGGATTGCTTCCATTGCACTAGGGTGAATTCTAAATACCATTAAGGAATGTTTGTTGTGATCCTCATTGCGAGATATGGAACTCGAATTTCACATCTTACATGAGAGTTCGATAAGCTTTACATCAGCTGCTGTTATGATACTGCTTACAGCGCACGGAACTTAATCTAAGGTCGCATATACGTACAAAACGTACACAGCCATTCACTCTTTCGCCTAATAGTTAGCTTTTGAGGTAAGGTTCTCCAAAAAGTTCTCATCACCCGTTATTAGTTTGTTTGGTTTCCTTTCACAAAAGAGCAAAGTTGATACGATTTGATCTTTGGAACGGGTATTTACACGGCCATTTCCACGAATGAAAATTTTAAACTCTAGACATTGCCTATGTAAAGGTTTTTTGTTTTTTGTTGTTTGACACAAATGGTCTCGATGAATGCTACCTGTGTCTTTTTTTAATTCCCGCTTGTAGATATACATAATAAAAGTCCATCATTATATGATTATTTCATAACAAACCCTGTCCTTTAGATCTATAAACGTATGTTTCGGCTGAAATAATCAATACTCTTAGGTTTGGACTTATGACTGTCAATCTCTTTCGATTGATTCTTGACATTCCCTTTCAAGATTTTGTCGTTCAAGAAACTATGTTTCTCTTGCATTGCCGCTTATGGTCGATAGTTGTTTCTTAAATTATTTCCGGAAATTAATGATGATAAGTTAACACCAATCGAACCTACGCTGCATCGGTTTAGGTTACGGATTTCAATTGGTTGCTTCGATATGAAAAACAAACCATCCACTTCATCCGAACACCTAATGCTTAGTTTGTTTCACTATCTGATTGTCTAGTTGAACATTGCCAGTGATCGTGCAGTGCACCCACGCAATCCTTCCATTAGAGGACCTCTAAAACACCTTTTCAGGAAGAGAGTGATGAGGCCTCAATAGCTGCCTCATCGTCTAGTCTAGCGAATTCCCCAGATCGTACATAAGCTAGCAAACATCACGAGCAGATCAGGGCCCGAAAGAACATCACATCATATGCGGATGAATCGCCAATGGGGTAATTTCAAGCAGACAAAACCTTTTGTTCTGCTGCATAACGTAGCCCGCCAAATCGACCAACGAACAAAGAGAATAGCGAATGCAGCATCATTCGCTGGAAGCCTATTCACAGGTTCCTCGTAGGAACTCGGTCAGCAATCAAAATTTTCCAGAAAACAGAATGGAGAGACATGCTCGATGAATGTGTTTTGCCAAAGGAACTAAGTAACACGTGAAGAAATGGTGATAGTGCTACAGACGTTCACCCGAGTCGTGGTCATTCCCGACCAAGGAGGTAATTTAGTCATAAAGTCTTTAATCACAAAATGGGGGTTATTGTCTTAGACAAGATGCTTGAGCTAGAATTGTAATGGGAAACTTCATGGCACCAAAATAAAGAAAGTCAGTCATTCGCAAGGAGACATATCCTTCCAGTAGTTAGTACAACCATCACATAACACCACGAGACTAGAATATCAGGGGAGCCCTCAGCAAACACAAACATTGCTAATTCCAGATCACGAAAAACATATATCTCTCGATTCATAATAAAAACAAAGACGATGTTCTTGCGGAAGATCCAAACATCCTCATGGTATTAAAGACCCAGGCCGCCCTTAGTATCTTCTGTTGGGGCTCCTCGAGCGATGTCCTCGTGGTTCCCTGCAAAGTTTGAAGGCATATACAGCATAAATAACATTCAAGCTTCAGACTCAACTCAAACTATGGAAAGTGACTGCCACATCTGGGGATCTACTAAAACCTCTCCGATTAAGATTATCAGATGAAAGCAAGCAGGGATTTTTAGTTACAATAATGTCATGGTGCGAGTGGAAGATATGGGACCCTATTTTTCTTTCACGTTGATCTCCTTTTAATTTTCAAGCAATTTGGCTGAATGCAGGAAGAAATCGCAATAGTGTGATGATTTATAAACTAATGTATTTGTCCAGAATCAAACCTCCTTTTCCTCATATTCCTCCTCCTGACAGAAGGTCCATTACTGAAGGCCCAGTCAACGCTGATCATCTGGGTGAGAAGTTCTGTCCCATTCATCTGAGCTATCGCAGTCTGTGCATTATCGAAGCTCTCATATTCAATGAGCGCATAACCCTGAGAAGCAATCCACAATAAACTATTAGAACAATTCATGTCCAAAGTACCAACAAGAACAACTGCATCCACAGTGAAGAGGCTTATGTTCCTCATCACGTCTCTCTTTGTTTCCACTGAGTAGTGGAGGTGATTATATCTACAGAGAGTACGAAGTATGGCTTGTCCAATTTATTTTATGATTATTATATCAAACTTATCTGGAAGGTAGATATAAGTCAAGGTTGATTTTGTTCTAAGGAATTATCCAGTTTCCTAATTGGGGTTTGCATGGGAAATTATGTTGAAAAGCATTAACAACTTTCTGTTGTACAGTTTTTCTCATATGTGTTAATACGTTCTGGTGAAAAATCTAAAAATGCTGCAAGAGATTTGGGAGCCCAAAAGAAACGCTACTAATGGACAGTTTAACCATCGTATTGCATGAAGATATGTCCTAACTCCTAAAGACGAGAGTGCTTTTTGCCTTCCGGTGAGGTTTAGAATAAAAAGAACACGAGGACAACAATGGGCCTTGGGGATTTTGCCCAGATTGGTTTTCGCCTTTTTTTCCCACAGATGAACCACTCCGTGTCAGTTAAATATCATCACGTAGCAAAAAAATGGTTTATGCTAAAAACTGAAACCCACTTAAAATTCTGGTGAATGATGATTTCCAAAAGTCCCCTCACATTAAGCACTATAAGCAAGTTTAAACATCAAGCCCAAAACCCTGTTTTCCTTATTTTTCCATCGCACTATTTTCCACTAATTTGCAACTATTAAATAGATAACATCAGCGCAGAGTTTGCCAAGCAGAAAGACTTAAATGAGATAAGCTAAAAACTAAGCCAAGGACAAAGAAATTGTTTACCTTAACAAATCCAGTTCGCCGGTCAAGATTTAAATGCAAATTCTTGATATCTCCAAACTCTCCAAATGCAGTTTGCAGATCATCTTCTTGGGCCTCTTCATGCACTCCAGTCACAAGAATGATCCATCCCTCAATGGCTGTAATCGTCAAACATTCCGATAAATACTTACAAGTAGAGAAAGAAAACCAGATATGAACAGGATTCAGCAGTTTCCTCCTTCATCATATATATAGCAGTCCATTACAACCAACGTAAGAGTACAAGGGCAAATTTCAAGAATCGAGTTCGAGTATCATACGTAGGCAATGACAATTTTCTCTGTAAAGAATGAAAGGCATCTGTACATTTTTCTTTTGATTTCGGCAGAAAGCCCCATCGGGATCATTGTGAATTTTTAATTTCAACGGAAATCAGAATAGTAGACCGATTTATGAAGGTGGTCAACTTCACTGGATTTGTAGGCTTCACTATCACAGAGAATGATTGGCATGCTAGGCAATATCCAGAGGGTTTTACTTTTTCCTGCAAATTCATTCACCTAGTCGTCCATCGAAATAGCATCCAAGCCGCTGCACATTACTAGAGAATGGCCAAAAAAAATTCGTCCCTGGTCCTTGCACCAGGGCAGGCATGTTCTATTTCCTCGCAAAGACTCACTGTTTTTCTTTAAAAGGTTGTTAGATTCACTCAACTTTGCCCGAGATAATTAGATTCATCTCGATTCTGCCATAAACCAACCCCGATTTCTTCCTCCCCGCATAAAATCACTCTTACACAGGGTCCAAGCAAACGATACCATTTCACGCCTTAACTAGCACGTACTAATGACATAAATCTACACTGTCCACCACCCACCGGTGCCCTTTTCCCATTCCATTTTTGCATCTCCTCTAAAACTTGGCTCGCGAATCAGCACCCATCAGTTCATCAGCACATCGTAGCACACAGATGACATTGATTTTGTGCTATCATGTGCAGTTATCTTCCCACTGGTCCCCTACATCATCCCGCTCAGCTTAAAAAGCATAAGAAGAAAAAGTCCTACACCGGTATCGATCCGAACAAAGCAGACAAGGCAATACAGTCTAAAAGGAACTTAAGCATCAAAAATCACATGGAACCACCCAAACCCTAGCGTTGGGAAATAAAGTTCGAATCTGACGTAAAAAGCGACGGCACGTTGAATTCATCAATCCACGAGCACGAGCATGAATTCCTAGGCACAGCGACCGCGAAGGAAGAATAAAATTAGGGGCTACTGACATCGCAGAGGGCCGGGGCCGCCGTCGGTGTCGAGGGAGTCGAAGTCGCGGCCGGCGAGGCGGTTGTTGCGCTCGGCGTCGGCCTCCTCCCGGAACCCGCGGCCCTTGGTCTTCCTCGTGGCGAGCGAGGAGGAGGCGGCGGCCGCGCCGCCGGTGATGGCGGACTTGAGCTTGGGGAGCGGGGCCCGCGGGGAGGCGTCGGCGTCGGGGGCGCCGTCCTCGTCCATGAGGTCGTCGTCCTCGGGCTCGAAGTCCAGCGCCTCCGCTTCCGCCGTCGTCATCGTCGCCGGATCTCTCTCTCTCTCTCTCTCTCTCTCTCTCTCTCGTGCGTTCTTGAAGGACCGAGGGTTAGGAACCTTTCGTGCTTCTGTGGCTTCAGTGCTTGCGAACTGCGAGGTTTTTCTCAATTTTGTGATTTCAGCCACGTCGACTTGATTGGGTTAATTCTCGCTCGACCCGAAAGTTCCAGGATATTAAAATTTTGCCCCCGCAAATTTGTTCTCGTTATCAATTTGACCCCCGAGTTCACTTTTGGACTTCTTTGTTGTTCGAAATAAGCGTTTAGTTATTAAAAGGAAAAATGATGCGAATGATCCTTTAATTTTAACCCAATGTCCAACGTCATATTTACATGTCTAATTTTTTCGATCTAGTCCACAAATTATCAATAAATGCTCAATATGGTCTTTCCGTTTGCTCGAATTGCAAATCGGATATTATGCGATGACATGTATTGTTGTGTGCTGAGTTGGATTTTCAAAAATGACAAGTCAACATATCCACCGTTTATCCGTCTACTTTAGAAAATGAAAAATAAATTAAAGCGTCAACATGTCCATCATTATTTTACACATACTATAGTAAAATAACATAAGCATCGATCTAGTGAACGCTATTGCTTTTTGGCCTGCTTAACAAGTAAGTGATCTCAAAACAATGTTATTCTAAGTCCTCGAGCTTTTGACCGATGTGCAATCCCATTACTAAATTTTCATATGATTTTCAATTAGGTCTTTAAATTTCTATTCGGTGTGTAATGTAATTCTTCAACTTTCAATTAGTTCAATTAGATCCTAAACTATTTGAACATGTTATTGCTTTTTAGCATGCTTCGCAAGTGTTCTTCTAACACCATTAAAAAGTGATAATTACATTCTAAGTCCCCAAACTATTGACAGGCATGTAATCTCACTACTAAATTTTCAATTCATTCAATTAGGCCTCTAAATTTTCATTAATGTGTAATGTCATTCTTGAACTTTCATTTAATTCAATCAAATCCTCCTAAACTATTTTAGCATGTTCAATGTCATCATGTTATTAGCATTAATAAAATATGCTATACAAACATTGATCTAATAAAATTTACATCAAATGAAAAATAGTATTATGCACATGGACTTTGTATATATAAATATTCACTTGAAATGACAAAAAGTAAATACAATGTTCCTTTTTCTATGCACACGCTATTCGCTCTACGTTGACATTATCTCTTTCGATGGACCTTCCCATCCAAATGGAAAGATTACATTAAACATTTACCGACATAATTAATCATGGGTCAATTGAATTTTGATCTATTTAGACCACTCGATCCTTGACCTAAACTCTCGTATCAAACAAGAAGTGTGCTATGCCTTGTTGCCAAATTACTTGGAGTTTCGTTTTGTATCTCACGGTTGAACTATAAGTGTGTTATGCTATAGTTGTGCCGGCACGACTTGATAATACACGTTGTAAATTTGTAACATTTCAAACCAAATGAAACCGGTTGTTTAAAAATTCTTGTAAGTTGCCGTAACTATGAAGAGCCGCAACCGTTGAAGTGCTCGCTAAACTTCGATGCCACAACACTCGCTTTCACATAATTGCCACAACATGTGCAGCTTGAGTCTGCCTAGAGATTATTAAGGAGAACTTTGGTGAAGAAAACCCCCCAAAAAAACAAAAAAAAATGAAACGACGAGCTAAACCCTAAACAATGGAACGGTTCCACCGGACCTCCACACCAGCCCGTAAACGGGCCCTTGGCCCAAAACAGGATAGACCAAACCGGGCTCAGGCCCGGTTCAATTTAGTCTTCGGCCTTTGTTTCCTTTTTCCTTTTACGTTCATTTATTTATTTATTTAATTTTTCCCCGTGAGCTTCTTCTTCTTCATCTTCTTCGCGTTCACAGCTTCTTCTTCTCTCGTGGGTAGACATGTCAAAACGAGCCATAAATCCATTTCTTAACTCATATATTAGTAAATAGATCATAAATAAATTAGTTATATTTAGTAAATGAGTCATAAATGGGTAGAAGTCTTATATTGATGTTAAATAGGTCATAAATAAATTATAAATGGATCATAAATGAGTTTACAATTAATTTAAACTCAATACATCTCTCTTGCCCTCACTCAATCTTGCACTCACTCACCCCGCACTCTCCTTCCAGCCTGAATATGAATTTTTCTATATTTAACTAAATATGAAAGTGTTTTAGCAATATAAATTTGATCGGGTATGAATTGAGTATGAATTGAATCAGGTATGGGTCAAGAAAATTACATTATGTATAAATAAATCATAAACGAATTAACGAGTCAATTTGAGCGAGATCATTTATGACCCGATCCGTACCCGATCCGAGCCACTCATTTGACGGTCTACTCGTGGCCGACGCACCAGCAGATTCCACACGGTGAAGAACCGGCGAAGGCTCTCGACCTCGAGCCCGCCATGTACGTCTCTTCGCATTCCGGCTCGTGAACTGCACGGCCAATCTCCACCGCATCTGCTCTCGTCTTTCTTTGGCCGCGATCCCCCGTCGATTGATTGGCGAATGAATCGTTCGTCGCGATGAGCTCTTCTGCTTCGGCTTCGGCTTCGTCTTCGTCTCCGTCTCGATCGAGTGATTCCAGAGCGAGGGCGCTGTGGGGATCGTTGTTCGTCGCGGTAGGTTGCGTTTGCTTCGTCGCCTTTGCCTACGCGGCCGTCGTGTCCAAGCTTCTTCCGCCGTCGGACAACGCCATCATCTCTGCGGTACAGAACGACAGGTCAGTTCTCGACGGCGCATTGCTTTCGCGGCTTGTGTTGTCGCGTGTGCGTGCGGCGAGCGTATCGATTCGAGTTTATCTCCCTGCCCAAGGATTGGAGCAGGAAATCATAGCGAAATGCTCCGTCTGTTCGGCGATCGTAATGTTAGGACTAGCGAGTTTGAGTAGGAGAGGCTCGTGAGGTTGTTTTGAGGCGTTTGGAAGTGATTTCTGCGTCAATTACGTCGGGAAGTACCGCAACACTCCTTAACGATACTGAGAAGTTGGGTCGTGGTCGTGGAGTCGTTTGAGTGAAATCAGAGTGTCATTTGTCGAATGTAATTTGAGTTTGGAAGGATGTCATCCCTATAAGTTTGTTCATTTCATGAAAATGAATCACCTGGGGATCCTTGTTTTGGTTAAGGAAAAGCTCCTCCGTCCTGTACAAGTATCCTGAGACCTCCGAATAGTACTGCGTGATTAAACACAAGAAGTTGCGTGTATTAGCTTATGATTATTCCAGTGGTTGAAAAAAATCTCTTAACTGATCGAAAGATCAGATTGGGTTACTTATCATTTGAAGCACCATACAAATAAGGTAGAAGTTCTCTTTAGCTAATCACGACAAAAACAAAGGATCTACTGCGTTGGTTGTGGATGAGAGCGACTATCTGATCCACTTGAATTGGCCTAATGGTGATCTAATGCTTTGCCAAAGGGTGGAAATTTTTTTTCGAAGGAGGAGAACTGTTTTAGTTATTAAGTGCAGCGTGGACTTTGAGACCCTCGTATGTTAGCCTTCTGCCACTTTTTCATGGCACTGTCATGTAAGAAGCTCTATTGTATTGTTTGGCTCTATGGCATATGCTTCCTGTGCGAAACACATGATCACCCAGGGCAAGTGTTTGGCTAAGTCGCAGACTGCCATTATTATGAATCCTAATAAGTAAAGTTGATTTCTCTCATGGATTAAATGTTTGGACAGATTTAGAGCTTTATTGCATAATTTGTGACAAAGATTTCTTCATGTTCTGCTCTGGGACATCATGCCTTCTCTGGATGAGCATTCTCTTTCACTCTTCTGCTATGTTTGTCATGAATCACCAGATGAATGGCTTTAGGATGCCAAACATGACATGTTATACTTCTGCCAATATTATGCATTTCCTGGACATAATTAATGCACATTCGCTGCTTCTCTTTGCCACGTATTTTATCGCTTGCTGCATAAGGTGTTTTCTTTGCTTATCATCTAAAAGGCTTTCCATTAACTCACCAAACCTCACTTCCTATCATGAATTAAACCTTTTCTAAAAAAATGTGTTGGGTCCTTCATATAACTATTTGTTTGTGAGTGAAGGATGTTCTCTTTCTTCCTATTGTTTACTTTGTTTGAGTAGCTTGTATAACTTGGTCCCAAAGCAAATTTTCACTGAAAATCAGCATTCTTGCTGTATGGTGCCTCAAACTCCCGAAGAATTTGTCTTTACAAAAAAAAAAAAAACTCCCGAAGAATTTGTAGATTTCGTTTTGTTCAAAGTTTTGTTCTTTCCTTTCCTATCATTTATCATCTAGACTCTTGGCTTGATCTCGTTATGTCTTGTTGCTCAATGTTTTTTTACCTCGTTATGTCTTGTCGCTCCATGTTTTTTGCTTTGCCTAATTTGTTTCCTTTCCAATGGCAGGTACTATTGTTTTTTGGTTCCCCTTACACTCCCCATCCTCGTTGTCGCTGTATATTTTCATTGGCTCAGCATGAAGCTTTTCAAGCACGCATGATGTTTGTCTCATCAGACCGTGGTCGATCAAACACAGTGGCTGCTCTCCTTACTGGTTCGCCAGATCCAATAGTGATAGTGGAATTTATGCAACTTCTGGTGGAAAACCATTTTTCTTTGCTGTAGTATGACAATATGATACATGCTAAAGCATGAAGTTCCTTGGATTTGATACTTGTCTGGAATTAGGTATATCTATGCAAAAAAACAGCCACTGGTTTCCTATCTGTGTTCATGGCAGGTTGTCAATATTGCAAGAGTCCCCGTTGCATTTACTTTTGCCATCTTCCAGCTTGTCTATGGTTTAGTAATTGTTTTAATCATCATGGCTTCCTAACTTCCTGTATAGGAACTATTTTATGGCATACTCGCATGTTAGAAACTATTATATGCCAGCTTGGACTTAATTTCGTAACATTGGTTCTTTCACCATAATTCTGACTTTGAGTGACAGTGGAATGTATGTCAAATGATGGCAATTTTTCGAATTTGAGGAGTTTTTCATTTTTCATGCTACGAGGTGCAATTGCTGTGACTCTAGTATGGTCACATTCACCGCCCTAAGCTTTTGTCATAGTGATTGTATGCTTTTACAAAGCTGTAGTCGCGTGGCTGAGAAAATTACTGGCCTGCTATCTGTGACACACGCAAATTATGAATATCAGTATGCTATATTTGCCACTTATGATTGAAACATGTGGAAAATTTGACCTAAGCTTGAGGCTTGCATTATCTGAGGGGGAAGCGATCTGCCATTTGAATGGAAGATCGTCTTTTTAGAAGGAAGCACCGAAGGTATTTGTATGTTGGGAGACTTCATTCTTAACATTGCCTGCTGATCTCTTGGAAAACCAAATTCTCACAACTTAATTCATGTGCCAATTTCGACCAAAAAAAATAAAAATTCATGTGCCAATAAAATGTTGGTCAAAATGCAATGTATTTCACTCTGAGAGAATACAAATCATCTTCAACTACATAACTTGTTGGTGTTTCAAAGGAAGGAGGATGATTATACCCGTGATTTATTTTGCATAGTTCAGTTTATGTATTTGTACTTTGAGACATCAGTAGTCTATTTGTTTTTGGTAGGTTGGTACTCACCAAATTGTGATGATAGTTGAGCATATGCTCTTGGGGAGCTCAGGTCCTTTTGGATGATTCTCTAGTGGCTGGTGTGCAAGTTTGTAAGAGCCTTCTTACACATCTTTGAAGTAAGAAAAGATTCATCACAAAAATCTAGTGCTATGGATACTGCTTAGGAAGAATTTGGGCCATTTGTTGCTACTTAATGCGTCATAGCCGAAAAGCAGCGTCCACCAATGCTATACCTTTGTTAGGGTGCCAGTCCAGATAGTCATCAGCTGCCTCCATTCTTCTTTCCCTAGGTCTAGAATCTTTGGTTCTCATCAACATCATGCAAGCTATCATCTGTTCATAGGAATATAAAAACAAACCCCGGTTACAGGAGCATCTGCAATCTTGTTGTATGTATCGAAATCTTGGATGTGTAGTTTTCCAAATGGCAGGGACCATGAACAAGGAGAAGGAATAAGATTTACGAGTTGATTCTCATATGCTTGTTGTGATCTGTGAGCAAAGCGATAAAAAAAATGTGCCTTGTCCCCTACAGTTGGCTTCTCCCAGGGAAGAGAAATTGTGAGAACGAAAGTGGGACAGAAAGGGGAAGTGAGATCCTTGGTATTTCTTGGATTCTGTTTTGGGTCCAGTCCCTACCCCGCCTGCATCAGAATCAATTCAAAAAAAACAAAAGGAAAAGACTTTTCCTTCTCCTTTCCGATATGGAATGCTAATCTTCTTTTCATGAATTTTATTGTGGATGTCTTTTTTGAACTCGGCAGTGCAGCTGTGTACACGTTGAGATGGTGGCCAATCTTGTCAACATCGGTGCGGATTTACGCAACCAAGCATGATCCCTATTTTTCGATTTCGGCCGTCACCGTGACAGTGACCATAGTGGATGCACGATATCGAATCTGGACCATTGAAGATGACGGGTTCCGCACGGGCCTTGCATGGGTCGCACCAGATCCGACGGTCCAGATTGAGCCTAGTACAGGCACCAAGGCTATGTGGTACTCGCTCGTTTACGGCCTTTCTAAGCCCTGAACAACGTGGACTCTCGCGTTGTGATTATAAACGGTTTCTTAAGCTATTTGGTACGGTGTTTAGGACATCCATTGATTTCAACACGACATTATAAAATAATTCTGGCATGTCGTGATCGGGCTTCGCAACGCTGCGGGAAAGGGGCAAATTTATAATGAAAACTCCACGACAGAAACTGTCGGAAAGCACAAAAGACCAAAAAAAAATGATGAAACGAAACGCGACAGGACAGAAGACGACAGACACGGACGCGCTCCACGGAACGAAGGGAAGGGGGGGCTAAAAAGTTTTTGAATTTCATGTGTCCGCGGCCTTGAATGGCGCGAGTTCAGTCCTCGTGGTTTGTTCTCTGCCATTGCTGGTGTGCAGGCGTGCTCCAGCCCCGTCTTCCTCTTCTATTTTTTTTTTATTTCTTGTACCTCAATTTTCCCAAGAGAATAAAAAAAAATGAATACGGGGTCTTGATGAAAGAACGAATTGAACATCGAATCTCCAAGTTGTTTCCAAACGGTTCATGTCATTGCACTCTTTTGTCTGTTGATGATTCGCTAGTGTTTATGTCCCGGATGAAGTTTCCACGCCCTTTGGATACGAGAATATCACAGTTTCGTACTTGATTCTCTCTCTCTCTTAAACAGGTCATTGATCGTCCTGTTCTTAGTTTTAGGATTTATTGGCGTGTCTCGAATAAGAGTGCTTGCTATCTTTTATAATAGTTTCACAGATTGATAGTTCCTTAGCCGTGAAGTAGCCCGTACGGTGCCTAGCGAACTGAGAACACCATATCAATCTTCCTTCTATAATTGTTCATAAGAATAGTACGACGAATAGCATAATGAGAACACCAAGCTAGCTTAGCTGAGACATTCAATTTCTCGGGCGAAACACATATAACACTTTAAGTACAATAACTGGTTTCGCCCTACTATGGCTTTATTGGAGAGTGGCATCAGCTCCCAATAGGTTTGTGCACGGGAGATCAACCCCTCTTTCAAAGCTTCTAAGAGTATATTTATTCTAACATAAAATTCCTAGCACAAACCACTTTGACCCTACTCTCACGAACTAGTTGTATTATCTCTTCCGCATTACTTACTCTTCACCCCGACAACACTAAACTTCACTTACAAAGGTACGAGAGTACCAGAGAATCGTGGTCCGTGACATTTTCCTCCGTTCAATTCCACAACACCCTCGTTGCAGGCTGTTCTGTTGCTTCCCTGCATTTCCTAACCGCCAACGCCGCTCCCTAGGACTTACACGAATGGCAACGTTCGCCCAACACAACAGGCCACTCCACTTCACTGGTAGCTTCCCTCTATCAAAGTTGTTGGTGAATCTCTAGTCACTTGTGTTTCCTGATAAGTGTGATGTCTCTAGCCAACTGCACTCCTTTGGCGGCACCTTTTTTTGCCTACTAGACTTTCTCTTGATCTCAGCAGGTCACTAGAGGGTTCTCCCCTTGTTAGAAACGTGACGGCGGACCTCCTTTTGAGATTCACCAATTGATCTAAGAACATTATCACTATTTAATGCGTAATTCGGTTCCTCCTTGTGCCCCCATTATCATCCTAGAAGCTAGACGAGAGCTGCATTTTGTTTGAACCCTTTTAGTCTCGACAATTCACTCTCCGCCCTCATGAGATCGGGAATACCACGGACTTTCTCCGAATCACCCACCTACTGGAGGGATTCCTGCTCCGATACCATTTGTCATGGGCCAACGGTTCATTAACTATGGAACAGCCCATGCGGTGTTTGGCGAACCGAGAACATTAAGCCAGCCTTCCTTCTATTGTTCCTAAGAACAGTACAGCGAATGACATATTGAGAACACTAGGCCAACTTAGCTCGAGTATCCAGTTTCTCGAGCAAGACACACAGAACACTTTAGGGCACAATAATTGATTTCGTCTTGCAATAGCCTCACGTGGAGAGCAGCATGAGCTTCTAACCAGTTTGTTCACGGGGGGCCAACCCCACCTTCAGAGCTTCTAGAGGCATATTCATTATAACCGATAACTCTTAACACAAATCACCCTGACGCCATTCCCACGAACTGATTGTATTATCTCTTGTGCATTATTCGCTCTTCACCCTAACGGCACTATGCTCTACTCACAGGGGTACGAGAGTATAGGAGAACCATAGTCCGCAACACTAGCATGCAAGTTCAATTCTTTTAAAAGGGAAAGATGGATCATATTAACCTTGCTAATTCGAAAATTAACATCGGCTTAATTCTTGTTTTAGTTTGTGGGCGAAAGAAATATTGGGATCATTCCTTTGGATACAACACACGCGTGGTAGAGAGTTTTTTTTTTAATCAAACTTTGAGAATCGTGGCTCCGAGGGATCATGACCTAGAACTTCTCCAGAAATAATAATAAAGGCACACGGGCTAAATTTTGAGAATATTCGAAACATTAAAAGAATAACACGGGAAAAAGAACGACTTGGTGTAACCGTAAGACGAGAGAAATTTAAATTATATTAAAAACCCACGAGAGATTTATCGACATCTCGGCATTTTTAAATTTATGGAGAAAAATTCGAGACTGAAGCAACGTTCAGTTTGATGCCAAAATACATAGAGCCATGTAAAGCAAGAGATTAGCTAAACCCGAATAAAGTAAATGGAGGTAGACCTGTTAAACGGGTGGGTCAGGTCATAAATGGTTCGACCCAACTTGATCAATTTAACCCTTTTATGACCCATTTATCACAAGGTAAAAATATTGATCAATACTCGACTCGACTAGTACCCAACCCATTTAACTAAATCTAGAAAAGCTTATTCCTGATAATTATTTTAAAAAATTAGAGAAAAAACCACCAAAAACCTCAAACTTTATCACCCATGACACATTTACTCTGAACTTTTTTTGTGACACAAAAAACCCCAAACTTTGCTATTTGCGACATATTTACCCAAATATATTTAGTCTATGGGCATTTTCATCTTTTTTCCTTTTTTTTTTTCTTTCCAACGAGGGGGGCCCTCACCAGCGTCGGGCGAGGGTCGCCCTCGCCTGGGCGAGCGAGGGCTGCCCTTGCCCGACTTAGGCGAGGGCGACCCTCGCCCGACGCCGGCAAGGGCCTCCCTCGCCGAAAAGAAAAAAAAAAGGAAAAAAAACGAAAATGCCCATGGACTAAATACATTAGGATAAATGTGTCACAAATAGTAAAGTTTGGGGTTTTTGGTGTCACAAAAAAAGTTCAGGGTAAATGTGTCACATGTGATAAAGTTTAGGGTTTTTGGTGATTTTTTCCCAAAAAATTATATTGCTAAAACATCTTCACACAATATAAGTCTTTAAAAAAAATTGAGCTTCCGTTTATTTCGCAAAAAATATAACATTTCTAGAAATGTTTTTAGGAAAATGACAATATTTTTTATATTTGGCTTAAACTTGGAAACAAATTAGAAAATATTTTCCGCCATTTGGTATAAAAAATCATATTTTCCTTTGTGCATTCATTTTAATATTTTTTATTTTTATTTTAAAAAATTCATATTTTAATTAATTTTCTTTTATTTCTCTTTCTTTCTTCTTTTTTCTTTTCTTTTTATTTTTTTCTTTTTTCTTCTTCCCCGCTAGTGGCCAGCCATGGCAACGGTTGATAATCGGCCACGAGCGAGGGATGAGCTCACCAGCTAGCTCACCGGAGGCCGGCGAGGCCTCGGCCTCCTCGCTCATGCTAGCCTCAGCCTTGCCAAATCAGCGAGCTCGAGCTCGCGCGAGGCCGGCAAGCTCAAGTCTCGCAAGAATTGCAAGCCCGAGTTTTGCTAGCCTCCGGCGAGCTAGTCCCTTACCTGTGTCCGGCCACCAGAGAGGAAGAAGAAAAAAGGAAAAAAGAAAAAGAAAATACAAATTAGAAAATTTAAAAAAATTGAAAATTTCACTTAAGCTTTGACCCATTAACTTAATAAACAACCCAATAATAATCCATTTAAATATATTTTTAAAACTAAATCCAACCGACTTATAATTCGCAATTGTTAGACACGCGGGTTCTTGACCCATTTACCACCTGTAAACGGAGGAAAGGGATGCAAGCTACCAACGAGCAAGAACTTGAGGGGGGAAGAAGAAGATGACGATGATGGGCATAATCTTTTACTTCCTCAGTCGATAGTGATGGTGGTGGCGGCAACGTCGTTCATCAATGACGGGGGGACGAGAGCGATCGGTGTGTGGTCTCTGATGCGGGATCAGCATGGACGCCCATGCATGCATACGCGGAGCCGACGTAATTCGCACTCGGTCCCCGCGGCTCCGGTGTCAGTGGACGTGCCCCGCCTCCGCCGCCGTGCGGCTGCCCTCCCCAGCGCGGCGCGTGGTTCCCCCCCCGCTCGTGGGGAGCGAGTGGCGTCGTCACCGTTTCCTTCCCCGCGCACTGCAATCTTTTGGGAGGGCGAAGATCTGAATCTATCCCCGCTTTTGCCCTGTGTTTTGTCCATTTCCTAGCGGAGACAAAACCCCTCCCCCGCATTAAATAATAATTGCAGTCTCTCTCTCTCTCTCTCTCTCGGACAGGAGAGAGAGTGTGAAAGAATGAGTGAAAGATGCTTTTCTTGGGGGGGATGGTGCTGTTGCTCACTGCTGCTGCAGCTCTTCGCTCTGCTTTGGAGCTCTCTTAAAGACTGGGAACCACATCTTTTACTGGCTGGTAACCAAACTCTCTCTCTCTCTCTCACAGTCTCTCTCAGTCTCTCTGTCACTCCCACTTCCTTCCTTTCCTTCGCTTTTCTTGCTTTCAGGAGCACGGATGGGATGATGAGGCTAGCAAGGACCTCACTTCTCTCTCCTATCTATCTTCTGTCCACTACCCCAGTGTAATGTAATCATCATACACGATTTTGTACTGCCGAACTCCATTATCGTTGCCCCCCTCTATCTCTCTCTCCCTCTCTCTCTTTAAATCTAGCCCAAACTCCCTCATAGTCATGATCATCTTCCTCCGCTCTCTCTAGGCGGAGACTTCATCATCATCATCTTCATTGAGCTCTCTCTCTCTCTCTCTCTCTGTGATTATCATTAGCATAGAAAAATGGACTCATACGAAGCTACGAGGCTCGTCTTCTCGAGGATCCAGAGCTTGGACCCGGACAGTGCCTCCAAGATCATGGGCTACATCCTCCTCCAAGACCAGGGCGACAAAGAAATGGCCAGACTAGCCCTCGCCCCCGACCCCCTCCTCCGCGCCCTCATCCTCAAGGCCAAGTCCCACTTGTCCCTCTCCCTCTCTGGGACCTCATCTTCAACCTCCTCGACCCCCTCTTCTCCTTCCTCTGCTGCTCTCAATCTCAACCCCATTTCACGAAGGCCCATCACTCACCACCACTCTCTCTCCATCCCCTCTGCGAGAAGCACCCCATCCTACGCCAATGTCGTCAATGGGGTCACTCACAACACCACCCCCAACATCCCCAGCGACCCCGTTGACGATTACCAGCTCCAGGACCACCTCTCCTTCCTGAACGACCCCAAAAGCGACGACCTTTACGACCCAAGACTCGAGTTTGCTCCGAACGGCGACTCTGGCTTGTCGCACAGAAGAAGCTACTCAATACCCGGAATGCGTCTTGGGTCTTATGCTGCTGGCGAAGAACCGGGTCTTTCTGGGTTCGGGTGGAGGCCGTGTCTGTACTTCGCGAGGGGGTTCTGCAAGAACGGCACGGGCTGCAGGTTCCTCCACGGCGACTCGGGGGACTGCACAGACGCCTCGGCAGCGGTCAATGTCGGGTCGCCGGTCAAGTTTAGCGAGCTCGAACAGTTCGGACCCGAACTCGCCGCAAGATCGAAGGCCGCGGTGGTGGCGCAGCAGCAGAGGTTGAAGCTCTTGGCCGGTGCTTCTACTTCGTCCTTGCCTTACAACGGTTGCGTGGACTTGTTTCTGCAGCAGCAGAACGACACCCAGAGGTGAATTGTGTTGTTTTAGTCGTTACATTTTTGTAATTCGGAACTTTGTTGGAGTTCGATTGATCGGCTTGGACCGTTCGGCATTTAACTCAGAATTAAGAGTATTGATGTGCAGCTTGTTGGGTTTTATGGTTTGTTGACGCGTTTGTGATAGCATTGCGATTTTGGTTTAGATCGACTGCTCCAGAGTTCATGCTGAGGGAGGAGGTGCACAAATTCGGGCACATTCAGTCTGAAAGGAGCGATTTTTCGGGACTAGGATTGGGAGGAGCGAGTAGCCCTGGGTCAAGGCAAATTTACTTGACATTTCCTGCTGATAGCACTTTCAGAGAAGATGATGTTTCGAATTACTTCAGGTAAATCAATGTTGCCCAAGCCCAATGTTGTTTCAAAGAAATAGGAGTTTGAAAGTTTATGCTGACAAGTTGATTTCTTTTGTGAATTTTTTGTGGGAATTGAAGCAATTATGGACCGGTACAAGATGTGAGAATTCCTTACCAGCAGAAGAGAATGTTTGGATTTGTTACTTTTGTATATGCGGAGACCGTGAAGCTCATACTGGCCAAAGGCAATCCTCACTTTGTTTGCGATTCACGGGTGCTGGTTAAACCTTACAAGGAGAAAGGCAAAATTGCAGATAGGTGGGGGCTATGTTCCTGTTTTCAAATGCATGCTGGCTCTTCATTGTCTTGCTGAGTTAATTGATTTATGATGTTCGTGTCGTTCGCGAAACTTTTATCAGGAAACAACAACAGTTCATGGATAGGGGTGAATACTCAGCATGCTTGAGTCCAACCGGGTTTGAATTGAGGGAACCTTTTGATCTCCCCTTTGGTACGGCAATAAGTGAAAGCGCGTTCACCCAATTTATGCTTAAATCATTTTCACCTCTCGACATGTTGTAAATTTCCTTTATGTCGCATTGAAGGTTCGAGAATGAGTTACAATGCTCAGGAGATGTTGCTTAGAAGGAAGTTGGAGGAACAAGCCGATCTGCATCAAGCAATTGAGCTTCAAGGGAGAAGACTTGTGAATTTGCAGCTTTTGGACTTGAAGAATCGCTACCGGCAATACCCTCATAATTTATCAGCCAACTCCCCCATTTCCTCACCAGTTCTTCCTCGCTCTCCCAATGTTCAATCACTGAATCTTCCGCCCAATGCCATCAACCAAGAAGTTGCCAGAGGTGGGAACTAATGATTCTTGTTTCTTATGGTCGAATTCAGCTGCATTGATCGTCACTATAGCTAGTTATCCTTAATAGTGATAGTTTTGCTTTTGGCTTTGCTACAGCGGCATTTGTTGATGGTTCGGTGCCAATGAATTCCGAATCCGCAGAGAGCGAAAACCCGCTACTGCACGGTGTGGATGGAGCTTGGGTTGAGAAAGATTGCACTGGCAAGAGAAAAGAGGAGAGCTCTGTTCCTGGAGAGTATGATCACCATGAAAGGTGCGGAAAGTTTTCCCCTTCGATGTATAAAATGATTGCCCTCGATAGAAAATCTCATTTCCAGCTCAGTTCCAGTCAAAGGACCTGTATTCTAATGTTTTGTACATTCTGGGTACTTGTAGACCCATAATTATTGTCTGCTTTTGATATTGTCACTTCTCGCTATGATTACTAAGTAAGCATACTCAAGAAGGATGCTTTTTTAATAACATGGAAAAATAATCTTGCATTTAGATGCTTTTTTATTAACACGAGAAAAATAATCTATTGAAGATGCAAGTTGCTCTATTTAATTGATTAGTAAATGTTTTGAAGATACTCATCAGCAAAAGCTTTATTAATTAAGTATTCTTTTACTCATGTTCTCGGACAGCTTAGAGCACATCCTCCCAGATAACCTCTTTGCCTCTCCCAAGAAATCAAGGTCTGACAATCTCACTGCCTTCAACACTTCTCTTGCTGATGATGAGTGTGATGATAGTATCACAAGTTTGATCACCTCATCTGCTCCAACCAATGAGCCCTTGCTGACTACTTCATCAGCCCTCAATATTGCTGCTCTAAAATCATGTTTGTTTCACGTGCCCAGGTACGCTCAGGCCATGATTTCCAATGATCAATAAGATTAGAGTTTCCTTTTTTTTTTTGGGGAGGCGGTGGATTATTGACTTTTGTGTCCTTCCCAGTTTCTCTTCTGGGCATGGAGCAATTGGAATGTAGTTGACCACGTGTTAGCATGGACAGCTATAGGGATATTTCGTTACTTAGGTAGGTGGAAATCATTTCAAACTTTCAATTTGATTGAAGCTGTCACGGTATGAGAGAGATCTCTAATTTTCTGCTTAAATATTTATGTGCAAAGCTACTTTTTTTGGACCGTTTTTTTTGCAGAGATGTTTCAGAAGAATGAGCAGTGAAGAAAGAAAGATCCTACTATAGCTGTATAGACCAAGAAAAATTATAGCCTCATCAAAG
Source organism: Syzygium aqueum (assembly GCA_031216185.1). NCBI lineage: Eukaryota > Viridiplantae > Streptophyta > Magnoliopsida > Myrtales > Myrtaceae > Syzygium > Syzygium aqueum. Next base: position 6,051,402 of record CM062240.1, read on the forward strand.
AAAAAAGGAAGAAAGATTGTCCTGACAAGATCTGAGCAAAGATCACCACCATCATGGTCATCATCACCAAATACATACTTTAACAATCAATACACACTGCAATACATATATAAAGGACAGATGAACCGATTTATGGAAGTGGGGTCCTTCTCTTTTCTACATGGAAGTGCTCTCTCTCTCTCTCTCTCTCTCTCTCTCTCTCTCTCTCTCTAGGTTTGGTCTCTGTGTGTGCTGGGACCACACTGCAATAGCAAATACCAGAAGAAACAAAGGCTAGTGACTCCTAAATGTTTTAATATAATATTGTTGTAATTTCCATCATCTTTTTTCTTGCTTTTTAGACAGAGGAAGAGAAAAATGACTGGAGAAAAATGAGACCGTTTTTCTCTCATGTAAGGCTGTAAGTCACAGTTGTATGTACAGAAGCAGAATTTAAATGGAATAGTAGCTGAAATATTTGCCAGTACATTCACTTATAGATGAGAAGTGCCACTGTTTTTTTATGAGGGGCTTTGGTGAGGGAAAGCTGTGCCCTTTTGGCACTTACTTTTGAGCTTCTCTTTTTTTCTTTACTTATTGTTCTTTGTTGCTACTACTGTACTCCACTAGATGACATGAAAACAGACAAAGAGAAAGTGCTGTGAGGAAAAAAGAAAAATTCGAAAGAACAAAACAATGAAGGGAGGTGTCTGAAGAAAGGGTTGATGTTTTCATGTGATTAAAGGTCGCTTTAGAGGACTCCTTTGTCTCAATTTGCGGTTTCTTTTAGGTGGACATGAAGGGGAAAGGGCCACACTGTCACATGGGTCTCTGACACCTGAGTGAATGATATCCGGGTCTCCCCCCACTCACTCCTTTCCCTTTCACCCTTCTTTTGTTTGGCCTCTTTCAATTTAATATTATAATCTGCACTTCATAATTATTATTATTGACGAAAGTTAATGATTATTGTCAAGAGGTGGTGCTCAATGATTAGTGATTATGGGAGTCTCATGTTCTGTAACATGGACATGAATGGAGGGCAATTGATTTTGCACATCATGAGAAAATTTGAACAGATGAAATCTATGTTTTTTTCACTGGGTAAAGTAATTTGAGTGGAGTTTAATTAGTGCCCCAGGTGATGATTAACAAATTTCCATTAACATAATCCTTTTTGGATTTGTATAATCTGAGTGGGGGTTGTTAGCCCCTGTTTTCTGGCAATACTTTTCACCAAATACTGGTTCTGCATGTCAGCAGGACTTTCTCCCACTCTCCATACCGCCCTGAGTCACCATTTACAAGAAAATGAAACGATAATTATTATGATAACTCCAGATAAAACCATTCATCTTTTTTTTTTAAATGTTAGGTCTTATTCCCAAAATTCATTTACTTAGTGATTTGTCGTATAATGCATGACTCTTTAAATAAGCGAGTCATGTTCCATAACCTATAACAATGCAGTAAAGAATTTTGTAAATCGGATTAAGTGAACTTTAGCATTTCTCACTGTAATAGTGCAATCGTGCGAAAATTGTCTAGATGCATTTGTTTCGTAAAAAATGAACGATTCTAAAAATAATTTCCCAAAAAACAATTCGATTGTATCGTTGATAAAAAAGAACGAACAAAAAATATTTTCATCGTCCACGAAAATGTTTAGATATAAGTAGTTGCTAATAATAAAAAGATTTTTCATTGACTAATTATTTCAAGCAGATGTAAGAGATTATTCTTGAAACAAAATTTCCAATCGTTCAAATTTCGCGAAACAGACTATGCCTTTGTCATTTATTTTCTTATCATGAAATATTTTGGGCTGCTTCCATGGCTTTTGTTGAAAAAATGGACGTAATTATTCTTATTCTATAAAGACAGACATCTCGAAATGTGTTCGATCTTTGACCTATATATATATTTTTTAATTTCATTCCTTTGATTCTTGTCATGGAGCTCGCCAGATTGGAATTAAAAAAAAAAAGGCTGTAAAACCAAATTCGGAGATTAAATAAGGAAAAAAAAGCCGAGAAATTAGAGGTTCGCACGCCTCGCAGTGAACAGTGAAACCTTCATCGAAAGCTTCGTCCTTTATTAAATAATTTCCCCCCCTTTTCAATGCTTCTCATCTCTGAAAATGGAAAGCAGCCACTTTGATTAGTGGAACATCGGCCCAATTTTTTTTTTTAATCTCCTCTTTGTTGCTTTAAAAGATCATATAGTCTTTTAACACTTTTACTTATAAAAAATGCATTCAAACTTAATTAGGTTTGCATGCCTTTCAAATTGGACTTCATTATGTACCATTTAAAATGGTTCTCGGGTCTCGTTTTCTTCTCATCGTAATGTCTTTTAAAAAGACAAGGCATTGCGTGTTGGCACGATAATCGGATGCCCTAACCTCTAGCCTTAAAAAGTCAGAAGTCCAAAGTTCAACCTTCCTTGTCTCTGTATAAACTAGGGTAAAAAATCACTTATTGTGATTGTGTTCGAAATGATAGAATCACCACACCCGTAGAATATTAGGTAAAACAAATCACTGAAGGGTAAATTTTTTTTGGGGGGGTTTTGATTGAATGATACTTTATTTGTGTGGTCTGTGACTTTGAATAGCACGAGATTATCACGAGAAAAATGTCAGCATAGTGTCACGTCAAAATAGTATAAACACAAATTATAATAGAGAAGAAATAAAAGGAAAAAGGAGAACAAGAATATCGAGGGAATGCTTCTCTCTCTTTTCTACCACTTTTTAGTGGGTGCAAAATATGAACCTAGCAATGAGCATTTGGCTATGTAATAGTCGGGCATACTTGAGCATGATCGATGAAGGTTTTATTTTTATAGGGTGTTTCGTGAATCGGTACACATGCCTAGAAAGAGAAGTTTGGTTGCCGACATTCTAGCCGATCCAATTTTTCTACGGTCGTCTAAACTTATCACGCGACGGTGACACGTGGTTCTAATCTCGCGTGGCCATCTTCTCGTTCACATGGGCCACTGGATTTCATGCATCTCGAAAGGTGAAAGATGGTTCAATTCAACGAGTAAATTAGGTGCATGAGAGCACGATGAGAGAGACTAAGACGATATGCATGTGTGTGTACATGTGGAGTGGAGTGTGGACTCCACATATGTTCTAAAAGCGTGCGAATTTGATGGAGACGATTAGCCTATGTTTAGAAGCCTTTAGACAATGACTTCTCTAACGTGGTGCAAAATTGTTTCTCTACAAGTTCTTGGGCATCTTGTGAACCATACCATTAAAGCTTTGCCAACACGACCAATGCTCGGTTTACTAAGATTTCGAAATTAGTAAATTAGACGATGAAACTGGATTATTGTTCGGAATTGAGTGAAATCCACGTATTATAAATGCAAAGTCGTGGTATGCCCACAAATCTAGTATATTGATTATGTAGGCCAATCTTCACATTTTACCCTTTTTTTTCTCCTTCAAGTCAGTTGAATCCTATTTGGGCACATCTGACCATCCTTGCATACATCATTTCGTAACGATCTTATTCTATCAATTAACCGTCATCATCAAACGCTGAAGTGGATATGCTACGTTATGGACATTGTATTGGAGACCAAACATAACTCTTCGATTGAAATTATCAAAATGTTGTGGGAGGGAACTCATAAAAATTGATATGATAAAGTCCAAACTATTAATTCAATGTAACATAGAAAAGTGATAGTTATGGTGATTATAGGCAACATTGCCCTATTTCACGCCAACGCTCATCGCTTTTAGGAGGTGAAATGAGAAAGGTTAGGCCCAAAATTCACTTTTCAGCCCAAGTCCCGTTTGCACTCCAACTCCTGCTTGCTTCTTTTTTTTTTTTGTTTTCTATTTTTCATTTTTATTTGCACTCCAACTCCTGCTTGCTTCCTTTTTTATTTTTTATTTTTATTTTGGGTTAATATCGTGAAAAACTCCAAATTGGTACATCTGTGACAAATCTAGCCCGAACTAATTTTTTGATCACAAAAAACCCAATACTGGTATATTAGTGACAAATTTACTCTCCATTAATTTCCGTTAAATTTTACCGTCAAATTATTGAGTTGGATGACACGTGGTGACGGGTGTACTAATTACCCTCCATTTGTCACAGGCTTATCTATTCGCGGTTTATCGCGGTATTAACCTAATTCATTGAAATTAACGAAGGGTAAATTGGTTACAAATGCACCAATTTGGGGTTTTTTATGACAAAAAATTAGTTTTTGGTAAATTTATCACATGCGTACCAATAAAATTGTTACATGTGTATCAATTTGAGATTTTTCGCTATAATTACCTTTTATTTTTTCCTTTTTTCTGAAGACTTTGGTAAAATATTATGAGTAAAATCAGTTAGGGCACAAGTAAAAAAACTCGGTGTGATATGTAAAGCCTACGGTGGATCTTATTGTTTTCGTTAGGCGTGTTTGTTTCACGGAAAACTTAAGATCTGGGAAACGTTTTTTAAAAAATGACATCCTGTATCGCTTACAAAAATGAATGAACGTAAGATATTTTCATCATCCACAGAAATAGTTGGGCGTAAATTATTATCGATTGACTAATTTTTTTCGAGAGATATAATCATTCATTGTTTGGAATATACTTTCAAAATTTTGAATTATCTGTGAAATAAACACACTCTTGTATAGGCAGGGAGAAATAAGGCCATACACGGGCGCGCAAAATTTCACCTCGAAATATTTTAATAGTATTATATATATGTTGGTGGCTAAAAGGTGATGTGTAAAGTTAGGGTCCGATCTGACCAAAAAAAAAAAAAAGGATCCGATGATTCAAAAGAGGGAGGACACAATTCTCAACCAACATTTGAGATTTGACTACTCCTCCCTAGATTCATTGGAGGAAACAGAAAAATAGAAAACAAAAAAAAAAGAAATTGAAAAAAAAGGAAATAGTAAATAATAAATTACAGCATCGAATGCGGAAAAAATCAAGGAACAAGTCAAAAACAGAATCACACGTTCAACAGCGTTAGTTGTTTTTTGCTCCTGTTGAATCTGACACTCGGTTTGCTGTACGGTGCATGATATTTGTGCCCTCTTCCTCTTTTCTTTTCTTTTTTTTTTAAATTTCTGCCCGTGATAAATAAATGGTTTTCCTAATTTTTTAAATTTTTTTCCTAGTCCAACTTTTTTATTTGATCTTGGATTCTTTTTTTTTTTTCGTAATTTATGTAAACATAAAACTCTATTTTGCTGTGAAAGTGAAAGTAGTGCTTGTGTTGATTCAAGATAAGCTGTACCTCGGTTCGCCGCTCTCTTTCGATTGCTGATTAATGTCGGCCTATTATTGTGAGCAGGGGAGTGCAAAATGGACCAACTGGATCAGGAACTGCCCGAATCAGCCGGTTTGATCTGGTTTCCGAGAGTGTCAGTCCGGTTTCTAAAAGTGGAATCGGTGTCCGGGAGGTTCGATTCCTGGTTCCAAGGGGGAATTAGATCGGATCGAACCGATTACATATATTTTTTTTCAAAAAAAATTAGTAAAATGTGAACTAAATTCTCGTACATCACTTTTCTTTTATCGTCGCACCACAATGATTCTTCACTCATCATTGCTTTCGTCAATATATTGAGATTTATCGCCTTTTCTCATTATAGGGGGAAAAAAAATAAAAAAAGTGACCGGTTCCATTGATTTAGTCCGGTCATCATTTCTCAAAATGTCTTTTGGTCCGGTTCCCCGTTCCACCTAGGAACCGGACTGAACAGGAAACCAATCATTTCTAGTCGCGAGATACTTTAAAAAATACCATGATGTTCTTGAATGATGAAAATCGACGATTTTTTTAATGATATAATAGAGCCGGATTAGATCTTTCGTAATCTTTCAAAGGATAAGTTCTCGATTAATGTAGGAGAGAACTTATTTTGTTAGGAGCTTTTTGTAAAGTTTTTTAGAAATTTGATACGATATCAGATCTTATTGATTTCGATTCCCAATTTGAAGATGTCCTTGTGGATGGGGAGCAATGTCCCAATTAGGTGAGTTTGTTTCGTATATTTTCCATATTTTTTCATGCATTTTTAATGTCATATCGCAAGAGCCTCAGGCCATACCACTTAAGAATCAATAACAACTCGACACCTCGGTTTATAAACGAATTTGGCAAATCGAACTCAATAAGTCTTGAGTTTTCTTTTTTTTCATATAGCCACGTAAATCATCCCGTGTGTGTCTATTACTTGCCATTGGCCAATCCATCGATTTGTCAGAGCACGCTGATCTCGTGACAAATAAAGAGCGCCCTACGACGACGACGATAATATGAGGGGGCGCGATCTGGGGGATGCATCCTCCTATGCCAACTCGCCACGTACTCGACCATTTCACGCGGCCGTGTCGTGTTCCGCCGTACTTTGTCGCGAGCTTACGATTGAGCTCGAAAAAAAACGCATTCGAATGATGTGCAGGGCAGTGCCCAGGGAGAGATAGAGAGTTCGATTCTTCACATTCTTGGGAGGGCCGGGGGGTCGGGATGCATGAAGAAGAGAGCACCTTTCAAAACTTGTGCGGCACCCATCGATTTGTAAAATAGAAACAAGATAGATCCATACAAAGAAAAAAGGAAGGATGTGCGCGATCTTTGCAGATTGCATATTCCCTAAAAACAAAGGTGGGGGTGGTGGGGACATTTCGGTAGATAAAAAGGGAGATTTCAGAACAGGGAAAATTGCATCCGATTTCGATCAATGTTACCGTTACACTGTTCCCGTGGCCGAGGAAGCCAGCCGTGATATTTGCCAATATTTTCGTACAGACTCGATCCAATCGGCGACGTGAAATCAGCTTTTCCAGGACGAGCACGCCCCCCTTTCAATCCCTAAAGATCACTTTCTTGTGTTTTTTTACTATTTACGGGGATCGAAACGGTGACGTCACTACCCCCCGTCTTTCCCCGGGTAAAAAAACAACAGAAAAGGGGTTGGGTGGGGGGGGGGGGTAAAAACCGGGTTTCGCGCAAAAAAAAAAAAAACAAAAGAAGAAAGAAGGAAGAAGAGGAGGCAGAAAAAAACACTGGCCCGTCACGTGCGGGGCGGGCGCACGTACAGAGGGCGTGCGGTTAACCTGGGGAGGGAGCGCGCGGCCGGGGACGAAATTACGGTCTCGCCCCTGGGGAGGGCCCCGAATTACGGGCCCCCGGCACACAGCGGCCCCGCGACGGGTCAAAACAAAAAAACAGTCGGGGGAGGGGGGTGGGGAACGGAGCCCCAGAAGAAAAACGACGGAGGGAGGAAAGCAGTGAAAAAAAAGGATGAGGGATTTCGGTCCTCGCTCGCTGCTTCTCCAAGCCCGCTTTTTACACTTCAAACCCTACTCTCTCCCCATCTCTCTCTCTCTCTCTCTCTCTCTCTCTTCATCCCTCTCTCTATCTCTCTCTGTGTCTGCAGCAAAATGACACAGAAGGATACTGCAGCGGCACCCTGACCACCCCCTCCCTGCCTCTTTCTCTCCCCCCCCTCTCTCTCTCTCTGACCCCTCCTAGAGAGAGAAAGACCCAGTAGGAAGTGGAAGCAAGAAGCAGGAAGGAGGAGGAAGGAGGAAGGCAGGGGGCGGCGAGACATGGACGCGAACGAGGCGACCTCCATAGTGCTGTCCAAGATCAGGGGCATAGACCCGGAGAACGCGTCCAAGATCATGGGCTACCTCCTCATCCAGGACCTGACCGAGAAGGACTTGATACGCCTGGCGTTCGGCCCGGAGACCCTCCTGCACAGCCTCATTCTCAAGGCCAAGACCCAGATGGGACTTTCGTCGAGCGCCTTGCCCGCGCCTTCCGCCAACGCTCCCCACCACCCCTCCCTCGCCCCCCCCGCCGCCATTTCCATCCCCGCCGGCCACGGCACCGCCGGCGCCCACGGGCTCCCTCAGTCCTCCCCCAGGATCACTCCCCGCGGGGACTACGAGGTCGGGAAGGGGCCCTTCTCTGGGTTCGCCGGCAGCGTCGCGAGGCAGAACTCCAGCCCTTCGCTTCCTTTCGAGAGCGCTCGTCCTGGGTCGTATTTCGCTTCCTTGAACGGTAGCGGCAGCGGCGGCGTGAACGCTGGCGGTGCGAGCGATTTCATGGAGGATAACAATCAACTCGGCGATTACTTTGCGTTCCTCAACGATTCGTCCAAGTCCGGCGATGCTTTCGAGATGGGGTACAATGCGGATACGCATTTGCACAGGAGGAGTTACTCCGAGAGCGACGTGGGCTTCGGCTGCGGCGGCGGCGAGGACGCGTGCTTCGGGGGCGGGTATAGGCCGTGCCTGTACTTCGCGAGAGGCTTCTGCAAAAACGGGAGCAACTGCAAGTTCCTCCACGGCGACGATTTCGAAGGTTCCGTGAACTTCGTCGGTTCGCCGAGTAATTTTGACGCCGAGGAGATGATGAGGCTCAAAGTCGCTCACCAGCAGAGGTTAGCCGCTGCTTCGCAGCTTTTACCTGGAATTTCCCCAACATCACATGGCAAGTACATGGCTTTGCTTATGCAGCAGCACAATGAAACCCAGAGGTATATTCAAATGCCTTTCTCTTTTCGCATCTTGAGTTTTGCTCGTCTTTTTACTGTCAAAGGCTGTGCCTTGGATCGTTTTTCCGACGGTGAGAATGCCGGGTTCTTGTTTTTGATTCGCGGCTGTGTATGATTTTTCTTGCATTTTAGGATGGGGATACCGGGGGTGGCGATGGGAGATGAATTTTACAAGTACGGGCGATACCAAGTGGAGAGGAACGAGTATTTGGCTATGGGGTTGGCGGAGAAGGCGAACTCGGCTTCGAGACAAATTTATCTAACATTCCCTGCAGACAGCACTTTTAAGGACGAAGATGTTTCTGATTATTTTAGGTAATGCAGCTTGAGATTCTATGGGAAAGATGATTTTCCTGCTTGTCTGTTGCTATTTTTTCATTGAACTAGTGCGATTGAATCTTTTAATTATGCTAAAATATCTCACCAGGGTTGTAATCAAGCAATCTGCAGTGAACTGAGCATGAGAGCATGAAATTTCTGGCTCATTTTTCTCAAGCCGTTTCTTTTTTTTTTGTTTTATGTTTTGTTTTGGCAGAGCATGCTAGTTTCTTTCATATTGGGCTTATCGATTTCTTTATACTACTTGATCGAGCCAACCTCTTCTGTTCTAGGACTTGAATGAGCAAAGCCGTTATTTGTGCAGATTTTTTTCTTTTTTCTGGTCGGAGTATGGATTTGATGTGTTCTGTACTTAAGTAGTGCTGATTGATGATGCTCTTTACATTTACGTCTAGGATGAGTCTGTTCTTTTGTATTGATTATTTGTTTGAATGAACTAAATGATTGATCCTATTGTTTCTACTGGTATTTTGGCCAATGATCCCTTTCTAGCAGTGTTGTGCAGCGCTGGCTTTCCATTCTATTTATACTGCATCTCTGATGTCAGCAGGAAAACGCTGCTGCTTTTAATTTTTTTTCTTTTGTGATGTGAAAATTATGATGTTGTTTCCATATGGATCTCATTTCATACTATGAAGTTGCAAATGCATCACTTCAATAGAAAAATATGTCAATTAGTAGATCCCTATGTAAATGTAAATGTCAGCAGTGTTCTGCTTGTTTTGGTCTTATACTTAACTGGGTCACTACCTTTTGACTGCAATAGCGATCTATCTTCCTTTTTATGGTTTGTTAAAAGAAGTCTGATACGGCTGTTCCATCAAATTTCGTTGCATTTAAGCCCTTACAGCAGAATTTTTTTTTGTGGATTAAGTAAGCTATAGGATTTTTTAGCAGTTGGGTGTTGAGTAAATGGATGTTTGAGTTTTAGAAAATTGAATGCAGATTGAGTACTTGAAGTACATGGTCTCGGTTTTTGTGCTGCTAAGACCGCGGTTTTAAAGAGCGACACTATAGTGGGGACTTTTTGCCTCTTGGCAAGATGTTGGGTTTTCTGCTCTTTTCACGGTCATTTCAACATTCCGCATTTACTTGATTGTATTTGACTGAATGTAGCCATATGCACGGCCAGCAAAATGCTGTGATAATCTCAGAGAAGGTTTCCATTTGTATGCCATAGAGTTTGTGTCTGTTCCGTCGTATGTCATATTTTATGATCTTTCTAATCAAAGTAATTTGGAGGAAAGATTTGTATCTGGTTGCTGATAGGAAATAAAATGGTTGTGGTCTGGTGTTGATCAAGTCTTAAGTAAGCCATAGGATTTTTTAGCAGTTGGATGTTGAGTAAATGGATGTTTGAGTTTTAGAAAATTGAATGCAGATTGAGTACTTGAAGTACATGGTCTCGCTTTTTGTGCTGCTAAGACCACGGTTTTAAAGAGCGGCACTATAGTGGGGACTTTTTTGCCTCTTGGAAAGATGTTGGGTTTTCTGCTCTTTTCACGGTCATTTCAACATTCTGCCTTTGGTTGATCGTATTTGACTGAATGTAGCCATATGCATGGCCAGCAAAATGCTGTGATAATCTCAGAGAAGGTTTCCATTTGTATGCCATAGAGTTTTTGTCTGTTCTCTCGTATGTCATATTTTATGATCTTTCTAATCAAAGTAACTTGGAGGAAAGATTTGTATCTGGTTGCTGATAGGAAATAAAATGGTTGTGGCCTGGTGTTGATCAAGTCTTATAGTAATTTGAGCTTTCCTAAGAAGGTGCTGCTAAAGTTAAATTACTGCTTTTCTACACTTGCTCTCTTCTCTGGTCACATTTGAATCTCCATGCATTAATGGTGTTATTTCTGATTCTTCTGGAAGCAATTACGGACCAGTTCAAGATGTCAGGATTCCTTATCAACAGAAGCGAATGTTTGGATTTGTGACATTCGTCTACCCAGAGACTGTAAAGCTCATACTGACGAAGGGGAACCCTCATTTCATATGTAATTCACGTGTACTGGTCAAGCCCTACAAGGAGAAGGGAAAAATTCCAGAAAAGTATGGGTTCTATTTCCTTTTTGTTTTTTTGTGGCTGCATAACCAGTCTTTTGTAGTTTAATTCTGTGTCGATATTCAATCTGTTAATATCAGGAGGCAACAACATCAACAACAGCTATTCGAGAGAGGGGATCTCTCGCCTTGTTCAAGTCATTCGCTGCTCGACTCAGGAGAGTCATATGACCATCTTGGTGAGAGAACAAGTGCACATTTCAGAGTAAATTCCTCTGAAATGATGTCCTTTACTCTTTACTTTTGTCATTTGGCCTTTTTTCCCAGCAAAACCTTTGACTAATTTAATTTTATTGGATTCTATGCCTGTTTACATTGCCTTACTCCAGCAAGGTCAAGAGTATTCCATAATCCACAAGAGATGGTGATTAGGCGGAAACTAGAAGAGCAGGCTAATTTGCAGCAAGCAATTGAACTTCAAAGTAGAAGGTTAATGAATCTGCAACTCCCAGACTTGAAAGATGATGGAATATACCATCACCTGCGTAGCTTTTCTGTTGGCTCTCCTGTTTCTCCGCCTATTCATCCTCATACTCAGATTAACCATAAAGTCGTAATGCCATCTGATGCCACTAACCATGTAAATGCTGAAGGTTAGGTCATGATAAACATTTTTTCTGGTAATGACTAAAATTCAATCGAGCAGCTGCGAACTCTTTTGGCTCATCTGCCTATTGTCAGTGCAGACTGCCGGAACAGCCCAGCTGCCACCATCTCTGTGATTGCTGCAACTGGTGGGCAGCAGCTTCATCATTATGACGTCAATGCTGCGTGCGCTCAGGATGTTGGCAGTGGTGAAGGCAAAAGTGAGAGCTCCAAGCTCACACGCGGTGATAGTCAGGGAAGGTATGGATCTAGATTTGAAGAAAAGTGATCATCACTAAATATTCTAGGATTTTAACATTGCATTTTGCCTAAGTGGGATATGTTGGACCTCATGGAGCCCCACCATAGTTAGAACTTGGAGTAAAACGCAATGCCGTCCTTTATTTTTGGGGACGAGAAAAAAAGCCTCATTCAGAAAAAGAGACAATATTATGTTCAACTGTTTTGAGCGTTTGCATAGATTTTTGTATTAAGTCCAGATAGATGCGTTATCTCATTATTTGAAAACGAAAGAGTTAGAATGACGTTTTTGTTAAAACTTTTGGCAGTTCATACGAAGTGTTTAAGAAGTTGGAGTAGGCTTTATAAAATCTGGTTAAACCACTAGGAAATAAATTGTGTCTTCTTGTACTTGTCATGCTTGCCAGAGTCTTGTGGCTTCAGGGTTCCTATACTATTGCATCATGGGGGAAGTGTTGACTCTTGACATTCTTTTTTATTTATCTTCTTGTGTGATCGCAGCTTAGAGAATATACTTCCCGACTCGCCCTTTGCTTCACCGACAAAATTTTCCAGTGCTCATCTTTCGGACTTCTCTAAATTGGCTGATGCAACTGATTTTACTGAGAGCTCTGGGATCCCTGACAATAATGTTTCACTGACCGTCAGTTCTCCTGGTGACGGGTCTTCTCACTAAATGATTGGCCTAGCTAAGGTGTTGTCTCGTTCACAATTTAAGTGGCCTCCCTTATAATCTCTCCTTCCCTCTCTTCTATATAAATTGTCATATATTGAAGCTAAATGTATGGCGTCATACTGTGATTCCAGGTTTTTTATTTCCCTTTCCCTAAGCATTTGATCCATTAACGTGTAAATAATGAAGATGGCCGTGGTCGGCAGGATTTGTTGTCTAGAGGTAAGAGACACTATCTCTTCCATTCTTTTTGGTTTAGATCTAAAATTTGCAACTACTGCTGCTTTCTTATGCCATACCTTTTGCATGTAATGCAGAGTAGAAGCAAATAGGAGGGAGACATATCTGCTAGATGTATAGCCCAAGCTTACCTGCACCTTAGATTAGATCCTTTAGAGATGATTTTGGTGAGACTCGGCGCCGTTATCATCGATACATACTGCTAACAGCACGATACATCATACTACTACATCTACGATACCTTAAGGGGACAGGTGATTCGATAGTAATGTGTAGGTTCTCCCTATTTTCTTCTATGTAACCTCTGTGCAGGTGGGTGCAGGACCACACAGAACAGACAACTTCATAGAACAGGCAGACAGTTGTAACTTTGGATTACCTTTAATTTATACATAGCTTCTGTTTCAAAAATTTTCTTTTGTTGTACGTCGGTTTTATGCTTGTCTTGAAGATTAGTCGATAAAATGCTAAAACAGTCGACGGCAAATTCTTTAAAACGCACACGGGCACTGAGCCAGAGCGGGGAGGGCTTGATTTAGAAGGGTAGAAGTATATCAAAAAAATTGGTTTTGTTCATCACTGATCTCATCTTTCTTTCTCATGTTAAACATTGAACATTGGAAGAACAAAGGGTATAGGTGTGAATATACCGGTTGTTTTCATGTCTCTGCTAGGTCTGCTTTTAGTGTGGGGCTTCTCTCTTTAGTTTCGCTCCATTTCATGATTTCATATGATTTATAGACCCACATACTGTGGAAGTGCTGACTGGTCACATGGGTGGCTGACATTTTGCAAATGGCATCAAAAGGAGTTTTTACCCCTTTCACTTTCAGTTAGATGAATGATTTTTGGTTCTCTTTTTTGGGTTTTTTCCTTCTTGCTGGTGGGACTGCATTGCAGTTTCTTCTTGGTTTCCGTGTTGCCCTTCCTTTGAATGAAAGCTCGGAAGTCATGGATCTGCTCAGTGAGGTCTTCTTCGTCCTTATTGTTTGATCGATTGTGGACATCAAGTTTTATTCTGATCAATCAAAGGACTTGCAGTTTCAAGGAAGCCCTACTCGAGTCTTGAGCTAGCCATCGATGGAATTCAAGTATCGTAAATCCGACGTGGCTCCCATGCGGAAAAATCGGTCCTTTGACGTCCGAATTCCATTGATGGCGAGCTAGAGACCCGATTGGGTTTCTTTTAAAACTTAAAGTGTTTCAATCGACCAATTGCCGAAATCTTTTTGAGTGAATGTGCAAAGACAAGGAACAAGCGAGTTACTGAACAGCATGGCTCTCTTCACGCTTGTTGACTGACAGATAGATACCTCGAGGTGGAGGAGGAGGTAGCTCTGTTTTCTATTTTATTTTCTATTTTTTTAAATTTTAATTTCCATTACGTTCTAGCCCACCCTACTGCCCTTTCCCTTTCTTGAAGTGAGAGCACTTGAAAACGAAAGTGACGGGGGTTCACGACTTTCGGTTCATATCTGCTTGTCTCTCCCCCGTATCCACAGACATATATATAATTTTTGATTGTCATTGTGTAGGGCTAAGTGGATGATTCTCTTTGACAACAACGCTCGCTTTCGCTTTTTTGGCCTTCAGCCTTTGGGGCCTTTTTAGAGAAAGTGGAGTTCTTTAGGATCTTCATTGGACATAATAAGCTTTTTCTTGCACCATCATATATCTATTCTGTCCAAGTTGGGCTCTTTTCTTTTCTCCTCCTTTTATTTTTTTTTGGTGAAGGGTGAGGCAGCATCTTCTCCAATTGGAAAAATGATGAGGGTGTGTACGAAATGGCTATACTTGGGGGGAAATTTTATTTTTTTATTTCTCGTGGAGATATGAAGTACCCGATCTCTTGAAACGACGGCGGTGGACTGAATTTCGAGTTTTGGAGGATGAGAGACCGACCGAAATCTTTTATTAATACGCGAGTGCATAGACTGCATGACTGAATGTAATAATTATTGACGGTTCGTGCTTTTGATGACTCGGATGTGCTTGAGCTCCGTCGCTTTCGCGCTTCTGATGACTCGGATGTGCTCGAGCTATGATGCTTTCACTCGAAAACTTCGAATTATGCTTACGGAATGACTTGAACTCGTGCAAATTGCGAGCTTTATCTTTCTCCGTCCATTGTGACATGAAAAGGTGGGCTTCTTTCTTAGCTGGGAAATGTCAGTGTAGTGCAAACTGATATAATAATTGTAAAACTCCGTGCATTTTTATTTTATCCTATTCACTTTCGCGAGACATGCGCAAATTGACAAAGTGCCAAATTGCAATGCTTATGTTGTAGTGGACAAGATACGTCGAATGGTGACCGCGAGTTCCAATTAGGTAGCTCCGTGAAGGGAAAAAAATGACAGATGATCGACTAATCAAAACATTTTTCTTCATGCTTAAATTTTTTTTTTTCCTTGATGGACTTCAATCTGATTAACTTACTCTTGAATATTCAGTAAATTACTAACTACAATAAAGAGAAATTTGGGGAAATTCTTTGTCTAATTTCGTGTTTTCCCCGGAATAGTTAACAGCACCAGATGCAGATGCTTATCAAACTTGTTGAGATTTCTTTGGGGACGCACAGCATCAGACCAATGATTGCAAACTTACAAAGGGTCATAGAGTTTTGTTTAGACCAAATTGTCGTTTTGAGGTTGATGAGTCGATGACTAATTGGCCTACTCTTGGAAAGTTGCTTCCTTTTAAGGAGGACACAATCGGGCATGGGCCAAATCGTTAAATCGGACAAAAAGTAATGGTCCAAGCAAAATCCATGACATGGGCTTTAAGATCCATCCAAAATGGATGATGTGATGCCGTTTTAGGCCTTCAATCAATCTCTTTTCCTTCTTTGTTTTGCATGGATATCTCTCTGTTTGGTGAAAACAAGAAACAGCAACAAGTGTCTGTTTTCTTCTGATTCCAGACGGGCAAAGTAAGGACGTGGGGAAGATGGAAAAAAGACTTCACGTCTATGGTAAACCAGAATCTACGGAGGAGATTTTGTTTCCATCTGAGGAAGATGCTCTTGCTCATCCGTGTCTCTTCTCAGATTTGGTGATTGGTCCATCACTTCACATTTCAGTGACAAATAGCTTTTTGGATTATATATAAAGTCCTGTTCATGATCTATTTGGCACAGCCACACCATGTGAAGAATTGGGGACACCAAAAGAGAGCAGGTGAAAGAATTTTGGGCTAGATAAAATTCACTATGATGTACATGCATGGTTTGATAAAATTCTTGATGTTTCATAAGCTTGATGGCTCTTTTGTCCCCCCCCTTTTTTATTTTTGGTCGGACTTTTGTCCCCTTAAAAAGATGCCTTTCTTTGTTTTGTTAACATGCAGAAACTTGCTGGTGGGATGGAGGATGGAAGTGGGAGTTCACATGCTTTGCCAGGTGACTAAGTTGGCAAATGTGTCTTTCTTTTGCTAGTTTTAGCACAATGACATTGTTTAGGATGATGGGTTGGATTTGTCTTGATGGTCAAACTCACAATGCGATTGAAAAAAAATTGAAATTTTGCAGGGGGGAAGGAGTCGGAGCTACAGAAGTTGCAGAGACAGCATGGAGAGAAAATGGTGAGGATTCAAGAGCTGAAGAGGGAAATCGAGGCGGCGAAGCTTCGTCTGGAGCAGAGGAAGAGCGAAGTCCCGAATGAGAAGGTTGAAGCCCTCAAGGCCTTGAGTGACACGTATGAGAAGCTGAGGGAAGAATACACCACCCTCGTTGCTGAAAGAAAGAGCAGCGAGAAACTGAACTAAATTCTCAGATTTGTTCTTTGTTTCTAAGTCTATATAGTCTGCAGAATCCATCATTTTTCAGTCTCTTGCAAAGCTCTTGTAGTTCATAGCTGTATCAATATCCAGGAGCCGGTTCTGTTCGTCTCCAATATAATGCTAATCTAGATTTAGTCATGTCTAACGAAATTCGAAGTTCACACGTGGGCATGGGATAAGTAATGGTATACATCGTTCTTCATCTTGAAAAGTATATGAAAGTATATGAAATCACGTGATTAGGACCTGATATAGAGGTGGCATTTCAAAAACCGAAACTTTACATGTTCTTCTTGTCCATCTACTACCTAAAAGACAAATACATATTTCGTAGATCTGATCGTGGGCTTGACTGCCCGAAAGCTCATCAAAAGCCTTGCCCAAGCCATAAGATCCCGAAGATGTCTTTAGGCGGGCATGGCCAGAAATTTAGGGCCGATCTTATGGCCCAACTAGACTCGGGCCAACCCGATAATCACCCCTAATCCTTAATTATTTAAAATGATTGTCATGGCAAAATGCTCATGTTCTAGAAAGAACTGTCATGCTTATTTAGCACTGCTCTTGCTAATCGTCTAGTTTAATGAGCAAAGATGAAAATCGACAATTTCAAAAGATGGACGAAATGTCTCCAATCTAACAAAAGAAACTCTCTCCTCCTTAGTATTTTGAATTCTCTGAGACCCTCTTTCTCTAAATACATGGCAAAATCTTCTCTTTTTCTTTTTTCTTTTTTTGGTTTCTTTTTTTGCACACACGTGCTGCTTGCTCTTCTTTCTAGTTGTCCAGAAAAACAATCCATGATTGACTGTGAATACTATAGCTACATGTACGAATTGGATGTGGTAATATGGTTTTTTCTTTTCTAATTTGTAAACGAAATTTACATATCGCCGAAAATACACTTTTAAAAGATTGATATAGAAAAAGTCAAACACCGGAGTATCATATCTGAGTTCAAAACCGTATGTTTTTACTAAATGAATAATGCGCAATTTTTCAATTTCATTTTTGAACATCTCTCAAAAGATTTCAAGAAAATCCATGCACGATACTAATGTAAAAATGCCTTAATTTGAGCAACGAAAACAATTTAAAATATCCTTACCAAAAAAAGAAAACAATTTAAAATCCTCGACATAATTATCATATAATTCGATAAATTTCTCTACGTACCAAAACGAGATGAAAAGGTCAATTATCCTTTTTCTTTCCCCCCCCCCCCCTTGTTTCATTACACGTTTTGAGCTGTTCTCGAAGCTGACTTTGGCCCAATTTTTTTTTTATCAAATGAGATTATTCATTTCTCCTTCATGCTCGGATCATCCGGGCATTATTGTTCCAGCAATGATTTGAAATCGAGTCGAGTCTTCGATGGGAAACCGACAAAAGAGATTATGACCACACGTTGGGCCATTCTTGTCTTGCAGTGACCAAAACTTGCCATTTGGCTCACTTAATAATTCATACATGACATTAATCCCAAGCTGCACGCATCCTCCCAATAATTTCCCTTTTGTGTTATTTTATTTTGAACTAGACCGTATCTCAAAACTCGACCAGATGAAAAGTATGCTCGCCGAAAAGTAATTTGGCTCGATCATGAATCATAATGTCAAAGTGATAATTTAAAAGAGTTTGCATAGCTATTCGTTTTATGGATAAATTAGATCTTTTTCCGTCGTACGATAATTATAATTCATTTTCTAAAATAGTTCTTTTGGCCAACCCATTTCCTAAATCAAGTTAAATATCGCTTCGAGTACTTTTTTTTCGCCTGTATATAAAAATAAACTTTAAAAAAAATTCTCCCGAAAAGGAATATCGCAAATCGGGAATATATAAAATGAAAGAAAATAACAAAAAAGTTCTCTCTCTCCCTCTCTCTCGGCATAATTTGGCTCTATCGTGAATCATAATCCTTTAAAGCGATAATTTAAAAAGGGTTTGCATGGCTAATTATTTTCTCGTATAATCTTATGATAAATTAGATATTTTCCCAAAGTACAATAATTAGAATTCGTTTTCTAAAATAGTTCTTTTGGCCAGCCCATTTCCTAAATTAAGCCAAATCTCACTTCAAGTATTTTTCTTTTTGCCTGTATAGACCAAAAATTTTTTAAAAAAAGGAATATCGCAAATTGGTAATATATAAAACAAAGAAAATAAAAATAAACATTGAAAACAAAAAAAATAATTATTATTTCTCTCCCTTTCTCCCTCATTCATCAACCGAACCGAAAACGAAGAAAAAGAAACGCCATCATCTCCGCCTCGCTCGCTCGCTCGTTCGCTGGCTCATCACCACCCCTTTCTCTCTCGCCGATCCGCCTCCCTCTCGCCCCTTCCCCCTCGCCATTGGATCGCCTCCTCCGCCGCCCGCCGCCCGCCGCCGCCCCCGGCCGCGACCACCCTCGCCGATGGCCCCGACCGCGACGCCGCGTCGCCGGCGTGGCTGACTCGCCGGCGGAGCCCCGACTCCCTCCGGAGGATCCCTAGCGCTAGCGGTTCGGTTCCCTGCGACTTTCCTCTTTTTTTGGGCCTGCAGATATCGAAACCGAGCATGAACTCGTCGAAGCTGGAGGACGGCGGCGGTTCTGGATATCCGAGCTCGGCCGACATCGGCTCCAATTTCTACTTCAGCGCGCCTTCGGCTTCAGGATCGGAGTTGGTCTTCGCCAAGGCGAGAATCTCCAAGAGGAGAAGTATTAATCGCCTGAACTTGAACCAGGAGAGCAGAGCTGGTCCCGGAGCGAATCCGTTCCTGTTCAATCCGCGTGATTCCGTGCCTGGCTCGTTTCCGAATGCGGCGAATGCTCCTCCGGCGAGTGAGTATGTGTTTAGCGCGAATAGGAGTGATTCAGGCGGTGGCTTGGGGACAGAAGTTGTCGTGGAAATGGAGAACTTGAGAATGGGGAGTGGGAATGAGTCTGTGACTGCTCGAGATGGTGTTTCTGATGCGAATTCAAGCTCGAGGTTTGAATCAAAGAGTGGCAACAATAAGAGCTCTAGCTTTGATGAATCAGTAGCTTCTGCATTGCCAGAAGAAATGGGGAAGCTGAATATCCAGGTTCCAGATGACAAGCCTTCCGGACGACCCAGGAGTTTTGAGTCTAATTTAAGTACGAACGAACAGGTCAAGGTTGGTGTAGGGGTCGATGCAGGCACGTATGGTTTTGATGGGAAAAATGGGGAAGCCGAGCTCCTGGATCAGTTGAAGAAGAAACTGAATATCAGAGAAGCTAATCAACCGGACAGCAATGGGGTTGTTGACAAAGTTGATAAGTTAAATGAATCTACTCGTGGAAGTAGGAAGGAATATGATGGTGTGTGCGCTAGAAATTCAGCTGCTGCTCTCCCTGATCAGATGATGAATCTCAACTTAAGGGATCCTGCAGCCATGGATAACAGTACTGGAGAGAATGATTACGAATTAAATACCAAGAAAACCAGTTTTGTATTTGGAGGGAGCACAAGTGCCAGTGGTCGTGCCCGTGGGATGACAGAAACTGTACTAGTGAATGAGATCGATGAGAAACTGAATATTGGTAGCAAAATGAACGATTCTACTGGTGAGCCAGTTTCTAGAGAGTTCAGCTTTCATTCTGGAATGGAAGCCAAGCATGCATTTGGCAGTCAAGTTCCTTTGAACCGACCTAGCAATGATATAGGAGTAAGTGGCACTGCTACATCATCGTATGAATTCCCATCCAGTAGCATGCCTATAAAAGGAGGGAAGAATGTTTCTAATAGAGATGAGAGAAACATTAATGTTTCTTCTGAGAGCAAACAGGATGATACTGGCCCATCATTTATGGAATTTAAGACGCCTATTGAAAAAGTGGACCTGGCTTCTGGCTTCACTGAAAAAATTGAGTTTACTGCAAAGAGAGAGGCATTTGATAGCTCAAAAATGAAGAAGAAAAAGGGAAAAATGAGGCAGTCCGCCCATGTCCAGCCCCGGCTTATGCAATCCTTTATGTCAATGGAAAGCATAGCTCTACAAAAGCCGGAGGCCTCTGAGCCTTTTTCACCAATGGATGTATCTCCGTATCAAGAAACATTAGCAGAAAATCCATGGTCAAGAGATACTTCAGTTACGTCAAACGAGTCTTACAGTCTGGACAATGCTGATGCCTCGGATGCTCCTCACTCCACTGTTTTTAACAATGCTATAGGCGAAAGCCTCCTTTTTGCAACACAGCATATGGATATAAATGATTATGAGCTAAGCAGAGCAGCAACAGAGGATGCTCCTAAGCATGGGTTGGACAAAAGTGTCAACATTGAAGGCCCAGTTGAGGAGTCTGCATCTGGGGCTGAAACTGAAAGCTTTAAATCTGCTGCTGATGATATAGAATTGGTCAGGGACGATGATACTGTTACTTCATCTGATAGAACTGGAGCCTGTTGCAGTTCGAAGATTGAGAGAAGTGATGATGAAAGGAGGAAAGAACATGGTTTAGCTTCTCATGTACAGGAAATGGGGGACTCTAACTTTACTTTTACTACCTCCTCAGCTTCTCATGGACAATTTTCAGTGCCCAAACATAAACATAAAAAGAAATCTTTGGTGAAACCTGTTCATGGTTCCCATAATTTGAGTTCAACTCTCGAAATTCCTTATGCTTCATCCCCCTTTCAGCCTTTTCCATCTTCAGCCATCTCTTCACCTCTTTCCTCTCAGCCAGAGAAAGTTAATCTGATTTCTTCTCAATACAAAGTTGGAAAAGATTATGAGATGGATAAAGGGCTGGATGGCAAGCTTGTATCAACATCTACTTCTGCCCCAACCATCACGCAGGAAGCATGTGAGAAATGGCGTTTGAGGTCAATACACTTATTCATCACCTAATGTTCATACTTCATATACTGCGAGCTAGATTTTAGTTTGTTTGTGTAATTCCATCTCTTTTACTAAGTTTTCTATTTAATTTGATGAATGTTAGGGGAAATCAAGCTTATGCAAGTGGGGATTCGGGTAAGGCTGAGGATTATTACACACATGGAATAAATTGCGTTTCAAGAGATGAGATGTCAAGAAGCTGCTTAAGGGCTCTCATGTTGTGCCACAGCAACCGTGCAGCTACCCGTATGGCTTTTGGCAGGATGAGAGATGCAATAGGAGATTGCTTGAGGGCCATTGAAATCGACCCTAACTTCTTCAGGGTGCAAGTTAGAGCTGCAAAGTAAGACTTGTTTTTTATCATCATACAGTGAAAAAAATTGTATTTTTGGAGGATATAGCCGGCATTCTTATTCTTGGTTGTATCTGGTTGGGTCCTAAAGTTAACAAAAGTCTTTAAGCTCTTCTGCTAGAACACCATACTTGGGGCAACATGTGTACGTTTAAGGGTTTTCATCCCGCACTTTATCTTCAATTACAGTTTGTGTACTTATCACAAGATTCTAGGTTTTGGACACATTCTTAACTGCTGAGGTGAGCTTCATAGTGATATCTACCTTTATGCTATGTTATCTTTTCTAGTCCTAAGGAGTTTTAAACCATTCCCTTGATTTAAATGATGAACAGCTATGGCTAAACTTTTCTTAGTATTTACTTGAATGTCATGTCCCCTAATTCATGCATTTTCTCTTTGAAGTTGCTACCTTGCCCTTGGGGAAGTTGATGATGCATTGAGATATTACAAGAAATGCCTGCAAGTAGGAAACGAGGTGTGTGCAGATCGAAAAATTGCTGTAGAAGCTTCTGAAGGCTTGCAAAAGGCACAGGTGTGACATTGTAATTTTTTGTCTGATTTAGATTTAAGAAGCCTAATTTCTTATCCAAGTCACCGCAAATCTTATTAAAAGAATAAGGATGGGTGCTTCGTTTTGTACTGATGCAGTAATTGTTTTTGCAAGACTTTCCAATTATATATGCATGGAAATGTATATGTACTCTGAATTTGATCTCCAATATATTATTAATGTTGTCTGGCATGGTGACTCTGTTACTGACTCCTATTGCGATAGTCTAGAGAGTAGTCCTTATTAGGATCACTTTTGAAGATTATTGTATCAGTGGCATGACGACTTTGTTACTGACTCATAATAGTCTAGAGTAATCATTATTTGGAGCAATTTTAACAGCATTTTGGATTATGATAGCCAAGAAAGACTTTCTTGAGCATGGCCCGCTCCTGGTCCCAATCACGGTTGATTTGGGCCCATTTGAGGCCCTGCCTGTAGTAGACTTTGGGCTCTGTGCTTTCATGTTTCCTATTCTCATATTTCTGTTGTCAGTTGTCTTAAGGTGTATGATTGGCGGTGCTCAGTATTCTCCTTTATCTTCGGTCAACATTCAAAACCTGCAGTTTGATGCCGAATGTCCCTCTTTTGTTTGATTAGTCTGTTTTTTGGTGGCAGAAAGTTTCTGAATGCATGAACCATGCAGCCGTGCTCTTACTAACAAGAACATCCAAGGATGTTGAAGCTGCTGTTGAAGTTATTGCAGAGGCTTTGCTTATAAGCTCATATTCAGAAAAACTACTTGAAATGAAGGCCGAAGCACTTTTTATGGTCTGAACCAGCTACTTTGATTTCTAAATTAATGTGGTGCAAAAAATGGCAATTACATTTTATTTCCTGTGGGTGTGTTTTCTGCATGTGGCAGTCGCGGAGATATGAGGAAGTGATTCAACTGTGTGAGCAGACCCTTGATTCAGCTGAAAAGAATTCTTTAGATATAAATGACCAGCTTGCTGATCTGGATGGTCTTGAGTATTCAAATAGGTTATATTTCAGAATTTGGCGATGCCGCCTCATGTTCAAGTCATACTTCCAATTAGGAAGGCTTGAAGAGGGCCTTGCCTCACTGGAGAGGCAAGAAGAATTGGTATCAGCTATGAATAGGTATAGATTGGGTGATGCAGATTCCTCCCTTACCTTAATTTCTCTTCCTTTTGGCTTGAAATTGTAAATGGACAGCAGTTTTGAGCTTAGAAGTTTGATCTTTTAATGCAGGAATCAAAACTCCAGTTTGGCGTCAGTAATTCCCCAGGTTGGGACTGCACGTGAACTTCTACGTCTCAAGGTATCCCAATCTCGTACCTGGTCCATTTATGTGCTACTAAATGTACATCTTGACATAATATCTAACATCGGTTGGACTAAAGGTATCGAGTTATGAAGCACAAACTCAACTTGTTACCCTGTTAGGGAGGGAGGGAGGGAGGGAGATTTCATTGGGCTGTCCTAAAATGATTTGCAAACAGATCCTATCCTTCATGATTATCCTGGTTGCCCTATTTCCAGAGATAGAATTGAAGTCTTAGATTTGTTCAACAAAAAGGTGGCTTAACGAGAGATTGCATTGGGTTGTCCTAAAGAGGGAGGGGAGAGGGAGGAGGGAGAGAGATTGCATTGGGTGTCCTAAAACGATTTGCTAAACGGATCCTATCTTTCATGATTATCCTAGTTCCCCTATTTCCAGAGATAGAATCGAAGTCTTACATTTGTTCAACAAAAAGGCAGCTTAAGAAATGAAAGAAAATAGGACTAGATGGATTCTTAAAAGAAAATGCTTTGACTTTCGTATGATGTAAGACTTGAGAAATATCTTGGTTCAACAAAAAGGCAGCTTAACTAATGAAAGAAAATAGAATTAGATGCATTCTTAAGAGAGAATGCTTTGACTTTCAAGTCATGTAACACTTTGAGAAATTTTTTGGAATGAAACCATGCCAAGGCACTGCGTGCGCGCAATTATATGGTTGTCTTTACATATTTGGCATGCTTAGAGATTTTTTAGTTTCAAGAACGCCGAAGATGATTTTGTTCAGCAAAATGTTTTCCAAAGCATTATCTTAATAAAGATCCCTTTTTTTTTTCAAAAATTTGACAGAACTCACGTGGTAAAATTTTGATTAGACTTTTACTGCTACGACAAAACTGTTATTTATTTTAGTTAATGAAAATAATAATAAACTCAAAATCTTCAGACACCTATATTTTAATGAAAGCCACTAGAACATGGTTTCTTTTTCTTTCTAGGGAAACAGTTTTGACAATAAAGTTCAACAATACTGTCAGCAACCACTTAGAAGCATTTAATGGAAGATCTTTTAGGAGTGTCTGGTCGGGATTGTTAATACGACTGGTAGTTTACAACCTTTCAAATTCTCTTTTGCATCATCTAAAAAGTGGAGGTCCATATTTCAAAAGTTTAAATTGAGGGACATTGTTTGACTCATGGATGGTTGCCTATAATTAGTTAATTTTCTTGAATCAACTGAAACTTTGCATTGCTTTATGGTCGGAAGACATTGCTTTTGTAGTCTTTGGATAATGGATTGTTATGTGGTTTTTGTGTACATAGGCAGCAGGTAATGAGGCATTTCAAGCTGGAAAGCATGCAGAAGCAGTTGAACATTACACTGCTGCCTTGTCATGCAATGTGGAGTCACGTCCTTTTGCAGCTATTTGTTTTTGCAATCGTGCTGCCGCATACAAAGCTTTGGGCCAAATTACCGATGCTATTGCTGATTGCAGCCTTGCCATAGCCCTCGATGGAAACTATCTGAAGGTTTTACTACGCGATCTCTCTCTCTCTCTCTCTCTCTCCATATGTTTGTGTGAGAGTGCACCCATATATGCGTGCAATTCATGTTCCATGCTACTGCCCAATCTGCCAGTGAAGACTAGCTAATTATAAACCATTCTTGATGCACAAATCATTTTGCTTCCATGAAAATTCTGATAATGAGGTACTTCAAATTTGATTGTTTCTGTTTTCTTTTTCTTTTTTACATTTTCTACCTTTGAATACAGGCAATATCTAGGCGAGCCACTTTATTTGAAATGATAAGAGATTATGGACAAGCAGCGGCAGACCTCCAGAGACTTGTTTCTATTCTCACAAAGCAAGTGGAGGAGAAGATGAATCAAGCTGGAGTTTATGATAGATCTCTCAGTTCTGTGAATGAACTAAAACAAACGAGCCTACGGCTTAGTGAAGTGGAAGAAGCAGCGAAAAAGGATATTCCCTTGGATATATACCTAATTCTGTAAGTTTTTGTTTTCTCATTGGGCTATACATGTTTGTACTGTTTGATGATTGATCTTGCCTATGCCTCGTGCTACTGCAAGCTACATGCTCTATTTTATTTGGCTCGTCTAGCAAAACCTGGAATTTTGCTACTTGAGCTGTTAAGATGGAGAATTGCCTCCTTTCTCTTGCAGCTTTTATTTTATGTTCTGGGATGGTACATTTCCTTCTTGGAATGGAAAGTTTGTGCGTGAACTTTCCGTGTTGTCTCCATAAGGAATCATTTCTTCCTTGTCCACTTTCTTTAGTTGGTCTTCCTCTTATCTTTGCCTAAGCAAATTGCCAATCTCTTTATCTCCTTTTCTTATTTGAGGGAATATCATGCAATGTAATCCAGGTTCCTCAAGTGAAGTTATTTAATGCATTGCTTATTCTACTTTTATTGGTCTTTTGGAAAGTATATTAGTTGTCAGAATATATAATCATTAAACCATTTCTTCATCTAATAGTTGGTCTTGCAAAATTTTGCATGGTATCAAAGCAGCAAATCCTAAGTTCAAATCTTTTTAGGCTCTTTATTTACCTCCCAATTTGTATATTTCCATCCTTCAGTATTAGGCCAAATCTCAGCCTACACTTGAGGGGAAGTGTCGGAATATTTAAATAGTAAACCACACCTTCATTTTACAGCTTAGACTTTTAGAGCAGTGGAATCAAAAGCCTCATGTTTGATTTACTATCTTACTTCCTAAGAATCTTGATAGTAGTATGTGTAATCCTAGTGCTCAAAGCCAACCGTTGTAGGTACTAATTTTCAAGAGACTAATCATATCCTTAATGAATCCTATTAATTTTGTGACTCAAGTTTAGAATTTACGTTGAAGAATTTATTGCCATTATCTTTTTGAGTGACTCACTTGAAAATCTTCACGCAGAGGAGTAGAACCATTATCGTCACTACCAGATATAAGGAAGGCATATCGTAAAGCAGCACTTAAACATCACCCTGACAAGGTCTGTAATTTCTTACTCCGATGATTGCTGTGATGTTATCAACTATATATTACCGTTTTTTGCAATTGATGTAGGCTAGTCAATTTTTGGCAAAAGTTGACAATGGAGATGATAAACTTTGGAAGGGAATAGCAGAAGAAGTCCGGAAGGATGCTGACAGACTTTTTAAAATGATTGGAGAAGCACATGCTATACTTTTGGAACCAACCAAGGTATTAAACATCTGTCTTTGTGCTCTGTTTTCATGATCATAGGAAATACTATTTGTTCTTATTTATCTACATTGGTCTTCTTGCTCTGTTTTCATGACCATGGGAAATGCTATTTGTTGTTATCCGTCTATGTTAAAAGCATAGTTGTATATGTACATTAAATCTATAACCTTGCTGTTAGTACTTTTTAATTCCATTTTTGGTTAGTCAGACACAAGCCAGCAGCCTTCTGCCCAAAGCTTTACATAGTGGAGTTTCTTTTTGCTCTGTTATTAATTTAATTTCTGTGACTCAAAAAGTATACAGTACACAATGTGCATTTTCTATTCATACACATGCTAAAGTCTAGAATGTTAGTAATAGAAGAATCGCATTTGGACACAATTTTATGTACATTATAAGTGTTTGCATAACAACTTTGAGAGAGAGACAGGAAACTAGTACCTAGTACTGGATGCTCACGTCGGTTAACATAGATATTCTGCATAGATTCAGTTGTCAAGAATATAGGTAACATTGTTCACGTTGAGAACACAGGAATATCACTGAATTTATCATCACCCTTTCCTTGTCTTGGAACTGATCACATTGTTGTGTCTCTATAGAATTCGCTAGTACTAGCGTATCTCTTGTTCCATCCCAGAGAACTCTATGGTTAATAATTAAAAAGCTCAGTCTAGCTGTGAGCACTGGTCAATTGTTCATTATTACTAAATAATTTACTGGTGCTTGTAAATCAAGTCTGTTCCTTAGTGTTTACATCCTTTTCTCCATATGACAGACAGATACGGTTCGTGACATTTGTCAAGCACTTTTCGATGCTCTGATTTGCGCAATTTATCAGATATTTTGCTTTCTTATAACTTGTAATAGGGTTTAGCAGATGCTAGAGCACAGGAATCCTCCAAAGAGGCAACCCATGTCTCAGGCCACTTAATTTTAGTACCTGTCCGAGGATCTTGAATCATTAGTCCTCTTTTTGTTAATGTATTTGTTCAGGATAGTTTGAGTCGTAGTAACATTAGATTTTCCACTCAGGAACACTACCAAAATGTGTTTCAAAGAAGGGTTATCTGGATGTAGGTCTGCATTTTCTGTGATCTGCCCAAGTTAAATGGATTTACTATCCCCCTACCTTACTTCACACACTTTATAGTTCATATGGAGAATCCTTCCAGTTGAATGTTACGCCCACATGGGTTGCAATATATGAACGATTAGAACTGACTCTCCTGGGTAAACAGAAGAACACCGTGCACAAGTTGCTCCAAACATCTTCAATGAGATGGCTGGTAGGTCCTAATTGTCTGCAGTTTTATCTGTTTTTACCGTGTGTGCTGCTATTTTATATAGTATTTGCTGGGAAGCACTCTATTCTAGCACCTTTTTCTTTTCAGTTACAGTGCAAACAGAATCATTTCTCTTCTTGCCTTGTCATGGATGGTGTTCTGTATTTCAACATGGAACTTGTTGATTGTCGACCCAATGGTACTAACTTTTAGTTTCTGAGTTCACAGCGTTTACAGTATGATCTTGAAGAAGAGAGGAGGAACACTGAGAAGAAACACCATGGAGCCAACACAACTAGGACGCATAGAGACAACCAAAATCATCCATCCGAAAGAAGCAGCAGCAGGCAGCAAAGGAAGGAAGCTTGGAGAACTTATGGTAGTTCCCAGGCTCGAGCCTCAGAGTCTAATCGCTGGACAAGATACACTTGATCATCGAGTGCAGTACAAGCGTAGTAGTTCTGGGGTACTCCAAATACAGAGAAGCACGGCCCACACGGTTCTTCACGGCCTAAGGATCCTACTACAGCATAGGATGTGCAGAGGTCTAGAGGCGATACAATATCCTTTACCCTTCTGTAATTGGAGCTCAGTGGAATGCGTGTATATGGTTCTGGGCGGTAGAATACAGGCAGAACAGACCCACCCATTTGAAAATTGCGGTCTACAAGGAGGAGCTATGGAGATTGCTCTTAGCAGAGGGGGACGCAGTTTAACCGGAAAAAAAGGCAACCAATAAAAGTAGATCCCAATTAGTACGAGATGGAGCTTGGTTTGTACAACGTGATGATAAAGGAGAGGACGAAAGGGAAGAAAACATGGGGACTGGGATGCATGTCCGACTACTGACTCCTGACCTTTAACAGTAAATATCTTGACAATCTGTACAGAAGAGGGGGAGTGTTGTTTATAGAGGCAAGACATTGACTCGACTCGACAGTTCTTCAGCTCTGGAAAAAAGGTGATGATACTGACGGAAATGGTTCTACTGATATTCTTTTCCTCTTTACGTGTCACAGAAAGTAAGTTTTTCTCATCCCGCAATGTGGTTCGTTTTGCTTTTGCCTATGCTTTCCAGATAGTCGTGCAAGTTTGTCTTGTTTTTTTTTTTTCCAGAAAAGAAAAGGGTTTGTTTGTTATGCGCACAGATGAAAGATGGTTTTGGTGTACAGTCGGTTTTCGGGGCCATCCTTTTTTTTGGGGGGTTGGAAAGTGATTTGATATTTAACAATTTGTATTCATTGATCGATTATTCAAGAGGGAGCTCTATCTTATTGAAACTAATCTCTGCATAAGGTTTGTGGTGGAGGGGAAATCCCTTATTCATTAGTGGGGAACAAGGAGATTGTCGATTTCCGATCGTTAGCACCTGATTGCCTGTGGGTTAGTTACGTAGCATGCCAATATAAGATTATGTTCATCTGCTTGTTGTGTTTGACCAGCGTACTCAGGTTCTAGGCTTCACATCCGGGCCTCGGTCCTTCGAGGCCAGGCCTGGGACCCCGACGTCTGAATATTGCATTTGGGGTTGTTCTCGTAACTTTTTCTCAGTCGTGTGCCCCATAGTTTTACCATGACATTACAAGATGACTTGGATACTATTTACAAAAGCACAGCTAAACATTTAGTTTCCTTGAAAATAATTTGGGATAAGTACATTGAAAATCTTAAAACTTTCAAAAAGTACAATCAAGTCCTAAAACTTATTAAATTGATATAATCAAATTTTTCCGTTGATCGCACTTTTTGCAAATTTTAGGATTCGATTACACTTTCATGACAAGATTGAAGACATGATTGCATTTTTTTGAAAGTTTTAGGACTTGATTGTATTTTCGTAATAAGTTTAAAATTTTCAGTGCCCATATTTCAAATAATTTTCAGCAAATTTTATTTTTTATGAAACAAATTGAGCAATACTAGCACCGTATTCGCTCTTAACTCAAAGGAAGACTCTGGAGAAAGAAATCATTCATTGATTCAAGTGCAATCTTCTCAGCTCTATGTTGAAGTCGAAAAATGTGTACTGATTTGTGAAGTCAACATCGCTTTCCGATTAAGCTGCGAAAGACAACCATCCTAGACGAGTTTCTAAGTAAAAAAATACATTTAATAACAACACAAAATCTATGTCCCCGAAACAGGAATTTGTTTGATAACAACACAATTTCTCCCTATCTGGTGATTGGCGAGCGGGCAGCGAATGGCAAGCACCGAACGGCGAGCAACGGGGGGAGGCAAACAACAACGTGCCCAGTGCAGAGGACGGTGGCTAGAGGTGGCCAGTGTCGGGCAACAACGAGAGGCGGGCAATGGCCAGCGGCGGGAAGGGGGCGGTAGCGGGAGGAGGGCAGATGGTGGAGCAAATGGTGAGTGACGAACAATGGGGGTAGGCGGCGGAGGACAGCGACGCGGCCAATGTGGAGGACAACGGCCAGAGGCTGCCGGTGCCAAGCAACGACTAGAAGCGGACGACAAACGACGGCAGGAGAGGGGCAACAGTGGGAGGAGCACGACGGCGGGAGAAGGGCAGCCAGCGTCGGGACACGTTGGCCGACGGGCAACAGCCCACAGTGGGCGGCGGCTAGAGAAGGGCAGCCGGCAGCCGGAGATAATGGTCAGCGAGCGACGACCCACAATGAGTGGCAACAAGGGGAGGGTGGTCAATAGTGAGAGACGGTGGCCGGCAAACGGCGGATGGCGGCGGGCCAAGAGACGGCGAACGACGAGAGGCAGCAGTCGGCAAGTGGGCAACTATAGGCAGTGGATGGGCGACCGGCTAGTAGTGAGGAAGAGCGATAAGAAAAATTTCTGATTTTTGTTTCAAAAATAGAAAAGTAGAAAATTTTTACTTCTCATTTCTGTTTCAAACTTATTCCTGAAATCAAAATTTGTTTCGGAAATTGAAAAATGAAATTGCTTTACCAAACGAATTTATGTTCTAAACTTGTTTCTGGAACAGAAAAATAGAAACAAAATGGTTGTCAATCGCAGCCTTATTATTTCAAATTCAGTAAGAATAGTATCTCGAATCCAGTAAGAACAAAGGGGGAAAATGATATATGATGCTCGAACCTGCAGAATCGCATCGATAGCTTGAGTTGTGATTAATAACAAACATGACATTCGGGAAAAAAAATCTCAGTAAGACTGTCATAGACAAGTTAGTTACCCGAGTCTTGCCGAGAAAGCGGGACAGAAGTGGCAACTATAAGGACACTTTTTGCAGCGCTCAAGAGAGCCAACTTGGTATATGATTGGCCGAATCTCTCCATCACCAAGAACGTACTCATACATAAATTCCCAATCCAACTTCTTTTGGCACGGTCTCCACCATCCAGGGAGGCCTGTTGATCAAGGACAGGATAAGCAAAAGTGAGCAAAGAGAGACAGACGGCACTGCAAAGTAGCTCGTGGAAACAGATGTTACTTGTTCATCACAAAGTTGGAAGTTCCTTGAGATGCGCGTTTCAGAAGCATCTCCCTGGCCTCCACAGCAATTCCTTCAGGCTGCATGCACCCATATGCATAAGGTTTATAAACAGGAACCCTTGAGATGATTTCTAGTCATCGCGACAATGTTCACACCTCTTCTGGGAACCACACGCCGGGTTGTGAGCTTCCCTCCAGAACAGTGAGAACAAATGCTGCAATAGCAAATCCGACTGACCTGAAAAGGAACCAAAGAGAAAAGGAAATCTGTATGAGTTAAAGTTTTCCGCATTCTTCCGGGGGAGATGACATCTTAACGAGTACAAAAATCATATGAAGATCTCTCAGTCAAAAGTGAATATATAAACACGAGCAGTCAGAAAATGTATGTGTGGAAGTCGATACAATTGAAAGGGCTGACAACATTATAACCCATGTACAGATTTCTTACACTGAGAGTCTCCTGTGAGTGAATATAGCAACTGTATGACGCCCATCAGAACACTCCAAATCGACCTACCAAAAGACGGATGGAAACAAATTGAAAATAAAAATTTAGCTATATGCAATATTCAATTGGGATATAGGTTGTTCACATATCACAGGATCCTCTCCATCAAAAAGACGGAATGAAGAGAGAATATATCACATAAGCAGAAATTACTCAGTAAATCTCACCCTCATTGAAACACGCTCTCCTGCTATCCCATCAATTGCACGAACTACGGGATCAAATAGTTGAACCAATTTCTGTACTTTGCTTCTGTCTCTAAGGTATTCCTGTATAGTTTGTTCAAGTGTTATGTATCAGTACCAGACTATTCTTCTAGTCCTACTGGTATAAGGAGAAGTAATAAGTATTGGCCACTAACAATAAAACAAATCAAATCATCAACTTCTGAGACTCACCTATAAATGAGCTACTGAACGGGTCTATGACCCATGCCACCCCTACCACTAGCATTTCTTGTCTCATGCCCATCACCTTTTATACTCAATCATTGGAATGATTTACACAGATACGGATCGTACGCAATTCCACCTAAGTAGCATTATCTTACACCGCTAGTCCTAAGTACACATAAAGAATGAGGGGAGGGGTGTGCCAGTTAATCAACGGCTGGAACTCTTTCTTTCTCTTGTCAAATCCTTAATGAAATGAATCCTGTACAAAATTGCGTGAAAGCTAGGTCTCGAGAATCTAATAGAGGGTCAAGCATAATGGCATAATAGGATGCATATAGTTGACCCATTTAGTGGGACAATGGATGAGGCTTGTTGTCGCCATCGTCGTTGTTATTGTTATAATGATAATATTCGAAGGAAAGTCGGAAATTAAAACAGGAAATTAATTGCTATTCCTGTAGGATGTCATAGTCCATTGTCCAGGCTATCAGGCTATTCAGTCAGTCTTTCCAATATATCACAGTAATTGGTCATGTCCCTGACTCCCTGCTAATACGTGGCCATGAAACATTGAAATATCTAGGGTTGAAGCTTACAGAAGGTAGAAGATTTGTCATTGCCGACATCCCCCAGTTCCAGAAAAATGGGGCAGTTCCAAACCGAGCACTGACAGTAGGCACTCCAAGGATTTCATGAGCACTTCTCACCTCTGGCAAGTTCCTATAGAAGAGTTTATTCTTGGTGAGATTGCTTCTATAGCATGTAAAACTTAAGGCAGCAGTACCGAGTATCCAGTGTTGAATGTAGCCATGCAAGTTGAGTGCAGGGGAGAAATCACATCCGATAGCTAAATTGGACCAAGAAATTGACATGTTCCCATTAGAAGGGTTGATCTGCCTATACAAGAGTTTTTCCAGAACTTACAGCAGGAAAACATCCCTCTTTCCAATCCCCTTTCCAAAATCGATGTTTAGACCTCCACTATATGGCTTTAGTTTGATCTCTTCTCCTGGTCAAAGGTAGGAAAAGCCCATTGTCATATTTGAGCATCACATGCATATAGATTCTACATTTC
This sequence comes from Syzygium aqueum, assembly GCA_031216185.1. Lineage (NCBI taxonomy): Eukaryota > Viridiplantae > Streptophyta > Magnoliopsida > Myrtales > Myrtaceae > Syzygium > Syzygium aqueum. Next base: position 6,084,799 of record CM062240.1, read on the forward strand.
AGATAAAAAAAGTCACTAACCTTTAAGATAGGCAACTACCTCTTCTCCTAGAAGTAAAAAACTAGTTGCTAAAATTGTTGGACCAGCACCACCAGTACCTGCAGTGTAGTAATAGAATCTGACAACCAATCATCATGTAAGTTTATTACTAGGTTTAATAAAGAGCAAAGAGTCTTCTGTTACCACTTCAAAGAGCAATTTTGTCAATTTAAAATGGACATGTGTTGTGACCAAAAAGGAAATATGATTTGTAGAAGAATGCTCTGATGATCTGATTAGCCAGTATCAAATATGGCAACAATAGATAGCAAAAAAGAGACATGACTAACCATCCACAAGGAATACGAGAATGACAGAAAACAGAGAATGAGATGCCCTAGGTAAGGAGCAAAAGCACATTGATTATTTTAGTGATAGTAAATATACTGCGATTCAAGGAGCACCGACATGGTAAAATGGAACTTAAGTATGTGTAAGGTTCTACAGTTCTCAAACTAGAAGATGATATTCAGGACTGAAACAGACAACTAGATCATTGTAAGTGCATATGTTCAGAGGAACCTTTGATGTGTCTAAACAAACTAAAGAACGGTCTTACATGAGACAAACGAAAACCAAGGTCATGCATATAAAAGGAAGAAATTAAGAGAAGGAGAAATAAAGGGGGAAACAGAAAATATGAGGAAAAGAGAACAAATGGAGAACTCAAGCAATGGCAAATTAGAATGCCAATTCATGTGAGTTAATAAAGTGCCTTCCGTAGGCACTGTAAACTCATTGATAATACTCATGAACAACTAAAGCAGCTACAGTAATGTATGCAACTAAGGTGCTCATTGGCCTAAAATGAGGCACCAGACGACTCGCAAAGGCATAATACTACGGCATGCTAAAATCTAACATGCAATGCACCTGAAAAATGAAAGATATAAGATAGTACTATTATGAAATAATATTTCTTTCCTCAGCAGTTTAACAAAATCTCGTGATCAATATCGTACCTTGAAGAGTGTTACAACTATGACAATTAGGCGGCTAACATTACATTGGAATGTCCAGCGAAGGGAAAATAACTTAATATTGTAAGAGAACCTGAAATCTATGGAATTTAATTGACAAAGGGTTGGCAAAAAAGAATTTTTAAAACCCAAAATGCACTGCTCAAATGGGAGGAAAAATTAAAGGATGAAGAAGAGATATACCATGGGGCTGGGGAAGTGAATAGAAAGTGACAGAGGCTTGTGCAAATACAGAAGAAGCAAGAAAGCCCATGGCTGATGAGTGAAATCCGAGTAGAGAACAGAGAGAGTGAAACAGCAGAGAAAAAGGAAGAAATTTAGAAAGATGGCGAGGCACGAAAATAGTATATGCAGGATAGCTAGCTAAGAAATTGCCAGCAAGTCTATATAAGATGGCATTGCCACATCAGAAGGGTATGCCTTGAACTGTAGTGATCTTTCCGCTTTAGTAAGAATATGGACCGGATCAGAATTTGAGGAAATCTAAAATGTTTATAGGCTGACAAGAGAAAGTAACTCGAAAGAGCTTATGTGTACTTATCCAAATCCACAGTGAGAATTCTTGAAGTTTATTCTAATTCACGTTGATGCTGGACAGGTGTCAAATAAAGCTATCCCCCTTTGGCCAAACAAAGTATATTACCACCATATCCTCTTTGTCCTCCAACCCTTTACAAGTTAACAGCCTTGAAATATCGAGGATATGGAATGTATTGTTTATCTCTGATGAGGATAAATTTAATCGATTCTCAGTAAAACCAGAAAAAAAAAAAATAAACCAATACACCTAATTCACAGTCTTTCACTAAATCCTGAGAAATAGCCCATCCTCAAGGGCCTCCAAAATGATTTACCTCGAATTTAGGGTAAACTATTCAGAAGATTCTCACCTCAATTTCTCAGGCTCGCCCTTGCTCTCATCTTTGGCTGCACGGACAAGCTCGGCTGCCATAACTGTCATAAGGTGGAGTTGAAGGTGGATTTAAATCAGCATTTGGCTCCAATAAATGTAAAAGAGCTGATGACAAAACTTATCATTTTCACAACTGTTGTCTCTCCAGTTGAACTCGTTAACCTCAATTTCAAATCATACGATTCAAATTCCTTTCTTATTCCCCTTCAATTGATAGGTTCAAATGCCAACTTAACATAAAGTGCACGCACTGTGAACCAGCTAAAAGAAAGCAATCATAAGAGTTGGTCGTAGCACCATTGCTCACTCCTGGGTAAATTCCAGCAGTTGTGATGGCCGGAATATTTGCAGCAGCTGCTTTGTCATTGAACGACTTCGCAAGCAATGAATAGTGAGTATCATCGCAAACATCAACATATGCAGTCTGCAAAGAAAGCCCATAGACGCAAAAGAACGTGAAAATTCTTTGTAATCACATCATATCTAATTTGCTCTGGGGAAAATACATCAATCAATGTCAAACAAGGAAGCCCAAACATATCGATTACCTTTTCTCACCTTGGTTGCTATAGCTGCCTCAAGCACATTGCAATTCTGAACCTGCTGAAAGGGTCCTGCTGCATGAACCACAAGATCTACATCTGCAATGACGTGATGATGGAGGTGAGATGCAAGGAATAACTGAAATCGTTGCTGAAATAACTTAAGCATTGATCCAATAGGGCCTGATTCCCTCTCACAAATTATACATTGTAAGTCAATTTTTTTTTCCTCATCCCCTGGGAAGGGAGGAGGGGCACGATGAAGGTTCTTACTTCCTAGACATCCCGAAAGTTTTGTCGCCTAGAAAAGCTTTCAAATTCCTCACATTATCCTTTACACAGCATTACCACAGATTTTAAAGAAAAATCAGTAGATCGACAATAGTTTTATCAGCATATAAACAGCATCCACTGCGCTAGTCCTAAGAATGTAAAAGAGATGTACTTTACCATCCAAAGCTCTTTCCAAGGATACCGTATCGTCGATATTGACTTGAGCAAATGCAGAGTTCTTTCCTAATGTGGCCACCATTGAATCGCCTTTTTCCCTTCATCACAATGCAAAACATAATTACACAATTACCACCTAATTGACATCTAAACCGGAAGCAAGAACCGGTACATGATCAAGGAGAGGAATGTAAAATCTATACACAAATCTTCATGATCCTGATACAGAAATGTCTGCGTTACGTGAGGACGTTTATTTGTTACGCTTCAAAATCGAGACAAAGGCGTAGTTCACTCTGGTCAATCAGACTGGCATCCGTCATCAGACCTGTCACTCGATCAAGTGTTGCAACTCTTAACAACGTCATGCTCGCGAGAGCGAACTATCTCTCTCTCCATCTTCCACTACGCCTCGAGTTTTTAACTCATCCCAAATATATCGGAGAGACTAAACGGAGACGAACTCCACGGAGAAGCTGTTCGTCCACGACATAGTCGCGGCCATTTTCACCTACTTCCTACTCGTTCCGACTACGCAACCGAGAGCTCGAAACCGCTCCAAACATCCAAAAATCACTGGCAGCGGTCGATGGCGGCGAATCGACTCGCGTGGACTGGAAGAAACCGAGAAACGAGAGCACTGTGTTATTCACCTGTTGCGACCGCCGACGACGATGTGGAGATCGGGGGAGAGCTTGGAGAGGGCGAGGGCGGTGGAGCCGCCGACCCGGCCGGTGCCGCCGAGGACGAGGACGCGAGCGCTGCGGGCCTTGTCGGGGAGACGGACGCGACAGGGCTGGGTCTCCACGGCGCAGCAGCTCTTCAAATGAACCAAGCTTCGCGCCATTAAAACCCGCCCTCAAGCTCTCTCTCTCTCTCTCTCTCTCTCTTCTGAATCTTATCCAGCGAGGGAAAGGAGCTTTATCTTCTGGGGGCGGCGGTGGCGGTGGTGGTGGTGGATGTCGTTTTTGCGTTTGATCCTGCCGCTTTGACGGTTGGTTCGCAGCTTCCGTACGTGGACGTTTTGGCGCCAGGCCGTACCAAGAGGTTTCTAGAAACATGACAAAGTACATTCTCACTTAGTTACAGAATTGCCATATTGTATCTCTAGCTATCCGCCACGTCACTCGACATATTCATTTTATAAAACGAATTTTATCATATTTCAATAAACGTGGTCAAATCTTTATTTGCAAGTGCCGCTGTCTCCCTAAAAAGCGAAGTAAAGAATACTTCGGGAAGAAAAGGCGTAAACACCTAACCTAAGAGCCGGAAGCTCGCTCCTCACCGTATCTTGTGAATCGACTTTATTAGATAAATCCTTATTTTTCATTTTAAACATCACTCATCTAGATTGTACTTTCTTACCTAATCACGTATCATGCAGCGCGATGACGACTTTACCGATAAGATAATTCTCATCTTAAGATATCCAAATGAAGAAAGTATTCTATGTAGCGGATACATCATGCGGCAGTAACGGCGTGGTGTGACTGACGAACTAGTGTTGCCCCGTGCTATGAACCCCATCCTACGCAGCGCTGTGTATGCACGCTTCTCATTTTTTATTTGGCCAGTCGAAAAGAGAGACTATTGATTGGGCTCGCGATGGGCCCATTGACCCATAATGGGAGGCACAATGAATTGAGGCCGCGACCAAAAAAATGAATTGAGGCCCATTTGCAAAGTTGATCAGCCCAAACGTCCCGAACCAAACAGAAAGGCAAGAGGAAGTCTTCGCATGTTTGTTGTGCTCATGGTTGGGTCGCTCGCGTCGGGCGTTTGAATGGGATGATGAACGATAGCGACAAGAGAGTTCATCATTTTCAAGCTCGCAAGCATGAAGGCGTGGCATATGAGATTGCTACTAATCCAATCTCCATGAATCGCATTTTTGCGATGCGTTTGTATCATGTAAAATGAATGTTTTGAAAAATATGTTTTCCAAAGATAATCACTTATATTTTTTTATAAAAATGAACGAATGAATGAAAAATATTTGTAACGTTCACGAAAATGTTTAGACATAAATATTTTCAATAGTGAAAGTATTTTTCATGAACAAATTATTTCAAGCGATACAAGTAATTACTTTCGGCGATGTATTTTCCGAATCATTCATTTTCAGCCAAATAAACGGAGTCCAATTGTTTTTTTATTTGACTTACCCAACTGCAATGTGAATAAGAAAAACTTCCATTTTGGATAATGGTGCCAAGTGATGAATATTTACCATTGCATGATGAAACAATGACCTCCGTGCGGCTTCCATCCTCGACAAGACTAAATCATGACATCCCAAGTTCCGCATCAAATAAAAGAGGTCGTGTTCAGCAATTCATAATCGACCATGCACCCAAAACGGTCGCCATATTGTATGATTACTCTTGATACTCATTTCAAGGGTCGTGTTTGGCCTCCGTGGACTGAGTCAGGACGTTACGCTATTTGCCTTCGATAGTCGGAGTATGCCATCGTTGATTTCCGGCGACTATGACAGTGTTTGGCCACGGGGGGTATACAACCAGAAACCATAAGAGAAAACTTTTGTATTCTTTTATGCATGTTCTTTGCACGGCGAAATATACGGGACAAGAGACGTGTGGTAGACCCCGGGATTAAATGGAATAATATTGAAAACTCAAATAAATAACTCTGAGAAAAGAAAGAAAAAGGTCTATAGTCGAAAGGTGATTATAGCAAATGAGGCGATATTATATATTGCCAGTTATTTTAAAAAATTTAAGCCGTTAGATATAGAAGCGATCTAACATTTAAGTACTTTAACACACGATCTCTCTCTCACCCCTAGGCTAGACCTGACCTCGCTCTAATACGGTGTAAAATTTTATAAGATCCTTATCGACTATTCTAAAAACAATTTGATTAAGGCGTGAATTTGTATTTAAATACTTTAACAACGACAATCACCGCGTTTATACTCGCCTCTTGGGAAGAGTTTTATCACGTCTCTCGTGCACAAGAAGGCTGTCAAATGTTTTATCTAGGGTTATCCGGTCCGAAATCTATCGTCAAACTTCGAATAAGTGGCCGTTTCCCCTTTGAAATTGCTCATAAATCCATTCCAGGTTGATCCTAGGATTAAACAAATATCTTTAGGACTTTTTTTAAATCCTTTGGCCAGCTATTTGGGACATTCTCATAGCATACTCCTCCTCTCTTTTTTTTTTTTTCAGAGAACAAGAAAATTGTGAGGCTATTCAACGATGGAGAATACAATTCAAGCCGGTTCATCACTCATTCAAAAGAGATAATCGCGTTGCCCATCGTATGCTCCAAACTTCAGCAATTTCAAAAAGAAAAATTAAAGTCTTGTATTTCGGCCACAATTTTTCCTTTCGATTATAACTCCATCACGTTCAAATAAACATATTCACCTGCCCACTGAAACACCGATTAGAATCTCATCCTCTCGAGATCATCTAAAAGCACATGCCCGTTATCGAAAATAACTATGCAGGAAATGAACGACCGCCTTACTCGACAGAGATTATGTAGGCGGCCCATCCTAAATAAAATTGTTAATTAAAAAAAAAAAAGAGAGAAGAGGTTGTGGCGTCCTGGTTAGCGTTACTCAAGTACATGGAACGAATCAGAAAGGGCATATCCCAAAGTTCCCCTTCCCCTCGGCTTCACAGACTCCTTTCTAGCCAAAAAAACAGGGAAAGAAAAATCATTTTAATTTTTTCTTAATTCTTTATTTTTTGGCCGCCGAGCCAAATGTGCAAATCTGCGAACAGCACGACACGCAAGCGTGACGCGATGGATGACGTGTGCCCGTCACGTGACCAGCGCGTCCCGCGGAGAAACGAGTTTTGACATTTCACCGCGGCCGAGGAGGTCCGGTCCAATTCCAAGGACAGCGACAGCTGGAGAGAAGCTGAAAAAAAAAAAAGGAAAAAGAAAGGTATTTTGAAATTAACTGATGACAGCGTAATCCATCAATACTTGTTATACATCTAACTCAACTAATTTTGCAGTTTCATATTTTAAACTCTCGCGTTTAGATTTACTTTTCGATTTTCTGTTTAATCTAAAATTTTCCATTCTCGCCCCGCGACTTCTTTTTTTCAAGACCTTGATGTAGATTCACGTAAAATTTATTTCATAATTCGACGGGAGATATCCTCGATTGATGAAAATTAGTCGGGTGTTTAAAAAGTCTCGGGAGTCTCAATAATATTGAAAAATGATCCATAGTTTTTCGAATCACCGATGACTTTTTTGAAATTTAAATTATACTTTACATGTCAACGGGGAAAATGGAAAGTGACTCATCTTCGAGGTAAACAAACGGGTCCTCTGACTTTATCTATGTCTATCATTGACCAAAATATAAGAATAACTTTTCGAAATTGAAAATAAAAAATATCTACAACGGATGTGTGGCCATCAAATAAGTAGAAGAGAGAAATTTTCAACGTATGAAATTCGAGATTAATTGACACATACATCACACGGACTCTATTAATAGCGGATTACGTATTATTATTCGTGTTTCTAATAAATGATGTTTTAATTACGAAACTTCTTTTCATTAAACATGCTTATTAATATCTAGCGCGTTACTCTTGCAATATCCAATTCAAAGAACTTTTTCAATTTTTAAATCTCTCGATCCTTTTGTATACTTTATCGATATGACTGGTATGTTATATATCATGATTGATACCACGAAAAATTTCAAACTAGTACATTTATAATAAATTTACCACAAACTATTTTTTTTACCATAAAAAACTCTAAATTGGCACACCTATAATAGATTTACCCTAAGCTATGTTTTTTATCACAAAAAATCCCAACCCGGTATATTTGTGAAAAATTTTCCCTTCATCAAATTGAATTGATATAAAAAAATTACAAAATAATACACCTACGACTGACGGAGGGTAAAACCCCAAATTGGCACATACATCAATTATTACGTGCCATTCAATTTATAAATTTGACAGTAAAATTTAACGAAAATTAATAGCGAATAAAATTGTTACAGGTGCACTAATTTTGATTTTTTGTGGTATTAACCTATTTCTCTCTCTACATATATATATATATTATGTGTGTACGCTTATGCTTTTCGTTCTTCTGGAGGCGGAGGACATTCGTCGGAAGGGTAAAATAGGAAAAATGGGGTAAAAGGGTGAAACCTGTAGGCGAGTGGTCCGTTCCACGACAGATCGTGAGCTGTCCAGCCACTGGCTTCCCACGTGTCGTATATGCAAGCTGGGATTCTCCCGCATCCAGCTGGACGCCTCTGACCGACACGAGATCAAATCGTCACGTGCGCTTTCATGGAGAAAATTTTAATATCCTTTTTATTTTCCTGCTTTTCGGAGATAAATTTCTCACAAGAAGTGTACGTGGACGCTTGTTCACTATTTCTACACGGTGTGTTCCTGGTCTACGTGGACGCCTGTTGGCGAAATACTATATATTTCTCATTGAAAATAACTCAAAAGCAAAAGATAATTTTCGGAAATTCCCCCTAAAGCGGCCTCCCGTTCTCAAAATGTTTCTCTAAATTTTGCTCTATTTTGAAATACCCGATGAATTTATCACCCTGACCCAATAGCTCACTGAAGCGGCGTTTGTTTCTCAATTGAATTCGACTTTAATCCAATGACCTCTGAACTGGTCGCATTTAAATACGTCGGTCGATCAACGGACGCATAGGGGTCTGTAGATATTTTGGAACAAAGTTTTAAACTGGTCGCATTCTAGGAGTTAATTGGTCAAGGTTGTCAAGCGGGGGGTAATTTTGGAATTTCGAGTCAAGCCCGAGGGGTATTTTTTTAGGGTGATTTTTGGAATTTTTTTTCAAAAACGAAAAAAGAGAAAGAAAAGAGGAGAGAGGGAGAGGGGGCAGCGCCTTTTATGACGAGGACTACTTGGGCGGCGTGGTTGACCGAGCGAACGCGCTATTTCCCACTGAGCAGTCCCCTCTTCTGGCTTTAACTCCGGATTATCCAATAATAATTAATCACGATTTGATATTTGTTAAGAAAAAATCAGGTGATACATGGAGGAAGATGAGGGAAACCCTCAATTTATAATGATATCGAGCGTCGTAAAGCACTTGCTAAGCATGCTTAAGTTAAAATGAATACAATTTTTCATTTGATTGTTACGCTTAGCCTTGAGTAGCCGGTATATCGAGAATCGTGTAGTTCGTTTAATCGAGTAATTTAATGAATTTTTGGAGTGTTTGTCAACAAATTTCATTGCTAACGTTGTACGACGAAGAAGGAGTTGTTGCCCTGGACGCGATTGGACGGACGATTGGAAACCGGAAATAAATGACGTACGACTCAAATGGCTAAAGACAATGAATGTCTCGCTTTCCAAAAATATTTTTATTTTTCTGATAAGATTAAAAGTTTAAATAAAAAAATAAAAGAAATGGCTGGACGAAAGAGAGAGCTCTAGACTCCGACCTAGACAACGTGGTTATGGTTGAGAGAGACCCGAACGAAATGATTGAAGATCTAAATGGGTCAACTGGAAGAGATCTCTGATGTGGATATGTGTGGGTCGGACTCGCTTCCCAGTTCCAAGAGAGGTGGGAACGCATGAAAACGTCTCGGCTCTCCGGTCGTTTTCGGTGCATGCTGCCTGCCGATTGCGATCCGATCCGACCGGTCCCGACCCGACGCAACGAGCTTTGACTGAACAACCATGGCAAGAGACATTTTTCGCACTGGAATGCGATACGCGACGTGTTCGTGCGAACCGATCGTCTAGTTCATTGAAGATTATGTGAATTTCGTATGACCTAACGGCTCAAATGAAGTGGGCCACGAGTCGACACGAGCGGATAAATGGCTGTTTTGTTGCCCAACGTCGGATCTGGTGAGGGCGACCCTTGCCCTCGCTAGATTCAGTGAAGGCAGCCCTCGCCGGATTCCCTCCGCCATGGCCGCCGGAGGGAAGAGAGAAAAAAAAAGAAAAAAGAAAAAGAAGAAAATGCACATGGACCAAAGTATTATGGGGTAAATTTATCACATGTGGCATAATTTAGGGTTTTTCGTGTTAAAAAAAAGTTAAGAGTAAATTTATCACAAGTGACATAGTTTGAAATTTTTCATATCATAAAAAAAGTCGAGAATAAATTTATCACAAGTGACATAATTTCTAGTTTGAAATTTTTCGTGATATTTTCTCTTTTCTTTTATTTTCCATAGAACTCCTCTTCGTGTCTTCCATATCGATTTTCCTCCTGACCCCCCTTTTGATTGATTTACCCTTTGGCTAGAAATCGACGAAACTGGGGATTCGAGAAATCCTTTCTTTGGCAATATTCGAGGAACTGGATCTCCGCCCTCCATCCCTCCGCAATTCAGATTTTAAAAACTGACCCGGAGAAATATGATGATAAAATACATGAGAATTAACGTGCCAATACTCGTATGGTTTGCAATATTTCGGCATTGACATTTTCTTTGTTTAATTTCACCCTATAGCAAGTTACAACCCTCGCACCGGTCACATTGTTTTAATTCAGTCTTGATTAAAATAAAAAACTGCAGTGGTATTATTTTTTTTATATCACGCGATAACTTTAGATATTTACGGAGATTAGTTTTATCGGTTCCAAATTTCCATCCTCGAATCAAAGCATCATATGTGGTTGACTGCGATGAATGGGATTGGCAAAACATTTCAAGATAATTTGGGATCGAAATTGACTATTAGTGATAAACATTACAAGATAACTTTGGAACCAACCAAAAGGCAAAAAACGGAGAGGAGACAAAAAATGATATTGTTAACAAATATTTTTGGACCACTTGTAAATCATACCTAATAAAAAAGGATTATTTTTTTATGTATTGACAACGCATAGCTGAAGAATAATGGCGTTTCGAAATGAAATGGAAATTATTTTCTCTCGTGCTCGTTACAAAATCGAGTTCCCAGCGTATGGTATCGAGCATCGTAACGTGCACGTAGACCCGCCCCGTGCTTATGCGTCACTTGGCAATCGTCATTATTATCGTTTCGTCCCGGGACAACGCGGGAGGAGCAGGCAAGGACACGTGTCGCTCGCTGATTGGTCGGTGGACAGGCCAGGGAGATGCCGCAATCTCCACGATGGTGTCTCCCCCAGAATATTACGCGAGAACGGCATGTCGTGGCACCCTTTTCTCTTGTAACGTGGGCCCTCCGTTGTTGCGTTTCGAAATGACGCGTGGATTAAGACCTCCCTCGCCGTTGGATCGCGAGTCATCATGACTAACGGTGCCGTTCGAAATTTAATCCACCGTTCGTCAAAAATGTTTTCCTCTCCCCATTTTTCTCTATTTCGTTTCTTTTTAATTTTTCCTCTCCCCATTTTTCTCTATTTCGCGAGTCATATGTTTTTTTTTATTTTTCCCGTCAGAATTTGAAACATTTTGTGGATTTTAATATCAATACGAGAAAATTTTACCGTTCGAGAAGTTAAAGTGCGCATGCCACGAGATTTGAAGAAAGTCAATAGTCAAAACAAAAATAGTTAGCACCGCAAAAAATCTCGAATTGATAAATTCGTAACAAATTTACCTTAAATTAATTTTTTGATAACGAAAAATCCTAAACTAGTACAGTTGTAATAAATTTATTCCCAACTAATTTTTTGACCATAAAAAGCTCAAAACTGATATATTTGTAACAAATTTACACTCTCTTAGTTTCCGTTAAATTAAATTAGTATCACGAAATCACAAACTAGTACACATGTGATAAAATGAGGATAAAAACCTAAATTGGTACATTTATCAATTACCACGTGTCATCTAACTCAGCAATTTGACGGTAAAATTTAAAGAAAATAAATGGATTGTAAATTTATCACGGGTATATCAGTTTAGGATTTTTGTATAAATTTATCGTATCAATTTGAGATTTTTCGTTGTATTGAATCAAAGAAAAATCACTCCAAACAAACAAGTTTTGGAGAAGCCTTTGCATTGTCTAACGACCATGTCCGCGCATGCTATCTCAGCCATTGATTACGTGGGAATCATCACGATGCCCACGTGATCGACGGCGAAGATGTGCTTTGATTTGCATGATCTATAGGCCTACTACAGATGTTTAATCCTATTTTTTGGACTTCCTGCTTTTTGACGGCTCTTTGAGCGGCCGGTGACTTCGGGTTCTCAATCGCATCAGCCAAAGCACATGCCATCGCATGCCAACTTTAAAGCGCTAAAGGTTGCTTGCAAGTCTGCCCACTCGCATTGCAGTCAAAGAGGGCACAGAAATTGGAGTGAAGTCTCATACGTTGAACCCCGAGAATTAGGAGGAAAGGTAAATTAAAGGGAGATGGCATGTCGGCTGCGATTGCTTTCGCGAGAACTTCGACCTTTCATTAGCTTTCGAGTTGAATTGGGCAGTACAAATGACAAAAATGCCACGGAAACCGACAAACGAGGAGCAGTATCTTAAGTCGGCACGGCGATGCAGAAATCGGGCTGCTCGCAGTTGACGGTATTCAAACGGATAACATCCAGGTCTCGAGCTGAAAAATTTAGAGAAAATTATCCAAAAAGTCATAAAATTATTGCACTTTTGTTAATTCGACCATAAGATTTTTTTCGTTTTGCCAATCAAGTCAATTTTGTTAATTTTAGCGGGGAAATCGCTGACGTGGATGCCAGACGTCCTACGCAGCATTGCTGACGCTAACGTTGATAATATTTAATAATATTTTAATAATTTTAAAATTTTTTATTCGCTTTTTTTCTTTTTTTTTTTTCCTTTTTATCTTCCAAGCCCCGACAAGGGCTTCGCAGCTCTCGTCCAGTGGCCGGTGACTGCGAGGGTTGCCGACCCTTGCCGGACTTGATAAAAAAAAGGAAAGGAGTGAAGAAAAAAGAAAAAGAGATAAATGAGTACTAAAAAATTCAAAATTAATTTTAAACATTAAGATTGTTCGCGTTAATGCTAGTCGTCCTACATGGCACTACTAGCATCTAAGTCATCGATGTCCGGATGGATTCAATTGTCAAAACATAAAAAAATTTATGATCGAATTGATAAAATTGAAAAATTTAAAATTGAATCGATAAAAAATGTAATAAATTTATGAATATTTTATAATTTTCTCAAAAAATTTCCAAAACGACGACCAACCACGCCATCATGGCGAGTCAAAACAGGAGATGCATACGAAACTTAACTAACTACCCTTTGAACTCGATCAATGGAGATTTTAAATCGAAGCAAGCAAATCCCGGTGGGCCCCGGCAATCCGTAACGAGCACGTGCCGCTTTTCTTTCAGTTCTGTCGACAGAAATCTTTGTGGTCAGTCCACCGCGACGGTCGCAATTAATTTGTGTGGGGGGAGTGGCGATTGTAGAAACCGAGGGAGGAGGAGCGCGGACAGGACAGCAGATCAGACGGTGTTGCGCAGCCGAGGAGAAGGCCAGGTCGCTATCAATCATTCATTTTTACGAAAAAAAAATACGTTTGACCGGGGGCATTGTTAAGACCACAGCGAGAGAGAGAGAGAGTACTTGTTTTTTTATTTTTTTTTTTTGGGTCAGAAGAAGAGAGAGTACCTGCTGGTTGCTGGATTCTCGCCACTCCTTCCTCCCATTGCGGCGCCGTTTGGTATTATTAGCGCGCGGCTGGCGTTTTTAGCTTTTCCATAGCGTGCCCCGCACCGCCATAGCTCCAAATTATTGCCTTATTTCTATGGCGAGGAAAATTCCGAAAAGGAAAAAATAAGAAGAAAGAACGGACTTTAAAATTGCCATTTCTTTTTCCATTGAAACCCATTTTCAAATAAATTCACGGGAAAAGGAAAGAAAATGAAAACCCAGAAATAAAATTAAAAAGGAAGGATGCGTAAAGACTTTTGGTTACCTTAAAGCAAGACCAAACTTTAGTTCTTTTAACTTCGGATGGCATGCGACGGATTGCATTAAAAACGTGAGATGGGTGCGTCCCCCCCCCCCCCCTTGGTTTGTTTTCATTCATAGGAGAATTAGACATTGTTGTTCGCGGGTGAGAGTAGACATTTGATCGCGTCTCGCGTGTAAAGCGTAAATGATTGGCTTCGAAAATCAGCATGCACGTGGAGTGCAGTTTTATATATGAGAGCGTCGAGGGATAAATGATTGGTTTCGAAAATCAGTTCGAGCGAAAAAGAAAAATCCGAACGATTGCATAGTGGAAGAGATTTCACATTCGACTTAGGAAATTCATGCGTTTTTTAAGTTGCTTTACAATTATTTAAGCGATTCTGTCCATTCCTTTGTACCATTCTTCTTGTTCATTGGCACTGACATCTGTGCATTCAATTTTTATTGTTTACCATTAGTAGTGATCAGAGAACCTACGGAACGCACGTCTTTGACACAAGAGATGCGTGGGGAGCATCGGTGGAGGAAACGAAAAGGAACGGGCAAATGCTACCAAAGGAAAAAAAAGAAAGAAAGAAACAACATTCATAAAAAGAAAGACGAAAGGGGTTGTTCTGGGAGCATCTACTAACTATATACCGTCATGAAATATGTATCGAGTTCTGAATAGATTGACCATACACGACACAAAAGGGATAATGAATCAAAAACAATAATCTTTTTCCTCACGGTGCAAATAGTCAGTGCGGATGAAAATGAAAATTTTTCTTTGCGGAATCCTAAAAAGTAATAAAGATATTTTACGTGCGACCGAAAATAAAGATATTTACAAAAGGAAAAAAAAACAGGAGAGAGAAAGAGAAGCGTAATTGGGGGAAAGAAGATGTATGGTGGGGAATGGCGAGAAGGTACGATCTCTCCCTCGATCGAATTGGGGGTGAAGCACAGCTGGAATTAGCGGATTCCAACTGGCACCGTACGGACTGTCCCGTCCCCTGTTACGCAGCTCCCGTCGCCGATCCACCAGACTCCTGTCCCTCCCCCCTTTCCCCATACTTTTTTCGATTTCTTTATATTACACCATGGTTCGACTTCCGGTCCGTACATAAATCGCAAAACCAACATGTAAATCTTTTTATTTTTTTGGGTCGGAATTTCAAGAGACATTACAAGTTGATGACTATGCCCAGCATGTAAATCTTTGTTTTTTTTTTTTTTGCAATTTTCCGAAAGCGAGAATGTATAGGAAACACCATCCTTTTTATTTCGCAAGTGGTCGGGGAGCGCACCAAGACCCGGCTGCGTTTGGTCGACCGGATAAAAGCCAGGATATGATATGTTTTATCCTATCATGCGTTTGGTGATGGTCCAGGATAGGATAAGGTCGGATATAGACCGGATATAGCCTGGATAAAAAAATCCGGTGGGGAGGGGTGGGATAGACCCGGATAGGATTTCTAATACCTATATTTCCAAAAACGCTACACTCCACTCGTCGACATTTTCATTCCCACACCTTGTACGCTTTCACCAAAAAATTTCTCCACTTTTTTTCCCTCACTAACTCCTTCGGACCCATAAATAGCAAAAATAAAAAAATAAAAATTATCCTATCCGACTTTAAATTCGTAGTCCACCAAACAATGGACAGGATATGAAGAAATCCCAGGATTTTTTATCCTATCCTATCCAGTCCTATCCCGTTTAGAAATCCGGACGACCAAACGCAACCTAAGGTCCAAAGCCTAGAAAACGCGCCCGAATTGACCGTCATGCCCTTCCAATTTTTTTTTATCCCGAAAAAGGGCTTCCGCTGACGTGGCCTCCTCGTCTCGTTCCCAGAATTTGTCGAAGCTTAGCCAATTAATCGCGTCTTAATCTTGGGGTTGGGGGGGTCGGTCCCCTGCTTTTACCATACTGCCCTTGTCGCTTGGCAAGACGGAAGAGGCCATCGATTTTTAAACCTTTTTGATTAAGAAGCATGTATTGAAAAGGTGCCATCATCATCATCATCATCATCATCCGCGATTGACCCGTTTACCTCGCCGAGCCGTGACTCATTTCCGCGCTTGAATCACGAGGGGTTTACAAGAGCTTCCGACAAGTCACATCAGAAAACCGTTTATTTTATTACATGACCACTAAACGAAAGTTTGCACAAATTAATTAAATAATAACGATAGTAGCAGTAATAATAATAATAATAATAATAATAATAAAAAAGTGATGGTCGAAAGGGCAACGGCGTGCCCTAAACTCCGCCGATTGAGCAACCGTCTCCATCAATTTTGAGTCAAACGCAATCAACACCGCCTTTTAGAACGAGCACCGACCCACTTTTTGCCATGATAAAGCGCACGGGGGAGGGGCAATTCCGCCATTCCGCACCAGCAGCGACCTTTCCGCTAGAAATTGAAAAGCCATTATGCCCTTGGTTCGGCACGGCAGAGGAAACGAGGGACTTCTTTTTTCACTTCCATGTTTTAATAGCGGAAAATCGTCCGAGGGAAAAGCATATCATGGAATTTCTCTTTTTAAAAAATATAACGGAATTCGATATTCGGGTGATTAAATTTTCATTGTAAAATGAGTTGTTTCATTTTTTCATCGACCCCTGGTCAATCTTTGTGATGTCATACGGTATAGGTGCATGATCATTACTGCTTTCTAAAGTATTTATTTAACTTACTCATGGCTAAAATCGAGCGCAATTACAATAAGGCCACCTTATGATATATTATAAAAATACCACGATATATATAGAAGGATGATATTTTAGGCCACCAAAACAAGAAAAGCTATTTTTTTCAATAGTTGACTGTTCTCTTATGAATATAATGTGTCCTGAATTTTCGTTTTTTTTCATTCAACTCGATAAAGGAGTCATGAGTGTATTATTGAGAAAAGGAAATTCCACATAGTATACCCTCGCGTGACACAATTGATATTAACCAAAAGAGCGCAGAAAATTGTAACCGCCCATTGTATTTTATTTTTAACTCCTCATTTATTCATTTTTTTCTCTTAAGTAATGTACCGATGTTTTAAAAAACTCACACGTTCAGTTTATGAATGGTTAAAAGAGTAAATCCATTCACGATCGGTAAAGGTGTAAGATGTATCAAAATAAGAAAAAAATTTCACGTGCTTTTCGAATAAAATTTATATGTTTAATTGTACTCTTTCACATCGATATGCTTCTTCACGTAGTGTTTGATTTACATGGACAACAGCTAAACCTCTCTAAAAAGTTAGAAATTTACTCGCACGTATTTCTACAACCTCACAGAAAAATCGAACAATTGAATAACAGAAGGGCACGCGAATCCGACGTACAAAAAGACGACTCAAGGGCAAAATGGTAATTTCGCTACGAATATAAATATCACCTAGTTCGCTTTCCCACACTTCGCTTAGTGCAAGAAGGAAAAAAAAAAAAAAAAAAAAAAAAAAACACGCACACACACACACACACCCCCAACACCAACACCACCACCACCCCCCTAGGCCCTTGGCCTGGCCTCTTTCTTCTTCCCTCGCAGAGAACTACCGGGGGACCATCGCCGCCGCCGCCTCACCGGAAAACTGTTCCGGAACTCCTCCGGCGACTCAGCCGATTGCCAGCAGTCACTCCGGGAACACGTGAAACGTGCCCTCTCTCGCTGGCCGGCGCGTTCTGATATTGCTTAGGAGGTCGTCAGATTCGGCGGGGGAGCGACGACGAGAGACACAGCCCTGCATGGTCCGGAGGCACCATCTTGTTCCGGTAAACGATCGGAGGTACATCAAAATGGCGGATTTCGATGGCTAGGAGTTGAAAAGTGCACGCTTTTTCCTTTGTCGCTCGCGCTCAATTCGTTTTTCCGTCCGTTCCTCCCCTGAGCTTTTTCTAAGACGGCGTCGTTTTGGGGGGAGAGGGAGTACGGGGGAGCTGGAGGAGGGGGGTGATGGGGAAGGTGGGGGTGGCGGTGGCGGCTGCCGGGGCGGCGGCGGCGTGCGTGGTGGCGGCGGCGGCTGTGGTGGTGCGGAGGGTGAGGAGGAGGAGGAAGTGGGGGAGGGTTTTGGGGTTGTTGAGGGAGGTCGATGAAGGGTGCGAGACAAGCGTCGGGAGGCTGAAGCAGGTGGTGGACGCCATGGCGGTTGAGATGCACGCGGGGTTGGCGTCTGAGGGTGGCTCCAAGCTCAGAATGTTGCTCACTTTCGTCGATAATCTCCCTTCTGGGTAATTTCCTTTTTCATTTTTATTTGGTGTCGTTTGATTCTTGATTTCTGGCTCTGTGGGCTTGGAATGTTTCTTCTTGTTGACGAGGAAATTGTTGTCCCCTTTTGATGTTGCCCGTGTCTTCTTGTGATTTGGTTGGGGATTTGCTTTGACTATTGGACTGTTCATACGCTGAATCCTGATACCGATTGCGGGTCATTACCGAGCTTCTTGTTTATTCGTCCCTGAACAGTTTATTTTCGCAGTGTAATATTGTCTCTTGATGTTCTTATTCAAACACTAGAGGCTCCTGCTCATTGATGGTCAGAGCTGTCGTTTCGAGGAATAGGAAATGTCTAGCTTTAGCGGATGTCCCACGACTAAGAAAATTGGGATTTCATTTGTTCAGTATGATGTTTCGTTGGCATTGTCAATCCTGTTCTCTGTCTAGTGCTGTGCTACTTTTACGACTGGAAATTTATTGCCTCATGTCACCTTAGCCTAACTGACTTGTGCAAGGAGCAATGCAGATGATTCGAATGGGAATGCCAGCAATTTGGAACTCTATTCTCTCTTGTAATTCTGTTTCTTTTTTGTTGCTATTTAGGAGCGAGGAAGGGACATATTATGCGCTGCATCTTGGAGGTACTTATTTTCGGATGTTGAGGGTAAAGCTAGGAGGACAAAGGTCCTCGATCCTTCCACTCGATGTGAAACGACAACTCATTCCTCAACATCTGATGACTGGTACAACCGAGGTGGGTTGATTAACGCATTGTGGGAGATTTATATATCTCTATTTTGTAGTCCCGAGCCCTATGGTTTTTACAATGTGCTTATCATAACATAGTTACTCCTTGCAGGATCTTTTTGATTTTGTTGCTTCATCATTGAAGGAATTCATTGAAAGAGAAGAAAATGGTTCTGCATTTCCATTGGACAGGAGAAGAGAACTTGGTTTCACATTCTCATATCCCGTTAGGCAAACCTCTGTTTCATCTGGCATTCTGATCAAATGGACAAAAGGATTTGCTATCGAGGACATGGTTGGTTTCTTCCAGCTTTCCTTTCTCGTTAGATTGCTAGTAATTTTGCATTACAAAAAACTTCATTTCCATCTAAGTTCGTGACAGTAGTTCTAATGATAGTAATGGTAGTATCCTTCTGAATTTTGGGTCCAAGTGACGATGGTTCTCTTTTAAGGAGGTAATAGTTCGTTTCTTTACTCCTGTTTCGAGATTCTTTTTTTTGTTTTCTCGGACAATTGTCCCAACTCAGATTAGATCCTTCTCTTTATGAGATTTTAATGCAACATGTATATTTTTTTCCTATGAGGACGACGATTTAGCTATTATTTATTCCTGCTAATCAGTGCAAAAGGGGGACAACTGAACCGCTTAAGTTGGATAATTTGATTGGTTTTCAGGTTGGGAAAGAGGTGGTTGAATGTTTACAACAAGCATTGATAAGAAAAGGCCTGTCTATACGCATTTCTGCCCTGGTAGACTTTCCATCTTTAGTTTCATGTGTTTATTTTTGTTGATCATGCCAAGAGTTTTTAAGCATATTGGAAGTGTATTGCCATGTAGATGTAATACTTAGATACAAGAGTGCGGAATTGCATTTCAACCTATCAGCGATGCAATATAATAAATTAGGATTTGTCTGTAATATGCTGAATTTTAGCATGGTTTTTTTCCCCTTCTTCTAATCTTTTTTTTTTCTATCCGATTATTTATTTTCTTTGACTGACAGATGCACTTCTCTCGGACTGTTAAATGAATAATTGTTGTTGAGATGGAGTTTGTTCGTCTGGATTAGGTCAGATGATCTTGTAGTGAGGTGATAATTCATGTAAAAGGAAACTCTAGTTGGGTTTTCTCCATTGAAAATGGAGATGCTAAGGGAGGACTCCCGTGCATGGCCGAGTTGGCTAATCCCAGAGGCAAGGTTTTAGATGATCGAGTTGCATCAAGTTCGGCTGATCTTAGCAAATCTCCTGATTATGAAAGATTATCACCTTCATTTGATGTGTATACTCACACATGGCATGAATTGATGCATTTTCTTGTTATGTCTTATGGAATGGTCAACTTTGTGCTTTTTATGAACTGAAATTTTGGCAGATTTGATGAGATTTTCATTGTTGATGAGTAGGTAAATGACACGGTGGGAACTTTAGCTCTGGGACATTATCATGATGCAGACACTGTTGCTGCAGTGATATTTGGAACTGGCACAAATGCTTGCTATGTGGAGAGAATGGATGCAATAATTAAATGCCAAGGAATTCTTACTTCCTCTGGAGGCATGGTATCTTTTCTTTCATCTTTTACTGAAATTATCTTGTATAACTTAGATTTCACGTGCTTATTTTCTTTCAAGGTTGTAAACATGGAGTGGGGAAATTTCTGGTCATCTCATTTGCCAAGAACTTCATATGACATTGATTTAGATGCCGATAGCCCCAACCCAAATGAGCAGGTATCATTTTGTGCTCTCTTTCTATTTCTTTTGCTTTGGCATCAATACGTTTGAATTAACATATTACCACGTGGAGCTTTTGCTGTAGGGTTTTGAGAAAATGATATCAGGAATGTACCTGGGTGATATTGTCAGGAGAGTACTACTCAGGATGTCCCAAGAATCCGATATTTTGGGGCCTGTTTCTCCCAGGTTGTTGACACCCTTCATATTGAGGTAAAATTTTGAATGCTTTCTCTCTCTCTCTCTCTCTCTCTCTTTGTGACTGTGCTTAGATGAAGAGAGTTAAGTATAGGTTTCAGCTCTTATAAATACTAGCTAGTGCTGTTGGATACCGAATGTGGGAAATCAAATCTTGCATTGCATGGGTCTGAACATCAGTTAAATGACTGCTTGACATACATGATATCAGCAGTTTTTACTTCTGGACCGGAAACAATAAGTGGTACCCAGATATTCAAGTATTCTTGCATATCTATCGTCTCAGGACACCTTTGGTGGCAACTATGCATGAGGATGACTCCCCAGATTTGGCAGAAGTTGCAAAAATCTTGAGAGACATTCTCGAGGTAAGCACACGCTTATTTGATATTCTCTTCTCTTTTTCCCATTGGCTATGTTTATTTGAGTAATATTTGTTAGTCTACACTTTCTAATTCTTTCATTTGGTTGCTTGTGTCCTCTGGTCTTCCTCTAGATCCCAGATGTCCCCTTGAAAGTACGTAAATTGGTTGTAAACGTGTGTGATGTGGTTACTCGAAGAGCTGCTCGACTGGCAGCTGCAGGTATCGTGGGAATTTTAAAGAAGATTGGTAGGGACGTTAGTGGTGGAATCATGAGCGGGAGGAGCAGAAGTGACGTCAAAATGAGGAGAACCGCCGTGGCCATCGAAGGCGGTTTATACACCAACTACTCAATGTTCAGGGAGTATCTGAACGAAGCCATGGTCGAGATATTGGGAGAAGATGTGGCCGAACATGTGATTTTCAATGTGATGGAAGATGGATCGGGAATTGGTGCTTCCCTTCTCGCCGCTTCACACGCATCCAACGATCCAGATGCCGTACAGATGCTATAAGTATATATATTGTTTGATATTTATACGAATAGCCCCTGTAAATGTAGCATTTGTTTTTCTTCTGGCATTGTCCATATCTTCTTTATAAATGAAAAGAGGTGAGGCTTGTTCATAGTATGCCATTGGATTCATATCTTTATTGTACATTCGACCAAGCAAATTTAAATGAAGGTTCTTTCTATTTTTGTCCTCTCGTATTCACCAGGAAAGGCAAGAGCAAATATGATGGCAATTGCAAATTTTACAGGTTAAGAAGAGGGCACCACCGAAGTGCATTATTGATAGTCACTTGCAAGTTGCGAATTGCAATATGTCTACACTGTTTTGTTTTCTAGTTGGGATAGAAGACACTGTAGGTCCTTGAAAGAATTGTTTTCCTTATGTTCAAGTTTTATTCTTTCATTAAAAAAAATAAAGAAAAAACGTTAATAGTGGATGCTGAAAACTAAAAGAAACAAATAAAATAATATGAAAGAAAAACTTTCTTGAGAAAAATAATCACGAAAAATAAGAAAATAAGTCTTGTTGCTAATGGTGTGCCGTGCTCGGCCACCTGATGAGATGGTTTACGTGTAATCCAACTCGTGATTCACGTAAAATTCATTTAATCTAACAGTACATATGTACAGTGACTTACTATAAAATGTATGCGCATTCGTCAACACTAAAGTGGTACATATGTACATTGACTTACTATAAAATGTATGCGCATTCGTCAACACTAAAGTGGTACATATGTACATTGACTTACTATAAAATGTATGCGCATTCGTCAACACTAAAGTGGCACCACCGTGTATTGCCACATTGCATTTACGACCCAAATGACTGATGAAACGATCAATTCGGGACAAATAAAAATGTATCTTCAGGTTCCAATTAGCCCCAAAAGAAAAAAGCCGAAAAATGAGAAATTAGACAAGCTCAAGATATTTAGTACCTGAAAAAGGTTTTTAAGGTTTGGGGGGTAATATATATATGCGGAGAGAGTATGTGGAAACTCTTCGAGATGATCAGCATGTTTGGCCAAGAAAGATGCCATAAGGTGATTTTTAAGGACAATTAGAGCCTTGTGTTTGTCATTGACATTAAGGTTGCATATATGTGAATAACAATAAGAACCACAATGAGAGAGAGAGAGAGAGAGAGAGAGAGAGAGAGAGAGAGAGAGAGAGAGAGAGAGAGAGAGAGAGAGAGAGAGAGAGAGAGAGAGAGAGAGAGAGAGAGAGAGAGAGAGAGAGAGAGAGAGAGAGAGAGAGAGAGAGAGAGAGAGAGAGAGAGAGTCATTTCCATTCCAAAAACTCAATCTTTATATGGTCATCCATCCAATACAAGAGAGGCATTTCCTGGGCAAAATCTGCCTGAGGAAATTAAACTCAAAACACACCGAAACAAACCAAAGAATCCAAGTCAATATCGACCTCTTTGGAAATGAATGATAGGCTGAAACATATTTTCCCTCACATTCCAGGAACCCATTCTCTACTTGGACTCTAAGCAGTTGGAGGTTTGTACAGCTTCTCCACCATCTTCCTATACTCTGCACGAGAAAAAGACGGATTCAATCAAGAAAAAGTCCCATCTGAGAACTGGATTGCTTGCTTATATTCGAAGTTGACAAGGTAGACTAGACAGAGGAAGAAGCTGACCTTCCTGATTGCTCCATAACTGTGCTGCTTGGGTGTTCAAAGGCGAGCTTGTGTTTGGTTCTGTTAGATCCCAATTCAACCAGAACGAAAGAAAAGAACCGGGTCACACAATTGAGATGAAACAAACTACTACAAAGAATATATCAAGAGTCCAGTGGTGTTACTGCGGCATTACCTCCAAGAAGACTCTGGATAGAGAGCAATATGGTTCTGACATCGTAAGCAGATGACCACTTGTCCTACAACAGCCATCACCTCGCATTTAGCAACGAACTCATCTCGTCGGAAACACTAAATCATACATATGTAGAATCTCGAACTCACCTGCAAAATGTCCAAGCAAATGTTGCCATAGACATCGACATTGGGGTGAAAGCAGGCGGTCTCGAACTTGACTTTTGGGGGCTTGAAAGGGTAGTCATTTGGGAAGGAAAGAGAGAGCCTGTACTCCGTTCCTTCAAACACCGTGTCTTTGCTTCCAGTGATTGTTCCTTTCCAGCAGAATATGTTATCTTCCTCCGGGAATGCAGATATCCCAGCATCACCACCCATCTGCGCGCAATCGCACGCCAATCCCAATCAAAACCCCAAAAAAAGGAATGAAATTCATAATTGAACTCAAGATCCTAACTTGTTAATGAACCCTAGATCGTTCTGGACCGTGAGATAAGTTCGATCCCCAACTAATGGAGAAAGAACGCTAATTTCTCACTTGTGCGACACGTTAGTTGCTTCAACAGCCATTAGATATACATGTTTCTTAAGGTGGAAGAAGATATACAGAAATCTGTAGTGTCATAGAAAGGAGATGGATAGCGATTTCTTACCATTAAAGCCATCAATTCAGATTGCAGCCTGTTTAATCCAGCGAAAGAAACAAAGCCAAAGCAATCAGAACACAAATCCGGGCCAAAACGGCGAAAAAGAAACAAATCCGTTGGGGTTTAGTGATCGGGGGGACGACCTTTTGAGCACGGACTGGGTGTCGACGCTCTTCGCCGCCGGGAGAGGCTGCTTGGAAGGCGGCGCGGCGGCGGGAGTGTTGCCTTGGTACCTCTCTTGCTGGGTCTCGGCGTAGTTGTTGACGGCGGCCATGGCTCCCTTCCTTCCTTCCTTCCTTCCTATCTCTCTCCTCTTCGCCTCTCTCTCTCTCTCTCTCTCTCTTCTTCGTTCGTTCGCCGATCGCGACGAGTGCTGAAAGACCGCGGATCAGAAGGCGACCGCGGATGCAAATTCGACTCTGAAAACGGAAAACAGAGAAGAAGAAGAAGAAGAAGAAGAGTTGGGTTTTCTTTGTGGGTTTCTCTCTCTCTCTCTCTCTCTCTCTCTCTCTCTCTCTCTCTCTCTCCCTCTATCTCTTCTTCTTGGATCGGAGAAATCAGCGAGGGGATCGAAGGCGAGAGAGAAGTGAAGAGGAACGGAGCTCTGCGAGGTTTAAGAATGATTTGTGAGGTTCGGGATTTATTGATTTGTTTATTCTTCTTTTTTTTTTTGAAAAAAAATATGACCGTTGCGTTGCAGAGGCGGCGGTGCAAGCAAGGCAGGTGTTTTAAGCCTCAGTTTTGGCCCCCCTCTACTCTTCCTTTTCAAACGGCTAGTTTTCTCGCCATTCCGAGTAAGTTGTTTGGGCTTTCCAGTTCTGTGCTTGCCTAATTCGGCACGCCTTCTTCTTCTTCTCCTTTGGTTGCTAAAATCTGTATCTTGGTCATCTCGGCTCTTGAACGATCGTTTTTTTTGAATTTTATCGAGAGAAAATAAGTTGTTGATGCTCTCTTTCACACATAACAACAGCTAGAACTGAAAAAAATGAAAATGTATGCTGTGTTTCGGAGGAGGGGGAGAAGAAAATTAGAGCCGAAAACAAATCAGAAAATTTATTTTTTTCTCTGTCCACTCCCTCAAAGATTTGTGAATTTTTTGTTTCGGTTTTCCATTTGAACTTTTGAGTTCCACCCCTCCTCCCCTTGCACTTATATTCCGAAAGCATAGCATTCAGGGCTATAGTAACCGGGGAGGTGATGTAATTGAATTGAAACTATGAACGAGAGTGTCCAGTTTATCAATGATTGTCAGGAAGTGCGCTCACACGCATTTTCTTATGGCAAAGAATTCTACACGCATCCCTCCTCAATTATTCACGAGACCTTTTCCAATGGGGAACCCTCTTTGGCCCATCCCAGTCAGTTGAGTAATCTTCGAGATCCCTAGGCCTTATTCCTTATACGTGAGGAGGCTTAGTGAACTCTCCCGGTGGAAAATCTTCAGGGCATGAATCGAACCCCCAACTAATGTGATCGGGAGACTGGCTTCACCGGTAGGACAACGTGCCGCACAGGCAGGTTGGCATCATAACGACAAACTGGAGATAAACCAGCAAACAACTCATTTTTAAGAGACAAGGTGTTTTCATTCTTTTCTGTTTTGACTTGTATATTCTTGCCTGTTTCCTCTGACCTTGAGGATAATACTCAGTTTCGAGTAAGCTATAGGATAGGACTGAGTCGAATCAATTACTGATGCAACCTATATAACTCTAGGATAAGACGATGAAGACCCTGCAGTTAAATTAAGCATGACCGGATCGTACAAAACATACTAAAAACCTTCATTGCCCTAATGCTTTCCACTAAATTTAAACTCAATAAGGTGCTTGAACATTGTTCCAACGCCTTCAATTTACGGGTATGCTTCACCGATTCATCGAATCACCCGTGAAATTCGTTGGAAGAAAACAGGGCACATGCTTATGCTAAATTTGATGACCTCCCTCATCCATTCGGGAGCAATTCTCTCGTAGGTTCCCAGTGATAGCACGCTATACATCAGCTCTACATCCCCTCCAGACGCTCTGTTGGCCCAAGTGAGACTGAATGAATAGCCTGTTGGAAAAACAAAATTGAATAAGGATTGTAGTGGGCAATCACCATTTTACAGGTCAATAAAAAGTACCATAGATACTGTACTAAAGAAGTAACATAAATGCTCACATCTCTGAGATCACATCTACCATAGATATAATTCATTCCCTATATTCCATTCAACTTGCTATTTCAAAGCCCACCATAGGAGAGATGCTACCTAATGCACCTGATCTAACCCCAAATATGCGGATTCTATTCAACTTGCTATTTCAAAGCCCTCTGCAGGACCTAATGCACCTGATCTAATCCCAAATATGCAGTGCTTCCTTCCCTAGTTCCTCTTATATAAGAAACCACCTCTGATACACATGCACTAGTCGAGTTCATAAGACATCCATGACAACGAAAAGCAAATTTGCATGGCATGAACAAACAGATGCTTGTGTGGATTGAGCAAAATACTCTGAAAAAATAGTAAAAAGCTGAAGAAGCAAGTAGTATCGCCTAGTATAATTCAAACAGAAACATATATCTTCATAGCATAAGAATTACCACTTGATTCATGGAGTGCTACAAGGCAAAATTTTCCCGTTTGATCGCCAATTGAAAATTTCATACCAAGTGTGTACTGAATAAGAGCTTGAAACATGCAATCAAATGTCGAACTGTCACTCACCCCGCCACCTACAAAAACACGAACAATGAGAATACAGATTCCGCCTAGAATAGTGAAGGCACTGAAACAAAAACTTACTTGATTTTTCATGTGTTCTTATGCAGCACCCTGGCTGTATAGTTACCCCAAACATGTCAGAAAAGCCAAAGAAACCGATGTACTGTAAAGGACATAAGGTTATCAGATACCTGATAAGCATCCTGAACGGCTCCACAGGACACAATATCCCCATGAAACTCTTTCTCTAAACCTAGAAGCAGAGAATTCTCTTGAACATTGGTATGAGGCCTAACTGCATTACTCGCATCAGTCTCAGAAGGCCTCCTCCGCTTTCTCTTTGATGATTGATAAGAGCCATGAGGCATATCTGATTCTCGCAGTGCATCTTCAGGCGTATGCAGCTGTTTATTATCATTTTCCTCCTGATCTTGGATGAAAGTAGGTCCCATGTCTAGCAGCTTACGGAGTCTAGCAACTTCTTCAGAAAGTTCTTTATCTGCCACAATAATAGAACCTCTAAATACAGTACCAATCCGAATAAACATTCTTTAAGTCTAGCATATCTGTTCCAGAACAGACGACAAAGATGGAGAAAATGCAGTAAATGAAATAGAAAGGAACATAAGAGCTATCCACATTAATACGGGCAGCAACAAGACTAAAAAGGAGCTTCTTCAGTCTCCATACGTAAAGCATTCATAATGACTCAAAATCTACATAAGCAACAATACTTGGACATGCAAAGTAGATGAATGGCACAAGTAATGAAGTAGAACCCTGCAAATTAAACTCAGCGCCCCTATAAAGCATCAAAAGAAACAAGAGCTTTAACATAAAAGAAACATTTTGCAACCTCATAATTCAATGCTATGCCTACTATGTAATGGTAGTAACACAACACTGAAGTAGTCAATGGGGGACAAGCATCGTAGGACACAACAGAACGGCAAACAGGCAACACCCAGTGTAAAGTGCGAAATTCACACACCGCACTAGGGTAGTTCAGTAAATGCTCAAAAGTGCCATCTTTCAATCTACCCTGGACACTAGCAAGGACATAGTCTACAGTGAATAACACCTAAACCAGCCCAGATTCAACAAATTGCCTCAGGAAGGAATTTACAATTGCTTACTCTTCTGGATTTCTTCGATCAAAAGCTTTTGGTTTTCCAAACTGGACTCGTCCACATTCGATCTGTCACGCGTTAAGATACACTGATGTCATGTCACTCTCGCCTCCAGCATAAATTGGCAAATTTGACATGCCCAGAAATCTAAAAAGGAGAGTCTTTAGAATAATACCCTGTAGCAGCCACCAGTTCATCGATTTTCGCACGCAAATTGTCATTCTCATCTCTCAAGTGCTGTATCAACTCCTCAGCAGCTGCATCACAGTAAATACACATCAGGATAACAACTTTCATTTTTTTTTTAAAAAAAAAGTAAATTTCACAAAATTATTTGGGAAACATCAGCACACTATTCGGGTGAAGTGGAGAGAGAGAGAGAGCTCTAACCAGTCATGTAATCCACGAACTTCAGTTCTTGCTCCTTGTTGACTTCCTCCAGCGCACTGAACTTCTTCGCCTAGAGACGGGAAAATACAAATCGGCAAAGAGAACAGGAACAAAAGAAACAAAAAAAAAATGAGGGAAATGCAGACACGGCGTCCGTCTTCTCAGATGACAATCGGCGAAAACCTCAATCAGGGAAAAAGGGGGAAAAGGCACGGAAGGTACCTTGAGCTTAGCGTACTTGTCGTACAACTTGGCGTACAGATGCTCCATATCTTCGCGAACGCGAGGAGGAGAGAGGCGAAAACCCTAGACTTCTTCTGAACCCGATTCGAAAGGAGGAAGAAGACGGGAAGAAGCTGCGTAACTGCGGAGGGGAATTCGAGTGCTGCAGTGAGGTGAGGTGCGTGCGCCCGTTTGGCGTCGGCAAGACGAAGGCGAAGAAGAAGGCGTGGCGATGATCTCTCTCCGTCTGGGAGGGAGCGGAAGTTCGGATTTCAGGAGGAGCCCCAGTGTTGTACGGCCAACTTTTTCTCAAGTTTTCTCCGCCAAATGTTGGCTCTTCCAAACGGTAAACGGGTGCGATCTAGACGTCGAATTTGAAAGTCATGGGCTGGCCAATTTCGAATTTTCCATAAAGAAAGAACCAATCTAGGACTTTTGAGTCGCGAAAGAAATATTTCGTGATGAGGCGTGAAATGCTAAATGTAACATCTAGAGAGTTTGATGATGTTAATTGTTTGTGTCCGTTACCCTCTCACCCCATTTTACCAGTACAAAAATAAGAGATTTCGCGAGTTTTCACGAGCCACGAACAATTTGTGCTCACAAATCCAGAGTCTGAGCTCAACATGGTCTGATCTACTCTTTAGTAATTAAATCAAAACTACATCATCTCACGTGTTTTACCAGGTTTATAACCTAAAGTGGAGATACAACATTTGACTTCACGAAACATAGGTTTGATGCGCTACATCAGTTTTAGCACTAGCATCATGGACAGCAATCTCAGTTCGTTCGGGCTTTTCTTTAGGCTGGCTTCGACGGAAAATCTTAATTCTTCATGTACGGAAACACTAGGAGAAAACGTTATACTAAACTGTATCAATTCTCTTGTCTCTCGAATTTTCTTGAACTATATGCATCACACATAACCTGGCAGACGCATTGGCACCTTTGCTCCACGTATGTTAAATAAAGATAGCAGCATTCACATTCATATTTCAGGTTTGGAGTGCTGATTGCTAACAAACGTTTGCCTTGATAGAGGAACTATGACAATCTCGATGAGTTGAAACTGTTCATAATTTCCGTCTCGAATCGTTCGTTTCCCCTTCCTGACCTCACCTTTCCAATACTCTTATCTCATGAAACTCGGTTCACTGCTCACTGCCACTCGCGCTCAGCAATAAGGGGAAATGGGTCCGCTAGGTACCGCCGAAAAAAATGGAAGAGAGCTTCCTCGGCATTAAGAGTTCTTCAAGGATGACAAAGCCTCCCTTGTTGTGGCTGAGATAACAGCATCTGAAGCATTGGGCAAGTAATAATATTTACCTGCAAATCAAATAGAGAACTTCGGTGAGAACGCTTCGATTTTGTTGCCGGAAAAACTCATACTATTTTATGCAGGAAAACCTTGAGCGACTCTGGCTATCTCCTTAGCAAAACCAGTGGAAACAAACTTGTTTTCTGTGTCAATTACTAGGAGCGACATCCCCGATTTGTATATCTTTCCAGCCACTTCAAGTATTTCATCCTGAGAAGCCAAAATAAGAGAAGAAAATAACTTTCTCGCCGCTACTCTCGTATCAAAGCGCATTAACTTCCTTAAACCAAATAAAAAGGCAAAGGAAATGTAGTGTGGCACCTCATTGATAATGGCCAAATATATCAGGAATCAAGAAAATAAAAATGCTGCGTGGAACCGCAACTTCGAAAACATAATGTCATCAGCATCATATGCCACGTTCACAAACAGAGCCGAAACTTTTACCTTTAACTCTTGTGATGAGGGCCTTGGAGCATCATTAGCGGCAGCAGCTTCAGGGTCAGTGGATCTTTTCAAAGATATATTTGCTCTACCATCAGTTATGGCAACAATCATCACACGTCCAACATCACCACTCTTCTCTGCATTCAACCCGACCCTCACGGCCTAAGCAGATTAGAGTCTTTTTTAGATACAAAATAATCGTTGTAAGTTCAATTAGAGCGAGGGATGATTATTCAACAAGCAATAGGAACTGTAGTCAAACAAGTTTAAAAAGTATCACTAATATTTTCACCTACACCTGACACAGAACTCAAACTGCTTCATGGGGAAAACAAAAAAATTCATTGAACAACTTCCGTAGAGACCTTACTCGTACAAAAATAAAGATCTTCCCTTAGAAATGACCAGAGGAATACTTGATTATTACAGAAAAATGACCAGAGGACCCAGATGACTCCACATACCGTGGTAAGACCATGAGCCAGGGGAGAACCTCCACCACAGGGAAGTCTCTCGAGACGCTTTCTTGCCATAGCAATTGACCTGGAAGGAGGCAGGAGAACTTCTGCAGCATCTCCACGGAAAGGAATAATAGAGACCTATACAACGTTACCAGTGAAACAATTCAAAAAGGATCATTAGGAAAACACTATTCACCAAAAAACTTGTCGCGAGGTCAACCTTCAGCAGTTCCCTAAATATCCCGGATGTTCAGGGAGAGACTCAAAACTAATTTGCAAGTTCTCTGAGCATTTAGCAAGAAATAGGTCTTTCGCTGTCCCTGATATGCTACCTATATCTGAATCTTTTGCATACTGAGTAACACAGGAGAAGACAAATCTTGAAATAAAGTTCGAAGAGAATCCTTCTGGTTTCTCCTGAGCCTACAACTTTACCAACAAATGCCATCATTTTGGCTGTCACAGTACATGGTATGTCTTTGACGTACTTCTTAATAAGCACAAAACTTTCCACATATTTCAATTGCTTCACAAATTGCCATAAACCAAAATCCTCAAAGAAAAAGAACCTTTCATTTCACCTTCAATCCACCGATTCTTCCTTTCTTCCCAATTGCTACAATTTATTTATCTTTTTGTTATTTATTCTTTCAAGAAATTT
Source organism: Syzygium aqueum (assembly GCA_031216185.1). NCBI lineage: Eukaryota > Viridiplantae > Streptophyta > Magnoliopsida > Myrtales > Myrtaceae > Syzygium > Syzygium aqueum. The sequence continues at coordinate 6,116,176 of CM062240.1, forward strand.
CCTTCCATGCAGGCAACATAAATGCGGGGCTCCTATTAAATATATACTAATTATTAGAAATACAAAACAAACAGTGACCTTTAAAAGCATGCAAATTGTAAGCTTTCAAGGGTTGCATGGATGTTATCAAGGTGAAGCACCACGACTTGGATAGTCGAACTATAGTAGCAGGATTTACAGAGTGCATTACAATATGACATGACGAACTTTCTTCCACTCTCCAAAGTGAATCGAAATTTTTGTAGTGCTATCTCCCTCATCAGTGAAATCTCCTTATATCTCAGTGACGTCCAAGATATAAGAAAGATTTCTTGTTAAAAGAGCATGCAATCCTCATCTTCTAATTCATTGGTACTTAAGATAAAAATATGTTGCTGGCTGAATTTTTGTCTTCTTTTTTTTTTCCCCAGAAAGACCTCAAGTGCAATGAACAAGTTTTCCACATCAAGTACCTGATCCCTGCTTGTATAGCTCTCTGCCAACAACTTAAGGGCAGCACCTTTAGCATTCTGCATTCGGTTCAGAGCCATACTTCCACTTGCATCAACCACAAATATTACCTACACAATGTTATATGAAGTTCCATTCAGCAAATAGCAGGATCGCCATGGCATATGGAAAATTCCATGCATTATTGAATTTGCCAAAACTGAGAATAGACGACAAAGAATCCAACAAATTACTTGCATGACAGCAGTGAAGGACCCGATAAGATTAGATAACAAGAAGAACAACCAAAGATTTATCCTAGAATTACTGCAATCGTGTTGCAAGAGTAAAGGTTCAATACCAATGCTCCAGCTTTCCGAGCCATTCTTTTTGCCCTCATATCACCTTTCTCCACGTACACTTTCCTACTCTTTTGGACATCCTTCGCCCTGCGCAGCTTCTGATATGGTGCAGCAGCTCTCAGGGTAGCATCGACAGCTAACCTCTTCACCGGACCCTGTAAATGGACTGCATTTAGGATTAAAAGATACAAACGGCCTTCCCTAAAACTACAGAAAATGAGTCCATCCCTATGCTTTCAGCAAAGAGATGCTTAATAATCCCCAACTTCCAAAATCTTTACAGGTAATTAACAGCGAATGGCAATTTAGACTAAGCCACTAAGGAGTACAGAGAAGAAAACAAACTCGAAGCAAGCTTCTGCACCATGCATACAAACTTAGAAAAGAGCAAGATTTTCCATAAGGATATTAAAGAGGCGCACTAATAACCTTTGGAAGCATGGGCTTAATATACCGGCCTCTATCCTCAGAAAATATAACATTCTTTGCTCGACCAGCCTTCCCTCGACGTCTCTGCGCTTGCTGAGCAAAGAAGAGGAGCTTCTCATCAACCAAACCACCTTCGGCATCAAAGATGAACTCCTCAGGTATCTGTTCTTGCTGCTGTTCGTTCTCTTCATCATTCTCATCCTGTTCACAAGGAGAACTGCATCTCTAGGTAAACCTATACGATAGTTTCGTTACGATTATGCAATAGTATAGAAAGAAAAACAGACCTCTTGATCTTCCTCTTCATTTTGCTCCTCCCCAGGATCCTGATTTTGCGGAGGAGGTGGTGGGGGAGGCTGTTGGTCATTTTGTTCTGGTGGGTTCTCATTGATGATTGAACGAGGAAGGATCACAAGCTCCACCTGTATTCCACAGCATATTATAGAAGAAATTTACATCTTGCTCTATAATGAAATTGCTGTGTAATTACAAGGGATGACTCGTTCAATGAACTGCAAATGCATTTGCAGATGGCAACATATTTAGGATCTTATGAGTACTAACTCTGAGAAATAATGTGTTATTTCTTCTAAAGTAAATATTATTTTGTGGGAGAACATCCTCATGATCTTGAGCCAAATAAGCTATGATACTCTTATCCATATGAAACAGCGAGTCTTATAAACCTCTATTACATGCATCAGCAAAAACCAGAATGAACTGATGGAAGTGAGCCAAAAATTGATGCCAGTGTGGCGAAATTAACAGTTGAAATGAGGAGAAACATTTCTTGTAACTTTCAGGCAATCTAATATGCTTATGAAACAATTCATGGTCCGTCTGACATGATGCTTATAAGTTCCAGCAATCAGAAATGGACGAAGTTTTCTATAATAATGGATCGCAGAGAAACCAGGAAAACAATGTGTTTCAGATGGATACTCAACAGCTTTTTTAAGATCATCCACATAAACTTTTTCACGCCCTTCTAAAGCAGCTAAGCACTTTGCGACTTGGGCAGCATATAGCTCAGCTCTATGTCCCTGCAAAGATGAACAGATATTTCAGTAGGTATGCAGTATAGCCACTGAGCAAGACAGAGCTCAACAGATAGCTAACTCCACAACTCTTTTTGTCCGAACAGCCGAGTCCATATCTGATTTCACTTTCTAGGGAAAAGAAACTGGCATCTGTTGATGCGAAGAGGCCAATAGTGCTTCACTCATTTATTTCTTGCTGCCACTTGTACTTGAAAAGCCACATGATTTAGGTTCTTATTTTTTCTCTCCAGGGAAATGGAGTTTCTATGACATCATCCTGCAACCTCCACCTACAAACTACAGGTTTCCTGCATAAGTTCTACAGCTTTTGTCCTAACTAGTTATCTGGACCGAGCATTAATGCCATCTGCAACTTAAGCACAAGAAATAGCAAATAAATAATGCAGAAAACTCAAAACCACAGGTTTTCTGAGAGGCATTACACGTGCAAGAAAACTTGTCAAACGATAATACAACACAAAAACATCATCAGTAGTTTCACAGCACACAAAGCCAATATCTAAACAAGAAAAATATACTTTTCTGAGGCTTCTAGCATGAGGAGGAAATAATTTCTTGGAAATTAGAAAAACGAGAAAGCATTAGAAGCCTTTGCCAAGTTCAAAAGTTGAGAAGCTGCACTGCCAATTTGAGGAACTACAAGCATGGAAGAATCAGGCCACGCCCTCATATTCTAATGATATCACCGACTCTACTTGTTTAAGAAAAACAGTATTTACCAGAATTAGTGTCATAAAAGGTGAAGGATGAGGAGGCGGAGCTGGAAGCATACTCTATGGACCTCTTCACTCTTTGTTTACACAAAGCCATCAGACTTATAATCCAAAAATACAGGAATATAATAATCTAACAAAGAGTCCAGATGTAAGAACCTGACAACCACCTCGAAGGGCTTCCATCACTAAGTACTTCAACTGCTCTCTGCTGATTGTGACATCTTTCAGATACTCTCTAGCCAAAATGATCTAAATGTGATCCGAATACCAGTTGTTAATGAATAAGCATCTCATCTCAAAACATTGCTTCTCAAATAAACAAAAATATCAGTACTAAAGAGTACAATGACGAATATAGCTTCTCAACTGAGTAAAATAAGCAAGGCTAGATCGAACAGGAGCTTATAAACTGGAGAAGAAAATTTCATAAATCAATCATATTTACTTTGCAAATGATAAGTAAGTGCAAGTATGTCCAAGACCACTGTAGTTTCAATAAATTAAACCGCATCAAACCGTTTCCAAGATCAACAAACAAAGCAAAAGACAGACTAAACAATCTTTTTTTTTTTTTTGGTTAAACAGACTAAACAATCTTTAGTTGATGTCTATGTGAAGAAAATTCCATTTCTAGATTACGTGTCAAAATATGAGATGCAAACATAACTACTGAACTTTGCCACCAATTACAAGGTCAATTATCTGTAGGTCTTAGCATCTTCTATCCTCAAATCAGTGTCGAAAGACTTGAAGCATGACTTGTTCCACTGATTAATATCTCACGTACAAAAGAATAAAATGAGATATACCCACCTTTACATATAAGTGCAGAAGGGGGTTAAAGAGATAAGTACATATTTTAATCAACTTGGCAGATCTGCATCCAATGCTAGTTTATTGGATGTTTACCTGAGTCTTTGCATAGTCTGTTTCCTCCTCCACCATCTTGAAAACCTCGTTAGTACGCTCCTGGAACTTGGTTGCAATATCAACTGCAGCAACGCGTTCTTCAAAGCTCATAGGAAGATCTGCGCTGCGGCAGAAGGGTGTTATTAGTAGACGAAGGATGATAAGTTAGAGAACTAAAGCAGAGGGTTTACCTCAAATTTATGGCAATGCGGTCTAGAAGGTGTTCTCGCACAGCACCTTCCTCCGGGTTATAAGTAGCAATTAGAAGCGGTTTGCATGGATGTTTAAAGCTAATTCCCTCTCTTTCCACTGTATTAACTCCTTCAGTCAAAACATTAAGAAGCAAATTACTAATACCCTCATCCAATAGATTGATCTCATCGACATACAGAACCCCTCTGTGGGCCTCAGCGAGAAGGCCAGGCTGGAAAACAGTTGTCCCCATTTTGACAGACTCCTCAACATCAACAGAACCAAGGAGTCTGTCCTCTGTGACCCCAAGTGGAATCTGCAAGAGTGAAAAAAATTAGGCAACAGATAAAATTGTCCATTTTCACATGGTTCGTTTGCGAAAATTACCTGAACAAAAGGAGATTTTATAATCTTTGTCCTCATATTGCCAGCAGAATCATACTCTACTCTTTCAGAAAGTTCATCTTCCCACCTACAGAACTTAAACAAAACATTCATAATCTTAAGAAGATGTGTGCTACTATTAGAGCAACACAACAATTGAAGAAGATCTTTGTGAAAAAAAAGAAAATGTCAAACAACGCATAAACACGTCTAGCAACATCATCAACTCAGGCCTTCTAACAGTTATCACCACTTCCTTCGGAATTAACAATTATAGAATAAGAATTTAACGTGTCTAGGTCTTCCATTCTAGGTCTTCCAATTAGTACCTAATTGGAATGAGGGAACATAATACAGTAGAAGAACGTAAAGGAAATCATTTTTTGATCTTTCTGGTAACCTTGTCGGTAACACAAACTACAAGCATCAAGACTGATAGCTATTCCCAATAGTATAATCTAAAACCATTCATGGTCTTTCTCCTTCCCTGATGTAACAGCATAGGTCTACATCTAACATGTTTTTGGAGAATGCCCAGCTCATGAGAAGATAATAATTTCTAATACATCAACTTACTCTTCTGGGCAGGATGGATCAGCATTTGCTATTGAACCAGCAACTACTTCAATGGGCGGTAAAATTGCATGCAATCCACGGGCCATTATTGTCTTGGCTGTTCCTCGTTTGCCAGAGATAGCAATCCCTCCAATTTCCCGGTCAATGGCACCAAGCAACAGCGCAGTTTTAATCGCATCCTGAAGACAATAGAAATAAATAAACCACTTCTTACAAATGCGCTGTAAGAAATTATGCAACAGAACTACAAGATGATTTATATATCTCCGCTGAATCTCAGAAAACAAAATCAAAAGAACCAAATGAACATCCATAAGCAAGTGCCAGCACAAAACTTGAAAATGACATGATAATAATTCAGTATCTCTCAATGAGCACGATAAAGCTAGCGGTCCTCAAATAAATGAAGGTGAAATTTCATCATCAAGTACCTTTGTTTGTATATATTATTCTGCATTTCTAAAACCAAAGCGCATCAAGAAGTGCTAAAAAACGCAATTAATCAGATTATTGATCATATGCTTTCAGAGTTTAAGCAACTGACTTAAGAAGTAAAAACCATTTGCTTTGGCCAAAATTTCTCTGATTGTCTCCTCTGAAACTTTTCTCTCTCCAATTAACACTCTGCCTTTGTCCAGTTGTTAAGACATGATATTCAACTTTTAGATATCTTCCACTAATGTTGCCTCATTCTGGCAAAATCAAGAAACACACTAAATTCAAACAGTTTACAAATTTCCTCTTGTTTCAATAACAAAAAGGGAAGACAACATTCAACAGCAAGGACGCACTGCATTTTTATGTTCTCTTTAATTTAATTTTTCAACTATCAAAATGTCCAGATTCCAGAATCAAGTCGTGAGTCATAAAACAAGAGAATGGAGAAAATGTTTCATAGGAAAATTCTGCGTCTTATCTTGTTCCATTACACGCTTCGTTCAACTAAAGCATTTTCTCCTCACCTAATATCTTTCGTGATGAAGTTGCTAAAGTTCTATCTATAGTTACACTTTCCAGATTCATCAGGGAATCATCAAAAACCATAGGTACCATCCATCAAATCTCGCAATCATAACTAGTTGCAGACTATCGAATTGAAGAGCACCAGCCAGAATTCAGGCATAGTTGCACCCCAGCCTCTAATCTGGGGAGAAAAATAATTCTCTAACTCAATATGCTCACTTCTAAAATTCTAATCCATTTCACCGCATGCTTTCTCTTTCTCTCTAGCAATCTAAAATAGCAATCATACTACAAGCAGCGTGTTTTCTCCCGTCGGATCCTCCGCAAAATCCGCGCTTCACAGTCACGGGCTACCTCCGACGGAAAAGCTTCAAGTGCCGCAACAAAGACAGACTTCGGATTCCATATCTCTAATGCCAGCCACACAATTACATCACCACGTGAAACGACAATGCCGATGAACAATGACGAACCTCACCCAGCCAATTTTCACTTCAAATTCAAGCACGAGACGAAAACGCCGAAACGAGAGCCGTTACCTGACCGACGACGGCGGCCAGGGGGAAGTACAGCCTTCCGTACGAAGGCGAAGTGGCCTCCGGCCCGCCGGCGGCGGCGGCGGCGGCGGGGACCGCTCCGTTGCCGGAGTCGAGAGTCGCGGTTCCGGAAGAGGCGCGAACGGCGCGGGCGCGACAGCGACGGCGATTCAGGTTCGGCGAAGAAGCGAGGGGGAGCGCGCGGAGCTTGAAAGGAGGTATCGGAGAGGAATGGAGGTGAGAGAAGGAAGTACACGGATGAGCATGAGCATGAGCAGTTGGTGAAAACGCCATGGAATGCCAGAGAGAGAGAGAGAGAGAGAGAGAGAGATCGCTTCCTTATCTGCTTTTATCTTCGTGTGCGTGCGTTGCGTTTCCTTATCACTCGAACCTTATGAAATGAAATGAAACGAAACCGTAAATATCTAATTAATTTAAACCAAAAATGACAAAACAGACATGATGTTTTTTTTAGTGGAAACAGAAAACGACCCAAATGGATACTGGACTTTGATTTGACGTGCAACGTTCGTTCATGAATTTTTTTATTTTATTTAATGTGATCTCTAAAGTATTGATAAATATTGAGTGTGATCGTTCCAATCGATGACGTGGATTATTATACGTTAAGTTGGATTTTTCAAAAAACGACGAGTCATTGTGTCCGTCTTTAGAATTGGACAAAAACTCAAGACATTAATATGTCCAACATGATTTGATAACATATAGATTACTATATCATGATTTGAGATGAATATCTTAATCGAATAATCTACATGTAACTATTTTTGGTATCCATCGTTCAAACTCAAATGATTGAAAGTCACATCAGCAAATTTTGTTAACTTGAATTAATTGACTACATTGAACACTTTTGTACATTTAAGGGCTTAAATTAAATACTTATTAATAGTTCGGGGACTACATCAAATAAATTGAAAATTCAAAAATAATATCACACATTCAATCAACATTCAAAGACCATTTGCACCATTTTCCTCAACGGAAATGATTTCACATAGCTTTGCGCCAAAAGCAATTCTCCTCCTTAAAATAATATCGTTAAAATCGACTCTCTCTCTCTCTCTGTGAAGTTTTCCTTCACTCAAATCGAATTTCGACCATTTCAAATTTTTTTAAGAACAAATTTCTTCCGGGGGGGAAAAGGGAAGTCACAAAACAGCAGCATCCGCTTTCATCCAAATCTGCATAATTCTTATCATTCTAAACCCAACTTGACATGGGAAAGTGTTCGTGTTCCTGATCCTGACCCCAGAGAGAGAGAGAGAGAGAGAGAGAGAGAGAGAGAGAGAGAGAGAGAGAGAGAGAGAGAGAGAGAGAGAGAGAGAGAGATGGGTCGTATGAAGTCTTGTGGTGGTGGATGCAGCTCCAGATCTGCGAACTATCTCGAGTTCTGTAGGACCAATGCCTACGTTACTCCATCCTCATTCCTCATGTGCCAACAATGCCATCTTCTACCTTAATCATTTGATATTTCTAAGCGAAGGGCGTCGTGTAAACGCTAACACAAATGATTTTTCCTGTGAATTTTTCTACGTCCCAGCAAGACTCCACGAAACACGATTTTGATGCAGATATATAATCTGGCTCATGTGGGACGCTCGTCACCCACGAATCAATCCTTTAGATCAGTCCGTTTATGGGTAATCAAGCATATCAAGTATCTGGAAATGGTTCTATTCATGCATTTGTAAGTCCGACCTGAATTTCGGTAGATAGGGTCCGTTCGTGCATGCCTGCAAGTCGGTAAATCTTGAACATTAAAAGATGACCAGCGATAAAATCCAACCAAGCACCACGCGAAAGGTACTCTCCTTCCATGGTAAAGTCAGGAAAAATATAAAAGAATCGGGTCACATATCTTAGCCATGTACTGCAAAAACTGTTGCAGAAGGTACCATTTGAGAAAAAAAAACTCAAGCTCTTGCCGCGACTCTATCGACTTCAAGTTCAAAACTTGATGAATCCCAACCAATTTTATCTCCTTTTCCCCCTTTCTTTCGGTGCAAAACCCGAATCCAGTTTGCAAGACACACCTTTTTGCTTCTAACTTAATAACACGATCCAACGACCAAAATGCTGAAGAAACAATGGCCAAAAGGAACCAGCCAGGAGATTCAGAGCCCTATATGCAAGAACAAACGTAAACAGAAACAGGATTGCAACTTCTGCAGAAATGCAGGGATCCAGTTAACTGACTTTGTTCGAGCTGTAACATATCTCTGCTCGCCCATCCACATAAGCCCGATAAACGAATATTATTCGCCAATGTAAAATGAATCACCATAGCATATTCTCTAAATTTCTGCCACGAATATAACCTAAATTAGAGAATTTACAAACATCTAACCTGATGAAGGTGGCAGCTTTGTTACGTTAAATGGGTCACTATTTCAATCTATACACTTCTAAATCCTCTACTCTGACAATTAGCTTGATGCCAGTAATGTGAGGCCTTGATCTGATGTTAGAAACAGCTCTTCCCAATCAGCAACCCAACAACAACCATTATGTTCACTTTGGTGCTTCGTTAGCCACTGGAGATGCTGGTGGTTCCTCCTGACATAAACGTTATCAGACGGAAACTCCAGCCGGTGAGTTCAATCTAACACATCCTTCTGTTCTGTACTCAAAGTCTCTTTGAAAATGAATGCAGTAAGTCTATCACAAACAGGCTTCACATCTCTGTTTAACTACAAGATGCACACGCTTTCAATATCTCGCTTGAAGGTAATGTGGTCTTCTGCTTCAAACTCAGTTTCTGACATTGAAAACTGCTCACCCACTGTTAATTGATCTAATGGCCCTAGCTATGGTACCTTGTCCACTGGAACTGAAGCTGCTGAATTTTCTTTCCCAAGAGAATCATCTCCAAAGTTCACCTCCTTGGAGGGCGGACTAACATTTAACACTTCCTCCAAACACTCGAATGCAGCATCGTTCCGCACCTCAGCAGAATTCAACCTCTTCATAGTCGGTCCATAGGGGCAGATGGGAGGAGCCCGTTTAAGGCACTCATGACACCTGAATTCCATAAGTTTTTGCATCTTCTCATCATCAAGTCCAAAAGCATCTCCATGGTACCACTCTGTATCAGAGGAGCAGATATCAAAGTTATATTGTGAAATAGACAAACCACGGTTATTTATGACATTCAAACAACATTTAGACTCGATGCACGTTACCTTCACAACTTTCACAGGCAATATAATTTGACAGAGAATCATGAGCCACTTCCCCACAAAGACGACATTTCACCTCAGTGTGCTCCACTTTTACAGTTCCATTAGGATCGACGAGTCTCGTATTTCGAAAATTCATCACCCGTTCTTCAGATGCCCTTGCAGATAACAGGAGACCGTTTACCCAGCGGCTGTAACAGACCTCTGTTCTCTTCTTCTTCCATAAAGTATCCTTCTCTGGTTTCTTGGATATTCGCCTTTTGTACTTCATTCGTTTCCCCTTTTTAATTCCACCATGGCTCCTAGTTTGCAATGCGATGTTCTTTATAGCTTGTCTAGCAGAACGACGAAGAGGTACTCTTCGACAAGTTGATGATTGAACTGATTGCTTACCAGTTGCTGCTCTCTTAACACCACGTATCTTTACAAGCCTGTGTTTTGCAAGAGCGTTTTTACTTTTCTTCGACAGGGGTTTTACACTTTTCGCCGACTTCCCCGTTATTTTACCTTTCCCAATTCTCGCCTTCATATTACCTCTGGATTTCTCAGTTTTCCCTACCCTCTCCATCACCTTCCGAGGGTTACCTGTTTGGCATTGATGACATGTATAAGTGCACTCATCAGCAATGGCTCCAGCAGACCTCCGGACATGCCGCTTATGGAAAAAACCTGAAGTTTGCAAGAGAATTCACAGACAAAACAGCATTAGTTATTTAGGTAGCGACTAAATCCAGAAGAACCAGAAGAGTTGAGTCTGGCACCTAGTATGAGCAAGAACTTACAATACCACAACCAGTGGTTTTAAAAGCAGACCAGACAGGCCTGTCCAGTTCACACACTTAAACTGTTGGATGTCAAAACCAGCCAAGAACCAGTCAGTTTGAACCAGATCTTGACTTTTTAAAAGTAATTTATGGCCCCGCAAGCAATCAAAACTTGCCCTATTGGACTAGTACCCATGCTCAACCATCTGACATGTGGCCTTTTTATTTAATGGGCAAACATAATAGTGAATTATAACTCTCCCCTTCTGATAAAACAAATAGAGTTCCAGAGAACGTGACTCGAGCATGCTCCTTCAGTAACATTTCGGGCACAACCAGGCCACATGAGTTGGTCAAGGCTTGAGTCAAGCAATTGTTTAATTTCATATGACAACTATTTGTTTGGCGAAATATACTAAACTTAAACAGGTCAGTTGAAACGGTCAAACCATATACAGTGACCAATCTGATTTACGGTTTTAAAGACATTGAAAACAACAAAGAGTAGTTAATTTTATCAACCAAGAGTATGTCAGATTAAACTCAAGACGTGCCCACAGCTAGAAGATACTTCTCTACCGAAGAAACAGATATGCACCGACTTTTACTTTTTACTTAATCAAAGCTTCTTAACCTGACACACCTGAAACTTTCCAAACATACAAAATGTTGATACATAAATCTACACATGACATACTAATGATCTTTTGAAAAACTTACTCATAATTTTTTGAAACTTGAAAAATATTTTAGATTTTGACAGGAGAGAAGAAAAAGTACTTTTTACTACTAATCCAAAACAAACACGTCCTTGTTTAGTGGAAAGGGCTTGGATAAGAAAAGGAACACAACAGAGCTAATGACTCTCCAACATTGTAGCCCTCAAAAAGCCATAACCAAAAAACATATGGAAACTGGAAAGGGAAGTAGCAAACCAACTAGGCTTAATTGATAAGCACAGAGTGAATCCATCAATTAACTCTTTCCCACACTGCATAAGGGCAGAAAAGCGAGGAGTCTCTATTATTCATATCTAATGCGTTACAATTCGTTGTGAAAACAGTAAATACTATTCGTACCATATGTTCACGTTTAAGTTTTAGATGATTGTGACATCTGCTTTCTTCTCAGTAAAGCTAATTTTGCCCCACCATTTTAAACTTTTACAGATGACAACACTGTCTGCTATGGCAAGGATACCTAATTTAATATTTTCTTTGCACTAAGGATATCTAACTTTAGGCGGTGTTTTTATTGGGCAAAGTCATGCCTAATCTTTTGAGGATTCATTCAGCAATCAGCAATGTCCAAAGAGCGGCAAACTACACATCCGCATGAAAGGAAATTCCCCTGATCTCCATCATTCCCTCTTAAACAATGATACTAAGCTATTATGAATCAAATTCATGCAATAGTGATAGAGTGCAGGTAGTTAAAATTATAAAGATCAAATTTAACTTGATATGCAATCCCAATAATCACGTACCTTTGCAGTACTGACAGCTTATAGCTTCCCTGCAATCCACAGAAAAAAGAGAAGATTCAGAAGAAAGAAATCCAAGAATGAGAATCATGACAAAATACTGAAAGAAAAAAAAAGATATGACAATCAACTGATCTAAGAGGATTTTATCTGGAAGCATTGAATTCCAAATATATTGTTCAGGAAAACCTTGAACTCAAGAATACAAAAGGATTGTCCTTCCTAGTATTGCGCCAACTGATAAAATAGATTAAAATTTCTAGCCTTTAATGTATTCTCAAGATATAGATCAATTAACACATTCTCAAGAGAACACAAATATTCCAACTCTTAATGCATTCTCAAGAAAACCCCTTAAACCTCTAGAGATAGATCACTTCCTCCAATTTTATACCAACAGAACCTAAAGTCAACATGATTATTACGAGTCAAAGAGATAGATTGCGGTCAGAAGTTGACTGTGACAAAATTAATCGATTGTAATTAAGATCATGATATCACAAAGGCAACTCCCTGCTACAAAAGAAGCCAGTAAGAATACAAACATCTTCTATATAGCATTAAAAAATGACACCAACCACCCACAGGAATGGACATAACAGAGCATAAAGACATTGGCTAACCTACTTTTTATGGGCTAAAGGGAGGAAAAGAAATGTTAACCAACAATAAGCCACACAAATATAGCTTGTTCAATCAGACTTGAAGTGAGTACCTTCTTGTCTGTCACAGATATAATTGCACAATTCCAGCCCAAGATCTTAAGCCTAAAAGAAGATATAGTTGCAAAAACAGGTCATACCTGATTAGAACATCTTTCTTACAGTGCCCACATTGATAAAAATCAGCTCTTTCTGCTCTTGAGAAGAGATAGGACAACCCTTTTGCCTTGCGGAGTTGCTTCTTCAATGTCATATCAACCTCACAAAGTCTTGCAGAACTCATTTTATCAGAGAACTTCTTCGAAGTATGAGAATCAGAGTCCCCAGATATACTCGTCTTATTAGAGTTCCGGGCTATTCTCTTCTCTTCAAAGCTTTTTAAGAGATGCAAGGGGACAAAGCATTCATTCAGCCAATATTTCTTCCTTTCACTGGAGCCTTCCTGAACAATTGATCCATGTCTCAAAACAACGTCAGGGATGACTCTTCTCTTTCCAAAATCAAGAAGATATTTCGCTGCATCTCCTTCTAAGGCTTTTCTGCGTATAATAACCTTTTTAAATGCCCTCGCTGACTTTTTGAGTTCTTTATCAAACTTGCTGAAAGGATTTGTGTTTTCAATATCATCCCACCGGATGTTTGAATGAAGTTCTCTAACCTGGACACAATAAATCAGCCATTAGACTTCATTAAAATTATTTGCAAAGATAAATGACTATGCTTCAAAGTAAGGAAACAATTTAATCAGCCCAGTATTTAAGTAACAAAATAAGTACAATGATAGCTGCTAGGTAAGACACAACATCAACCAGAGTGCAGTAACAGGACACTGCGACAAGGCAGAAAGACAAGTGCAAGCCTTTAGCTTGAAAAAGAAATCAAACAACGATCGCTTGCTTCTGAACCCCAGCCTTACTCACCTAAACACTCATAAAATAGACATGATTGAGAATGGACATATTTCAGTAAATGTTGATAACAAGGCACAAGATTATTGCAAACATTAGCTACCGGCATACTTCAGTAGTAGAGAAGGCTAATTCATACCGGGTGACTTTGAATAAAATTAAGGTAATAGTTAAAGAGGGCTAAGGTGAACAACCTGTGTAGTAGTAACAATGCATGCACAATCGCATATACTACTACAATACAACTTCTCCAAAGATTGGCAGGCTGGAGGACAACCACTCTTTGTTGACAATACTTACTACTATCTATACCAAGTGTAATTTTAGTGTAATTCTCATTCGACCAATGGGACAATAACTAATGAACCATCAAATAAGGCCCACCTAATGTAGTGTTACTGAATGCAGATTGCAGATACATCACAAGCATCGTTTCTTCACAGGAAAAGAAAATACAGAACACACACACAAAAGTTTAGCAAAAATAATCATATTTTAGGAGTAATGCACATCTAATGTAAGCATGCGTGATGGATCATAAACGATCCACCATTGTAGGGGGAGCTGACAGTGGCATCCAAAAATAAACCAGATTAGGCACAAAAAATTGAGAGACAGACCCAATAAATACGAGAAATCCACGACCATCTCTCTTCAACTGAAAATGCATGTGAGCAGCCTACTGGAGCTTAAGATTTAAATTTCAGAACAATAGAAATATGAACACAGGAGTAGGACCTGAAGAGCAAGCTGCTCAGTACTTGTTGATGATTCGACAGCTGCCCGCCAGGCGACATGTTTACTCCTCCTTGCGAAATCTGAACCATCAGGGTATAAGATTCCCGGAATCTTCACGCACCCAGCTGCAGAAATTCAAAATCCAAACAGAGTTTATATACACATATCATACCCCAAGCAAAGCATCAAAGAACCGGTAAGGGCGAACCTTGTCTGGCAGCCTTGTGAATTAGTGAACGAGGTAGAACCTTCCAATTGAACACCCGACGAGAGAGTCCACCACCCCTCCACCAAAACATACTAGGTCCGCTTGAAGAACTATGTGAAGGCTTGTTCGACTCGAGATCTGAGCACCTGCCCCTTTTTCTGCTACTACTAGGCTTTGAAGATGTGCATGAAGAACTTGTCACGACATGAGAGGCTGAACCAAGCATCACAGAAGAGTCCTCATATTTGAACCACTCTTCTGAAATTGCAAGATGCCGCAAATTTGACTCTAACTGTGCATAAAAAAAAAGAATTATTTTTTGAAAATTCCAATACAAGACTTGAGAATCTCCAATTTTAACATCAACAGATTTAAAAAGTAAAGAGGAGAAACTTACTTTAAGCAACAAAGACTTCAGAGAAGCCAAATCCAATGCCTTGGTGACACCTCTATGCCATATTTTAGTGTAATGTGGACTCAGCCATGGACCCAATAGAAGCCCACGTAAACGGTGTTCCATCGAGATGATTTGACCAATGACATCTATAAGGTGGCCTTTCTTGCTCGGCTGTGATTGTAGAATATCCATCTCACTCCCAAAACCTTCCTGAGCAGGCTCCGCATACACTTTGAATAGACAATCAAACTCGTCACTCGGAAATCTGCATAAGAAACACCATCCACACTTTTCTTTTTGAGCTGCAACACTTATCTCATCTGGCCAATTAAATTTAGCAAACTTTTTTGAGATGGCCTTCATCTGAATTGGTATTGCTTCCTCAGCCGATCTTACATGGTCTTCCTTAACTTTGTCTGACGATTTTTCTGTTAATTCTTCTGCAACAGAAGCAGCTATCTGTCCAAACCTGTAAAGATTCACGTAAGTGTTTCGGCCTTGTTCCACTGGTTCATCATTTTTTGCAGAGATAAATGTCAAGGAGGAGGCAGTTGCAGCTGCAGATTCTGTTTTATCTGCTTTGCATTCTGAGGTGGTAAATGTCATACAGAAATCTCCATCAGTAGGGAACATCCCAGGAATCTCAGACTTTTCTAGCAACTGCACATATCCATTAGAACAGCTTTGCCATTGTTTGGCTGGATCTGAACTAGTTAACGTAGTTTCAAATGAGCCTTCTGAACTCACGCGTGGAGTTTCTGCCACAGTAGCCACTTCTTTTCCAGATTTTGAAGTTTCAAATCCAGTGAAGTCAGAGACTTGTAAGGGAGATTCCTTTTCCAAGCGCTTGTCATCATCAGCTTTATCGATACCTTCATAAGCTGCGCAGAAAGGCAGGGATGCCACTGTCATAGAAGCAGCAACAAATTGTCCCTTAACAGGCACCTTCAAAGGGGGAACAGAATTTGAGGAACCAAGATTAGCCTTCGCTATTCTTGAGCTGAAATGAATGCCCCATTGACTATTGATTGCCTTCAATATGTCAGAGTTAGCTTTCGCTGAACATTGAAGTACTTCAGTAACGAGATTCAGATCATTTTTGTTGTAATAATAGAAAGAGGCTTCAGTTTCAAATGAATCCAACCTGCAAATTCCCAAAAAAAAAAATTGCATGAGCCATGAGTATTATGTGATTAAGTAGGTAAAGTCGAGCATTTTTTAAACATAAAATGGACATCTCATGCCGTAAAGACTCGTAACAAAGTGGAAACAAGAAAAACTAATAGCAGGGTCAAAGAATGGTAAAGAAAATGAAAAGTGATTTTTGCCACTTAGTATGAACACAAGTTCACGAACATGGAGACATCATGCTGACAAAACACAATGAAAACATTTCATTTTTCTACCAGTTACAAAAAAAAGTCGACATCTTCGCACTAAGTAATTGTCATCGCAAGTCAGACTTTAGGACTTCATTAAACAACTAGGCAGTGGCATATCAACTATGTGTCATTATTGTTACACCGAACGCCAGGTCGAGCAAGGTAAAGTGAATTGACCATTAACGTAGACGCTGTAAATCAATGAGAATACAAACAGTGAGGCAGAGCCGCAAAGCAAACGACTTTAGAAGAGTGGCCAGGTTCCTTGCAGTACAATATAATAGTATTTAGGTTATATTTATAAAAGATGTTCCCTTTATCATGCCAAAAAACAAGAAACTTACACCAATAGATAGTCACAGCAGCTGTAATAAAGTCGACCGTGAGGATCAATTCCCAATAGCTCTGCCCCACGAACAGACCTACGTGGTCTTATCCATGACTTGTTTCTCTCTAGAGTGCACTCAGGGCAATACCAGTCCCCTTCTGGCAAAAGATCATTCACAACTCCAACACACCTTGAATGATATGCAGCAGGGCAACCATCGCAGCATATTAAATTTCCATCCATCTTACAAAGGCAGCACTCATCACTATTCCAGTCAGTGTCATCAGTAGTCTCCTCAGTCGAGCGAGCTCTACCTGAGGCATCCATTGCACCTGTCCTTTTCATGCTCCGATCAATATCAACATCAAGATCAGTCACCGAAGATCTCCGACTAAGTTCTGACCTTATAACTTCCACCTCCATCACCTCATCACACAGACACCGCAGTACCTCAACCTTTACAGGTATAGGCTGTTTGTAGTAATCATCCTTTAAAAGGTTTAGGTGACAAAGCTCAAGATCGCCCTGGAGTTTAGATCCATGCAGCAACAGGTATTCAACCAAGAATATGGGCCACGTTACTAAGTCCAGCAGGTCCCAATTAAGGCTCCTACATTTCAAAATGCAAAAACACATTTAGGAAAACAACAAAAGGAAAAACGAGAAGCCTTTCCATATTACCATGTGGATAAACGATACAATGAAACGAACCACGATACCTCAAGCAATTCAATGCAGACATAGAACCTTCACAGGAGAGGTGCTCCAAATGCTTCCTCAGTGTTATGAGAAGGGAAACATGAATGGAGTCAACTAACGAATTAGCAGAATCTGATTTTAGCGCGGCAACAAAATCTTCCAACCCAAAAGGACTCAAAAATAGCAAACTACTGAATGATCTCAAAAACGCATATACACAAAAGCCGTCCAGGACCGAGATTCCATCAAACTTTACATTTTGGGAAGAAGGGGGCAATTGCAACTTCGGAGGAATTAAAATGCGTTCTTCCGGTTTGTCTTCCGTTATTGCGCTAACAGCAGGAGATGATGCGAGATCACTGATGGCATCCAACGGGGCCACGCCAGCATCGCAAGTTTTGGTAGATCCTCTCCGTGCGCTTCTTCTCAATACTGTCCCGGCAGAGTTCAAATTATTCAAGTACTTCCTTTTCCTTCCCCGCCTACTTCCGTGTTCAGATGGGCTTGCGAAATTGCCTTGATTCCTGGTATGCATGGCATCACAAGTCTCGAAGGCACCATCTTTCTGAGGCAAAGATACTTTAGAATCTTCTGCACTATCGCAAGCTATATCTGGAAAAGATCCCTTGCCAAATACATATGAAACCGAAACATCGACAGGACCAGACCTTGCTTCTTCGCAAGCAATATCTGCAGAGCCACTCATAGGTCTCACTCCGGTAGGTCCATCAATCTCTACAAGAGCTTCTTGGAAAGTTCCATTGGCAATGTTAACTTCCATGGATCTTTCTTCCCCATTTCTGGCGATGCCTACATCGTTGTCCTCGACCAACTGACATGACATGCTTTCGCATAGCTGCCCATCGACATTGCACTCAACATCCTTCACTTCAGTATCAACTCCTAAATTCAAATCAATAAGACACTTTTTTCTTTCAGAAAGGGAATCCTCCTCCAAGCTCTCATCCAAATCACTAGTCGCATCCAAATTTAAGTCGATCCTACTTCTCTTCACAGCTTTCACCTCGGAGCTCACATTCAAATCACACCCATCATTCAAATTCAAACCTTCATTCAAATCCAACCCAGAATTCAAATCAAAGCCTCCCTTCCCATCCACATGTCTACTCGAATAGCCATTACACACCACCACATCCGTCAAATTGTCCTCTATATTCTCTTCCGCCGGATCATTCAAATCAATTTTCCCCCTCAAATCCTCTCTCACCCAGACATTTCTCTCCAAATCGCCACGAAACCCTTCCCCGCCCCGCAACCCCTCACTGCCCACAGCTTCCAAACCAACGACAACCACTTTATCGTTACCCGCATTACCCGCACCTTCAGCTCCGGCATGGCGCCGCTTCTTTGACCTCCGGCCGGGGCGCACCGCACCGCCGGCCGCCTCGGCCCCGGCGCCCTCCCGGAAGAGCGCGGCTATCTCCCGCGACTCCAGCTCCTCCGAATCGCCGTCCCCGTACACGATTCTGAACAACCCAGAAGCCGGGTCGTATGATCTCACCGTCCCGGCAGAATTCCCGAGCCCCTTGAACGCCTTCCAGACGGTCCGCCCAACGAATTCCATGCGCGCGCGCCCCCACACCCTCCTCTCTCAACTCCAGAGCCCCCGCGATCGCTCCGGCGCAACGACCCACTCGCCGCCCGAAATCATCGCATCGCCGCCGAGGCACGGCGCATCGAGAGCGAGCGACGGGAAGAAGAGGGTTTTTTTTTGCGGGCAGGGGAGGGAGCAAGAAAACCTGGGTCGGCCGCCGAATCTCCCGTTGGCGGGGGGTGGGGGGGGGTCTTTGAGAGGGCGAAGTTGGGAAAGTACCGAAAAGAATTCTTCCTCCCTCTCTCTCTCTCTCTCTCTCCCTCTTTATTGCATGAATTTTGGGGGTGTTACCTTCCGGGGGAGAGGAGAGAGAAGAGAAGGAAGGCGGAAAGTGTGTGCGAAGACGATCTCTTTTGCCTTTTGCGGATTTGAACCGGCGACCATTTTCGCTTTTCGGTCAAAGAGGGGGTTCTTTCCCCTCCTCCTCCTCCTCCTCCTCCTAATCTCTCTGTTCTCCCATTCGCTGATCGCCGGCGCGTCGGAGCGCTCGTCGGATTAGCGACGGGAGGGACCCAAAAACGGAAAAAAAAAGAAAAAGATCGAATCTTTGTCGAGCTGTTTCCTCAGGAAGTGGCGAATTTTGATTTTGGTTTTCCGTCCAATTGTCGCGGGAATCGGGAGAGCGTTCGCGAGGAGGAGCCAAATTTTGCTTTTTTCGAAAAACATCGACGCGATTGGTTTCTTTCCCTCTCTGGATTTCGTTTCCTTTTTGGGATTGGATCGCGGATCCTGTCCAACTAATATTAGGCGCTGATCCTTTTCAATTATGAAAGCTTCCTTCTTTTAATCGGCCGGCGGAGAGCCCCGCGCCGGCCACGGCGGGTGAACTCCCCGTCCTCCTTCGACGGTGGAGCTGAGCGCGGCTTCTTGATGGGTAGTAAAAGTAACAAGGGAAAAAAGGGAGGGGCGCAAAGGTTGAAAGCGGCGCGAGAATAGTTCGATCTGCGTCCATGGCGAATTTTGTCTAGTGATTCGAGATCTCAGGCGGATAGAGCCCGGCATTGGTGCCGGAGGACGAGAGGCGAGCGGAAGGGAACTCGATGCGGTATCGGATCTGTAATTATGGGTGGATCTAGATAGATGATTAGATTAATGCCATTCGGATAATTTGATTATAAAAAAAAAAGGGGCTATGGAAATAAGGTATCTGCGTGCAACATAAAACATGCGTACATGCCGAGGTAGACGAAACCTGAATATATATACCGGATTACAAAAAAATGCTCGGATAAAGATCTAACCTTCAGGGTAAGCATGCTTTGATCCGGCGAGGGGCGGATTTCGGAGAAGTCGGATTCTGATCCACCATTTGAGCCCGGCGGCGATCGACGGAGCAGGCGCCTCCGTAGGGTTTAGAGTTGAAGAGCGGAGGAGGACCCAATTGATACGGAATACTTTGAAGCCCTTTTATATGCAGGAAAGATCGATAGTGCCAAGGAAGGAGTCGGTAATTATTAATTACATGCCTAATTTTACAATAAAACGCCGACGTAGCAACTCTTAAAAGATAAACCCGTAATAAAAATACCATTAATGCGAACCGAAATAAAATTTTGCGATGTTGAAAGTTCAAAATGATTATTTTGCGACCTTGGAAGTCTGAAATGTTCATCATTCACATAAAAAACGCGAGACTCTAACATTTTACTCTCACTGTGTTCGAATATTTAGAAAATAATGATCGATGGAACGAATACACTTTGAATTTATGTGTTTCTATTTTCTCTTTTAGTGATCAATCGCATTGAAATTTATCAAACTTCTAGGTATGAAAAAAGTAGAAAACACCAAATGGAAAAAAATGGTTACTAAAAAAGCAAAAAATAAAGGAAGTCATGTGCAAATTATGTATTTTTATCACATTACTGTCAATCTAAAAAAACAAATTCCACGAGCAGTCTCGAAATGGAAACATTTATCGGGTAATGGAATCAACGCGAGTTACCAAAATTGAGACTTGCAAAATTGTCAATATCTCAATCTTGGCTGTGACCCACCAAGTTTACCTAATAAAAAGATTGGGAGATGTAGCGAGGTAAGTTGCAGTCTTTCCTTCTTTGCATGGCAAAGTCACATTTTAGGTATGGTATCTAAGTTTATGGCAAAGTCACATTTTAGGTAGTGTATCTAGTTTGGTGATTATGGGCATGATCAGAGAGAAAATCCAAGTGAGATCCACATTAGCGCATTCTTAATTTTTTTTAATTGAAGAGGGAATTGATTAATAGCATATAATATACACTAACACAATCATTTCGTATAGTTAGACAAATATATAATTTTTGTATCATTCGCGCGAGGATGGACCCAAGCCCCAAGAAGAGGTGGTGGGTCCCTAAGGACAATGTTGGTTTAGTCCAATTTTTCTAGCAGGTATAACCAAAGAAATAGGGGTGATTGGTCCCGACTAGGGACCATTTGGTCCGAGGACCGAGAATCGGTAGTCTGGTCCAATCTATTGGAACCGGTTTTATGTCGATGAAATTTAGTTAGAGTCTATATCACATTTTACAATTTTTTTAAGAAATAAAAAAAAAAGTATATGTAGTTGGTCCGATTCCTCCTTTGAACTGGAACCGGACTGCTTAGACACTGTTTTACTTTTAGGAACTGGAAATCGGACCCAATAGAGCGATTTGGTTCGGGTGATTCCCCATTTGAGCGGTTTGTTTTGCATATCTCTAAAACGGAATGCTTGGATTTTTTTGTTTATCAGAACGAAATGTTGGGTTAGACAACAAGGGAGTTGGCTCCTCTCATTGTGGTTTCAAATGCGAACCTTAGTTTTGAGCATTCTTAAAGCTAAATGCTGAGTGCAATGGACTGAGGTGAGAGAAGTGCACCCTCGAGATTGCTCGGAGATGAGGGCGTGTGCACCCTTAAGATTGCTGCGGAGGTGAATTGGTTGAAACGCGCGAAAACTGTCCCAGACACCACGTTGCCGCTAAACCCTAAATAAGAAAAAATGAGCTAACCGCAGCGTCCATGCCTAGGTCCATTGAGGCAAGGCACGTGTTCATCGACATTGGGCTCGGGACCTTGATGCCCGAGCCTAGGTCCCTTGAGGCCGAGCGAGCGGGACCTCGGAGCCCGTTCCTCGGTTCTTGGTCCCCGGGTCCATGGAGGTCGGGTCTGGGTCCCTGACACTCGAGTCGGGGTCCATCAAAGCTGAACTCATGACCCTAGTACCCATATCCAGTTTCCGGATTGCTTATACGTGAGTCGCTGTCGTCTATATAATATATGTCTATTTAGAAAAATCAAATTCTTATCGAACACAGAAAAATACTTTCTAACTTATCTTCAGGTTTCAGCCACGTACCGAAAAAATATTATTAACTTTTTAGAAAATATTTTTTAAAAATATCACATTTTCCGCGAAATTCTCTTTGATCTTGTCTCGGGCACACTAAAGCAGGTGCTACGTGTAACGGGAAAAAGTTGGTACTCTTGCCATTGACGGCTAACGCAAAGGAGCGAAAAGTTGATGCGCTTTTGCGGGCGTTTAGGGCTACGTACGAGATGAAACGACAAGAACTCCTTTAATTCGAGCGGCGACCTAGAAGAGGAAAAGACGAAGGATATGTACGGTTGGTGTTTTCACGTGAGTTAATGCCCGAACAAGCAAAAAACATAAATAAATAAATAAAAGTAAAAAGAGGAAAAAAGAAACGGATTAATATCACGAAAAACCTTAAACTGGTACACTTATGATAATTTTATCAAAAATTATTTTTTTGATCATAAAAAATCCAAAACTGGTACACCTGTGACAAATTTATCCGAAACTATTTTTTTGACAAAAAAAATTCTAAACTGGTACACATATGATAATTTTACTCCGAACTAATTTTTTAATATTATTTTTTATTTTTCGAAATTTGTTATTAATTTTTTTCTTTCATTTTCAATCTTTGGCTGGTTGTCGGTTCGACGATCAGCCAGAGGTGGAAGTCGGCAAGGTCGGCCTCGCCGACCGCTGCGAGGCTCGACCTCACCGATGTTGGGCGAAGTCAACCTCGCCCAATGCCGGCGAGGTCGAGCCTCGCTAGCAGCTGGCGGGGCCGAGCCCTCGCCAAATCTGGCGAGGCTTGACCTCGCTCTTGTAGGGCGAGGCTGACCTCGCCGTTGTAGGGAGAGGTCGTGCCTCGCCAGCGGTTGGTGGGGCCGAGCCCTCGCCAAATTTGGCAAGGCTTGACCTCTCCCAACACCGGTGAGGTTGAGCCTCGCCAGTAGCCGGCGGGGCCAACCTCGCTGGCTTCCGCCTCTGACCGGTCGTCGGACCGGCAACCGACCAGAGGTTAAAGATGAAGGAAAAACCAAAAGTAAAGAAAAAATAAAAAAAATTAATTAGAAAATTCGAAAAATAAGAAATAATATTAAAAAAATTAGTTCGGGGTAAAATTATCATATGTGTACCGGTTTGAGGTTTTTTGTGATAAAAAAAATAGTTCGGAATAAAATTATCATAAGTGTACCAATTTATAATTTTTCGTGGTATTAACTCAAAAGAAAAAGAAAAAAAAGCCGTCATTGGAAAAATAAAAGAATTTGTCAAAGAGTGCCCAGCACGCAATTTTTTTGAGCAACCAAAAAGGAAAATGTTGCTGTTTTTTTATTACATTGCTTTTTAATGTCAGGTGTAATGAGTATCTTGAAAAATCGAGCAATTTCTTTATAAAGTATTAAAAAATTTAAAAAAAGGAGAGGGAATTAGACAAAAAATATGATCTGTTGCTTGCCGATAGAGAAAGGTACGCGTGCTCCCCTGAGAAATAAAAAGGAAGGAGCGAATGCCGGCCCAAGACCGGGCCAAGGGCGTGTCCGTATTCGGGTCAACCGGGGCCCGGCGAACACGTTTGTTAAACGGGGTCAAAATACGGTCAGTCCGCATCTCGTCCGTTCTAATTGGGGTTGACTCTTCTTTTGTCCTATTGTTCAAAGCGTGCTTTGGTGTTGTCTATTTTCAAGGAAACAAAAGAAAGGATGAAACGCTCAATGCACGACGATTAAAGTTACATGAACCGAGGCATGCGTAGCACTTGTTGTTACTGGTACTTGCAGCGCGCAAAAATCCGAAACGGTCCGAGAGAGATCGCGGACAGAGCGTGGAAGAGGAAACGCTTCATGGGGGCTTTTGAGACCGTCCTTCATGAGTTGGTGGCATCGTCCATTTTTTCCTCCGAGGGATGTCGGGTTCTCATGAAATAAGATCGAACTTTTCGGTTCTTGTTCAGTTCAATGACGACGAGAACATGGTTCTACATCATCTATGCATACGTCAAATAAACGATCTGCGAAACATAAGCATGCATTGAACACAAATATGCTTCGTCACTACATATTCACCGGGCAAACTTTTGACCGTAATATTTTTGTACGGTGCTATCCGATTTCAAATTCCCTTTTTTTCCTCCACGGCAAGAGAATTCACTTTAGGTCGAGCGAGTCTCGGTTAAGAATATTCAAAAATAAACAGTAAGGCTATAATTACAAGTACGAATCAACTCTCGAATAGTCTTCCAAGCAAAACCAAGCGAACAATGTCCAAAGAAGGAGAACGCCGACGCAAAATTTGGTGTGGAGTCGCTAAAAGGTTACCACCGCGTGGGTTTGGACCGCAATCGCGTTGACGTTGACGAGAACTTGTAGGTGCTCGGGGGCAAGCGGGACACGACATCGGAATTAGTTGGCCAAACCTCGCCAACAATCAAGTGAAACGACACCATCACCAATCGGGGAAAAGGTCATGATGACGTTGATGAGCGAGCACGGTCTTGGAGATGGGCCAAGGCCCATGGGCTGCGGGCACGACCAGCCCTTAGACAAGATATGCAGCGACCTTCGGTAAAAGACAGCAAGCTGTATCTTTCAAATTTTATTTTTAGTGCATCTCTAGCGTTAATTTATTGAAAGAATTAATGCACCGGATCTTCTGATTCGTAGTTATGACCGGATCTATGAGATATGTTTTTTCGGTCTCTATCGGAAAAAGGTACGTCTTCGGCTTAAGAAAACCTCAGTCAAGGTCGACGATGAGTCGGAAAAACGCAAAGGCCAATTGAAATCTCAAAATGCTAAAGGCTGTGTCGACGGGTATTATGGCTTGTTTCTGGTGTAAAGGTCCTTTTCTCATTTCATGGTAGTCATCGGCCAGAGCGTTGGCCGTCGACAAGCACCACGTGGTGGCCAGGAGTGCGAGGACGACATTGGAGACCCCGATGAGCTAGATGCATGCGCAACTTGGTGACAGATAAGATAGAGAGCTTGAGCAGCACAGAGAACGTGGTTTACACGGCATGATCTTGCGGCAATGTCGCTCCGGCCGGCATGCACTGTGGAGGTGAGCACGACTCAATTTTGAAAAATGCAAGAATAAGAAAAATTCTTACTCATCCTAATGGTCATGAGATAACTAGGGTCAATAATGTTACATCAAATAAACATTTGGTTCATATTTCACGAGCATGATTAATGGCGATTGCCCGTTATATTCTTAAAATGCAATTGGCTCTGGCTCGATTTGCTAAAAAAAATTTCCCAACTTACCTTTAGACTAATCAAAGATTGTGGAAACAACATCAGTTGTAGTTGTGCGATTTTACGATGATTCAACATGACTTTCTTTTGAATGAGTCCAGTTCTGCCATGTTTCATTGGCATTTGCAATTTTCTCGGGGGCCAGATTTCAAGCCTCTTGTCCGTGTTCTCGTGTTCTTCTCAATGGAATTGTCTAAAAGCGTCTGTCGCCTCATCATCTAATCTTACAGATCAATAAGAATTAAGCAGCATATGTCAAGGACATCGCTCGAAAAAAAAGGAGGATTTTGTATGAATTCCCGAGGATGATCGTTGAGAAAAGAAAACAGTCACTGTGCCTCTACAAAGATGAGAGTTCAAGGAACAATGTCAAATCACTGAATTCCTCCGAGAGTGATGGAGCTGTGTTCCAAGGATGACAGTAAAATGATCTGGTCGATCCATGAAACCATCATGACCGGCCCCGTTCGCAGCTCATCTAAAGCATCGAGGACACCGACCCAGATCGCGCTATCTACATTTGGAAAAGAGTTGAGAAGACACCGCATGCACAACCAGGAGAGAGGGAAAACAAATGGTGAAAAGAAGCGAGCAGAAGACCGGCCTCATCCGTCGTCCATGACCTTTGGAAGGAAATGTGCAAATGGAATCCTTTTATCTGGCATTAGATAAACGACAAGGATCATCAATGCTAACATAAAACATAACAATCCAAGTAAGTGATAGGGCAGTACAAACTCATGATCGGACCTGAGTACTACGTAGGGGTGTCAGAACCGAACCGAAATACTGAATCAAGAACCGAACCGAACCGAACCAAAACTTCATGCATTTTCGGTTCAGTTTGATTTCGGTTCGGATAATAAGTAAATGAAATTTGGTTAGCATAACGGTTCTGTTCGGCCCGGTTCGAATCGGTTCGGATTTCAGTTTTTTAACGTGTTTTCCTTCCCTTCGCGCGATCTCTCTCCTCAATCTCACTGTTCACTACTGCTCACCTCTCACTCACTTTTCTCTCTCTCTTTCACTTTTTTACTTTATTCTCTCTCTTCCTCTGTCTTCGCACTCTCACTGCTCTCCTCTCTGTCTCTCTCTCTCTCTTCTGCTTTATTCTTTCTCTTCCTCTTCCCTCATAGCATTATCATCTCCCAAAATGTGACGAAACACATTTTTCTCTTTGGCTTATTGAAGTTGGGCCAGGTGCCCCGCTTGAGGTGCTCAGAGGCGGTCCGCGACGGGTTGGAGGCGAAGAAGACGGCCTTGTTGAATTAGTCAAAGTATTTGTTTGTTTTTTTTTTAATAAAGCCTAGTTGGTTGTCCTAGTTTATAGGAATCTGTTGCAGCATGTTTGTTGCTACACACACGTTTAGGATAGTGGGTAGATAATTGAGCATAGTGGGTCAATTGTTGTGGCTACTTTTCTAGGATTTTCTGTTAGTGTATGGCCTATCTAAAAGGCTAAGTTGTCATTCAATTATGATACATGAATGCAGTAAGCATTTTTTTCACGGGTGTACACTCTTCTCTCTGACTCTTTTTTCTGTGTTTTTTCTTTGTGCTTGCAAAGCACAGCCAGCTTCTGCACCTTTTCTGTAACAGTGGTATCAGAGCCATTAAAGAAGGAAAAGTGAGTTAAAAACACGAGAGGAAAAAGTGAGAGTGAAATGCAGTAGCCAAAAAGTGAGCTTGAGTTGAAAACACGTGAGGAAAGATTTTTTCTTGGTATCCAGCAGCGGTGATGGCTTTAGAAACTTTTGTCCAACCAGCTATTCCACGCTTAGATGGTCATTATGATCATTGGAGCATGCTAATGGAGAACTTCCTGAAATCCAAGGAATATTGGGATGTTGTTATCTCTGGAGTTGCCAAACCAGAAGAAGGAGCTACGTTGACAGCAGCACAACAAACGGCTCTGGAAGCAGCAAGATTGAAAGATCTCAAGGCCAAAAACTACATTTTTCAGGCCATTGACAGATCTATCTTGGAGACAATTCTCAGTAAGGATACCTCCATGCACATATGGGACTCCATGAAGAAAAAATATCAAGGTACCGCAAGAGCAAAAAGGCATCAACTTCAAATGCTTCATGGAGAGTTTGAGTTACTAAGAATGAAGTCGAGAGAGTCAATTACCGATTTCTTCTCTCGGACAATGGCAATTGTCAATAAGATGCGGATTCACGGCGATAAGACGGAGGATGTCACCATCGTTGAGAAGATTTTTTGATCTCTGACACTAAAGTTTAACTTTGTTGTCTGTTCTATAGAAGAAGCCAAGGACATTGAAGAACTCTCAATTGACGAACTGCAAGGGTCGTTGTTGATTCATGAACAAAATTTTCTTCAGCAAGAGCCAGAAGAGAAGGCGTTGAAGGCAACGACAAATCACTTTTCGTCAACAACAAGAACGAATAGTGGCAGAGGTAGAGGAAGGGGAACCAATGAATGTTGCAGTTTCGATCAAAAGCCTAATGGTCATTTTTCTCGTGATGCTCAAGGTGGAGGATGAGGACATGGAGGTCAGCACTCAATTGTTTTCAAACCAAGGACAGTAGACAAATCTAGAGTAGAGTGTTTTAGATGTCATACTTATGGACATTACAAATTTGAATGTCGTACCAATTTCAATACACAAAGCATGGAAAGGATTAATTTTGCGAAAGAAAAAGAAAAAGCAATGTCTCTCCTAATGGTGTGTCAAGAAATGGAGAAAATTTCATCGAACCTATGGTGTATTGACATCGGTTGCAGCAACCATATGTGTGGAGACAAGAAGGCATTCTCTACATTAGATGGGTCGTTTCGCACCTCAGTCAAATTTGGAGACGACTTGACTGTGTCAGTCAAGGGTAAAGGGACGGTTACAATTGTTCCTAAAGGAACCTCGGTTCAGATGATCAAAGATGTGTTTTATGTTCCTGAGTTAAAGACCAACCTTCTAAGTGTTGGACAATTGCAAGAGAAGGGATATGAAATTACACTCAAAGGAGGTGTCTGCAGAATCCATGATGAGAAATAGCATCTGATTGCTCAAGTTAATATGACTGCCAATCGGATGTTCCCACTGCATCTTCATGGCACCTCTCACTCATGTTTCTCTGCAAGATTGAAGGATAAAGCATGGTTATAGCATTTCAGATACGGACACCTCAACTTTGTTGGGTTGAGGACGTTACATCATAAGAAGATGGTGAAGGGACTTCCCCCAATCATGGCGCAGTCCGAAATATGTGAAGAGTGTGTTGTTAGCAAACAACACCGAGATTATTTTCCAAAAGGCAAAGCATGGAGAGCCAAGAAGCACCTCGAACTTGTCCATTCAAATATTTGCAAACCGATTTCCCCAATGCTCAATGGCGGTAAATGATATATCATTACCTTCATTGATGATTTCAGTAGGAAGATTTGGGCTTATTTTTTGCAGGAAAAATCTAAAGCCTTTGAAGCCTTCAAGAGCTTCAAAACTCTTGTTGAAAAAGAGAGTGGAAATCCAATCAAAGTTCTCTGCACAGATCGTGGTGGCGAATATATTTCAATTGCGTTCGCAGATTTTTGTGTGGAGCATGGAATCAAAAGACAACTCACTGCAGCTTATTCACCGCAACAGAATAGTGTCTGCGAAAGGAAGAACCGCACTATTCTGAAAATGGTGCGAAGCCTCTTGACGTCAAGTGGAGTTCCAAAAAGTTTCTGGTCGAAGGCAGTCAATTGGAGTGTTCATCTTTTGAATAGAAGTCCCACTCTCGCTATTTTAAATAAGACACCGAAGAAACTTGGAGTGGGAGAAGACCCGCAGTTGATTACTTCAGAATTTTTGGGTGTCTTTCATATGTCCATGATCCTGACCAAAAGAGGAAGAAGCTAGAAGATAAAGTAGAAAAATGTATTTTTCTTGGCATTAGTGATCATTCAAAAGCCTACAAACTTTATGATCCTATAACCAAGAAAATTGTCATTAGTCGTGATGTGATCTGATGAAGAGAAATTCTGGTCAAGGAGCGAGAAGAATGGTGGTGAACAAATTTAAGCAAACTTTGAAGATGATACTGAGTTGGAAAAGCAGCCCTCTACGAGTCAAGTCACCGCAGAAAATGCTAAAAATTTAGCAGTTGCTGCAGCATATGAAGAACGACCACAACGCATCCGATGGAGGCCAGCATGGATGGAAGATTATGAAGTGTCGAGAGTTGAGCAAACCGAAGACCAACTGATCCATTTTGCTTTGTTTGCAAATAGTGACCCAACTAATTTTGATGAAGCAGTACAAAATAAAAACTGGAGAGTTGCAATGGAGGCAGAGATCAAAGCAATTGAGAAGAATGGTACGTGGGAATTGACAAATCTCTCCGAAGGGCAAAAGACAATCGGAGTCAAGTGGGTATACAAGACGAAAATGAACAAGAATGGTGAGATTGAAAAGTACAAGGCGCGCGTGGTGGCAAAAGGTTACAAGCAGGAATTTGGAGTGGATTACAAAGAGGTGTTTACGCCAGTTGTGAGACTCAATACAATCTGATTAGCGATTGCGCTAGCAACACAAAATTCATGGTTCATCTATCAGTTAGATGTGAAGTCGGCGTTCTTACACGGTGATCTTCAAGAACAGGTATTTGTTCATCAACCTTCTGGATATGTCAAGCCAGGTAATGAACATAAAGTCTATAAATTGAAAAAGGCTTTATATGAGTTGAAGCAAACTTCAAGAGCTTGGTACAGTGGGATTGATGCTTATTTTTTGAAGGATGGATTTACAAAATGTCCATATGAGCATACGCTATTTATCAAGATTGGTCATGGTGGAAAATTGCTTCTAGTGTGCTTGTACGTGGATGATCTTATCTTCATAGGAATGATAGTGTCATGATTGACACATTTAAGAAATATATGATGGAGGAATTTGACATGACTGATCTTGGGTTGATGCATTATTTTTTGGGCATTGAGGTAAATCAATCTGAAGCTGGAATTTTTCTATCTCAGAAGAAATATGTTCAAGAGATTTTAGAAAAATTTCAGATGACGCATTGCAATTCGGTAACCACGCCAACTGAGGTTGGATTGAAGTTGTCGAAGGATCCTGATGGAAGAAAGGTAAATAGCACCTTCTACAAGCAAATTGTGGGCAGTTTAATTTATTTAACAGCTACAAGGCCATATATCATGCATCCTGTGAGCCTTATTAGCAGGTACATGGAGAATCCAACCGAAAAACATTTGCAAGCTGCAAAGCGAATTCTTCGCTATTTAAGAGGGACTGCAACTTTTGGGTTATTCTATAAGAAGGGAGAAAAATCAAAGTTGATTGGTTTCACTGATAGCGATTACACTGGTGATATGTATGATTGAAAAAGCACTTCTGGTTATGTATTTATGCTTGGTTTGGGGGCTGTCTCATGGTGTTCGAAGAAGCAGCCAATTATTACTCTGTTAACAACTGAAGCTGAGTTTGTGGCTACCACCTCTAGTGCTTGTCAAGCTATTTGGTTAAGGAAGATTCTTGAAGAGCTTCAATTTAAACAGGAAGCTGCAACTACAATCTATTGTGACAACAGCTCAGCCATTAAACTCTCAAAGGATCCAGTTCTACATGGGAAGAGCAAACACATAGATGTGAAGTATCATTTCCTGAGGGATCTCACGAAAGATAAAGTGATTGATCTTGTTTTTTGCAGGAGTGAAGATCAGCTTGCTGATTTGTTTACCATGCCTCTCAAATTATCTGCATATCAGAAGATAAGAAAGCTTCTTGGTGTTTGTTTGTTGGAAGCTACAGGTTAAGAGAGGGCTGGTTCTAATCCCTTTAAACTGATTGTTTGCAACATCAGTTTAAGGGAGGGTGTTGAATTAGTCAAAGTATTTGTTTGTTTTTTTTTTTTTTTATAACAAAGCATAGTTGGTTGTCTTAGTTTATAGGAATCTATTGCAACATGTTTGTTACTGCACATACGTTCAAGATAGTGGGTAGATAGTTCAGCATAATGGATCAATTGTCGTGGCTACTTTTCTGGGATTTTCTATTGGTGTATGACATATCTAAAAGGCTAAGTTGTTATTCCATTATGATGCATGAATGCAGTAGGCATTTTTTTCACGGATGTACACTCTCCTCTTTGACTCACTTTTCTGTGTTTTTTCTTTGTGCTTGCAAAGCACAGCCAGCTTCTTCACCTTTTCTGTAACAGGTCTCATAGAGGGAGTGCCGGAGCTTCACGGCCTTGGCGAGGCTGGTGTCAGCGTTGTGGACGAGCATGAGCTTGAGGTGCGCCCAATACCACGCGCCCTTCCCCTTGACGGCCTTTGGTCGTAGCATGACGAGCCCCTCGTAGTGCTTGTTCACGGCCTCAACCGTCAGCTTGTCAGCCGATCCCGACATCGAGACCGAGTCCACCTGGACCGACGACAACTACTCCGAGGTGTTTATGATGGCCGCCATTAACCAAACGGGTCGTCTAAGTCCCGGTCCTCGCTTTTTTGTTGTTAGAGCAGGTTCAATCGCCAGAAGTTCAATCTCCGATGAGTGTCCATGGTCGACTCCGGTGATCTGGTGGGGCCTTTCGGTGGTGGGTCATCAATTGACCTGCTTCTTGATAGGAAGAAGAAGCAGTCTCATAGAGAAGGGAAGAGAGAGAGAGCAGAAGAAGAAGACGAGGAGGAGGAAGGGAAGAAGCGCAAAAAAAGAAAAAAATCGAAAATTGAACCAAAATCGATTCGGATCATATTCGGTTCGTGTGGTGTTTCGGTTTGGATCAAGGACACATCTAAATAGTTCAGTTCAGTTTTCCTAGATACCCAAATCGAATCGAACCATTGACACCCTTACTGAGTAATACCCAAGGGCTGTAGGGATCAGTTTCAGCCTACCCTGTCACAAGGAGAAATATGTACCGAATAAGTTCAGGCAGCCTGATTATGTCTTACACCCTCCGTCCTTCTCCATAGTCCATAATGAACCATATAGACAAGTTGCCAACATCCATGAATCAAATTGAACCATGATTCTTTGTATCTTACAAAATTTAATTGCAGGATTCTAAGTATCGTCGATCAGGTGGACAGACTGTGAGTCCTTGTGCTGAATTCTTTCTATTTTTCTTTCCTCTGTCAAATGCTACCAATGGTTACCGGATAGTGACATGCTTTCGCATTACTCACCGCTACTTTGATGTACTCTGAGTTGAGCAAGGGCTGCTGCAATCTTAGCCCCAACTTGAGCATTGTTCTTTAATAACGCTATATCTGTTGTATGTCAAGAAAATCAATATTCCCCAAAAATCCACTTATTATTGCAAGGTGCAGTGGAACATTCCACTCTTAAGTTAGTCTCCGAAGGCGTGCGGATTGAAACGCTGTTAATTTAATTCATTGCAACAAATAGGTCGCTCAAAAATGCACTGATATAACTTGTTACCACAACATGAAAAGCAGAAATAGAAGTTAAAGCATATGAATGGTCAAAAGAAGGATACTGGACGCGAGTGAGGTGCCTCCCGTAAGTTCATTGACTCTAGATAGCAGGAACGGGGTTTCCGCATTTCCCGTTATATTCTTAGCCCTGAAAATACAGAAAAAAGGAGAAGACATTATATGAATACAGAAGACATGCAAGAGGATGATCAGGCTGAAAAAATGAAAAAACAATATTTAGATACACAATATAAGGAAACAAAAAGAGAAGTTCACCTAGCTTCTCCAATGGCTCTCTCGATCGCATCCTCAATTAATTGACCAGAAGCTGAGTGTTCTTTGGGAATCGGTACGGCAAAAAGGATTCCACTTCCTAGCTGGAGCTTCATATTAGCATCTGCCATGAAGAACAGCTATGAGGACATGCATGCAAGATAACCCTATAATAAGAAGATAAAACCAGGGACAAAGGACCTCAGTCACTTGCCTATAAGTCGAGCACAATCTTCGGGTGTGTCTACACGACAAGGCACCTAGACATTATTTGAGACAGTTTCAGCAGACTTGGTGCAAGATCTTGGCACAGTCATATAAGTTGCTTTGCTACAAATATAAACTCCAAGGATCATGAGGGCGATCCTTTGTCTCCTATAGAATCCACCATCAATTTCAGCCTATCGAGACATTCAGAATACATAGCTCTTCAAAACCTCCAGCATAACTACGTCTATGTAGAGTACAAGATCTTTAATAAAGTTGCATACTTAACTATGTAGAGTTCACAATCTCTAATCAAGTTGCTTACTTCGTCCTCTACACAAAATTATTGTTGGCACTCGAGAAACTACAGTGAAAGCAGTCTAAACAGCTGAAAACTTTTTCTTCAATGAAAATTGAAAATCACAAAAGCATAAAGCAGGTTCTGTTATATCTGGAGGACCTTGAGGAGACTAGTTTCCTTATCTACCATTCATATGGCACGCCTCCCCCCTGCAACTCAGATATCATGAGCTGAAACAGATGCTGCATGAAGATTGCAAGAACGTGGGTTTGGTCAAGTACAGGACTAATAGGAGGCACTCTGTTTGTACTGGCTAAGCCATTGAAATTGTGATAATGAATTATCAAAATCTCATCATATCACATTTATGTCTGTTCCAAGCAAATCAAAACAATAATCATAAGGGACTGGACATGTGATGAACCATGCATTCAACCCCTCTTTCATAATTTAAAATCTAGATCCACATGTTTCTATCTTAACTAGATCGCATATCTATCCAAACTGCCCATCTCATTTCCAAGTAAATGATAATGTGCAGCAAGGAGCAAATGACAAATGCAAATAAAAAATTAGACAGGTTTTTCACAAAATAGGGTTTATTGTCCTGACCCGGCAACCACTCCTCTCTGTGAAGAAAGCTGGAAACTCATTAGTAGCATATGTAGCAACACAAACACCCTGGGTTTCCTGCAATGGAATGATAGAATCAGCAACTGATGTCCGTGTACATTAACTTCTGTTCGATGTCAATAGGTTCCGAAGAAAAATCTGATCATACCAAGTATTCAAGGGTCCTAGGAATGTCCAGAATAGATTTTACACCAGCAGAGACAACTGCTACTGGAGTCCTTCCAAGCTCTGTAAGGTCAGATGAAGTGTCCAGTGCTACATGTGAATTACAAAGACAAGGTAATATACATCAGTCCTAAGATCACAAAGGCTCCACTAATGAAAGCTCAAGGCAATGGAATTGTACACAACATGTCAGAAACAATAGTATGATTCCTCTTTTTCTTGAAGTAGATAGTGACATTGTCTGGTGCATCTTCGAATCCTTCGTAGGGACAGGACAAGAGTTGTCTTCGAGTTTATAAGAAAAATCACACCAAAACTAAAGAATTTGGTGGAAAAAGAGGACGGAGGAGAAAAAAAGCTAACATTATCTTATGGCTTTGTTCAAAATTTTTGCAGCTATCGCCAAGTGGCAATGGCACCCCCACCCAAGGCCATTCGTTCCAAGAGCAATCATTACTTAAATTGACCTGTAGGGGCCATGGATTGGGAGAGGACTTTTGTGGCTGCAACATTTAGAGTAAGATGAGGGTGGTGTGTGGAAAAGGAGAAAGGATTTGGGGGATCTACCAATGGGTGTGGGCACAATGTCTGAATTTTACTAACCATATCCAAAGTGCAATTGATGTTCAAAATATTTCAATGGCCAATGCCAAGAGAGGGAATGGGTGGTAGAGAGAGAAGGAAAAGAAGTTGAAGCACTGACGGTACTCCTATGAGAGTCCATGGATGTTTAGTAAAAGTACAGAATCACAAATTTTGGTTGCTTCTAAATCAAGTAGACAGACTCTAGTCAAAGTAAACTTACTATTCTCGCCATGTCGATGCACTCCTCCTATTCCTCCAGTAACGAAAATAGGAATGCCAACCTGCAGGAACTCGAGTACAACTTGAGAAAATTGCTCGACCATTAGCCTTTAAATGAAATAAAACGAACTGAGACGAGAGAAACAGAAGTGCTGACCTTGGATGCAAAAAACATGGTAGCAGAAACTGTTGTCGCACCATTTCCTCTAATAGACACCTATAAAGGCCACAGTCAATCTTTAACATCAGCACGATCGAACAATGGTGTCGCAACCGCCCTTTAGATGTCCACAAATGGCAATGATAAGGAAGAAATGTCATCCATCATGACTGTTTTCTGTCTCATTTTCCTACATATGCTTCACTCTAGGCATAGATTTGGCAGTCGAAAAGTTTGATTATTGCAAGTATTGTTGATAAAGTCAAAATATCAGGGGATGATCATTTCCACAGTTTTAGTACTTTATGCATCAAGAAAACATAGTAGAAAGTTGTTTTGATATTTCTCGTGAAAAAATTCAGTGGTTTAGCGCAGCTCCTATTAAAGGAAGAGTCATATTAGCATATAAACACTGTTCCAAGTAGAGCTAGTTTGTTTTTTATGCAGCAGTAATATTACGAATCACTTCAAGCAAATCCTCAAATAACTGGTCAGGGCCCGTTCTACCCCTTCGATAGCCTCATAATGCCCTTTGCCTTTTCAGCACCCTTAGGTTTGCTGCCACCACCCTTGATGTGCTGGGGAGCATTTTATAGGTATGACATTTAGAATAAGGATTCTGGCAGCTGAGGCCATGCCTCACCAAGCTAGCTGCCACTGTCCAAAGCCCCTGCCACGTGGGGCCAGAGTACATAGGACTTTGCACACTAAGTGACATGCCCAAGAAATTGATCTTATACTGATAACAAACTGGCCGAAAACGAAGCAGCCTTCACAAAAGTTGAAGGTGTGGAATTGGCAATGAGGATGAACCTTGTAAATATTACATTTCAAACTTTTTTGTACTCCAAGTGGAACTTGGTCTACATTATAAGAGCTACAACCATGAGATCTTGTAACATAAGAAGGAAGATTGTACGATCCATTCCATCAGTATATCCTAAGCCAAGAACCAAAAATGCCTCCATGTTCACTTAAAAGGAAAAAAAAAAACTACGGTGAGAAACAAACATGGGCCAAAGTACAAGAGCCACTCACCACATGCGCAATATCCCTACGAGCCGTCTTTTGAGCTCTACTTCCAAGATTAGCAAGCTTTTGTAGGTCTTCCATGCTCAGGCCTGCACATGGAATGACAAGTGAGTTTAATAAGTGGACCAGTATTGTCACTATCTACATCAGATGTAGGTCAGCTCATCCTTACAGAAGAGCACCAAAGGAAAGATGTATTCACAATTTAAGGCATCCTTCCTTCTAGATTCTACCAAACATCATGTCCTAAAAGCTGGTGAGAAAGATCTAGTAGCAGTCCTTTCTGGCTCTCAACCTACAATATGACTTTTATCACTCCTACTCATGGAAGAACACGGTTGGAGAAGAATAAAACTTGAAACTTTTCCAGCTAGAAGAGTACGTCTTTCAGAAAACCATATTAGCAGGATAACGAAGGCGACAAAGGATACCTATGCAAGGTACACCATCTAAGATGGCTATTGTTGCAGGAATTGCTCCATTTACCCTGACAATTGCCTCCAACTGCTTAGCAGTCTCGAGATTCTGAGGATAAGGCATTCCTGATAGAAGGAAACCGGGCATGCAGAAATGAAAACGATTACTAGCAGAGAATCGCAAGCAGTTAAACACAGCCGGCAACATGGAGATGGAATCAAAGCATATACCGTGAGAAATGACGGTGGACTCCAGGGCAACAACCGGTTTCCCACTCGACAAAGCCTCAGCCACCTCCGGAGATATCTTCATCAGTCCACTGGCATTGTCACTCTACGAGAGAGAGAAACGCAGGAAATAAGTGCAACCTCAATCCTCTCTGCGGT
Organism: Syzygium aqueum; assembly: GCA_031216185.1. Classification (NCBI taxonomy): domain Eukaryota; kingdom Viridiplantae; phylum Streptophyta; class Magnoliopsida; order Myrtales; family Myrtaceae; genus Syzygium; species Syzygium aqueum. Next base: position 6,153,442 of record CM062240.1, read on the forward strand.
AACTTAGAGAACTGTCATAATCCTCCAACTCTCCGAAGTACAAAAAAATAAAACACAATAGATGAAAGTTTTGGCTACAAATGGGGCTCTGATACATTTGGGTAACTAATTACTCTTGCACAAGGCATCCTAAAATAAAATCAATCACCTATTTTCCTATTGAAGTCCACTCCATACTCGACATCTTCACCAACAGAACTCAAATTTGCCGCTATTTCCGCGGCAGTTCTGGATACTAAATCTCTTCTTCACGCAAGCTCGTCGAAAAGCCACTCCGACCCAAGTTTCAAATGAGACACGACTACTGGTTAAGGCAAAGAAGACGCAAAAAACGAGCTTCGGGAAGTTTTTGTCACTGGACACTCGAGCACCCTCGACCGCCCTGCAAATATGCCTTAACCTCACCGAGATTGATAAAAATGAGAAAAAACAAGTAGCGATCATCCATTTGGGTGAGATCAGCTGTTTGAGTTCGGGATCTCTCGAGCGACGAACACGGAAAGAACATGAAAAGCTAAGAACCAAAGTGCGAAGAGAGTCAAAGGATCAAACTTCCTTCGACCCAGCTTCGAAGCTCTTCCGTATCATCAACAGTAAAGGGGAACGAACGCAATTCGTTCAATCTGCAACGAAATTTAAGGGGGCGAGAACTGGTATCACAGCGAGAGAGAGAGAGAGAGAGAGAGAGAGATTGTGTGTACGGTGGAAAAGGACCAAATTTTGAAGCTAGCAATGGGAGCGCGACATTGTCGGAGGAACAGGCGAAGACCGGACGAGGAAGATGAAGCTGACGTTACCTCGGGAAGCTTAGAGTCGGCGGGCTGCAGGTGGCGGTGGAGGTTGGTTAGTCTCGAGATGGCTGAAGAATCCATTTCCAAACTGCGGATCGGAGAAAGGCAAGAGTTGAGCACTTGGCAAGGTGAAGACTGATGACGAAGACGATGAGGAAAATCTGAACGGGAATCCGGAAGAGAGCGACGCCGGACCCGGACCGGTTTCTGCCGGTCCGCGGGATGGGAATCGGGAACCGGACCGGTTACACTAGGATTAGCCAAAAACGGGACGGTTCGGTCTGATCTGATTCCTGAATTGGATCAGGATCAAGCTCATCCTAATTGAGTTACCCTTCCGAGCTCCAAAAAGAATATAGTCTTTAATAGCTCGATGTCACCAAAAATCTTAAATTATAATTTTGATATCGCATTTGCCTAAAATTAATTTTCGTGATATAAAAAAATGCCGAACTGATGTATCCATGTCACGTTTAACTCAAATTGATTTTTATACCATAAAATATTTATTTATCCCAAATTAGTGCATCCAGTGTAGCACATGGGTATTATGGTGTTTGAGATTTTTGGGGATGTGAGCCCTTTTTAGTATATACAAGAGGAAAGAAAAACTAAATATCATATCTGATTTCACAATTTCGTACTTCTGGTAAAAATGATATTTATGCCGAATGGTGAGTGGTGCCTACAATGAAAATATGTTATTAATGGGTAAAGGACTTTGAAATTAAATTTTGGACAAGTTTTTATGCTAAACAGTTAGTTTTGTCTTATATATAACTAGCACCGGGGTTCAGACGAGCTACGTACGTGCGAATAATAAGGCAATTATGTAAAAAAGAATGAATTAAGTATCATAATGGGGTGGACCCAAGGTAATAAAAAGTAAGGGTAATTTAGGAAATCTAACAGCGGGAAGAGGAAAAAAAGTAATTGATTTTATAAAAAATAAGTGGGTATGAGAGAAGAAAGGAGGGATAATTTTGGAAATTTCTGAGACAATTAAGTGTTTTAATTTAAATATCTAAACAGAGAGTACGCATATTTTTTTATATAAAAGATAATTTCACGACACTATTAACTTCTTTTACACCTAAACCAAGATTGAAAAGTTTCATAAATTCGTGTTAAATATACGATACATAGAGATTGGAAATAGATATATTCAAGATTCACAGAGAACATTCCTCTTCCATTAAAAAAAAAGTAATCTAAGCATTTTTGTTTCGTGAAAGTACGCCTAGAAGAAATGTGTAACTAGAGATAAAAATCCATTAAACTTGAGTAGCATAATGAGCATGTGTGAATTGATTTTTACATATGTCGTTTTACTTAATCCAGATGTTTCAGCACACACACTTTGATTTTTTACTTGAAGCATATGAAATATTCACAATATGTGAAGTGTTTACACGTAAATTCGCAAATAATTTTTTATGACTCTTTGAAATATGTATTGGTAAGTCTAAACAGGAAAGATTTTTGTTTTCTAGAAAAATACCTTACTTTAAAATTTAAGAGAAATAAAATTAAGCAATAGAATAACTTCAGCTCTACACGATTGAAACCATAAGTTACTGGTTGTTTTACTTTTAAAAACTTATCTTGAAATTACAACACAATACACTAACAAGAAAATTGCAAATCAATTTGACTTAAAAAAATTAAATCCACTTTAACCGATTCTGGAATTTCAAGGTCAAGCACGTCCCCGATTATTAGAACAACTTCTTAGGGAAAATTACTCTAGGAATCTTGCATTTTGCATCGGTTCATCTCCTAAAATTTATTCTGTTTTACTTTTTCACATCAAAAAGTCTAGGACGCTTCGATTTTTAGTATTTTTACATTTCACAGTATTTTTAAGATAAGTGAATTTGCAAAGTAAGGAATAAAACCATAGGGACTATAAAACGACAAATAAATTTCGTTTTCCCTAAATGTTAATTTTTCATTATTTGGTTTTCTTATTTATTCTAATCATGAAGTCGTTGTGAAGAACAAGATCAACTGAACGAAATCAGCTACATTAGCTTAAGTGAGTTATATTAACTTACACTTTCAACATTGAATAGTACATGGATGGATTAGGTTAAATAACTATGTTTAATGCCGCGCCCATCAAATGGTGATATATGTAAAGAAATGTTTTAGATATAGCGGATCTAATAATAATCTTTATTGAAAATATCTTTTTTTCGATTTTTGCCTCCTCATCCATTTCTTAAAGTCGGAAATAAAGCTACAGGATAGGATTTATATTTTCTTTTATTTTTCCATAGTTCACATTTTGTTATAATTTTGAAACCGAAAAGATCTATTCCCGAGAGCAATATCGCTTTATGAACTAAGCTATAATATCGAATCAAATTTACATCAAACAGAAGGCATTAACATAAGCTACGGGAAATCCCAAACATCAACCGGTGGTAAGGCTATTTTCTCAGAGGGGCGGCCAAACAATGTCAAGCCTAAAAAGAATCATCATCCCAAAATTTCATCAGACATGAGATGATCCTACAGATGAAGCTGGATGAGTCTTCTTTGTAGAGAACGCATCTCTCGTTGCTGCTGCCGCCATCTCCGAGCAGCCCCTTTTCCTATTCGCTCGCGAGTACTTGTCTCTGCGGGGTTTGGAACCGATGACCGGCATCTCTGAATGTGGGCACGGCGTCTTCTGGTGGCGGGGTTCGGAACTAACGACCAGCGTCTCTAAATGAGGACCCATCCACCTCAAGCTTTCCGTTAGTTGGGAAGAACTGGTATTAACTTCAGGGGTGTTAAAGAGGATTTGAAGTTTCAGATGCTTGACATTGTGCAATGGAGGAAGCATTACACTTCTGATTTCTTCTGGAAGAACCAATGCCTGTGAATATTAAAAAAGCACAATGTCAATGCTCAGTACACATTGGCATGCAAATACTCCATACAGAATACTTATTCAAAAGAATTACTTACCTCGACATTGTTACAGATTAGTGTCAGCGAGTCGCAACGGCCAAAATACCTCAGGAACTTGGCTGCCTTGAGATAGCTCCTCTTTGTGCGGACTCCGAAATCCACTTCCAGTCTTGCACTGGCCAATCTTGTCGAATCTCGTGGACCAATGATGGGAATATTGAGGCCATCATATTGGAACGAAACTAGATTAGGAGTTTGGGTCTTCACTCTTCTCAGGGAGTCGAATCTAGTCAAGACAAGTCGCTTTAGATTCTTGTGAGTTATCCTGATGCGCTCGGCAGACGGCCTCCCCCTGAGCCTCAAAGTCTCTAGGAGACGAAGCCGAGAAACGGCTTCTCTGATCGTCCTGATTCCGACCACACACAAATCCAATGTAAGCTCCCTCAGGTTTTGAGCGCCATGTAGTTGGAGAGTCGACAACTCCCCATCCGGTAAGCCTATGGTCAATGTCGACGTGAAGCTGAATGACATGAGGTTTGGGGCTGAAATCGAAAAGCTATTGACGCGATACATGCCCGACGCCTCAAAAGTCTCGAGCTTCGGTCCACAGATGAGGAGGTCCCCGAAGTGGTAGCAGTAAATCAGCTCCACGCGCCGGAGTGCGGGGCAACTGAGCATCAACTCGTTCAAGACGTCGCTGCTCTCGTCAACTCTGTGTAGGACAAGTTCTTCTAAGCGAGGCAGCCTCGTCTTGACGCCCTTCATGTAGAGATGGCTCACGTGGAGGACAGAGACGGCGTCGGAGACCAAGTCAGGGCATTTGTGATCGTACCATCTTCTGTCGGGATAGTCGACGATGCGGCCGAGCGTAAGGTCTCGGAGATTGAGCCTGGAGGCAATGTCTATCCACTTGGGCACCACGAGACTCAACTTGTCGCCCTTTGAGAAGACCAGCAAGCTCATCGAGTCGATGTTGAGGTCGTGCTCACGGCGCCGCGTGATGTAACCATCCACGTATTCCAGGAAAGTATCATTCTTGATGTCAGCGTCGTGCCCGCTAACGTCTTTGCGCCCGAAAGTTTCCTCGTCAAATTCTAGAGTCGGGAGAGTGTTGAAGGCGTGGTTCCAGTCCTTGGAGAGGATGCTGATTTGCGCTGCAACCCTCGGAGGTAAACATGACACGATCTTTTGAACTATCGGTTGAGGCAAGTAAAGGACGCCATGGACGGAGTCCGATGCATCGATGCGGCCTTCAGAACTCTTCGCCATCACCTGTAGATGTTGACTTCGTCGTTCTAAGCAAATCCTCCCGCAATACAAGAAAGAATGAGAACTGCTCGTTTAAAAAAAAACATGTCAGTTGAACCTATTGTTGTTAAACCATAATAATATAACTTTCTTTTGCTCTGCTACGAGGTTTCCTCATAGGATGACGATGATTTAGGCCCTGTAAATACTGGACTTAGGTGACAGCAAAACCTTACGCAGTGAAATCCTAAAGCGCAGCAAGAACAGGCTTAAAGGAAACACTAGCGACCTTAATGGAAAGAGCTCGCAAGACCTCGATCATTCACTAATAACAGTCGTCGCGCAACACCCTGGAAGAGCCGCTAAACTCATCGGAAACCAACAAGTTACGGACCAATTTTATCGAGATTACAAACCCCCCATGCTCATTAAGAAAAATTCAGCTGCAAAATACGCACCGTCTCCGAAAAAATCCGATAACAGGATCAGTTAAACTACTTCCGAAGACTAACTTTACAGAAAAGAAACCATTGATGGGTAAGCTTATTTACCTTCAACGGTTGCTTTTCCCTTTCTCTTGAATCGAACCGAGAATGCTCCACGAATCGACGAACAAGATCCTCGTCTCTGCACCAACTTCTGTGGGCTGACAGCAACTCTACTCCTCGGCTCTTCAGAAGTCTCTCTTTGTGTAGTAAACACAGGGAATGAAGCGGGACTTAATGGCACTGACTACTGAGCGAACCAGTAAACTTTCCTGAATTATCTCAGCCAATCCAAGCCCTGTCAGGATTAGGAAATACTGCGAAGATCTAGAAAGCCTGAAATTTGGAATTTTGGTTGGACGCTTGCAAACCAAGTCTCGTCAACGCCACCAGATGTTTCCTTTTCTGGTCTACGGCCTTTTCAAGAAGATGTGTGATTAATGGGGAGTTCTGATTTGTTTTTAGTGACTTGGCGACCAAGCAGTCAACCGCCAGGATTAACTGATTTTCTTTCCTTTTCTGTTCTACTGGTAAATTAAATCCTTAGTTTTTTTTTGCTAAATAAATTAAATCCTTAGTTGTACGCCGTCTGTGTTATGTCGTGTGGACTCTTATTGTCGGACTTTCTTGTTCCCCCGAAACTATACGTGCTGTCTCCAAAATATAAATTTTCGCCATATATCTCTCCCGAAATTATTTACCTAGTTATCGCAACATCTTGACCATAGTGGTGGAATTTTTACTCCCCTCCCTCCCTCTCTCCTGAAATTACCGAAACAATTGTTGACACTATTGCACAGCTTTTATTCTCCTTAAGTTGAACAACTAATGATATGCCTCCTTGTTAAGGAATTAATTGCTACGACTTTACCATAACATTGTTTCGTTAAGTAAAGTTGCCCTTATAAACTAGGGAAAAAGCCACCAAAAACCCTAAACTTTATCACCTGTGACACATTTACCCCGAACTTTTTTTTGTGACACCACAAATCCCAAACTTTGCTTTTTGTGACAGATTTACCCCAATATATTTAGTTCATGGACATTTTCATCTTTTTTGCTTTTTTTTCTTTTTTTTCCTTTCCGGCGAGGGCCCCCTCGCCGGCGTCGGGCGAGGGTCGACCTCGCCAGCGTCGACGAGGGCTGCCCTCGCTCGATGCCGGCGAGGTCGACCCTCACCCGACGCCGGCGAGGGTCGACCTCGCCTGAGTTAGGCGAGGGCCGCTCTTGCTAGCCTAGGCGAGGGCCGCCCTCGCTATCCTAGGCGAGGGCCACCCTCGCCTGACGCCAGCGAGGGCGAACCTCGCCTGATCTGGCTAGGGCCGCCCTCGCCTGGGCGAGCGAGGGCGGCCCTCGTCGACGCCGGCGAGATTGGCCCTCGCTCGACGCTAACGAGGGCCCCCCTCGCCGGAAGGAAAAAAAAAAGAAAAAAAAAGCAAAAAAGATGAAAATACCCATGGACTAAATATATTTGGGTAAATGTGTCACAAAAAGCAAAGTTTGAGGTTTTTGGTGTCACAAAAAAAAGTTCGGGGTAAATGTGTCACATGGGGTAAAGTTTGGGATTTTTGGTGGCTTTTTCCCTATAAAATAAATTCACTCGAATGAAAGATTGGGATGAAACTGACGACAAAAAAACTAAGAAGATGTATCGAGTTTTAAACCTGGCTTACCTAGTGCTTAGTTTAATGTCGCTTACGGAAAAGGTAGGTGACAATATATTTGATCATGGTTTTACTTATATGTACCTTTCATGGGTTAAAAGTTATGGATTTTACTTGCATGCCAACTTAACTAGACATACGTACTTATGATTTTCAGATTTGTTCCTCCGATCAAGGACGACCCGAAACATAACCCAATCAAATGTGGCGAGACCCGAAGAAAATAAAGAACTGAGACAATGCCTTCTTCTACAGATGTAATGGTAGCTCTAGCTGAAGAAGAAGGAAGAGTGGTTCGCTAGAGACTAGCGTCAGATGGTACCGTGGCCAAAAATTCATCTGCTTCTGGGAATTACGTAAGACAATTCTCAATTCTCAAGTATGAGAAATCCGCCTGATCCGGCTAATAAGCCAAACCAATGGTCGCAGTTCATGGCTAAACCTCGATATCGCGGGGACATTCTCACTGGATCACTCATGTGGCCGAAAGGAAAACTTTACATATACTCAATGAGTCGATGACCACTGAATTAAACGAGGTCTCGGGTTACTACTCAAATCAACAAGCAATAGAAAGTTGCTTCCAGGAAAGAAAGGCGCATTAATCACACGTAAGCTACATTTTCAAACTCTTGCACCATACTTCCAGATCAAGGACTCGTCTTCTTGCAAGAAATATGAGCAAAATTACAAATGACTAAGATAACGACTTTGTCAATCGGAGACATAAAAAACCAAACCCGAAAATTATGTCGCTAGCCTGAACAGGAAAAAAAGTTCACTTGTGCACGAGTTTAAGTGCAGCAGCACAGTGAAACAGACCCGGCCAAGAAGGCAACAGAAGCACAATGAACAATAGAATGGATGCTTGGTGCAGGTTAGTCATTACTGTTTCCGATATATTCTCCTTTTCTGTTCCACGGTCGAGTTGCGAAAGACTTCCCGATCATGCTTCTCTTCTCATTTACTCTGCCTTCTTCACATCGATATTCGGGAAAGTAATCCAAAAATGTTTTGCTTCCTAGTGAATCGACTCCATCAAATAGGAAGCTCCGGACCACAATCTATGTTTCATGACAAGAGATAAGTAATTGCAACTCTGATATGCAATAGGATGTAGATGTAGGAATAGCTGTAAATAGCATTTCTACCTTTGCATGTGTCTCCCCAATTAACCTTTTCAAAAGTTGATAACCTGGGTCCTGGAGTAAAAATCAAATGAGTTGAAGATCGAAAAGGAAAGTCAAAGAAACATAAGAGCAACAGCATTATGTTGTATGCACCTAAAACACTTCCACCAGCTAAAATCTTTGTGAGGCTCTCTTTCAATACATATTGAAATGCAACTGACATTTCCAATGGAAATGGCACATCACAAAACTTTTTCAGGGGTCCAACTGCGCACATTTGATTTGTTCTGTTCGTCTAGTACTCCAAAACTGGCCATAACATCTTCTTATTCTTTGATTGGTGAGCAATACAACCACAACAGGCTCAAGGCTGAGCAGGTTATGCTTTCGTCTTTGACTTTTATATCCAGACATAGGCCATTTCAAGTTATAAAGCTTTTCTCACGCCTCGATCAAATTTCAAAGGCCCTCCCATTTTAACAGGACTTTGCTTAATACATTAGACAAACGGTAGTGGCACTGGTCTCTGCATGTGCATGTAAAAAACATAATTCGCAAGCAGACTGTAGATTGCAGGTGATGAAAAGCAAGATAAGATGAAGATATGGGAGGAGATGCGTGGCCAAGTGATCCACCTTTTCTGCTCTCCAAGTCAGATAACGATGCTGCGCTTCACGGTTGGTTATAATTTGAGATGAATCAGTCTCCCTTATTCCTAGGTCCATCAAAACAAGCCAAGCCTGAGGACAAAATGAAAGGTCAAAGAGGAACTTAAATTGAGAAATATTATAGTCTGAAAGAAACAATGCAATCCCATAAAGAGACAATTTATTGAGCAAGGTACCTTGAGATAATCCACGAATGCAGAGTATAAAACGTCATGCATGTGTTGACTAGACCCAAACCTGGTCCATATGACTATCGGTGAAAAGAAACTCAATGATTCGCCAGTTAATTTTCCACCCCATGGTAAAAGCTGCATAAAGTGGTGTTCACAGTGAAGCCTCTAGAAACGGACAAGAAAAGACTATAGACTGTTCAAATGTTACTATAAAACACAACGAACAGCTGACCTCAGCATACTTGAGACCTAAAGGCATCAGGCCTTCATAGTACATATCTTTGTATTCTTTGTGCTTGATGACGTCATAGAGAGGGTTAAGGTCCCTGCAAATGATATATCGGGGCAGATCATGGAGCCTTATGTACAGCAAACTAAGTTAACATAGGATTGAAGGGGAGACAGGCAGCATTCAGCATCTGCTAACCCTGATGTGGTGATAATTCTCCACACTAACCAAGCAGGATATCATACAATATTTTTCGTATATATTCAACCATTTATAAAAGAAATTAAAACGAATCACTCCTGTTTTGAGAAATATAACATTGTTGAGGTACTTATCGCACATCCTAACAACAAACTATACACTCCAACAAGATGCTAACTGCTCATTAAGGAGCATTCCATATCTCAAGCAGAAGAAAAAGTTCACTGTTGCACGTCTAGCTTGACAAACACAGTCCAGTATGCCACACCATGCCAATAGATATTAGATAGATAGATGTCAAATACGTGACTGTTAAAAGCTTCTGCAAAAGTCAGCTCGTGACAATCAAGCCGAACAGCTACACCGCTACCCATTTCAACTGCTCGACATTTTCTTTAATCAGAAAAGTGCTAGCAGGTTTAAAAGCCAAATGGCATTTAATTTCGGTAGAAAAACATGCGTGGCCACCGACTGGCGAAAGAAGCATCCTTATATATCTCTTTCTACACATGGATTTCACGCGCATGCACATGCAAATTTGATCGAGACATACAGTTGACCATAGAGCACATGCAAAGTTGCTCAGCACATATAGTTGACCAAAGAGCAAGCAAGTGCTATCATTTTCATCAAATCGGGTTGTTTCTTACAACAAGAAATAAATAAAAAACAAGAACAAAGAATTGTTCTTACAGAACAACTATGTTTGTCTCCGCAGCAGTGAAAAAGTTGGCACAGAATATAGGCAGATCATATTCTGGTTCTGGAAACATAGCAAAATCCAAAACCTGCATAGAGTATCTTCAGAAGAACAAAATGAGGCAGCTAAACATCATAGCCAATAATGTGTTCAAATAAACCTACTTGAACAACCAATTCGTCCATTGGTACAAGTGGCAAGTCTAATTAGAGGAAAAGGTTTGCACAGAAACTACTATCTTCCGAAAACATGAAAGTTTCCATTCGCAAAAAGTCAGAGAATCAATTAATTCTCAACTAATTTCCAAAACTATCAAAATCATGCATCCATAAGGCGCCAACATACCTATAGTTTTAATAGCAAAGGAAGTGAAGCCATAATATCTCAATTAAGCAAAAACCAGTCTCACACTCAAGGACATATCCTCTGACCATCATGTTCGACTTACGGGGGCTTTTTTGGAGCTATAGACTGGAACTACCAGCTACGTTGCTTTAAACCCATAAATTTGAAGCTGTCTGTCTAGATTTCTCATTCCTTAAAATTTATTTGCTTTGCTGCAACTTGTGTTTGGAGAAGCTTATAGAAACTAAATATCAAGGGGCAAAGATATTAGACAATGATACCTGCAGTCCTTTGCTCCCTTGAATGCTCAAACTCCGAAGCAACCTAATTTTTGGCGCTGTATACGATAACAACTCGATCTCTGTGTCATCATCCAATGGCTTCATGGAGCTGAACCTTTCCTAAGGACACAAACAAGGACAAGCCTTCATTAACCAAACAGACGGCAAATGGAGCATACAACCAGAGAGAAACCAAAAACCCGGCAACAAACATTCACAGTCACACCTCTCTCTCTCTCTCTCTCTCTCACACACACGCACACACGCACGCACGCACACGCACGCACGCACGCACATGTTGAGCAACCTTGTCAGAACTTGAAGCAGTGGATAGATGACGAATCAGTGGAATTGATGATAACGCAGAGCTAGAAACGACTGCGTCTGGAGTGCCGACACGAGAAGGTCCAGAATCCAACCCACGGGCAGGAGGATCGAACTCAAGTTCCCTAGCACGGAGCCGCGAGACCAATTCGAACACCGATTTAAGCACGAAGCCGAGTCGAGACCAATCGTAACCAGCAAAAACGAAAGGCGAAAAGCCGAAAACGATGCGCACCTGCGTAGGAGAAGGGGTCAAGTCCGCGTGGAGCGCCGTCTCGTCGAGAGCGAATTGGACGAACTTCCGGTACGAGAGAGCAGAGACGCGAACGGACGGCCTCCTCGTCCGCCGAGTGAAGCCCCTGCCATTGGCGGCGGCGGCGGCGGCTCCTCCGAGCTTGGTGGATGAGGAGCGGCGGAGGAGAGTGAAGGAGAAGGCGGTGGAGTAAGCGGACTCCATCCGAAGCTAGTGAGCCGGGGACACCATGAGCGGAGTCGTGGTCGGAATCGGACTCTCACTCTCTCTATCTCTCTCTCTCTCTCTCTCTCTGTTTTTTTGGTTCTTTTTTTTTTTTTTAATCCTAGAGGAAATGCTTCCGTTCCCTTTCAAGCGAGCAGGGGGTCAACTGGTCAATGCTCTGACAAAGCGGGAGAGATCTTTTCCCTTCTTTAGCGATAATAATTAATTTTATTAAATTGATTATTACAGCTTGAGTTAGAGAGAGAGAGAGAGAGAGCGCGCGCGCGCACGTGCGAGGAGACGGGACAGTGCCTGAAGCGGGAAGGGGGCGGTCCCGTCAGAGAAACGGAAGCCATGCTTCCGCAAGTGTGATGCTTAAGGAGATGCTTTGACGCGAGCATACACGCACGTGTGTGGCGCAATCGAGCATGGTGAGCTTAGAAGAAGGAACATTATAATCGACTTCTAAAATTTTCAAAAGATACAATTAACGGAAGAATATATTGAATCAATTTGATAAGTTTTAAAATTTAATAGTACTTTTAAAAATTTTAAGACTCAATTACACTTTCATAATAAATTGTATGACTCAATTATATTTTTTGAAAGCTTCTCGATAAGTACAAGGTGCGGGAATCGGTTGCTTTATTCGCATGAATCCTTATCTTATTCACGTGAACACGGGGAAAATTAAAGACAACCTGGGGAAAACAAAAAAGAAATAAAAAAAAAAAAGCGTCAAAAGGTTGTGCTTCGCTTTACCTGCGGACCAAGGTCTCCATGTTTTTGCTTTTACACCATCCCTTTTTTATACGGTTTGTATTTCTACTCCACCCGTTCCACTATCCAAAAAATTCAATCTTTTATCCACTACTTTTGTTTCAATTTGAATTTCCCCTTCATGTTTTCTGCTACGATCTCTAAGGGTGCGCATGGAATGCATTCCGGAATAAAAATTCTGTTCCGGAATGTATTCTGGAATAGAATGGCGTTTGTTAAAAAATTTCCGGAATGCATTCTGGAGCGATTTTTGCATTCTGGAATAAAAATGCGTTCGTTAAAAATACTTGATTCCAGAATGCATTCTTGATTCCAGAATGCGATTTTGATTCCAGAATGAGTTTTTGGCAAGAAAAAGAGAAGCTACTTTTTGTAGCTTCTTGATTCCGGAATGCATTCTCCCTATTTTCTCACAATTTTTTTTTCAGAAAATACATAAAAATTGAAAAATTCTAGAAAAATATATAAAAATTTCCAGAAAATAAAAAAAAGTCAGATTTCCGAAAAATATGAAATTTGGTGATTTTTTTTTAAAAAATAATAAAAAAATCAAAAATTTCAAAACTTCACAGAATAGCTTAAAACACATGTGGCCACCCACTTTGAGTGAAATTTAAATTTTTTGAGGTGTCCAAAAAAATCAAAAATTTCAAAATTTCACAAAATGGCTTAAAATACCCGTGGCCACCTACTTTGAGCGAAATTTAAATTTTTTGAGATGGCAAAAAAAAATAAAAAAATAAAAAAAATAAAAATTTTCAAAACTTCACAAAATGGCTTAAAATACCTGTGGCCACCCACTTTGAGTGAAATTTAAATTTTTTGAGATGCCCAAAAATAATAAAAAATTTCAAAACTTCATAGAATGGCTTAGAATACTTGTAGCCACCCACTTTGAGTAAAATTTAAATTTTTTGAGGTGCCCAAAAAAATAAAAAAATAAAAAAAAATAAAAAAAAACTTCACTTACCTGTGGCCACCCACTTTGAGTGAAATTTAAATTTTTTTAGGTGGCCAAAAAAAATTTAAAAAATAAAAAATTTCAAAACTTTACAGAATGGCTTATAATGCCTGTGGCCACTCACTTTGAGTAAAATTTAAATTTTTTTAGGTGCAAAAAAAATCAAAACAGATTTCTATTCTAGAAATCAATTTCTGGAGCAGAATTAGTCATGTTTTACCAAACAGATTTCTCCTCCAAAAATCAATTTCTGGCAAGAATTCCAGAAATCAATTTCTGGCAAGAATTTGATTTCTGGAGCAGAATGGTTACCATTCGCACCCTAAGTACGCATTCCCACTTTGGCATTTCCATAAGTAGGTTTCAGTGATTTTATTACGATAATTCAAGCATTGGTGAGAAGACTAGAATTAGTGCTAGCAATTCGCATCGTGTTATGTAGAAATAGAGGTATAACATGATTATGTTTGACCTTATTACGACACTTGATAAACATATCGAATTGTCTCGACACAAATATGACATGCCTAATGAAGCAAATCACACGTCACGACATGACTAACACAATTATCAAATAAAATATTATCGTGTCGGGTATACTAAAACTAATGAGCAAAGACTAAATTTAGGTTTGATTTGGTCCATGACTCTAAATCTCGAACCAACCAAACTAAACTAAATGGGAAAAGGACATCACAAGTGCCATAATTAAATGGGAGTTGAGAATCAAGGCGATGGGCATTGAGCTTGAGACTCGAGACATGAGTGAGAGATAGAGAGACGACTCAGACAAAATGAGAGTGAGACGAGCACTTAATTAATGGGCGTTAAGCTTTAGATTACGATTTTAGGATTTTAATTTTTCTTAAGATGTTTTCTTTTTTTTTTGTTGGGAATTTTTCTTAAAAATTATATTACCGGTCTAGTCCGAGTGGGCGGGCTGGACCGGTGCTCACCCGTTATAGTAAATTGGAATCGAGAACCGCCGGTTCTGGACCGGTCCGATCTGGTTGTTCTTTGTTCATTTGCACACCCCTACTTTGTTGCGCGTGTAATTTCTTTGCAAAGTCTTGATGGTTTATTGGCAATTTCGCCTCCAGAATTTACTATCATGACCTTGACCCTATACTACCTAAGTAGGAAAATTTTTTCGTTACCGAATAAACCGTATTAGTCCTTTAGGCTGCGAATGATAACCATTATGTTTTTCTATTTCTGTTCCAGAAATAGGTTTGGAACATAAATTCGTTTGGTAATGCAATTTCATTTTCAATTTCCAGAACAAATTTTTATTTCAAAAATAGGTTTGAAACAGAAATCAAAAGTTAATTTTTTTTATTTTTTTATTTTTGGAACAGAAATAAGAAGTTAAAATTCTTCTCATCGCTTGTTCTCATTACTAGCCCGTTGCTCACCCGCTGCCCACTTGCCGGCCGTCGCCACTCGCCGTCGCTACCTGCCTCCGGCTACTACCCGCCTCTCACCATCGGCCGCCGTCCACTAGCCATCGTTTCCCACCATTGGCTGCCCTCCTCCGGTCACTGTTCTCCTCCTACTGCCAGCCGCCCTTCTCCTTTTGCTGCTTGCTTCCCCTCGCTCACCACTGTCTCCCACCATCGGCCTCCCTCCTCTCGCCGCCACCTGTCTTCAGTTGCTGCCCAACTCCCACCGTTGATCGCCGTAGGTCGCTACTCGTCGTCCACCGGCCACCGCTCCTACCTCTGGCTGCCCATCCACCTCCCGTTGTCGCTCGCCTCCTACCGTCGTCCGTCGTGGGTCGCTGGTTGCCGTCCACCGGCCATCGTCTCTCACTGCCGGCCGCCCTCCTCCCACCACCACTAGTCGACCACCGTCTCTCGCCACTGACCTCCCTTCTTCCACTGCTGCCCGCCTTTGGCCATCGCCCACCTCCCACCCCCGGCCGTCGCTTGCCGTCCACTGGCCATCGCTCTCATCTCCGACCTCCCTCCTCCTCCTGCTGCTCGCCTCCCACCATTGTGGGCTACCGCCTACCGTACATCGACCACTGCCTCCCACCGCCGATCGCCCTCCTCCCGCTGTTGTCCTCCTACCCGTCGCCGGCCACCTCCAGCCACCATCCTTCACACTTAGCCGCATTGCTATCGGCCATTGCCTCCCCTTGCCATCTGCCACTTGCAGTTCGCTGCCACCGTCTGTCGCCCGCTGTCCACTTCCATCGTTCGCTACCTGCTGTCCACTCTCCGGCCACCCGAAAGAAAGAAATTTTGTGCCGTTATCAAACAAATTTCTGTTTCTGGAACGGAAATTTTGTATCGTTATCAAACGTAGTTTTTTACTCAAAAATTCCTCTAGGAACAGAAATAGAAAAATCAATTTTTGGTTAGAAATTGATTTCTAAAACAGAATAGTTGTCATCCGCAGCCTTAAAAGTCTATTGTATGGATTTCTATAGATTGAATTTTTCGATAGAAATATCTATATAATATATACAGATAGATGTTATATGCACAGTAGGAACTGAATGATTTTTTTATGAGTAATTGCAAAAGGACATAAACGAGATATGTATCAGCAAAAATCAACAACAATAGAAAATTGCATAAGGCTCTTTCGAAAAAGACTGGCAAACCTTATGTCGGTTGGGCTCCTACATGGCTCCAAAAGTCTGTTGAATCCCATATCCATTGCTTTTAATTAAATTCCCATGTTTTTCTCTCCCATTGAATTTTTCATCTTTTAACTTAACAAAAAATTCTCAAATTTGATTTTACACCCATACAATTTAAAACTTTAACTTTCCTATTATTTTACTTTCTTTTTAGAATTTAACTTTTGAATTTCATCTTCAATTAGTTACTTTTAGTTCCACATATTATTAACTTTCTCTATTACGTGAATGATCTGAATCACTTCTTCTTTTTTCTTTTTGACATGTACATCTAGGAAATAAATGGAATGAAATGCGTTAATCAGTATGAGGTTAGTCCGTTGTCCATCGCCGTCATTCGTGTATGAAAGATCATTCATGATCTATGTGAAGACATGAATATGATCACTCTCGAATGTATAGAAGCGATTCATGTTCCGTAAGTAAGGTTTATCGATCATACATGGAAAAGAAAACGTAACGTGTAAGACCGAAAAATGCCCAGCACACGCCCGAAATCTAATGATTGAAGGAAAAATTCAAGAGTTAAAGCTGGTGGACTCATATTTTTACTAATATTGAATGGATCGGGTGATATATGGATTCTCTAAAATATAAAATATAGATGGGAATCGATCCAATAAAGCAAAGCCCAAGCCATTCATCTTGAGTTCCAATGGATTTGGCCCCAGTGCTTCTGCACAAGGGGCTTCTTCCTTTGGGCTTTTACATAAACTCTATTTACAGTCAAAACAAAATTTAAGAGTTTTGACAAGTTTCACGCTATTAAAAGATGAAAAGGAGCGAAAAAGGTCCCTTCATTTTCTGTTTTTAGATGGGAAAATTGTTCAAAAAGTTGTAAAACTTATTGTATGATGGCTAATTCAATCCTAAAACTCAATTGTGCCAATTTAGTATTAAAAATTTTGTTGTGAGTTTTTTTAAAAATTTTTTTGAGTCAATCTCGCCGGCCATCACCAAGGCGTAGTGACTAGTCATGCTATATTTTTATAAATTTTTTGAATTTGTTTTATAATTTCGGGCCACGAGCGGAGGGGAGTATTTTTTTGCAAATCTTTTTGTAATGCTATTTTTATATTTAACCCAAATTCTAGCTCAACCTTTAACAAATCCAAAGTTTGGTTTTTAAGCCAATATAAATGGGCTCCAAAATCTTAAATTTTAATAATCGATGCTAAAGTACCAATTACTAAACTTTAGGATAGGTAGGGGATGTGGTTCTACCAGCGCAAAAAAGATATGTTTGTCGCGTATCTTTATTGATCCAATTGGCGCAAAGTCCGAATAAAACTAGTTTCATCCGAATATACTTGTGATTTAAAGATTCTAATTCATGTGGATTCTCAATTTTATCTACTTCAATTTTTCCTTGGTTATAATGATCTTCTTCAGTGAAATAATTTCATATTACAATCAAGTGAAAACCAAAGTAGAAAAATAAAATATATAAGG
Source organism: Syzygium aqueum (assembly GCA_031216185.1). Lineage (NCBI taxonomy): Eukaryota > Viridiplantae > Streptophyta > Magnoliopsida > Myrtales > Myrtaceae > Syzygium > Syzygium aqueum. Next base: position 6,170,882 of record CM062240.1, read on the forward strand.
CACAAAGAAATTAACTATCGAATTAGCTATGTTTGTTCGACTTCTTTTGTTTTCATTTGTTCATTTCAATTTTCAATTCTTATTTAGACGTGAAGAGAAATTAGAAAAAAGCCATTGATACCGCTCTTGCGAGAGATTGTAGAAGAGGAGCGCCTGAATTTGACACCATGTATCTCGGCTTCCATTTTGTACCTCAATTTGGTGGAGAAGGTGAAAGGAATGCCGATATTGCCCGATCTTATTTTCGAGCACGATATCTACGAAGAGAAGGAGCCATGGAAGATGTTCGATCCGGCTTGCGACAAAATTATCTCAAGTTTTCAGGGCACGGAAAAAGATCAATAGAGGGTTTAGAGGACCGTCAGTCACAGACTTTTTTTTTTATCAGAAATATAAACTGCTCATTGATAACTTGTAAAAAAAGAACCCACAGGCAGGGTCTCAAAACAAAGCAAGTCTCTGAGGGCCTGCGAAGGACGGGTTAACCAATTTTCAATGAGTGCTTTTTTTTCTGTGGGCCTTTGCTACCCAGTCAGCTACACTATTTTTAGCCCTATTACAAACAATAAGCTTAATATTAGAGAAGATGGAGATTAGGTCACGGGCTTCACTTATCTGTACGCGCTGTTCCCACGGCAGTTTTTCTACAGAGTTGACCCTTCTCACTAAACCAAGACAATCAGACTCCAAAATAAGTCTTTCCCCCACATGTGGAAGAAGGAATTTCAGCGTTTCCACCATAGCTTCGCTTTCTGCTTGTTCGGCGGAGGAGGCGAGGACGTTCTTGGCGAAACCATCAATCAGAATTTCAGAAGAGTTGCGACACACACAGGCAATTGATCCTTCAAAAGATCCAGGTTCGTGCGCAACGTCAATATTCACTTTTGTTTCTCCCCTTTCTGGACGAACCCATAATTTGTTCTCTTCCTTGTTCGTCCTTGCCCTGTTTTTGTTGAAATTGTTCCATTTGGTGAAGTTTTTGAGCATCTGTAGTCCTCCTTCGACCAGCGACTTCAGATTGGGAAGGCACCTTCTAAATATGAGGCCATTTCTTTCTTTTCAGATTTTCCATAGCACAATCGAGACCAGTTCAAATTCTAGTTTGTTCTTTCCACTAGATATGTAATTTAGCATCCATACATCAATCCTTGAGGTTTGATGCGTAGAGATTTGGATGTTTAGTGCAGGATCATCCCAAACTTCCCTTGTCCACTTGCAGAGAAGGAATAGATGTTCTGGGGTATCAGCATGCGCTCGACAAATTGGGCAAATGGGATCTGGTACTACCTTCCTCCTGTATAAATTTTCCTTTATTGGGAGAGCATTTTGGCATATACTCCAAATAAAATTTCTGATTTTGTGAGGAGTCTCCAATCTCCATATTCTGTTCCAGAGTTGATTTGGTGTTTGATGGGAAGAGGAGGCACGTTCTATAGATGCTCTGCTTGCATTTTTGCCAAGAGTGTTGTAGCCACTCTTTACAGTGTAGTTCCCTTCTCTGGTCCCAGTCCAGACCAACTTGTCTACTATCGCTTGCGGTCTAATACGCACTATGAGTATCTCATTCACTATTTGTTCCTCAAACAAACTTCGCAAGATTGGTTCCTTCCATGTATTTTCCTTTTGGTTGATCAAATCAGCGACCTTTCTTGGATCTTCAACATTAGCTGGTCCCCCTATGACTCCCCTTTTTAGCCACCTATGGAAAGGCCAAAATAGGGCGGAAATCAAGAATGCACAAGGCGACCAAATTGGTTCAAGATGGCTCTTTTCGTTCGAAATGAAGAGTCCCTCGACGAAGAAGGATGGTAAAGCTACCAATCATAGTTGGATCATATACACGTTACATCCCAGTGATGTAAGTTCATTTTTCTCTTCCTCTTGTTAACGGTGGTAACAATTGCGTGATTAATACTTAATCTTTATTCCAGGGCTGATAGACCCGTCGCAGATGCATTTTAATCTATATTTGATAAGTTGAGTTATTATATAAGTTAGGTACACTCGGTAAATTGATTATAAATGGGTTTAGACCAACTCTATAGATCATAAATGGGTTTGATATATGTATTAAATGAGTTCACGACTTATTTAAACCTAATCCATCTCTATAACTCTCTTTTTATTCTCTCTCATTCTCATTCGATCTCGCGCTTTCATCTCATTTTGGGTAACAATATTAGTGGTGTATGTGTTGTGTTTTTCGCTAGATTTGTATTACATAAAAATGAGTCAAAACGGGTTAAATAAGTCAATTTCGAATGGGTAATTTTCAAATCGACCCAACCGATCCGTTTGACAACTGCCATAGTCATATAAAACTGTAGTCTGTATAGATTATTTAATTTTCTTTATCAGAATCTTTTATGAAGGGGGGACTAGACACGGCATGTCAATTGTTATGCCCCAATTTGTAATGAATTTCTTTTCTCTTTTGGGTTTTGCCGACGATACAAGGAAAAAGGTAGCGTTTTCTGTACTCGTGAAATTTTTTGAGGTCACGTGCGAACTTCTGCACGAAACAAGCGACCTCGAAAAACTCCGTAGGTTTTCAGACCATGTGCGTTCTCGTACTCAAAAGCCCCACTTGCATGAGGAAGCTCAAGGGCAAATTAATCGACTTGGACTGCAATCATTCTTCGTCGCTGATGAAGTGACCAATTCTTCCCTATTGCCGTTGGAATCCAAAGCTTCAAACCCAACGCAGAAACAGACGGGTGACAAAAGAGAATTCGTGAATTTTCTTTCTGGAGAAATTGAAAATCTGTCCAATTAGTATTAAGAGAATTAATTAAATCGACTTAAAAATTTGAAATGATAATGAGGTTATAACACTTCATGAGAACAAGGGAAAACACCTCTTTCGATTCAATGAGGCAAATCATCACGATAAATGAATCCCGAGATCACGACACAACACATCGTGATGAAGAGGAATGGAGGATTCGGTTAGCTTGGTGAAATGTAATCGAGCTGCGATTTTTCTATACCTAGAAAGTCTTTCAAAAAACTTATATTAATTGTTCTTTATATAAGGTCACTCGACATTGTTGGAAGGTGTACATGCACGTTTTCCACGTTTTGAGTGCGGTCAGTTTGCAGGGACCCACATACGGGTCACAAAACGTGACACAGTGTTCTTGTTTGGTTCTGTTTGTTTTCTGTAATGGTGTTTTTCTTTGCCAAAAGTACTAAATGTCGTTCTTGGTCAATGCAGCAAACCGGCTATGTATTGTGTGTAGTCAGAAATAACGATGCACTGGATGAACGCAGGAGAAAATTCATTGTTTGTTGTGATGCAATGCCACTTGATCTCTAGGAGACTTGACAAACGAAGACCATGCGCTTGAACAACACCGATAACTCCATTGCCGATGACAATGTGCCCATGTTGCCGCCTTCTACTGCAGTTCGCCATCAAGAGATTGATCCGCAAGCTAACACAATGTCTCTCGTCTACAACCATGACGTTTCCACTGTGGATGAATCAACCTCGTCGAGGTGCTTCTACATTGTTTATTGCCGGGAGGCTGATGAACAAGTGCAATGCCTTTGAGCACGACACTCTCATTCACCACGGATGGTTCGAGCTCCTTGACGCCTCCAGCAACTGTTCACCAGGAGATCATTCGATCGGCAAAAGGGAAGCCTTCTGTCGGCAGCTGCTACGATGTGGTTGATATGGACGATTCTACCTCATTGCCAGTCTTGGAGAATTGCTCACCAGTAGACTGATCGACGAGCAGACACCGCACCATTGGTTAGCAACCATGACGCTTCCACTTGGTTGCGTTTGGGAACACTTTGGGATAAAGTCTTTGGAAAAATGTTAAGGAATTTAAGTTAAATGAGTTTTCCAAAATACAAATTATATTTGGTAAGTTGTAATTTAAAAATCCATTGCAAAGCAACTTTGAGTAAAATAGTGTTTGGAAAAATTATTTTTGCAAAGTACTATTTTATTTTTTAATAAAAAAAAGTTTAAACCCTTCACTGGAGCTGAAGGACAAGCGGCTGCCGGCGACCCAGATCTGGCGCCGACGGCCATTGTTTGAGGTCGTTCGACCCTTGACATGGGTCGCGAAAGGCAAGGGCCGCTGGCGATCCAAATCTGGCGCTGCACAACCGTCGTATGAGGTTGAACAACCTTAGGCAGCCCTTGACGACCACCGACGAGGGCCGCTTGGATTTTGCGATGCTAGGTTGCTTGACCCCGGGCGGCCCTCGTCGATGGTTGGTGGGGGTTGCCTGAGGTCGTTCAACCTCATATGACTACCACACAACGCCAGATCTGGGTCTCTGGCGGTCCTTGAAGGTCGTCTAGGTAGCACAACCTCAGTCGGCTTTTGCTTGAATCACGCAGCACCTCTCCGAGGTTGCACAAGTTCCCGATGAGGGCCGTCTAGAGGTCGCGTGACCTCATGTGGCCCTCGCCTAGGTCGCATGGCCCCTCGCGGCGGTCGTGCGACCCCAAGCGACGGTTGCTAGGTTGCGCGACCATGCCAGCCCCCCTCTGGCCTGTCGCCGTCCCCTTACTGCCATGTGGCCACGTCAGCCGAGCTAAGCGGAGCAGATGATGAAAAGTGATAAACGAGGCCAAAATCGAAAAATCAAAAAATAAATGAGGGAAGTTTTGGAAGAAATTTTTTTTACTTACCCAGGAGTCTTGCATGCCGAGAAAGTTGAAAGCCTGAGGGAGACTAGGACCTGCCTTGGCTTTCAACCTTCACAGGGCTCACTTTTGCTGAAGGGGGTTTTTAAAATTGTTCCCAAACACCCAATTTTAGCTGAAGGGGCTATGGATGCCCAAAGTGGCTTGGGAAAGCTATTCCCAAACGCACCCAAATTTGTGTCATCCAACCTCGTTGCCACCTTCGACGAGTGTTCAGCAAGAGACTTAGCAACCAAACATAATGGGCTTCGGGCCCGTTTGGTTCAGCTTTTCAAATGCTATTTGGAAGAATGTAAATACCTTTAGATGAAAGCCACTTGGGGAAATGCAAATGGCGCATGGCAAAATAAATGTTACGAAGCTACTTTAGCCAAAATAGTGTTTGGCAAATTTTTTTTTTGCAAAGGGCTTTGGCAATTTTTATTTTTAATATTCCTGTTTTGCCCTTGTTATTGTTCATTTTCTTGACCAAACTGTGATCGGTGAGGCCGGATATGACCGGCGAAGGGCTGTCAAGCGGCTAGCAAGGTCGCATGACCCAGGTGAAGGCTGCCTGGGGTCGGGCGATCGCCTAGGCCGATGTCGCCTGAGGTCGCGCGACCTCAGGAGACGGCCGCCTGGGTCGCGACTCAAGCTGATGTCGCCTGAGGTCGCGCGACCTAGGCGACGAAGCTTGGGCGGTCGCTCGACCCCAGGTGGCCTTCGCTTGGGTCAGGCGACCACGCCGGCCCTTCGCCAACCAGATCTGCCCTCGCTGGCCCTTCGTCGGCCACCCTCGCAGTGAATAAGATGAATAGTAAAAGGGGCAAAATCGGAATATTGAAATTTGAGTGAAGGAAATTTGGGAAAAGAAAAATAGGCTTCAGTATTTGTGGAATGCCAAAAGCCCAAAGCTGGTCTGGCCCAACTTTGGGCTTTTGGCATTCCAAATGCTAGCTTTCGGCTTTTCGGACTCAGAAAGCTGAACCAAATGATTCAACATTTTGGGAAGGGCTTTCGAGGCCGAAAGTCCCTTCCCAAAGCTGAAACAAACGGGCCCTTTGTCGACAATGATGATGTGTTCGTTGTGGATGATGATTCAACCCCGTTGCCGCCTTCGACGACTGTTTAAAAACAAGAGATTATCCAAAAAGCAAACTCAATGCCTTTCATCAGCAACCATGACGCTTCCGCTTTGGATTGTCCAGCCTCATTTCCGCCTTCTATCACCATTCACCACGAGACCGACGAACACGTAAGCACAATGCCTTTCGTCAACGACTATAAGTCGTCCACCATAGATGATTCAATCCCATCGACACCTTGTACCAACTATTCACTAGGAAGCCTTCCATCAGCAGCTATGGTGGAGCTTTTCCCTTAAACTGACTGGTTCACTAGCTTCTGATGGCAATGCAAGCCACCCGAGGCGACGGCAACCGCACGAGCAAATGAAGATGGAGATTTCCCTGATGGGCTCAACCAGATGATGAGCAACGGCATCGTGGAAGATAGACTGATCCTCTCCGACGATGAGCTATTCTTCGACGACAGCGACGCCACCTTCCCTTCCGGTGATTCAGATCCCGCCCCTGCATCTGCACTCCAATGCTCCATAGTCAATCAGAGTGAAAATTTTCCTCCGTTATGGGATTGAGGCCATAGTCAAGCAAGTCGCCAATGGTCGGCGTGGACTTTTTCACCCCACCTGAAAATAAAATGACTTTCTCTTTGTCCTTGTGAATTGTTAACCATGCTTATACATTCGTTAGTCATCCATAGGTTGAATAGATCTTGAGAGTAATTTTTTGCAGATATATTTTTTTTCCCAAAAGAAAAAAAATAGGTGTCTTCTTTCCCGTGACATCCTATTAGCACTTCATTCGCGTGATGCGCTCGCTCCTGGTCCTCCTCTATTCATCGCTCCGAGAGTGTAACATGAAAAACAATGCCAACCATGAGGGATCATTCAGAGAACTATCACTATCGCTATTAATGATATAGGAAAATTATATATGTAATTAATCAGGTCCTTGTAATATTGAGAGAAGATAGTAAAAACCTTTTGAGGAAATACTTAATATGAAGAATTACAAAAATATGATTAATATCACAAAAACCCCACACAAAATAAAATACAAATACCCTGAACTTAATTTTGTGTCATGAAAGCCCTAAACTTCTCCATTGTGAATATCCCAAACTTGTTTTTGTGCCATAAAAAATCCTAAACTTATATTAGTGTGACAAATTTACCATAGATAGAACTGAATTAGAAGGTATATATGTCACACATCTATAAATTTGTGTTTTTTTGTGACACCAAAAAAGTCGGGAGTATTTGTGTTATAGTGGGCAAGTTTAAGGTTTTTGGCAATGCAAAAAAAAAAAAAAAGATTGGAGTATTTATATCAGAGTGTGCATAATTTGGGGTTTTTTGTGGTATTTGCCCAAAAAAACGTTAGAGTATTAGGTGAAAAATTGTGCAACGTTCAATCTCATTAAGGCCCTGTTTGATTCAACATTTTAAATGGGCTTTGGGACTCTAAAGTTTTTTGGCCAAATGCAAATGGTGTTTAGTTCATTTTTTGCTTAACTTTGAGGAAATGCAATTGCGTTTCCAAAGGCCTCTAAAGGCCTTTGGCCCAAGGCAAGTCTGGATATCCTTTGAAAAGTGGCATTCTTAGATTGCAAGTATTGACATTGTTCATCGACACTATTCATCTTCCTTATGGTCTGCACAGAAGAGTGGAAGGAGGCTAGCAACCACTACCTGAGGGGATGCGTGACCTCGACGACCTCTGCTTGGGGTTGCGGGACCCAAGCGAGCATTAGCCTGGGTTGTGCAACCCTCGGCGACTACTGCTTAGGTTGCGCCACCCCAGGTGACGTCTCCTAAGGTAGGGCATATTGAGGCAACGAATCAAAAAGCAAAAAATTAGAGTGTCTGCAGTGCAGAATCTTCCATAAATTAGCACGAAGATAACATATCAAGGAGAATATCCACGAGTTGATCATTTAAAAATCTTTTCTGATTTGTCTTTTATTCAATTTCCTTGTAAATCAAATTGTATATTTTATCTTTAACTTCTACCATAATTATAGGTGATGATATATCTATTTACATTGTAAAACATATCAATGAAAGGTAATGCTTCATCGACTCAATTCTCTATTTTCTTTATGGTATCGGAGCCTTGCAGGGGCACACCGCTCTTTTCTTGTTAAAAAAAATTGACACAATCATGTCAAACCCGAGATTTCCATTTCCTTCAAACATCAATGTGGCAAATTTTGTTACATTGAAGCTCAATGAAAACAACTTTTTGCTTTGAGAGACACAGGTATTGTCTCTGATTGAAAGTTAGGACCTACTTGGTTTTCTTACTGGAGAAATAGTTGCACCACCGCAGACTCAGACATTGGAGAATTCAACCGAAGTTAGTAATCCAGAATATACATCATGGGTGTGTAGTGACTGCCTCGTAAAGTCTTGGATCGTGGGCACACTCTCAGAAGAGGTTCTCGGAGATGCCGTTGGACTTCAAACAGCAGCAAAAGTGTGGAAGGCTCTCACCGATCATTTCAAGCAAAGCTCGGTGACTCGAGAACTTGATCTCCTTGGACAACTTCAACAAATCAGCAAAGCAAATAAGCCTTTTATCTTTTTATTTTCATGACTTTAAATCTATTTGCGATCAATTGCATTCCATTGATCTAATACAGTCTTCAGATTACTTGAAGGACTTGATGATCGCTATGAGTCGTTCAAAACGACTATGTTCAGGCCTTCTCTTCTATCTCATGTTGAAGTGGTTGCACAACTTCAAAGTTATGACTTATGAAACAAGCGCACTTCAACCATACTCCCAAAGAGCTCAATGGCGTTTATCTGGCACTGACATAATGGCGGCTACAAAAACAAACCCAGAGGAAGGGGTAGAGGACCCATATTTAACTCTAGGGGTCATGGCTTTTCTCAGACAAACCAAAATGGTCGGCGATTTTCAGGAAATTACTGTACTACTCAACAAACCAAAACCTTTGGTACATCATCAAATTCAAACTTAGGAGTGCCATCTCTCATTTGTCAAATTTGTAAGAAGAAGGGGCATGATGAGTTGAATTGCTGGTATTGTTTCGATAACAGTTATCAGAGTATTAATATACCCCATGGCTTGACTGCACTTCATATCCCAAACTCACAAGATGAAGAATGGCATCCAGACACCGGTGCTAATACTCATATGACTGATAATCCAGGTAATCTTGTGAATGTAGTTCCTTATCATGGCCATGATAATGTGATAGTTGGGAATGATACATCACTGCCAATTACTCATGTTGGGACTGGTCAATTTGGCAATAAGATCGGTCAGTTTTCTCTTAATAATGTTTTGGTCATTCCACAAATTAAGAAAAATCTATTATCTGCCTCTCAATTGACGAGAGATTATCCTTGCTATTTTGAGTTTGATGCCTCTGGTTTTTCTATCAAGGACTCCAGGACACACCGGCTATTGCTGACGAGAACTAATCATCACGGATTATATACCAATAAGGACCCGCATTCCATGGCATTCTTTTCTCAGAGAAATGATGTTGTTGATGAACTTACGTGGCATCGTAGAATAGGCCATCCAAATAGTCGTATTTTACGGCTTCGGCGGTATGATAATTTGATTTCGGTAAATAAATCCACTGGCACTTTATGTACAAGTTGTCAGATTAGTAAAAGTTCAATATTACCATTTTCTTTATCTAATTCTCGATGTTCCCATCCATTGGAGAAAATACATTGTGATCTTTGGGGACCGAGCCCAAATTCTTCGATGCAAAAATTTCGATGTTATGTGGTATTTATTGATGATTTCTCCCGATACTGTGGGTTGTATCCGTTGAAGCAAAAGTTAGATTTCTATGAGATTTTCCTCTCTTTTTAGAAATTAGTTGAAAATCGGTTTGATAAAAAAATTAAAGTTTTCCAATCTGATGGAGGAGGTGAATTCACAAGCAATAACTTTCTCACGCATCTTTGTGAATGCGGCATACAACAACTCTCATGTCCAGCTACGCCAGAACAAAACGGTGTTGCTGAGAGGAAACATTGATACATTATTTAACTCGGACTTGCTACATTATTTGAGGCATCTATGCCACTCAACTATTGGGTGGAAGTATTTACAACGACGAATTATTTGATAAATCGGCTTTCTTCAACTGCTTTAGGCAATCAAAGTCCATACTCGGTCTTATTCAAGAAGAACCTTGATTACTCATTACTCCAAGTGTTTGGCTCTCGTTGTTATCCATATTTACGCAACTACACGATGAACAAATTTGGCAAGTGCTCTTTGCCGTGTGTAGTTTTGGGATACAGTGAAATGCACAAAGGATGTTGCTATCTTCATCAATCTACTGGTCGTGTTTATATATCTCGACATGTTGTTTTTTATGAGCATTATTTTCCTTTTGCCTCTTCTTCTCAGGCGATTGCTATGACTGAGGGGGAGTTGTTGCGATGGAATTCAATTTTAACCTCATCACAAACCAAAGCTTCTAGTGATCATTTGACTATGCCCAAACCTAGTCTAGAAGTTTGTCAAAATGGTTGTTCACCAACAAATCTTGATTCTGCAAGCAAACGTGCACATCTATTTGTTGAGATAGAACTGGACTCAAATGCTTCATCTGCTACTATCTCTAACCATGTGGCACAATCAGCAGATAGTGCATCTTTACTTCAGTCTCAATTCGAAGCTTCCACATCCTCAATAAATCCCATGGTTAAACGTTCAAAGGTCAGGATCTCGAAGCCAAACACCAGGTATGTCAATATAGCAATATCATCCATCCCTCCCAAACTATGCACTATTCATCCAGATTTAAAGCACGTTGGTTGGAAAGCTACTACGCTTGAGGAGTTGGATGGTCTTGCAATCAACAAAACATGGGAACTAGTTTCTCGACATCCATCGATGAATGTGGTTGGATGTAAATGGGTGTACAAGACAAAGCTACATGCTGATAGTTCACTTGACCGATTCAAAACCCGACTTGTTGCAAAGGGCTTTCATCAAGAGGAGGGTGTTGACTTTCTAGAAACTTTTAGTCCGGTGGTCAAACAAGCCACAATTCGCATTGTCTTTTTTATTGCTACTATTCAGAATTGGGAAATTCGCCAATTAGATGTCAAGAACGCCTTCCTACACGACGATCTTGATGTTCCTGTCTATATGGAACAACCATCGGGTTTCCATGATTCATTTCATCCTGACCATGTTTGCTTACTTCAACGTGTGCTATATGGGCCTCAAACAAGCTCCTAGGAAATGGTTCGACAAATTCAGTGATTTTCTTTTCGAATATGGATTCTTTTGCAGCACAGCTAATCCATCACTATTTGTTTATCGTCATCATGATCATATTATTATTCTATTGCTCTATGTGGATGATATAGTCCTTATCGGTGATTCTCCGAAATTACTAAATCATCTTGTGCAGGGACTTGGTCAAGTGTTTTTCATGAAAGACCTTGGCGTTCTTCATTATTTCTTAGGCATTGAAGTCAATCGCTCCACTGATGGACTCTTACTCTCACAACAAAAATATGCCTTGGACCTTTTGAATCGAGCATCAATGGCGCAATGTAAGCCGATTGCTACTCCAATAGGTACCAAGCAACCACCACTCAAACATGGTGATAAGCTCGATGCTGATCCATCCCATTTTCGTAAGTATTGTAGGCGCTCTTTAGTACCTTACTCTCACTCGTCCAGATCTCTCGCTTGTAGTCAACATAGTTTGCCAACATATGCATGCCCCAACTGTTGCTCACTATCAGATGGTAAAAATTATTCTGCGATATGTTGGCGGTACTTTACACCTTGAGCTTTGTATTTTGTATATGTTGGCGGTACTTTACACCTTGAGCTTTGTATTTTGTCTCGTAGTTCTCTCTAATTATTTGGCTTTGTTGATGTAGACTGGGCAAGGTGCACACTCACCTGACGTTCTACCACTAGTTATTGTACTTTCTCTGCTTAAATTGTATTTCATGGTGTGCCAAGAAACAACTTACTGTGCACTGCAGCTGAAACTGAATATCGGGCTCTTGCTTCGCAGCTGCTGAATTCACTTGGATTTCATACATATTGTGTGACATTGGGATCTACCAACATCAACCTTTGTTGCTTTCTCGGACAATATGTTAGCATTACATCTCACAACTAATCCAATTTTTCATGCTCGAACAAAGCATGTTGAGATCGATTATCATTTTGTTTGAAAAAAGGTTGCTCTTGGTTCTGTCGTAACTCATTATGTTCCGTCTTCCTCACAAATTGCTGATATTCTTACCAAGCCATTGACTTGAGATATGTTTGTTAGTTAAGAATCAAACTCGATCTCTAGTCCTTCCATTGACCGGCTTGAAGGGGAGTATTGAAGCAACAAATCAAAAAGCAAAAAATCAGAATGTTTGTAGAGCAGAATCTTCCACAAAGCAGCACGAAGATAACATATCAAGGAGAATATCCACGAGTTGATCATTTAGAAATCTTTTCTTATTTGTCAATTTCCTTGTAAATCAAATTGTTTCTTTTATCTTTAAATTCTACCATAATTATAGGTGATGATATCTCTATTTATACCGTAAAACATATCAATAAAAGGTAACGCTTCATTGACTCAATTCTCTATTTTCTTTAGGCAACCTCAGGCGTCGCTTGATTTGGGCGACCTAGGCAATGCTTGAGGTTGCGCGACCTCAAGTTGCCTTGCCTAAGGACGGGGTTGTATGACTCAAGCATCATGGATCTAGCCGCTGGTGGTTGGCTGGTGATTGGTTTGGCCCACCGGCGGCTGAGCTTTACTAGAGATAGTGTGAGATTTTTTTTAAAAAAAATTAGGATAAGTCCTTTGCAAAATGTAATTTTTACTAAACGGCATTTAAGCTAAAGTTGTTTTTTAATGCACTTTAAAATTACAATTTACCAAACACTATTTGAATTTAGGAAAACCCCTTTAGGGCCCGTTTGGCAACGTGCCAAATAGTAAAAATTTCTGTTTTTTTTTCCCAGAATCAGTTTGAGAACAGAAATCCATTTGTTAAAATTTTTAAAGTAGCTTCTTGATTCTAGAACAATTTTTCCGGAACTGATTCTTCTTGTTTTTCTTTTTTATTTGTTTTTCATCTTCTCCCCGGCCCACCGCTGGCTCACCGTTGGTGACCGGCTACCAGCTAAGGCCGACGAGGGTGGCCCTCGCTGCCCCCGGCGACGGCAAGGTCGGCCTTGCCTAGATCTGGCGAGGTCGACCTCTCCGTCGCCAGGTGGCGACGGAGAGGTCGGCTTCGCCAAATCTGGGAGAGGTCAAGCCTTGTCGTCGTGGGGGGTGGCGACGGTGAGGTCGGCCTCGCCATGGTTGGGTGAGGTTAGCCTCACCATGGCCGAGCGAGGCTCGACCTCACCGTGATTTGGCAAGGCCAACCTCGCAGTCGCGATCGGCGAGGGCCGTGACGCCCTCGCTAGCCTTGGCCTGTTGCCGATCATCGGCGTCGACGCCAGCACCAGCGACCAGCCATGGCCAAGGAAAAAAAGAAAAAAAAGAAACAAATATTAAAAAATTCAAAATATTAGTAATAACAAGAAATTTTATGTAGTTACCAGATGCATTTTTGTTCTTTTTCTATTCTAAGAATAGAAATTTTGGGCAGTTATCAAACGTCTTCAAATACTTAGAAATTGTTCCAAGGCATAGAATAAAAAAGAATCATTTCTGATCAGAATCTGTTCCCGGGTATAGAATGGTTGCCATGTGCAGCCTTAGTCTAAAGATATTTGTATTTCCCCAAAAACATTTCCCTAAAGCTGAATTAAACGACCCCTAAAGGTAATGTCTTTTTTTGTTCCAACATAGCTCATGATATTGAATGAGACAAGCAGAAATCCTTGCTGGAAACAGATTGAATGGAAAGCACATGGAAAAAAATATTCATTGTAAAGAGAATGATCAATCGATCGCACGAGTCAGAGCCTCTACATCACTCTCAAAGGCAATCCTTGAAAAAGGGTACGTAATTCACATTTACACAGACGTGTTATCGGTTATTCATTATCATTCTCGTAGTATTATGAATTTCATTTCATATTTTGATCGGAATAGATGTTTAGATATGTTGTAAGCGAAATACATTTTTTTTTATGATGACAGGGGCAAGTCCAGGTGTCCACTAATGATAGGTCTCTGAAAACCTAACACTTGAGTATTTATATATATTTTTTTCTAGTTTGCAAGAGTCGCATGTTTTGGTGAGCATGGTCCAAGCCCTACAAATGGTTTGAAAAAAGGAGGAAGGGGCACGAGTTCAAATCCCTCGAAGCATCAAAAGGACAAATTTCTTTTGTTTATCTTTTTTGGTTGGCCCTTTTCTTACTTTTTGGGAGCGTGAGTGCCCACCCATTTCCTTTTCACTATCTTTTCCATTCATTATGTTCTTTTTATTTGAATTTTTCAATTTCATTTCGGGTTCATTCAAACGAAATTTCGAGTTCAAGAATATTCAAAAATTGTTCGTGAAGAAGGTTTCGAGGGTATAGATGCTCTTCGCTTCTGATATTTCTACTCAAAGGTTTTTCTTTATTTCCCTTTTTTTCTATTATTCTTGTTATTTAGTAAATCGATAATCTTTGTCTTCTTATTTAGGACAAATCGACTCACGTTACCAAGTTACTGGGTTCAAGATCCTCCCTAGACAAAATACGCATCACTGCTTATGTAAATTGTTAATGTTAAGTTCGGTTACTCGTTTTCAGAATGTAGCACTCTAAAAAAATATCCTTTTTGCATTTTTGGCATATGCATCTATCTCAATATTAAGAATTTATACGTTGACAAATACGGCATATTCGAGATGAGAAGAATATTAGGAATAGATATAAATGCGGGTTCAATATTCCCGAGGCAAGGCGCGGATCGTTACCAGTAAACCTGGCATGATTAGGTAGGGCTTGGGTCGACCGGCGTTCTATGTTAAGGCCTTTTTCAACTCCGCCCTTTTGATCTATGGAGACGGTATGTATGGGCAAGTGAAGTGGGCCATTTCCTATTCAAGGACCCGTGGTCGGATTGACCTGTCTACTCAATTACGAAAATACCCATTGCAAGAACCAACAAAGAATTTATACGATTTGTACACGCTCTCTCTGAATCGCATCCCTCTCCTAGCCTGAGACGGGATGCGATAGGGGTGTGCAAAACGGATCGCTCGGACAGAATTAGACTAGCCGGTTTAGTTCGGTTCTGGAGAATGTCGGTCCTGTTCCTGGTTCCTAAAAGTAAAATCAGTGTCCGGACAGTCCGGTTTTTTATTATAAGTGGGGACCGAACTGATTACATATACTTTTTTATTTTTTCAAAAAAATTAATAAAATGCGAACTAAACCTCACATATAGTGCTATTCCCTTATCGTTGCATCACAATGACTCTTTACTCATTGTCACTTCCGTTAATATATTGAGATTTGTCACTCTCTCTTGTTGTGGTGGGAAAAAAATAAAAAAAAAGTGATCGGTTTCCTGTCCTAAGACCAACTGGTCCAGTCCCTGGTTCTCAAAATTGAAAACCGGTCCTCCTATTCCAAAAGTGAAACCGGACCGAGAACTGATCACCTCTTGGACACACCCCATCGCCTAGGGGGCACATCGGTCATTCCGCAACCCCGATGCCCGAAATCAGATCACGACGCTCGCTCCGTCCCCTGCACGCCCTAACCAGTTGCGGTGACCGGGCCCGACAAGGGCCGCCCGATCCACCACCCCCTCGACCCCCGATGCCGCCACGTGGTGCGGCCCCCCACTAGCCCTAGCACGGCAGTTTTGCGAGACGAAAATGAGAAGAAAAAAAAAGAACAAGAAAAAAACACATAGAGGGAGAAAAATGAAAATTAAATCGCACACATGATCTAGAGAGAGACAGGGAGAGTCTCCATAAACACGTTTTCTCCCGAACGCAAATATAAGCCCTCCAAAATAACCCCAAATCTCCTAACTTTTGCCCTCCTGTTAAACGCCTCTCTTTCTCTCTCTTATCTCTCTCTCTCTCTCTCTCTCTCGCTGTACATCGTCGGCGATTAAACCAAAATCACCTCCGCCTCTTTCCTCGCGAATCGGACGACGACCTTCGACGAGCGGCGAATCCGACCCCCACCCACCGCCGCCGCCGCCGCCGATTCCTATTCCGATTCCCGAAACCGGGACCGAAGCGACTCTCGCAATCGGAATCCCCTCCCGCCGGCGGCGGCTCGTCTCCGGCCGGCCCCGGAACTCTGTAGGTGCGCACGATCGTTAACATGCGCGCGCACTCATCGGATTGTCCCTAAGCGAATCAATCCTCGCTGTAGTTTCTATGTAGTCGCGCCCCCGAGAGGAAGAAGGGGGGGGGGGGAGCGCCGCCCGGTTTTTCCAATCATCGGCGACCCTGCTCGGGTCGATTTACTAATTTCACTGTAAATAAGCTCGAAGTCAGCCCTCTGCTCCCGAATTTTGGATGGGATTAGTGTTCTAAGGTTCCCGATTCGGTATTTTTGAGCTTTTAGCGTCGATTTTTGAAGATTTAGTGAAGCTGGGACCTTGATCCGTTGTCTGCTCTTCTTGATGCGGTTTGATTGCTCGTCTTGCTGCCTTTGCGTAGTTTGGTTTCGTTTTGGATCGAATGTGATTGAATTCTGCCAATGCTTGCTTTCAGTACGGAGGTTGGAGTCTGCGCTGCTCGCCGACGAGCTTGTTTTGAATGCGCTTCAAATGTCGTTGGACTTTTGACTTTTTTTGAAATGTCGGGTAACCTTTTCTGATGGGGAGTCCTTTACTGAGGATCAGATAAGCTACTTTTTGCCTGAGCTTTTCTGTTTGCACTAAGAATTTTCGAAGTCCGTCCAGCGCCAGGCCCTCTCAAGCAAGGTTATCGGTCATTCCTTGTCCTTATGGGGGCGTTTTGTGTTTCGTTTTTTTTATCGGAAAGACCGAATTATGAAATTCAAGAGTGTAGATTGATAATTCTAATGTTAATCCCCCTTTTTATTCGACCTGTTGAACTGAATTGGATTGCCAGGTTTCTATCTGCTTCTTTGTGCTGCTGCTATTCCTAATCTTTTTAAATAAAGACATGTTTCGTTCTGATGTAGGCCGTTTGAACTGCATAGAATTTCTGTGTTTTTGCCTGGTTCTCGTTTTTGTGCTGTTATTATTATCTTTAAAAGAAAACAGTTTGTTTTCGAATTATACTAGACCATTCTCATCAGTCACTTCTTACTTCTCCTTCACAGCAATCTGGACTCTTAGGGGCCATTTACAGGAGTTCCATGTGATTGATGGCCTTCTTCAAGAATTTTCCAAATGAAACAGTATCACATGGCATCGTGGAGGAAAATAGCCGGGCACAGAGTTCCATAAGGAGTGAGGATGTTGGTAGGCCTTTCAGCGAGAGAATATTCGATATGAATCTGGATGCACAGTACCCCAGTGACGGCGAACCATCTGGTTCCAGCAGAGTGCAGAAAGAAGCAGTAGCAGAGAATGGAATTAGAGCAAACAACCTGCAGCCTTCTGTAAGGAGAACAGCTAATGCTGGCAAGTGGGGTTCCACATTTTGGAAGGACTGCCAACCCATGGGTCCTCCAGAAGGGTCTGATTCTGGACAAGATTCGAAAAGTGGGTCAGACTGTAAAAATTCTGGAAGGTCAGCAGGTAATTCAGCTGATGCAAGAGAGTCAGATGACGATGGACAGAAAGAAGTAACCAAGGGTCAAAGAGGCCCCTCCGATGTTCCCGCAGATGAGATGTTGTCTGATGAGTATTACGAGCAGGATGGGGAAGAGCAGAGTGAGTCAGTTGTTTTTGGAGGGTTCAATCATTCCACAAGGATGAATTCGATACCCTCAACAAAACCAATGCCCTTTGCAGCTAATAGAAATGTCCCTCGGAATCGAAGGGCCCTAAATGATGACGATGAAGAAGATGACGATGAAAAGAATGACGATGCTGACTACGAGGAAGAGGACGATGAAGATGGTAATTAGTAAAATTAATTCAGCTCATCAATTGTTTAACTAGTACTTGTTTTAGACGTATATTACATTATGCAAGGCTTCTTTTGCTATTTTCTGATCATTTTTACGACCTACTTCTTGGAATTGCTGTTGATTGCTGTTTCTCTGCCACCGCAGGAGATGACCCTGATGATGCTGATTTTGAGCCTGATTCAGGGGTTGCTGGTCGTCAATTAGTAAACAAGGTGAATTTGTTGGCATTGCATTCTTTTGAATTTTAATGTTGGGTGGCTTATGATTTCCACCTTACACAGACAAAAACCTCATATCCTAGTACGTAATTCCATATCTGATTCCATGGGCGAAGGCCATGAAATACAGTTAATGACACTGAATTGTTGGTTAAGGCATTTTGTTCTTTTTTACTTCCAGCTTGCTCATCAGTGTTACCAATAGTCTACTTCGAGAATATCATGGTTTGGGCAGTGTAAAAACAAGGAGCTTGTTGATGCTGGGAGGAAATATAACGTTTCATGTAGTTGACAATATGCTAACTGTGGCAATAAAGAATACGGAAAATTACTTGGTGGCTAAGAATTGGATTAAGATATCAGTGAGGGCGATTGTTGTGTGGCATAAAAAAAGACAAAAATTGGGTCGGTTTACTCTGAGGTTTTATTTGAAGAATGGGGGCAACATTTGAACGCACAACTCAGTTTTGGAGAGAATTCTACTTTTTATAGTTCTCCAGATGCATTTCCGGATCTCATTTTGTGTTGATGCGGCCTGTGTTGGCTTTCAATTGGGAGGTCAGGCTAATATTTCAATTACACACAGGAGGGACCAGTTAATTTGCTGGTAGATGATTGAGCTCTAGCAATGTTCAGAGTTTCATGAGATAGGGTAATGTTTCAGATGTTGAGGATATAGCTCGTGAAATTTTGATGGTGGTGATGAGCAGCTTCAGTGCGGGCTGTGGTAATTGTTTGAGGGATATTGTTGTGAACTTACCAAAGTTGGATGACCTAAGTATGAGGGATATTACTGGAGGCTGAGACGAGTTTTGTCCAATATATTTCCAGTCTCTAATTTATACGTGTTGCTTTGTTGCGTGTGCTATTGACTGATTCTCTTCTTAGCCCTTGTTGGATATCATATCTTTGTCCTAACTCACTTATCCAAGTCTTCTTATTGCGTGGAAGTGTGTTGAGGAAAAAGAAGCAGAAATTTTACGAATTGATAAGCAATCTGAGTTGCGTAACAAAATCTATGCATATATTTTATCAATGAATAAAGACATTGCTCGGTTGCAGCCTGTACGTAAATTTGAGTTATGTGAGAAATGGAAAATCAAGTGGTATCTTGAGGTGTTTTCTTGCTATCATGGAACAGGTTCAAATTCTCGGCTTAGCTATTATCTGTGCATATTTAGCATAAGACGAAGATGAACTTGGTCTTTGGAAGACTAGGTTCCCCAGAGGTTCTAGGCAAAGATCTCTTTCTGTCAGTAGTGGGAAGAAATTGGAGGATTATGCCAATATAGGTACAATTGACAGAGGTTTTCCTAGGTGATTAATTGCAGTGTATGACACTAATGGCAGCGATGCGATTTATGTAAGCAAAAGATGTATTTCTAATGATAGGATAATCTGTAACATGCGTTGGCAATATGTTCTATTTAGGAAAAAATCTCGATATATTGCTCAAACATTCTTTTAGAGACCTTCTAGATATCTCAGCCAGGTTTCAGCTTATCATCTTTTGTTGTTTAATCTCCTTAGATTGCATTACTTAACCACCCCATTATTAGTAAATTTCTTGTTTAGTAGGCTGTTGAATTCAAGTTTTGTTTTATACCTCTTATCATACTGTTTTTGGACAATCCTTATGAAATTTTATGTGGTAATTTGACGACATTTGAGTGACTATACCTGATATGTGTTTTTTTTCATTTGTAGGATGAGGACTGGGATGCTGAAGACTCTGATGAGGAAAATATATCTGATGATGATATGGATGCTGTGGAAGAAGATGACTCGTTTTATTCAAAGAAAATGAAGAGTAAAAAAGGAGGTAAAGGTGGACGCAGTGGCAAAACTTCCACGGAACGCAAGTCACTCCCTGCATCAAGGCGACCAAGAAAAGGTAAAAGTTCATTTGAGGAAGATGAGTCTTCTGCCAGGGACTCTGACAGTGGGAGTGCGGAAGATTTCAAGGGTGTTACAAGGAGGGGTGGACAGCTAAGGAAAAATAATGTCAGGTCAAATCCTTATACAAGTTCCATAAGAGAAAACAACGAGGTCCGTACCTCAACTAGGTCAGTAAGGAAGGTATCATATGTTGAAAGCGATGATAGTGAAGAAGCTGATGAAGGAAAGAAGAAAAAATCACAAAAGGTACAACTTTTTAAACTTTAATACCATATATTTGATTTTGTAAGTGCTATTCAAAATAGGCTCTTCCTTATCTGTTTTCTTTGAAATATTAATCGACACGTGTCTTGTGCTTGGTGGTTATCTGGGCGGGTTGGAGCAGGTTTACTTTATTTGTTGGAACTTTGCAGATGGGTAGACTGACCTTTTCTTTTCCTTCTTCTGCCTAGCAATTGGTAGACTGAGTTGCCTATCAGTCATTCAAAAAGCCAAAAGAATTTTTTTTTGCTTTTCCCCTAAAATTCAAAATTCTATTCAAATTTTAAAATTTATGAAAAAATATGATGCGAATCTATGTGATAAAATTTATGTCGTGAAATTTTCTTGTATCTCGTGTAAAAGAAAGTTGAAGTGCATGCACCCCAAGCTTTAAATTAATCAAATAGTATAATGTAAAAGTCAATCTAGACATGCCCTTAGTGTTTTCTCTAATTGATTTTTTCCTAGATGAAGTATTATTTTTGACCTGATAAAATGCTGTACAAATTGAAGCACACTTGCCTATCTAGACCTACCAGAACTATGTGCAGTCTTATTGCCTTAGTTGTGCTTAATTCAGCTGATAAGAAATTGATTCTTGCGAATATGAGGATGATGATGTCAGTGTTGCCCAATGTTGGGGTTTGTTGAGGTGTGGAATATTTGATTTTTTGTTGTACTAATACATTTAAATGTCTACAAGTTGACTTGGACTTTTTTCTTTGCTTGTATTGTGGAAGTGTAAAAAGTGAGATTGTGCATAGCTGCACCTTTTATAGAGAAGAATTTCCTAACTGGTTTTGTGAGAAACTCTTTAAAATGGATTTTATTAAGTGCCCTCAGGGCACTTGATAAATATTTAGGTAAAAAAATTTCCTATTTCCAATGAGCAACCTCTCTCGTGTTATGTGTAATCGGTGCATTGGAAATCAAACCACTTCCATAGTAAGTACGGTTAAGGGCACCCGTTAACAAGACCCCTTTTCAATTAACAATCCAAGAACTAGCGTGACTGGATGCCCATGAAGTTGAATTTTCTTTCTTAGTGGCTTCATCTCTTGCCCCTTCAATTTGCACCTAAAAGGATTTTGATAATCGCTCTCATTTGGTTATGTAGGAGGAAATGGAAGAGGAAGATGGTGACTCAATTGAAAAGGTTCTTTGGCATCAGCCAAAGGGCACAGCTGAAGCGGCTAGTAGGAATAACAGATCAACAGAGCCTATTCTCATGAACCATCTGTTTGATTCTGAGCCAGATTGGAATGAAATGGAATTTTTGATAAAGTGGAAAGGACAGTCACACTTACACTGTCAGTGGAAGTCCCTTCCCGATCTGCAAAATGTATGTTCTTCAATTCCTCTAGCCATGTACATCCTTTACAAGTGTGAAACTATGACATATTTTTGAATTTTTCTTTTTTATTAAGTATTGACATTTCACATGTTTGCATTTTCAGCTCAGTGGATATAAGAAGGTGTTGAATTATACTAAAAAGGTGACGGAGGATGTAAGGTATAGGAGGTCAATCTCTCGGGAGGAGGTAAATTATCTTTACTGAGCAGAAGTTGTTCTCTTTATCTCTTATGATGAAACATTAGTGTTGAAATGGCTGAATTTGCTTCCACATGTGTACAACATGCTGGATGGGAATACTAAATATCACTGTATTTAATTTTGCTAGCTAAGTTTTTTGTGGTTCACTGGCCTGTTATGCCATAAGGCTATTCAATTCAGATAGAGATGGTATGATGGAATATTTCATCATCTTATTATAGCTTCTGTCCTAGCAATTGAATCTTGATACAAGATTCTACCCAAGAATCTTAGATTTCGTGAGGGGTGGTTGTAGCTTTTGGTGCTGTAGTTTGGTGTTTGTTGTGTTGTTATCTGTTGTAGCTGGCGTTAGGATAGGCATTCAGTGAACAATATTTAATTGTGTTATTGCGATTGATTAACAATGTGAATGGTATATTGGAGTACACTTATTTCTTCTTGAGCGGAGAAAAATCTTGTTAATCTTTTTCTCATATTTGCTAATTATTGAAGTTCAAAGAAACATTTCTAATATAAAGGTAAAAGAAAATTTTTAAATCCAAGTTGAGTAGATAGCGACCAATGCATCCCTGGGTTGCTTCCTGAAAACTTTTTTAGTTGCTTCAGCTTTTGGATGCTTGCCGAAGACTCTTCTTATGGTCTTCTAGCTTCATGAGATGAAAGCAAATACGCAAAAGCACTAGCAAACACCTATGTTGGTGGAAATTCCAATCATTAATGAGAACCAGCATGGACACTACATTAGTTCTACACGATCTCAAGGCTAATCCATGAAGTAGGGTTTTGCTTATGGTGTAAAGGGATGGATAGTGCAAATAAGGTTGAAAGTTTTAATCCAGTTTCTAGTTTAAGAACTTCATGCTTGCTTAGTTGAGTGGCATACTGATCTACCCTAGATCCTGGTCTAGAAAAAGAGATATTAACTGCTGTGCTTGTGTGGCGGGGTATTGATGGGTGGATATTAAATTGTTCCTATACTAGTAAACCGGTACCAACTTCTGTGTTTCTATTTTCTCTGCAAATAGTTTAGATGAGCTTTACATCTGCAAGTGAGCAGGCAAGTTGAGGACTTTTGAGTTCTCCATAGAATTTAAGAAGAATAAGACAGTTGAGTTGTTCTTGCTGCATTCTTGACTCGGGTTTTCCTGGATTTTTGGTGTAACAAGTTTTGTCACACTCTTGGGGGGATTCTTTCAATATGTCAGAGAAAATTCTTACAGTGCTGATTTTATCTTTCATCCAGATATACAAAATTGATTTGCGTAGGGGTTTAGTTAACAAGTGCCTGGAACATTACATGATACAATTTCTTTTTTCTGAACGTCAAATATGAAGGTAGCACAGGAATTTTATTTCCCATACATAAAAAGCAAGTATATTTCACATCATTAGAACTGAAGCGTTAAATTGTTACATCTTTATAATTTTAAATCATAACAGGTCTAGCTTAACGTGCACATGGGCAGTTGTTGACATTTTGCTCTTTGGAATGACAATTATTTTGTTCTTGAGAAGAGGCTTTCGGCAGCAGTTGATGAATTTTATATTAGAGGATAATTGCAAAATAGGCTGAACTTTTGAGGTGAATCTTTGATGTCAATAATGGCTTGCGTCATAAGAACAACAACAACAACAATGATGATGATGATGGTGGTGGTGGTGGTGGTGGTGCCTTTATCTTATGATTCTGATGAATGACTGATCTTTTTTTGGTTTGTTTGCTGCTTGTCTACTTTCTGTTACTATGAAGTATGTGAATTGAGGGATTCCTGTTTTTTATGTAATTCTTATGCAATCTGTTAATATTCTTATTTACTCCTGATCTTTGTTTAACTTTTAGATTGAAGTCAATGATGTGAGCAAGGAAATGGACTTGGATCTCATCAAGCAATATAGTCAGGTTTGCTCTTTTGCAGTATTGCCTTCATGCAGTTTTCTTTGCCTCTGCTGCTTTTAATGTTATATCTTTTGTTTTTGTGATTTATTTAGGTGGAAAGAGTAATTGCCGACAGACTTAGTAAAGACAGCACTGGAGATGTTGTCCCTGAGTATCTAGTCAAATGGCAAGGGCTATCTTATGCTGAAGTAACCTGGTATGAATAGCTAAATCGGCATTTTAGTGCCTTTATGACTGTCCATATTTCCTCAACTGTTTAGAGAGTTCATTAGCTCTTTTGTGTGAGTTATCTGTCTTTACTTTGTAAAATTACAATTTAATTTTATGAACAAAATGTTGAGGTCCATTCATTTTTCACTTCTCATTTTGGAATTAGGGAAAAGGACAATGATATTGGATTTGCTCAAGACGCTATTGATGAGTACAAGGTAGAACACTGGTTTGCCTGAACTTACTTTGCTATTTGCCTGAAGGATTTTCCCCCTTTTTTAATTGTAAATGCATATGCTGCCTATTATGCTTGAATGTTGCTGTTACTTTGTATGTTGTAATAATTTCATGATATAGTAAATGACATAATTGTCTCTTAGGGGTGAATGATCATTCTGGAGATGTTTCTTTTGATTATTGTTTTTGTGACTATATAGACGCAATTGAGGGTCTTGATTCGTGGTTTCTTGTTATAGTTATGTGGTGTCAAGTGTTAACTTCAAAGAAACATGCTTATTACTTATATTGGCTTGAAACCAAAACCAAACACAACACGTTTTGAAACTAGTTACATGATACAACATGTTTAACATGTCTATGAAATGATCTGTCATATGTAATGGGTACATTTAAAAAAGTGAGTAGATAAAAATTTCTGAATTAATCTGTGTCCATGTTGACACGAATAATATGTTAACATGCTGAAATAAACGTGTCTAAGCTTGTTATAAACTGGTTGAAAGTGTCAACCTGCCCATTACACATATGAACGGGTTGACTTGTTGTGGACGCAAAAACAATTAAGGTTGTCTCAAACACTTTTAACTGTTTGTTCTGAAAACTCGGTTGTGCTTGAAATTGCCAACTTTCAGTTTGAATTCACCTTTGCTATGTGCGAAATGAGAATTTAAGGTAACTCTCGTCTTTTTTTCCCCTTTAGGTCTATACCCCAGAACATTTATTTAGTTACTTTTCTGTAGTCTCGGAACTTAATTTTGTGTCGCAGAGTGATCTTCTGCCTGTAAGGAAAAACTGCTCACTTGATTATGCAATGTTTGTTATTGCACGTAATAATGCTCGAGACCAGTGAAAAATTTGTGATGTCCTGGCACATTTTCAAAGCCTTAATTAGTTTCAGACTTCAGTGTATAGGAAAATTGATAGTGTTAATACTACAATTTTATCCTGCATGGAAGTTCTGCAGTTTGCTCAGTGGGTACTTGTCCTGAGGTTACTCCAGTGAGATCTGAATAATATATAAGGCAGTAGGGTAGTGCAGTTGAGGGATTAAATAAATCATTGAAGTAGTAAATGCCTCTGATGTCTTCTTCATTAAGCAAGAGCAATATCACTTTCTCCAAGACTCTCATAAGAGTGTTATTCTTGTGGGAAATGAAAAGCTCGAGATTGGCCTCAGTCACTTATCAGTTCATTTCTAAATAATTTTAACTTGACTCCAAAATGGATGTGATTTGGTGGCTTTTGTTTTTTCAATAGCATTATATCTACAGAATCATCTTAAACCTGTCCTGGTTTGTGTACTCACAGCCAGCAGTCAAGTGACCTTCTTGGTCCCTTGCTGTGTGATGCGCTCTCTCTCTCTCTCTCTCTCTCTCTCTCTCTCTCTCTCTCTCTCTCTCTCACAGAGGTGTGTGCGCATGTGACTCTCTTTATGCTGATGAATACCTTTTCCATGTTCTGGTGTGCGTAGATGCATGAAGATTGGGCAAATGAAAGAGATTTTGTGTCAGATTATGATCTTTTGTCCTGTTTCTGTAAGCAGGCACGGGAGGCTGCTATGGCTGATCAAGGCAAGTCAGTGGACTTCCAGCGTAGAAAGAGCAAAGGTTTGCATCTCCTTTCTCCTCAATATACCTCTTTTCTTTCTTTTTTCTTTTTCTATGTGCAAGTTGAAAGCAGTCACTGTCGTTTGGGATTGCTGAATGGTTTTCTTCTTGCTTGTTTTATCGTGTGAGGATGATACCATTGACTTCTGGACTCTGGCTTGCATACACTCCTAATGTGGTGGCCTATAAGTGTAATAAATCCTTATTCCATTTGGGGATGCAATTATGATAGTTTAGGTTTTGATGGAATTGTAGTTGTACAGGAGTTCATTAGAGTCAGGAGATTTGTTAATTTGACGGTAGAGTTATGATATGAATATATCATCGGTTTAATTTCTTGGGAGGTCCCGAGAAGAGTTTTTATCACAAGTAATTTGCGATGAAGGGCCATCTTTACCGAGTTTCAGCTGGGGAACCAATTCATGCGAGAAAGTTTTTTACATGTAACGAGGGGTACTTGGTGTTCTCAAATTAATTGTTCCACAATTTCATAGCTGTTGGTAGTCCATGAAATTTTAGAAGTGCAGCACATACTTATTATTGAATCACTTGGTCTGCATTATTGTGAAAAGTAGTTTCTTTTCCTTGATAGTTAACTTTTTTTCAAGGTGGCGAAGTAGTGCGAACTGATTTAGACAATCCAAATGACACCACCTGATCTTGTGTTCTTTACTCATTTGGTGAATGTTTAAGAAGAAAGATGGCCACTTATTAAGTTACGGTGCTCATAGGTCCATCTGTTGCAGAAGATAGTCAAGGTAGTCATGTGTAAAACTTTCCATTCAAAAAGTAGTGATGGAAAATATTTTAGAAAAACAACATTTGTAAAGTAGGGTTCTTACCAGTCAATCAAATATCACATTCTCCATATGTGCAGTGTCGGTGAGGGGCGAGGGCTAGCTTTGTTATGTTTCAATATTCCGAGTTATCATGTGCTTGACTCAATTAACTATGTCTTGCTTGAGCATGATTTGGAATTTTTCTGGTGTCTTCGTAGGTAATGATGTTTCTATTGAGCATCCATCTTGAATTCCTGTGACGTATAAGTATAAGCTCAAACAAATGACTTCTAATTAAATTGTATCTCCCAGAACTTTTTGCTTTCCTATTCTTTTATGCATTATTTTTTTGTGCGGTCCCTTATATGTGGATGACGTACCTCATCGGACTAGCAAGTGGCAAGTGGATAGCATACTTTTTCATTGATCACCTAATGAGATATTGTTTCCACTTCTTTTTATCTATGTGTGTAAGATGTCATTCAGTTGCAATTTTCTCATTTCTAGCAAGTTTACGAAAGCTTGACGAACAACCAGAGTGGTTGAAGGGAGGAAAGCTTCGTGACTATCAATTGGAAGGTTTAAATTTCCTTGTTAACAGGTGCGCTTGTCTCTCTCTTCTGAAATTTAGCAGTTTTGATAAACAAAAGGGTGAACATGGTGTCTTAGAAGAATGTGTGTCCTTAAGTGTGGGCAGTCTTGATTTATATCGGTGTTGATTAGCAACTTGTATGTGACAGTTGGAGGAATGACACGAATGTTATTTTAGCTGATGAAATGGGTCTTGGTAAAACTGTTCAGTCAGTTTCCATGCTTGGTTTTCTGCAGGTAATTGGTAACCTGCTTATTTGATTCGGCCATATATTTGCTCATCTTCTCACTATCAGCATTGTGTTAAATGTAGAAACTCTTTTGTTGAATGCAGAATGCACAGCAAGTCTATGGGCCATTTCTTGTCGTTGTACCTCTATCTACTTTGTCGAATTGGGCGAAAGAATTCAGAAAATGGCTTCCTGATTTGAACGTCATTGTTTATGTCGGTACTCGTGCTAGCCGAGAGGTATAGATCATTTTTTTTCTTCATACTTTTCAATTGCATGCAAGAAGTTGGAATATTTGTCTTTTCTAGCTCATGCTTAGGCATTATTACAGGCTGCTTTGGCATTTGGCTTCAGAAAGTTCGTGCTCAGGCATAGTGTCTTTATGTTCTGATCTTGCTTAGAAGGAGCATTACAAGTTTCATCCAGTCTCTTAATAGTGTTTCATTCAGTCTCTTAATAGTGTGGCGAGTCTCCTAAGTGTAGTGAAGAGCCGATGGATATGTTGTTGATTACTAATGGTGTAGAGGGTAGTGTAGTATGTAGATGCGACTTTATTTTAGCAGTTAGACTGTCTGTATTTCTGTCGATCTCTGTATGACAATTGGTCCATGTTCATTCTTTAATGAACTTTTCTTGTAAGGGGAGGATGCTATACTCTTAAGCGAAACTTTATGTTCTTTGTGTTGGTGGTGTTGTATGATTTTCTTGTCTTTTTTCAT
Source organism: Syzygium aqueum (assembly GCA_031216185.1). Lineage (NCBI taxonomy): Eukaryota > Viridiplantae > Streptophyta > Magnoliopsida > Myrtales > Myrtaceae > Syzygium > Syzygium aqueum. Next base: position 6,198,818 of record CM062240.1, read on the forward strand.
ATTAGAGATGCTTGATATGATGTTGGATTAGTGTGAGTGAACTAGGGTTGTACTTTCATAGGTTTGCATTGTACACCTGCATCGGGATCTTTCTGACATCATTGCGAAGTCTCTGTTGGATAACGTGGTGGTTATTGAAGAGAACTTTCAACTAGTAGATGTGAAGTGTCTTTTCCTTATGCTGCGAGTACATTGAAGCTCAGTTTGTCATCTTTTTAAATTGCATGACTGAGTTGTCTTCACAGTTTTGTTATATTCTACATGATCTGATCAATTTTCATAGAACTGGCAGTGTGCGCAATACAATTAAAATATTTGTTAGCATTTCTTGGTTTTATAGTTCCTTTTGCTTATTTTGGCAGGTCTGCCAGCAGTATGAGTTCTATAATGATAAGAAAGTTGGTCGAACCATGAAGTTCAATGCCTTATTGACCACATATGAAGTTGTCCTAAAGGATAAAGCTGTTCTATCAAAGATCAAGTGGAATTATCTTATGGTTGATGAAGCACATAGGTTGAAGAATAGTGAGGCACAGTTGTACACCACTCTTTTGGTACTTTCTGGACTGGTCTACTTCTTTTTCTTTCCTTGTGATTGGCTATACAGGATGACCAAAAACGTAGTTCGTTTGGTATACCTGTTTGTTTTAACCTTACTATTTGACAGGAATTTAGCACAAAAAACAAGTTACTTATTACGGGTACCCCCTTACAGAACAGCGTGGAAGAGCTATGGTACTTGCCTCTTTCACTTATGCCTTTGTCTTCTATGTAGGAATTGGAAGATGATTAAGTACTTCTTGTCACAGCGGAGAGTCTTTTGTGCAGTTTCATCTAGTTATGGCAGTTGACTGCATATATAGACAAGGATTTTGTCCATTTTTTACTTTGTAGTTCTTTTGGATCTCCTCTCCACATTGTATAAATTTTTCTTCCTGAAATGTTTGTTATTTTCTTCATGTAGTCAAAAGTCATAAATGATTTTCATCTGTCAACAATTTCACTCGGATGTAAACTTTTTCTGTGTAGGGGAGGCACCTTTTGTCGACATATCTGCAATTGTAGTTTGCTGTGAAAGATTTCTCGATATTCACTTTTTTGAAGCTACTTTGAAAGGAAGTTAAGGGGTAGACTGAGTTCTACCATCTTTATCGATAATCTGGGTCACCCTTTTGAGGATTAAAATTAATTTGGCGTAGTTAATCATGGGAACCTTTGCTGCTTTGTTTTACAAAATTCTAGCAGTTGCTCCTTACTGTGCCGACTTCATATTAAAACAAAAAAGTCACAAGGCAGCTTGTACTCTGCAAATTTAATATGAGCTACATAGATGAGGTTCAATGTGTTCCCTCCCAGAGTTTCCCCTCAATGGACCACTTCGTTTAACTGAGAGAACTTGTAACTTCGTAAGAATTCTGAATAAGGGCAACAAGCTCACATAAACGTACTGCACACTTATGATAAACAGTATACATCTGCAAAAAGAGGTGACTGGTGCACATATGATAGAAACTGATCATCTACAAAAAGAGGTTCCTGGGGGATTCAGGAGTGTTATAATACGACATTAGTATGAGAGATGATGACTCGTCCTGTCTTGCAGTTTTTTCTGGGGGTATCGATCTGGTTATTTGGTAAATGTCGTAGTAGAAGCTTCTGGAGGATATCTTTTATTCTGGTTGGGTTAGTAATGATGTAATAATTGCAGAATGAGATACAGAAAGGAGAAATAATTTGTGGGGAAGACTTCCAAGCAAAAGGACTGGGGATAGGATTTAGTCACTTGTCTTGAAGGCATGGACTTTAAGGGAGGAATCCTTCTAATATGGAAAGAGATGGTAATGAGACTATCTTAAGGTAGAATTAGGAGCTATCACACGCAACAATTGCTGCACAAGTGTTTCCTAGTAATAAAAGTCTGGCCATGTATCTGATGGTAATGGTGTATCTAGGTGTGAGTTGACAAGGGTATGCCTGTGACACAGTTAGCTCTAATTTCTTTATCCATGTGAAAAGTATTTTCTATTGTAGTTTTTGTTTCCAATGGACCACCCTTTTTTCATGTCCTGTCTAGTTGCTTTGGCTAGTTAAGTCTGCTATTACATTGTGTCCTTGTTCAATCGCTTGTTTAGTTCCTTCATCATTGCTCATCAATTGATTTGATTCTTCTATTGATTTGCTATTAAAATTTTTGAATAGGGCTCTGCTTCACTTTCTTGATCCTGATAAATTCAAGAACAAAGATGATTTTGTCCAAAACTACAAGAACCTCAGCTCGTTTAACGAAAATGAGGTACATTTCCTTGCTTCTTTTTCTCCTGAATTTTACTTTATTAGTAGTCCATTGATTATGATAATGCTTATCGTCCGTCTTTAGCTAGCCAATCTTCATATGGAACTGCGACCTCACATTCTACGGAGAGTTATCAAGGATGTAGAGAAGTCTTTGCCTCCAAAGATTGAGCGTATACTTAGAGTTGAAATGTCCCCTTTGCAGAAACAGTGAGTACAGTTTTCCACTTCTACGATGTGGTTTTCCCTTCTTTTTTGTTAAAACAGCTTATGTTGTCTGTGTTCACTTTCTATTACTCTGTTCGTAGGTACTACAAGTGGATATTAGAAAGAAATTTCCATGACTTGAACAAAGGAGTTCGTGGGAATCAGGTGATTGGATAACTTGACCTTGTTTTTAATTGGAACTTCCATTTCTGCTCTACTGTAGACTCTTATGTGATAGTTCTTGTATTGTTAGTAGTGACTGACATTACACAGTACGCATTGTGTTAAGAAAATGAGCAGTTTTTGCTTTAATATTTCTTCAATTTATCTATAAAAATAAAAGGGCACCCTCTTTATTGTTCTTCTTGGGAATTTGCTTGCCTATATAATCGATCTGAAATTGCAGGTCTCTCTTTTAAACATTGTTGTGGAGTTGAAGAAATGCTGCAATCACCCTTTCCTGTTTGAAAGTGCAGACCATGGGTATGGAGGGGATTTTAGAATTAGCGACAACAGTAAATTGGAGAGGATCATTTTGAGTAGTGGGAAGCTGGTTATTCTTGACAAGTTGCTTGTCAGATTGCATGAGACTAAGCATCGAGTTCTGATATTCTCCCAGGTATGTTTTAGTGCTGGTTTGGATAGTTTTTGGAAGCTGGAGACTATTGTGCCATGCTTTTGGAAATTGCACGGTGCCACCAACCAATTCATGGTTTAGGTTGTCGATGTCATTGCTTTTATCTGGTAGTGAAGATGAACTGGCCTACAGTGACGTAATGTTTTCTATGTTGTCGAGGTTGTAGCGTGTGAGTAGTGTTCAGCTTTGTTCTAATCTACTGGAACTGGTTTGAGGCAAACTTCATGAAGATATAAGTATGTCGATATGAGAGGGCATAGATACTTCACGTCGAATAAAATTAAGTTGGTGCTGTGTGCTGTTTTTCCTCCTCCAGGACTAGGATTGAAGAATTATTTTAAGGCATTTTAAAAACTTTTTTAAGCATTGAGAGATGGAAAAGGTGCATAATTTACCCGTAAAAAGAAAGCATATGATCGGCAACAAATTGGGAAATCACATTCCGTTTTTTTAAAAAGAAATGGTGTTTATTGAAATTGTACCAAGGGGTAGACCTGATTTAACGGTGGGCGGGGTTCAGGAGTCAAGAAAAAGAATAGGCATAGTGGTCAGTGTGGCAGTGGGCCAGACCTAATGTCAAGAGCTTATACGCAATCATATGTGCTTGCTTGTGCAGATTAATTTGTCCAGAAATGATTTGCAAATTTGGAGAATATATTGCATTAAATCCTTCAAATTTGTCAAATTCCAGCTAGACTACTCTCTTGTTTTCTCCCTGCATTGCTGCAGAAACCTTGTACTGCTTATCACGCCAATTGATGTAGATGAGAGTTGTGGAAATTGACTTTGGTATTTGTATTAAGAAACCACTGTTGGAATGAATTGAACACCCATTCAGATCTGTACTTATAGCATACTGAGAGTTTTCTTTTCTTTTATTGACGATCTCTGCAGATGGTTAGAATGTTGGATATACTAGCGGATTATATGTCGCTTAGAGGGTTCCAATATCAGCGGCTTGATGGTAGCACAAAGGCCGAGTTGCGCCAGCAGGCTATGGATCATTTTAATGCTCCTGGGAGTGATGATTTCTGTTTTCTCCTATCAACTCGGGCAGGTGGCCTTGGCATTAATCTTGCTACAGCAGATACTGTTATAATATTTGATTCTGACTGGAATCCACAAAATGACTTACAGGTGCTGCGTTCACTCTTTTCCCCCCTTTTGCCTTCTTTTATATGGACATTTTACTCTATCGGGAGTAGCACGTCACACTTCTTGTTTTGTAAATCTGATAAAAAATTTGTGATCATTTATTGTTAGGCAATGAGTAGAGCTCATCGAATTGGGCAACAAGAGGTTGTCAACATTTATAGATTTGTTACAAGCAAAAGTGTCGAGGAAGACATCTTGGAGCGTGCCAAGAGAAAGATGGTGGGAGTATTTAGAATATTTTTCCTAGTATCTTTTTGCTTGTCCAAACTGGCCAACTATTTGTTAGATATTTTAAGTGATGCTGCTCTTGACACATGCTCCTTGTGGTCATCTTTGCTTTTCAAGGTTCTCGACCATTTGGTAATCCAAAAACTGAATGCGGAGGGTAGATTGGAGAAGAAAGAAACAAAAAAGGGGAGCTATTTTGACAAAGTAAGGAAGAAACAAATATCTGCCCGTTTTTTATTGTTAGGTGTTTTGTTGTCATAATTTACACTGCTGATGCAATATTTGGTACTCATTTTCCCTCATGCAAATTTTTGCTTTTAATTTTGTCCCTATTACCATTTGCAGAACGAGTTGTCTGCCATCTTGAGATTTGGGGCAGAGGAACTTTTCAAGGAGGAAAAAAATGATGAAGAGAGCAAGAAAAGACTACTAAGCATGGATATCGATGAAATTCTTGAAAGAGCTGAAAAAGTGGAAGAGAAGGAAGCTGTGGAGGAGGGGCATGAATTGCTGGGTGCTTTCAAAGTAAGACGAAAAAAAAATGAATGTTATGTTATTATGGGAAATTAGACTTGTTATATTAGGTTTGTCAACCTCTGTATTATTCTCTTTGTTGAGTCCTGCACTATGAGTATGACTTATCATGACTGTCTAGCTTTCAAAGCAAGGAAAATCTAAGTATAATCGTGAAGTTTCTATTCTGATGACATTCTCTTTTCTTGTAACCAGGTCGCTAATTTCTGTAGTGCTGAAGATGACAGTAGTTTTTGGAGTCGTTGGATCAAACCAGAAGCTATAGCTCAAGCCGAAGTATGAGCATTTTTATTTCATAGACACAATGCTTTATGGTGGAGTCTCACAGGAACAGTCTTTTTCCAAAGTAAAATTAACCAAATATAGCAGAGTTTTTTATTTGAAATATTCTCTGTCCTCCCTCCAGGAAGCTTTACTTCCTCGTGCTGCAAGGAACATCAAGAGCTATGCAGAGGTTAATCACTTGGACCAACCTGAGAGAACCAATAAAAGGAGAAAAAAGGAATCTGAACCACAAGAGAAGGTCCCTAAACGCCGCAAAGCTGAATACTCTGTGCCCTCTGCTACAGTTATTGAAGGTGCAGCTGTTCAAGTAAGAGGATGGTCTTACGGCAATCTGTCTAAGAGAGATGCATTGCGCTTTTCTCGTGCGGTAGGTCCTACTTTATATGGATCTTGTTTCTAGGGGTACTTAAAGATTTCATGCCTAACTTGATTTTGAAAGGGCAAGTGATCATCTATTTGTTGTGCTATCTGTTGCATTTATAAGTTTGAGTTCTTGTCATGTCATTTGAATTGCATTTTGACCGTGTCGTTTGGCTGATTATTATAGCTAGGAAGAGGGTGGAAATTGCATGGTTGACTAAGCCAACTGAGAACCAACCTATTTAGTATGGGTTGATTGTACAACCGACTTTGTTCATAGGCAAGAGTGTTTATTATTACTTCATAATTCCTAATTACTTGGCTGTTAATCTATGTTTGCGACAATTTTAGGAGAATTATTCTTGTGGAAATTGACTGGATTTTTTATAGCTGTCAAACTAGAGCTTAATTTGAGTTTTATATATGTTATTAGGAGTTTGTTGGGGGGTTTTTTGCAACATTTGTTGAAGCCGTTTAGTGTTTCTATATCTTGGGGAAAGAAATTTTATTACGTGGAACATTTGAAGTGCCGGATGTTTGGGCATTTTATCTTTGCTTGCATCCCTGTGGCCTTTATGCCAAATGGAAATTTTATTTATGGAGAGCGATTGTTCCTTGTTTTCTGCTGGATCTCTCAATTCATGACTCTAGTCTTGTGATCTTACAAATATTTGGCTGGCAATCGCTTGTGAACTAGCTGTGAAACTTTCATTGCAAAGGAGAGAGTGAGGAGTACAAAAATTTCTCGTTTGATTGGATTCTAACTTGTTCTTATCCCAGCCATTATGTTGATGAAGAGGTATATGAAATTGCCACTCAGGTTGTCGTGTTCTATGTTAAATTTATGTCTGTGTGATGATGTTTAGTTTTCTTTCATTTTCTTTGGTCTTAGTCCTGCATTAGTTGTTGATCATTTTGTTTCTCTGGTTATTTAGGTTATGAAATTTGGGAATGAGAATCAAATCTCTCTTATCGCTTCGGAGGTTGGTGGATCATTTGCTGCAGCTCCTCCTGAAGTGCAGATTGAGCTTTTCAACTCTTTGATTGATGGATGCAGAGAGGCAGTCAAAATGGGAAATGTTGATCCGAAGGTTGGTTCTGTAATAGTCTTCCCCCAACACCACACCCCACCCCCCATAAAAGAAAAAGAAAAATAAAAAGAAAAAAAAGGACCCAAGCCCCTGTTTCTCTACTGATTGCATTTCCTGATTGCTTTACAGGGACCGCTTTTAGATTTTTTTGGTGTCTCTGTGAAAGCTAATGATATTCTTACTCGAGTTCAAGCACTTCAGCTCCTAGCAAAGCGCATCGGTCACTACGCTGATCCAATCAAGCAGTTCAGGGTGTTGACTTACCTCAAACCTTCGAATTGGTCCAAAGGCTGTGGATGGAATCAGAGTAGATTGCTTCCTTCTCCATCTGTTTGTCATATGTTTACTTTTTGATGTTTACGAGATTGTTCAGCTTTAGCTGAGACTTTGTACTTGCTTTTCGTGCTCTTTGCATATACTTAGTTGACGATGCAAGATTGCTGCTTGGTATCTATTATCATGGATTTGGTAATTGGGAAAAGATACGGTTAGATGGAAGTCTTGGCCTTACCAAGAAGATTGCTCCAGTTGAACTTCAGCACCATGAGACATTTCTACCGCGTGCTCCAAATTTGAGAGACCGGGCAACTGCTCTTCTGGAAATGGTAGATCTCTTCTGATTTTTTATTCCATGTAACATGAAGACCACCTTTGTCATGTTTGCGTCCTTTTTACTGTTCTTTATTTGGCTTGTATATCTTGTCGCTGTGTAGATTGCAAATTTTCAGACCATCTAGATGCATCTCTGTGTTTTTTTGTCCCTGACACCATCTGCATGCATCTCATTCTTTAGTAAAATCACCAAGTTCCAAGCTTCTTTAGTGAAACTCAAGGCTTGTTCCTTGAGGCAGATTCCTTTGCTCTTTTACACTTAAAAGTCTTTTGATTGTTTAGAGTGCACGATCACCTCTGTTCATGTTATTATAAGTAGTAAGAGAAAGTGGAGTCAAAGGAAACAAAACATGATTATTCATCTCAAGTTGAATTTTTTTTCCCAAGTATTAATCTCTTACCTTAATCTGATATGGAATTGTTTCTGTCAATGATATTTTAAATTTTTCTTTTTAGAATCTCCGCTCCTGAACTGCCTTCTCTCTCCTTTTTTTTCTGGCAATTCTGCGCCTGGACTTGAATGAACTGATAACCTTCGCAATTCTTGTCAGGAACTTGCTGCTGCTGGAGGCAAGAATTCTATTGTCAAAGGAGGACGTAAAGCCTCTAAGAACGTCAAAGATAATGTTCCCAACACTGCTCAGACTAGGGAGAACAGAGCTGCTGCTTCTGCAAAAGTTAAGTTGCAAGCAAACAAAGAAAGGCCTCAGAAATTGGCCAAAGTTGAACCCTTAGCTAAAGAGGAAGGTGAAATGTCAGATGATGAAGAAGTGTATGAGCAGTTTAAGGAAGCGAAATGGATGGAATGGTGTGAAGATGTCATGGCGGATGAGATAAAAACCTTGAATCGTCTGCATAGATTACAGACTACCAGTGCCAATCTTCCGAAGGAAAAGGTGTCGTGAGTTATATGTTTTTTCCTGTCAAGTTCTGATCATGTGGTGCGATTTACATTTCTTTCTTTACAAACCTTTTTCAGGTGCTTGCAAGGATTCGAAATTATCTCCAGCTCATTGGACGAAGGATTGATGGAATCGTTTTTGAATATGAGGAGGAGCCTTACAAGCAAGACAGTATGTTCTCTAGTTCAATACTTTCACATCTTTCTGGAATTGCGATGCTTTCCATTTATTTTTACCTATTCCAGTCTCTCTCTCTGTCTCTCTCTCTCTCTCATCTACTCAACATTTCGTCTTCACTATGCCTTTACTTAGTTGAATATAAATATGTAGGGATGACCACGCGACTATGGAACTATGTGTCTACCTTCTCAAACTTATCTGGGGAGAGACTCCATCAGATTTACTCAAAACTTAGACAGGAGCAGGACGAGGACGTTGGGCCTTCTCATGTTAATGGTTCTTCATCCGGCTCAGTGGGGAGAGATGGTGAGTCTGGCTACTTCCCTCCTTTCCACAACCAAAGAGGCTACAGAAATGCGACGTCTTACCATATGTCTGACCTGTCAAACAAAGTTCATGATCCAGTTAAATTAGAGGCCTGGAAACGGAGGAGGAGACCCGAAGCAGATGCATATTGCCCTGTTCAGCCTCCAATGCAACAGCAAATGACCAATGGTTCCCGTTTAGTGGACCCGAATTCGCTGGGCATTCTCGGAGCAGCACCATCTGATGGTAGACGATTTGCTAACGAGAGACCATACAGAATGCGTCAGTCCAGCTTTCCCCAGAGACCAGATTTTTCTTCAGGGATCAAATAAGCATATACTCTGCTACGACAGAGTAATCCGTTGGTTGCATGCGGTTGGTTGGAACCCTAAGGTTTCCATCCGGTTGCATCTGGTTCAGCCACACTGGTTGTTCCCTGGAAATTTTGACTTGTCCATCGGAACGACACACTATTTTTGTTGGTATTCTTTGACAGAGCATTTGGACAGGGTAAGAAGTTGCAGTGCAGGCGCACCCCTTGAAGTTGGTGAAATAGGTGGCTGACAAAACAGAGGCAAAGCTCATCTTTTGGAGATAAATTTGTTTTGGTTACAAAGCTTCTTCAAATAATTAGGTCAGCGATTTTCTAAGTGTAACGTGTAAATTGCTAGAGGTCTCATCTAATGTATACATACAACAAAGAGAGGTTCACATGTAATCCTGAAAGGGAAGTGTACATTACAAATTTTGCGTAGTTCTCGATAAGTCGTGTGCTTTATCTTGAGCAACGGCAATATGCAAATGTAGTCTGGTTTTCAGAGGAGTTATTGAATTCATTTTACTTTATTGTGCAACATGAGATGATGCGCCTCTCATGGTCCATCGCCTGTTGTCGTATTTGGATTGTTAAAGCCGCTTTTAGGTTGTAGTGATGTAGTTATCGGAGGCAATTTGCTTGCTATTACTGTGGGATGATTTCGGCGAAAAACCAGTGGGTTAGTTGTGGTGGGTAAATGCTTTGTCCATTGTAATTATCATCAGGAATTTGCGATGAACTCGCGAGCAATTTGCATTGGCTTCTACTGGAGGTTGTGCTTCACTACTCGGTGAATCGGACTTTGATAGTCAGGAGTGGTGAAATTGCCGAGTTGGAATTGGTCGGTCGTAAGGGGAAACGAGGTTGAAATTGAAGCTTTAACCAAGCCATACTTCGCGGGATGAAAACTGAATTTTGATTGGATTATGGGATTGAGAACAACCCTTTTAACATGTACTACCGACAGTTCTGATGACTTAATATTTGACATGTACTCCATTCAAAAGTCTACATGGGATTATGGGAATGAGAGCAATGTGCTCGACAACTCGTTTCCTTCGTACGCGAAAAGCTCGAACTTAGCGAAGGTCAGCTTTGCCAACTATGGCAAAGTCTTTTGGACTTTGAGCAAGTTTCTAAAAAGCTCCATCTCGGTTCTTGTCCGAATTTGGAGATTATCGGGATGTAAAATTTCAATAAGGTATTCCCTTACTGGGGAAGAAAAGCATAAATGAGAAATTAAGGGCGCGCATGAAATCATTTCTGTTTCTTTATTTTTCTATTTTTTTGTTCCTAGGAATAAGTTTGGAATAGAAATCTGTTTGGTAACGCAATTTCAATTTTCTATTTCTGGAACAAATTTCTATTTCAGAAATAGGTTTGGAACAGAAATCAGAAGTAGAAAAAAATTACATTTCTATTTCTGAAACAGAAATGAAAAATAAACTCTTCTTCTTGCTGGCCCTCGCTACTAGCCGACTACCCGCTTGTCGCCTGCCGCCACCGCCGGAAGCCTCTTCTCGTCAGCCGCCTCTCGCTGTTGGCCGCCTACTGCCGATGTCCTTCGCCGACCGTTTCATTCCACCACCATCTTCTGCCATTCGCCGCCGCCCAACACTGGCCACAATCCGCCCATCGCTGCCTCCCTCGTCTTTTGCCACCACTTGCCGATTGGCTCCTGCCTGCCAGCCACCTCTTGCCGCCGACCACCGTCCTACGCCGGCCATCACCCGCCATCGATCACCGTCCTCCGCCACCGTGCTCCACTGCTTGATGCCGGTTGCCCTCTGCCATTGGCCACCTCCTACCGCCGGCAGCCCCTCGGGTGCACGGCAACCACCCACCACCGACCACCGTCCTCCGCCGCAAGCTATTGTGCTCCATCGCCTGACGTTGGCCACCCTCCGCCGTCGGCTGCCGTGCTCCACCACCAAACGCTAGTCACTGCCTGACACCGATCGCCTCCCGCCACCACCGGCCGCCATTGTCCTTCGCCCCCCCCCCCACCCGCCCGTTCTCCGCCGGCCGCTCGAAAGGGAGAAATTTTGTGTCGTTATCAAATAAACTTCTATTTCGGAAATAAAAATTTTGTGTCATCATCAAATACGCATTTTTGCTTAAAAACTCGTCCACAAAATAGAAATAGGAAAATCTATTTCTAGCCCGAAATTGATTTCTGGAATAGAAATGTTACCATGCGCGCCCTAAGTGTGTGAGACATGCAAGCACTCATACGTCAAAATAGAAAAACATCCGTACTTGCCGTCCTTGTAAATCAAACGAACAAGTCGCGGAGGCTCTCGTAGGAGCAAAAGCTCCCTTCCTTTGGTGACCGATAACTTCATCCGGTATGGTGGAGGAGCTCTAAGCGGGCCGTTGGGTTCAAGGCCTATGGCATCAACAACACCTTCAAGGCCTATGGTAAGAATGCGGTCGCCACCCGTGCTAGCTACACAAATAGAACAACATTGTCCACCACGATCAACACAATCGCGGCAGCGAGTGGCAAGCAAGTAAAGAGGTGCGTGGAGCCGGGCAAATTCCCTTGGGAGTCGAAGCTGAAGACGAGGACAGTGATGCCAATACCCGACATTCGGGTCAAAATGCCTAGAAGGTCGTTATTTCCCCGGGGCATTGTGTTGAAGCTGACCTTCTCGACCAGGAAGCTCGACAAGCTCAAGCAGGACTTCCACGTCGGAGAGAATTTCACCATAGAGAAGATCATAGAGGACGCGCTTGGCAAGTGCAAGAGAGCGAAGAGTTGCGGTGAGTCCCAAGCAGCGTGTGTCCTGCATTGCGGACATAATCGAGATTGCCACGTCGATCCTAGGATGCAACGCGGTGGTTCGGTCTACGGACAGCGTCGAAGGGTTGAGCCGCTAACTTTTAATCGAATAAGCCATAGGGATCAATGGCGGTGGAGTGACCGAGTCTGTGTCGTGTCATCAGAGTCTATTTCCTTATTTGCTCTATTACCGTCAGTTGGTTCTGAAGGTTCGGATCTACGAAGCAGATTTATTGGATCTGAAGCTAAAGACCAAGATCAATCACGGCGTCGCCACATGCAATCTTGACACGCCGTCTTGGAGTGCTAACCACAGGGCTTTCCTCACGCTATGGTCAAGTCCAGAACCGAACGAGGTCTGTCATTGGATTTTTCAGAATGACATGACCTGGACAATCGCCGATTAAGATAGAAAATTGAAGTGCGAGTAGTTAGAAATTGAGTCGTTTGGGTACTACACAACGGCGAAAGCAGTTTTTGCCGCCACCTGGAACCCAAGTTAGATTATCATTAATTACACGTATATTGCATGTATATCTCCTTTTGATTGTGCGTATCTAAATTGAGCCTCAAAGGAAAATTCTTCTAGGGTGTAGAACCTACCTTGTTATAATCGGTTCTCAGTTTTTGGAACCTGGAACCTATCTTATTTTTTTTTATTCTGTTTTGGAACTTGTCCTGTTTTCCCAGTCTGGTTTCAAGATCTACTCGAGAACCTGCTTTTTTTTTTTTTCCTTTTTTTGTTTTCATTTTTTCTAGCAAAATAAAATCGGTAGTAATAAAATGATTTAAAGTAAAGATGAATAATAAAAACTATTATCCACCCAAAGCAACAATACCTAAGAAGAGCAATTGAAATTACTATCCATCAAAATCAACAATCCAAAAGCACTATGTGCCATCTTGCACTATGCTTTCCTAGGGTTTCTTCAAATCACAATGCATATGAAGATTAAATAAAATTTTCAATGAAATAGACTTAATCAAATCGCATTGGAGAAATGCTCCACTTGACATGTTTGCAAGTGCTTTATGCTGCTCAAAGCAATAAAGATTGACAATCCTTCATAACAAGATACAGGAAAGGATGCTAGACAAATGATTACAAAGGAATTAACTAAACACCATCAGTTCTAGCTATATAATATAGTTGAAGGTCAATGACACGGCGATTACAAGCCCAATTGCAACTGATATCTGCTTTGCACAGGAGAGGAAACATAACTCAGACCTGGGATTTGGCCTCATTTAGTTATTCATCCTGGAAGCAACATTTTAGTAATTGTGCTTTAAACATTTCCTATACCTTCTTTCTTTTGCTATGTTTGGGAGCATAAGAGCAAGGAGACAATGTACCCTTCTTTTTGGCCACATAGGTGAAAAAACAATAACAATTGATTTAAAAAAAATCGACGAGTGGATCAACTGCAAGTAAATGTGAAGTCCAATGCATTAGGAGGGTTCAATTAATGCACAAATGTGAATGAGAACCATATTGCTTAGAGTATGATAAAACAACTCAATCTAAGTATTCACTTACACCAGATTATTTCCCTTTGAATTGACTCTTTGCATCAATGACATAAGTCTTTTCAAGAAAATCTTTTATTACATCTCATTTCCTCACCTTCTTACTTTTTATAAGAAATGAACCGTAGTCGAACTTGAGCATAATTTATTAGAGCAACAGTTCCCCTCAAGTTGGAAGTCTAATTTTCGTATAAAGTTGATGAATGTTAAAGCAAGAATCCTGCCAACCACAAGATAGCCTTACTTAAGAGCATTTGTCTATGTAGGACAAAAGCGGGTATAGGCTCTTGATGTATTCCAAGTTGTGTACATGCTAAAAATGAAATTAGGATGTGTAGTGTGACAATAGAATGAATGTCTACACATGGTGGTCCCGAGGGAAGCCAAAAGCAGCAATAACCTTGTCATGCCCAAATCCAGCTATTTTACCTTCAATGAGTTCAATCTCTAACAAAAAACCTTAAATTCATGCATAAAGAAAAATCAATAAGAATCCATGCTCTAAAGACAAATGCAAATATGCCGATTAATGAAGTCTATTACTCACCACAAAATCGGAGTTTCCACAAAATGAAGTTTATTTACCAATAATAATGTCCTCGGTAAGACAATCTAAATCTAAAAACCAAAAAAGGGATAAAATAAAGTATGGGCCGCGCTTTTTCCACTCCCTTTATGACTAAAACACTCATCAATATAATAATCTGACTATGTTACCCTTTGTGGGTCTCACTTTTTAGCATCCCTCTTTTTTCAATATTTTAAAAAAGTGTTGTTACATTAACTCTGGTCATGTCCATTTTCTTTTATTAATTTTCTATTTCTTTTATGGGTCTCATATTCACTTTCCTTGTCTTCTTCCTTCTTTATGTTCTTTTTTGAGTAATCACTCAAAGCTATAGAGAGGTAGAGAAATGGAGACTTCCACGCCTATGTAGGCGAAGGCAACTGAACCGGTCCACATAACCTACAACAACACCTTCTTGAATTGTGTGGGTGAAGGTTATGCGCCACATGTCTTATGGCAATATTGGTAGGGCATGAGGAGGTTGTGCACTCTACATTTGATGAACTCAGCAAATGTGGAGTAGTTCACACCAATAAGGAGGAGAAGCTGGGAAGGGTGATGGGGAGCTGAGGGTGGTATCCTTGAGGCATACTCTCCGTAATCTAAAACACTATAAAAAATCCTTTTATGCACAAGGAATCGATGAAATTCACAAAAGCAGCGTTGCTCACAAGCAAATCCTTTTGGCATTTCATTATCTCCCAGAGCCTGACAATCAATTTCCTCGTCTTCTCCCTATCTATCTGTCGAAAACATCCATCGACGAACTTGCTAAATTCCTCGCAAAGAGCGTGAATTACGTTGAGGCTGAGTGAGCCAAATTGGTAGCCATGAAGACGGAGGTAGTCAAGGAAAAGCACTTCGCCGATGTCCCGGTGACAAGTTTACGCGGCCTTGCCTAAGATATGCGAGCACAAGGATATGACCTTCATGATTCTCTATTTCGCCTCTTGAGAGAGAACAAAGTTCGACAGAAAAGAAGAGAGAGAGAACATAGAGAACGAAGAAGATTAAGAAAAGTGGATGTGGGACCCACAAAAAAAGAAATAGAAAATCAATAAAAAAAAAGATGCTAAAAAGTGAGACCTACAAAGGACGATATTGTCAGAACATTGTGTTAGGAAATGTTTTAGCCATAGAGATAGTGAAAAAAGCGTGGCCCTAATGTATTCACTCAATAGATAAATATGTGAATGGATTACAAGATAGAAAGAAACATACATGACTTATCCGACTCAAACTTTTCCGTATTCTCAATGCACTCTTCAACATTAATTGGCACGCAAACGGCTCTCAACCAATCTCGGGTGTAAATCAAACCTTCCATCACTCTAGGAGTGATGGAACTTCAAAAGCCGTTAAGCACATGTCCTGATGTACTAAAAGTTAACTATGACACAACAGTAGTCACTTGATTGGACAAAACATTCCGAGCCATCAAAGATAAGATTTTATACTTTGACCCGACACTCTTCCACCTCATCAAAAGGTCAAGATTAATGACATCTTCACTTTCTGCTTCAAGATACCGATCAAGCTTATTTTTTTCATATAGCACTTTTTTCTTCGCGTGAAGAAAGCTTTTTCGCTAAGATTGGATGTCATCCTCATTGTTACCTTCATTGTCATTGATATTGGCATTGGAACCACTATTACTAGTACTCACATTTGAACCACCAAAATTTTGTTTACGAAAACCAACAAAAGATTGGTCATAAAATTCATACAAACGATGTAAGGCAAGCTTCACCTTATCATGCATCTTATCAATTTTTGCTTCATCATTATAAATTTGTCCAATATAGAACTTCATATTATTCAACTATTTTGGAGGATCTAACGCAACCGCAATCAACACCATTATGGTTATTTTATCCAAACTCCCATAATATTTATCAAACTTCTTCTTCATTTTTAAAACCCATAACTTCACTACATGATTCAAATAGTTATACCCTCAAAATAATCATTTAAAGTAACATATAAACTCCTCAACATACATTTGATGGTAAAAGGGAGATTGAGAGAATATTTTCTAGAGTGATTTTCATTGCTGTATTTCAATGATATTTATAGTACATGTACAAGGATGGCAACAACAAAATATAGAGAAAATCTTAACTAATTGACAACTATTTACAACAATAAGAAGGCTGAAATTATGGAGGATAATTTGAATTTTAAACTTATTCTCTTATACGCCCCCGCAAGATGGAATTTCTATCGAAAATGCCGATCTTGACTCAAAGTGTTTGCATTCTCCGTTTCGATAGTGGCTTGGTAAGGATGTCCGCTAGTTGGTCATGTGTGGAAATGTGAGAGACTCTCAATTGTCCATCTTGTATGAGCTCACGAACGAAGTAGTAATCAATTGCAACGTGCTTTATGCGAGAGTGGAAGACTGGATTGGCACACACATAAGTGGCCCCAATATTGTCACAGTATATCGTGGATGTTTTAAGTGAGTGTATTCCCAGTTCGGTGGGAAAGTTTTGAACCTAAAGCAATTCCGATAAGGTAGCGACAAATGCTCTATATTCAGCTTATGTTGATGATCGGGCAACGGATCACTGTTTGCGAGAGCTCTAAGAGATAGGATTGGCGTCAAGATAAACAATGAAGCCAGATGTAGAAGTCCTATCATCTGAATCACCAGCCCAATATTCATAGGAATAAGCATGTAAAATAGGCTTTGTACCTTACTGTAAGTGAAGCCCACATAATAGAGTACCTTTAAGATATCGAAGAAGGCGTTTGGCGGCAAACCAATAATGTAATGTTGGCTTGTGCATGAACTGAGATAATTTGTTGATAGCGAACAAAATATTCGGTCAAGTGATTAGGAGGTATTGATGGGCACTGACGAGGCTCTGAAATTCAGTTGCGGATGTGTACCCCGAATTATTATGAAGTGTAAATGTATTACCGGTTGCCATTGGGGATCCAACATCCTTTGCTTTGGCCATTTTATGCTTTTCAAGTAGATCCCGTATGTATTTATGTTGCGAGAGCAAAAGACCCTTCTTGGTGGGAAGTACTTTGATTCCAAGGAAGTAGCCTAAAATCCCCAAATCTTTGACCGAAAAATGCTTTGATAATGTTGCAATGAAATCATTAAGAAACCGAGTGTTATTGCCGTAATGACAAGATCATCAACATATACCAAGAAATATGCCTCCATGCCATTGTGTGAGTAGATAAAAAGGGAGTTATCAGCCTTGGAATTAGTAAATGAATTGGCTATTAGAAATGCATTTAACTCATTGTACTAGGCTCGAGGAGCTTGTTTGAGCCCGCAGATAGCTTTCTTGAGTTTGCATACATGGTCGGGTTTTGCGGGGTCTTTGAAACCAAGAGGTTGTTCCATGAACACTTCATCTTGTAGCGTTCCTAGAAAAAACGTGTTGTTTATATCCATTTGGTGTAGTGGCCAATTTCGAGTGAATGCCAGAGTGAGGATGATGCAGATTGTTGTAGGTTTGATAACCAGGCTGAAGGTTTCTTTAAAGTCAATTCCCGATCTTTGGTGAAATCCTTTGGCGACAAGACATGCCTTGTATCTCTCGATGTTGCCGTCGGATCGACGCTTGATTATGTAGACTCACTTACAACCAACAATATTCATGGAAGAATTATTTGGGGTTAGTTCTCAAGTTCCATTTCGAATTAAGGTATTGATTTTCTCGGACATAGCGGAGCGCCATTGGGCATCACTCAAAGCTTGAGTGTGTCCACTTGGTTCATAGGTTTGAGGTATGGGATGTTTTGTGGTGAGTGTATGTATTTGTTTAGGCTTAAAAATGTTGTTTTGAGAGCTTGTGATCATGTTATGGGTACGGGTGGGGTGATTCGGGTTTGGCAAGTTTGAGAGTGGTTCGATTAAGAGTGAGGAGAGTGTAGGCTGGTTGGTGGGACATTAGTTCCGATGGAGGTGTTGCTGGATGGGTGGTGATTGTTAGTTGGTGAAATTTGAGGTGTGACGCTGGTGGTACGTGCATTGGATAGAGGTGTGTGTGCGGTGTTATAGGAGAGATCACTTACTAAGTTATCAAGTAGGTTGGCTAGCAGAACTTGCGCATCAGCTGGGATACTAGGAAGAGCACTTGTCATGACTGATGGCGTGTTCGGAGCAGGGGCAATATATGGCACAGTGGGTTGACTAAAGAAGAGGAGTTTTGGACGAGAATGAGGGGGAGGACTCAGGAGGTTCAAAGAAGGGTATGGGAAGACGGTTTCATCAAAGACAACATGATGTGAGAGGAATATTTTTTAGATAGTAGGTTCAAAACACTTGTACACACTTTGAGTTAAAGAATAACCAAGAAAAATACATGGGCGAGAGCGTGGTAAAAACATGTTTTTTGTGTATGGCCGAAGCCACGAGTAGCAGAGGCATCCGAAAATTTGGAGTTTTAGGTAGTTCGGTATGGAGACTTAACATTAAGGATATTTGTGGATAGGCAATTTATGAGATATGTGGCGGTTTGGAAAGCGTAGGTTCAAAAGGTAGGAGGTAGGCCAGCTTTGTGTAGTAGAGTTAATTTGATTTCGACGATGTGCCGATGACGCCTTTTAGCGGTGCCGTTATGTTGTGGGGTGTAAAGAGGTGTGGTTACGTGTTAAATTCCGTATTTTGCTAAAAATGGTTTGAGTTTAATGAATTCCCTACCCCCATCGGAATAAAGAGTTCGTATTTTTTGTTGAAATTATTTTTTGACAAGTGTTTTGAACTGTTCAAAAATAGGTACAACATCGGATTTGTTGTGGATGGAATAAAACCAAATTTAACGAGTGAAATGGTCAACAAAAATAACATAATAACGGAAACCATCAATAGATAAAGTAGATGCCGGACCCCAAACATCCGTGTACAATAAGTCAAGTGGATGTCTACCTTCTAAAGTTGAAGAATGAAATGGTAGTTTATGACTTTTATTGCAACGACAAAAGCACATGGTAACTTATTTCCTAGGCTAAACTCATTTGACAACGGAAGTGAAAAACGCTAAATGGTATGACGTAAAATATCGATGGATGGATGACCTAACCGATTGTGCCGTGTAGTTGCTCGCGTTCGCTCACCAACCAAAGCCGTGCGTGAGACATGTGGCTGCCAAGAGGATGGCGGCCACCGATAAATGACGTCTCTAAGTTCTCCTCGAAGCAGCGTTGCCCCCGTGCGAAGTTCCTTCACCAAAAAATGAGAGGCAAAGAATTCAATCGAGACTCAGTTAGTCCGACAAAATTATGAAACCGAAATTAAATTATTGGTTACATGAGGAGTACATAAAACATTAGACAATTGAAAGGAAGTATGCGGGTAATTTAATGTAGTAGAACCAATGTGAGTGGTACTCAAACCTGAGACATCGTCAATGACTATCTCATCTGGGCCTTCATACTCGTTACGCAGAGATAAATTAGCAAGATCACTTGTAACATGATATGACACTCCCTAAGCAATCAACCAATCCGCTTCTTGGGTTGAACTTGGGCCGGCCGTAACATTTGCAATCAAAGCACGAATTGCGTCTCAAATACGGAAATAATTTTTGGCGAAGTGTCCCACGCAATCACAATATTGATAAACGAGCTGATAGCTGTTGTGCTATGGAGATCGCGAGTCACTGCTTCTGTGATCTCTTCAACGGTCTGCATTGCGGGTGCCAAGGGAATTTCTAGAGTCTCTGCAGGCATTCCAAAACGGCCAAAATTGTTCCATTGGGTTGGGGCTCTCAAACCTCGAGTGTTTCGAGTGCTAAAATTGGCTGTTACCGGCAGGACTTCAGCTGCCATTTCTTCATGTTGAAGGAACATTTCTTGGGCGACTAATTTGTCGTAAAGTTCCTCGAAAGTGATTGTGTGTTCACGAGCACAAATCGCCACTGCGATTTCACAGTATTCCGGTCCTAATCCCCGAAGTGCGTGGATGACAAGGTCATCGTCATGGAGAGGTGAATCAATCATTGCCAACTCATCTGCAATAGATTTTAGTTGATGTAAAAAATCAGAAATAGAACGAGAGTTGTGTTTACCTGTTGATAATTGGTCCTTGAGATGCATGATGCGGGATCGGGATTTGCTTGCGTAAAGTGTTGCAAGTTTGTTCCATGCACTTTGAGATGTTGCGGAAGAGGCAATAAGGGGAATCATGGCTTCGGAAGTGGAAGCAAAAATCCTGTTGAGCAAAAGTTGGTCTTGTCTAATCCAATGAAAGTGGGCGGCATTCGGGACTATTTGATTGTCTAGGGTGATCTCTGCCGATGGGCAAGGACCCGTTCCATCAATGAATGCTTTAAGGTCCTATCCGACTAGCGAGGACATGAATTGAGCCCGCCAAAAAGCATAGCTAGCGGAAGTCAGCTTCATGGGAAGTTGCGCACCAGCAAAGATTGCAACAAGTCAAGTTGAAGTGGTTGCAGGAATTTCGGGGAGGATTGTTTTCAAAAGCAAAGTTTGTGGCAGCCATGGCTAGATTTTTTTTTTAAAGAGGAGGCAAAAAAAACACAAGTTAAAAACAGGATGAGAGAGGCTCTTAGGAGCAGACAGACACGCTTTGATAAAAGGGAGGTTGAGAGAATATTTTTCAGGATGATTTTCATTACCATATTTCAATGATATTTATAGTACATGTACAAAGATGGCAACAACGAAAAATATGAAAAAAAAAAATCTCAACTAATTGACAGCTATTTACAACAATAAGAAGGCTGAAATTATGGGTGACAATTTGAATTTTAAACTGATTCTCTTATAGGTGGTATCATAAAACTATTTCAGAAATTTAGAAAAAATGATGGCATTTTCCCAATCTTTATTTCGAGAAGAATCATTGTCAATTTCCCTTAAAAAATAATAAATCATCTTCTTCTATCCTTTCAAAAGCTTTCTTGATCTTTATGGCAATCTAATAATAGGTAAGTGGAGTTTCATGTAGTGGCAATATCAAGACAAACTGAACCCTTATATGCAATCTTTTCACTCTCAATTCAAGGTTGAAATGTTTGAGTTCTCATGGGAGAACTCCTCATATACCTAACTATGTTTAAGATACTTGAAATAGAATCACGCACCTCATTCAATCCATTTCTTACAATCAAGTTTAATGCATGAGCAGTGCATCTCCAATGTAAAATATCACCATTCAAGATAAAAAGTCTTTCCCTTGAAAATTTTTCCTTCGAATAACTAATGGTCACGTCATTGGAACCAACATTATACACGGTTATTATGGACACCTTCTTTTTTATCCCCCACTCTTAAATACACTTCTCTACCATTTTCCCAATCTCCCTACCCTTGTGACTATGCATCACCACAAAATTGATGATTCTTTTATGCCACTTACAGTTTTCATCAATAAAATGTACAGTGAGACACAAATAGTTTAATTTTTGAATAAAACTCCACATATCAGTTGTGAGTGCAATCTTATAATTAAGCTTACCAAAGTAAGCTTTCAAACAAGTTCTCTTACTCAGATACAACTTCATACAATCTCTAGCCACCGTAAATCGTGATAAATGTTGAAAGAAATGTTGTAATTTAGTGACAAAATCACGAAAACCGACACGCTCAACCATGAAAAAACGTTGTTCATCAATAATAATCATCCGAGCAAGCATGTGCCTACAACGTTCTTGATCAAACTTCCATGTTGTTAAGACACTACCACCACTAGTATTTTCCCCTACCTCGCTAACCAAATCTTTGTTACGTGGTACAAATAACGTTTGCTTCTTATCTGCATGAGGCTATTTTTTGCACTTTTTCAAGTGCTTCCACATAGTAGATGTTCCATGATCAATAGAGTAATTATACTCAGTCCCACAACGATTGCACTTTACCTCAGTTGTTTTCTGTTTGTTCTTATCTTTGATTTTCAAAAAATTATCCCAGGCCTCCGATTGATTAGCTCCCTTTATACCAAGAGAAGAACAGGAGTTAGGTACCCTTACTTTGTTTTTCGCACTCGCAATCGTAGAGTCCACTTCAACAACTCCATGGAATGGCAATTCCATGAGCGGTCTCATTTCATTATATACATCCATTTCCATTGATTTGTCTTTTTCTTGATTCATCAACTTAAACAAAATTACACAAAAATGTCAGGATTCTAATGAAAACAAATTTTACAACAATGTAGAACCGAGGAGCATTCTGTGTAATCTACATTCATTGTGTTCCTAAAACATTTCCTTTACAAAACTAACATACTCAATTGATGTGCAACAATGTAAGACCAAGGAGCATCAAAGATGAATTGTTCTCATACAGAGATATCCCAGTAAATATAGCCATTTGTTCTTGTTGGTATTCCCAGCTTAGCTTTGTTGGGAACTTTAATTTTACCTAAAAAAACATCACATTGAAACAGGTTTCAACAACAAACCCACGATACATAAATCTATTTCGTTACAAATCACTCTGGTTTCAACAACAAACCCACAATACAGAAACCTGTTAAAACCTATTCCGTAACAGATCACTTTGAAACAGCTTGGCTTGTGTTGCTCACCAAGTCTGGTTTTCACCTAGAATCACTGTTGTAAAATCACTCTCACTAGTTTCGCCCACCCAAAATCATTGTTGCAATAACACTCTCATGAATCTCTATCTCTCTCTCTCCATCTTGTCCCATCTCAGTCCGTCGGTTGCACAGCCCTCCGACAAAGTTCCACTAAAAGGAAGGAAACTCACTCACAAGAAATCAAATGCCCAAAAATTCTTGCGACGCCGTGTGAGGAAGAGAAAAGAGTGGCGCGGTGCAAGGAACTAACTAAGGAAGACGGAGAGTTTGAGACAGGGACGAAGTGACTGAGGTCGATGATGGTGGGCCGGTGGCGACAGGTTCCTACGGCGCCGTGCGAGTGAGGAAGAGGAAAGAATCAAAGACAATGATGGTTGATCGAGCGGCGAAGAGAGAAAATGTGTGCGCGCGTGTGAGAGAGATAGAGAGAGAGAGAGAGAGAGAGAGAGAGAGAGGGGGGAGAGAGAGGCCACTCTATTGGAGAAGATAGGATTTGTTTTTAACCATAGATAAAGCCGGTTTCGAAACCGGTCGGGTTGGTCCGGTTTCCGGGTGGCTCTTCACTTAGAACCAGGAACAGGAACGTTTACAACCGATTCCCAATAAAAGGAACTGGTTCCCGGACCTGTGTTTCGGGAGATCCTGTCCAGTTACACACTCCTCCTTGATTCTATTGGCCCATCTAGAATGGGATTGCTCCAGTATGTTCCATCATAAAGTATAGGACATGCTGGGGCTAATAATGTACCTCATATTGGCCCGATGGTCCGCGAGCGACACTTGCTGCCCTTAGTTGCAACTTGACCTTCTGTTTTACTGACGAAGAATTCCAACCGTATCAAAGGTTTCCTTTCCCCCACATGAAATGCGTGAAAACGACCAAAAAATAAAGTTCCCCTTATGTTTTACGGAAAATAAATAATTTAAAAAATATTTTCTAAAAAATGATCGCTTGTATCGCTTGAAATAATTAATTGATGAAAAATATTTAATTATCGACAAAAACTTATGTTTAAACATTTTTGTTTTAATTTCACAAAGAATTGATGATTTAGAAAATATTTTTCTAAAGATAATCGCTTATGTCACTTGAAAACAACAATTTATATCTAAATATTTCGGTGGACAAAAAAAATATTTTTCATTCATCCATTTTTGTAATATTATAAGAAAAAAATAATTCAAATCATTCATTTTTCGTAAAATAAATAGACATACCGTACAAAACAACAAGATAAAACCCACGTTTTTCTTGCGCTTTGCCGTCCACAGATTCCACACGGCGTGCCGTCGGTGTTGAGGCAATCCACATATAAAAAGAGGTGTCTCTTCTTCTTCCTTATTATCCAACTTCAGTTGTCACCACCGCTCACCCAATCATCATCATCATCATCATCATCTTCTTCTTCTTCTTCTTCTTCTTCTGTCTTCTTCAATTCAGTCTTCCCTCCCCCTTCACCGATGTCCATGTCCACTTCTTTTGCTGCTCTAGCCATGTACGCCACTGAGGTCGTCCCCAGCCTCTCCCTCTCCCTCTCCCTCTCTGTGGGTTGCAGAAATTTATAATGGGTAATGGCGGGGTTCTTTGCAGGTTCATGCCGTTTCGGACAGCAAAAGAAGCAAAGTGGGCAATGACGGTAGGGATCCCCCCGGGGTGCACTCGTCAAGGGTCCAACCGGTTTTATCTTCAGCTTCGAGAATCGCAGAGAACGAGCCGTTGAGAAGCTCGCCTTTCGTCTCCGAGATGCAGAGCGAGTCGCGGAGCTCACCGCGGTTGGCCCCTCAGTTCGACGGGCTCAACTGCTTCGAGACCATTGTTGGTCGCTGACCGCCCGATGACTGTGCGATGCTTCTACTTCTGTATCATCCATTCTGCAGTTGGTTTAGAGCGTTTCTGCTGCGTCGTATTTTATACATGACACAGATTTTGTGCCTTCGTATATGTGTGGCGGTTCCTGAATTGAGATACAAATATGCACGCAAGTACTGTACAAGTTCGGCTAGGGCCGGTAATTTGTGTCATCCTGTTGCAGGGAAAATAATGTCAAATAAGGATCTAAAGTCGCCGGCCGGCAAGCTGAGTCTTTATTTGAGACTAGTTTGGGTACTTTGGGTCCTTAATTGAAGCATTTTCCACTTAGGGTTTTTATTTGAGAAAAGAGATTCATTTTGGGTTTTTATTTGACATTTTCCCTCTTGTCGCAGCTATGATTCTAATTGCGCGAGCCGATTTCACGCCGAGACTGATACTTACCTTTTTAATTCAACTTGTCGAATGATTGATCGATGATAAAATTGAATTAATCGGGGTCAACGTGCATGTTGTGTTGCGTCGTATTTGTGGGACATTTCACATGGTGTTCGTCGTCGAGTAAAATTTGGCCTTGTACGTGGTTGCTAACTTGACTCTAGGGTGTACCAGTCGGTGACATGGCCGATTGTTACCGTATCGTCTCATCTTTGGTGCGGAGTGCGCCAAATTTGCGACCGTGTCATCTCGTTCCAGCTCGATGGATTACGTACTTTCACACAAGTTACTTACCATGTCATTTCGTTCCCTGCTTTTGTAAGTTTTGATAAAGGAAAATTAACTTTCAAGCCATAAAAAATCAAGTACTTTTTCATGTGCTGGCACCTTTTCAATATACAAAAATGAAAATAGTAGTAAGTTTTCTTTTTCACTATCGTTAGCAAATTTGCATATTACTAAATAGCGATTTTCCCATTTGAGCTATAGGTTCGAATATCAAAAGTCATATATCCACGTAAATATACCTCATAGTAATAGCTTTTCTGGATGAGAACCTAGTTATCACGTAAGAAAGTACAAACTGATCTAACGATGAGTATTCTTTCGAGATAATGACACAAATAGTCACTGATTTTTGACTCAACGTATAATTTGATTCTTGAACTTTTTAATTTATTCAATGTGATCCATAAACTTCACCCTAATATTCAATATAGTCCTTTGAACTTTTAATATGTTCAATGCGGTCCATGTTCAATATAATCCATGAACTATATGAAAATATTTGATGTAGTCCTGAACTTAAATTAATAGAAGTTCATCTTAATGCTCCGTTCATTTCACGGAAAATAACTTCCGGGAGAACGCTTTTCAGATTTTTCAGTGTTCATTTTACGGAAAATATTTTTCTTCCTATAGATAAAACTCCTTCACTTTTGAGAAAAATGACTTTCTCTTTCTCAAAAGAGGAAAACATTTTCCCAAAAGCCTTCTTTCACCATTTATATTCACTATTTTTTTTCCTTCTTCTTCTTCTTTAGCCGGTCATCGGCCGCCGCCATGGCTGGCGACCTGCCGGAGAAGAAGAAGAAGGAACAAGAAGAAAAAAAATAAAATTAAAAATATTTTTAATAAATAAAATTTTTAAAAGTATTGCAATGAGGAAAATCTTTTTCATATCAAACAACAAAAAAGATTTTCCGAGACTTTTTCAGATTTCAGCTAAACGCCGAAAAATCGTGTCATTTTTTAAGGAAATGGCTTCCGAGAAAACATTTTCCAGAACCGAAACATTTTCTACAAATTGAACCGAGCTGAAATTAAAAATTCAGGGACTACAGTATACATTAAATTAAAATTCAAGGATTACATTGAACAAATTATAAGTTTATAAATCACATTATATATTAGATAAAATTTAGAAATTATTTATGTCAATTTTTTTAAAAAATTTTTTATCTAAATATAAAGCTTCGAGATTCTTACGAAACGATAAAAAGGCCTTCGGACCGGAAAACAGATCCGATCCAAAGTCAAAATGACTCGAGGCAGGTTCCCCCTAGCCTTTTGAAAATAATCGGTCAGATCGTACGAAATCCGACATACGCGTGCATGTCATGTCGTTGTCTCTTTTCTTCTTTATCTCGACATTTCCGAGTAAAAGTTCCGAACGCAGAGCCATTGGTCCCCGCCCTCGCACCTCGGAACAATCACGCGTATGCTTGACTTGACTTCATTAATTTTTAGTTACGTAGGCAGCAAAAATCGGTAATTGGGAAGGACCCCCCAATCATTTGGATTTCATCACTGCCGTTGTCGTCTCCAACTTTCTCATAAGTTAATGAGAAACCAATTTAGCGAAAAAAAGTTAATGAGAAACCAGTAACTCAAATTGGTAAATTTGTTTTTAAAAAATAATAATTAAACCTTGGTTTTTAACTCGGTTTAGAGTTGCGATCTCAAAACCAGTTGGTAATTTAACCTAGAAAAGTCGGCAAATCACTTAGGATGGTAATGTCATATTAAAGTTGCGAATTCGAATGCTATGCAAATGAAAATGTTGGGGAGTTAGTGGTAAAAGAACCACTGACCGCAAACCGTAAAAAGAAAAGTTGGTAATTTCATGAGAGTTTCACCAACAAATTACCTGGAGGAAAAAAAAAGTCATCAATCCTTTAGGCTTTAATCATAATTTTTAGGATTAATATCATAAAAAATCTCAAATTAATACATTTACGATAAATTTATTACAAACTAATTTTTTTACTACCGAAAGCTTCAAACGGGTACACCCATGATAAATTCACTCTCTGTTAACTTTCATTAAATTTTATCATTAAATTTATAAGTTGCACGACACTTGGTAATTAATGATTACTCCAGTTTGAGATTTTACCCCCCTCCATCACATTTGTACCAGCTTATGGCTTTTTGTGATATTGATATAATTTAACGGAGATTTTTTCTTTGGTCCAATGTACTAGTTTTGGGTATTTTGCAGTCAAAAAATTAGTTTGAGATAAAGTTATCACATATGTATCAATTTAGGATTTTTTGTGATATTAACCTTAGTTTTTAAATACCTTACCAAAAAAAAAAAAACCTCAGTTTTTAAAACTTTACCATCACAAACTGGAATCTATTAGTACAGACATGATAATTCTACGTACCTTATCTTCTACGTAGCAGCCTCTCACGTGTGTCGCGTGAACCCCATCACCGTATATACATACCTCCCTTCAACACCCTCCCCACACACGCCACGCCACCGCCATTTCTATTCAAACTCTCATCTCCTCCTTCTCCGCCGTCGTCTCCATGATTCAAAAGCCGTGCGCGAATCCTCCCCGGGGCCGCGTCGGCCCCGGCGAGAGCCGCTTCGATTCGCTCCCCGACGCCCTCCTCCTGCTCATCTTCTCCAAGATCGCCGACCTCAACACCCTCGTCCTCTGCTCCTCCGTCTGCAGGCGCTTCCGCCTGGTCGTCCCCCAGATCCACACCCTCTCCCTCCCCGTCGACTACTCCGACCGCGGCGGCGGCGTCCGCTCCGCTCGAGGGAGCTCCGTTCGTGCTCTGAAGAGGTTCTTCAAAAGCTTCCGCATCAAGCTGATCGGGCCGAGGTCGTCGGCTTCGGTCTGCTGCTCCAGCAGCCGCGTCGCTCCTTACGCCGAGCTCTCTCGCCTCAAGTACCGGTTTCGCGAGCTCCGAGCTCTCCGCGTCGAGCTCCGGAGCTCCGCGAGGTCGCGCGGCGACGACGCGGTCCGCAACTCCCTGACCTGGTGGAGAGCCGTTTTCGGATCGCGGCTCGAGACCTGCGTCGTCCTCTCCGCGGCGTCGATTTGCAGCACCGCAGCCGGCGCCTCCGGTGGCGTCGTCGGCCGTGTCAGGGAGAGGATGAGCGAGTCCGACCTGAAGTCGATCCTCCAGACGACGAAGTGCTCGCTCGTGAACGCTTCGTTCAGGCTCGTCTACTTCGTCCCCCGCGACCACGGGAGCCTCCGGAGCGTGGTGGTCTCGGACGACGCCGGGAGGGGGAAGCTGTGCATGGGAGAGGAGGAGCTCGCGAGCTTCAACGAAAGCTCGTCCGCCGCCACGAAGAGGGGTTCCGCGGAGGAACTGAGGTCGCAGAGGCTGAGGAGCCTGAGCGGCCCGCTCCGGGTGAGTGTGTGGTACGCGCCGGTCCTGGACCTGCCGGCGAGCGGTCGGCGCATGAAGCGGGTGAAGATCGCGGCGGCTCGGAGGGCGGACGACGACCGGGAGATCCCGATGGAGAGGGACGCCGAGCTGCTGATCGGGGCCTTCGGCGGAGACGGCGGCGGCGGCGGCGGCGACGGGAGAGGGAAGGCCTGCGACGAAGCCGTGGCGGAGATGATGGGAAGCAGCAGGAAGAAGAGGTACGAGTTGAGGATCCCGCACTGCTCGGATTAGGTCGGTCGGACGATTCACACTCAATCGTTCTCCTCCGTTTGACTTAGTCAACCAGGTTCAATCATTCCCTTCCATTCTTAAAACTGTTCTTTGAAACCTCGTAAGAGGCTCCTCCTCCTGTTCCCGCCTGCACGAAGATGGTGGGTCCGTCGTCGCTGTACGTCCGGGGAAGTGCTTTCCGTTCTAAAGTTATAAAATAGCAAAGGGGATGTTGATTGGTGTGGAGGAGGAAGGAGTATGCTCTTTCCCTTACGATATTGGTTAGAAGGTTCCTTTTTGAAGGCTCTCTTTTTCTTTTTTCTCTATGTCGCCGTTGGTGCTTATCTTGACGTGCGTAAGCGCATTAATTATAATCTCTGTACGTATGTTAACCACAGAAAAGTCCAAAAAAAAAAAGGAATGAGAAACCTATTATATTTGTTTCAATTCGATTTTCAACTTTTTAATTGGATTAATTTAGTTCCAAATATCCAGCAACGCTCCCCCCAATCATGGACGTGAAGGGCCTCGTTAGCTGCGAATGACGTCGCGAAGGCCCTCACCCGAATCTACGACCCTCGCCAGCTGGCGGCAAGGGCTTGCTGGCCCTCACCTGCCAAAATGAAGCAAAAAAGGAAAGGCAAAAGAAAATAATAATAATAATGAAAGAAGAAAAAATTATAAAATATTTAAATATTATTCTAAAAATATCAATATCAGCGTCGACCATGCCAAGTAGGACGGTTGATGTCTACGTTAACGATTTTTTGGCCTAAATTGATTGAATTGACTAAATTTATATAAATGCAATAGTTTTATGATTTTTTGGATACTTTTCCCGTAAACCACTCTCTTGTGAATTTTAAGCCGAGGGAAAATTTAGTTGAGCCAAAATTGTCTCTTGGGTGAGAGTTAGATGTCTTTTTATGCGACAAAAAATTATCCTTTGAATGAGAATCCATGCTTCTCTTTTTTGTATAAAAACAAAGCCTCCGTCTTTCGACCCACACCGTAGGTGGCGCAGTTGGTTTGAGCTCTCCCGCCATCACAGGAGGTGAGCGGTTCGAAACTCTGCGTCGCTAGCGATTTAAGTGGAGGGCCCTGGCGGTGGGTTGCTGGGCTAGCCTTCCCCCGGGTTTAGTACCGAATAGCCTCTCGGGCGAAAGGAAGGTTCCCGGGTCATAAAAAAAAAAAAAGCCTCCGTCTTTCGCGTGCCTTTCATTCTTGCCCGTTGAAGTTTCAAACCGCAGAGTACTTTCGAGAAACCCACGTGAGGAAAGAAAAATGACATCGATCTTTAGCCTTCGTCCGCTTGGGCATCGATTGATAAGCATTATGGTCGTAACGTTCCCAACAAATGTAGGCACCTAATGATAGTATTCTCCCGCGATTCCGTTCCCTCACAAATCACATGATCGCAAGTATTAAGTGCTGTGAAATCAAGCAATGTTAACGACTAATTGAAATTCATCTAGTCCGCAATAAATAAGTGTTCGCGAGTATTTTTTCGCTTATGGCCACCTTGTTCATTTAACCGATAGCATATATATATAAACATATATATATATATACAAGAAAATACAAAAATGTAGAAAATAGAAACAACTACATAAATTTGATACACAAAGAGCCTATACACGGTTGAAACTAATAATCTAAATATGGTACAAAAACTAAGATCTATATATATGCACATGATTGGAAGTGATCATAGGATGTCTCGTAGTCTTCGTGGAATGTCTTCCTTCTAATCTCTCCTACTCCTCAGCCGAACGGGCAATCCTCCCCTCATCTTGAGGAGCAACGACAGCGTGTAGGGCGGCGGGTCCACCATCCTCATCCCGCTCTCGCCTCCGTCCGCCGCCGGTAAAACCTCGAACTCCGCCATCACGGCGGCTGCCACGGACTTCATCTGCACGTACGCCATCTCCTTCCCCAGGCACATTCTGGGCCCACAGTGGAACACCGGGTACTTCCACTGGTCGGCCGGCCTAAAGCGCACGTCTTGACGATCGCCGTCGTGGCCGTCGCCGTCGCCGCCGTCCAACCACCTCTCGGGCTTGAACTCCCTGCACTCCGGGCCCCACACCTCCTCGCTCCTCCCCATCGCGTATGCCGAGTAGTCGGCGAACCACCCCTTCCCCACGTGGGTCCCGTCGGGCAGCACGTCGTCGTCCACCGTCAACCTCGAGTTGATCGGCACCGGCGGGAACAGCCGCATGGACTCAGTCACCGCCGCGTGCAGGTAGTGGAGGCTCTTCAGCTCGTCGTAGCTGAAGATCTTCACCCCCGACGGGGTCGACGCCGCCGCCGCCGACAGTTCTTTGAGGATTTTACGCTCGCACAACGGGTGCGCGGCGATCAGCCAGAAGAACCAGGTCAACGCCGTCGACGTCGAGTCCTTGCCCGCGAGAACGAAGCTTATGACGATGTCTCGCAGGAACTTCCTCTTCTCCTCCAGGTCTCGGAACTCCAGATCGGCGCTCGATGACATGAACCTCGACAGCAGATCTCGATCGCGGCTCCTCTCGCCGCCGTTCTCTCGTTCGTTCGCCGCCGATTCGATTTGTTCCTCTTTCGATTTGATGATGCCCATGGCGAACTCGTTGATCACTCTTATGTTCGATCTGAATCGTTTCTCCGACCCGAGATTGAAGAATCGCTTCAATTTCCACAGGGCAGGCAAGGGCGACATGAACCGCGACGAGCAGTTCTCGACCGCCTCGTCGAAGGCTTTGACGAAAGCCGAATTGCGGCCGGAGATCTCCTCCGATGCTTCCTCCGCGGCGAAACAGTTGGGATCGACGCCGAACGCGACGCTGCAGATGTTGTCGAAGGCGAATCTCTGCAACACCTCCTGGAGGTCGACGACTCTGCCCTCGTCGCAGGCCCTGGAGAGGAAGGGGAGGAAGCGGTCGGAGATCTCGCGGCCGACGGTCTCCGAGATGAAGTGCTTGAGCGACCTGGTGGTGAACTCGTGGCTGGCGATCTTGCGCTGGAGGGACCAGAGGTGGCCGTCGACGGCGAAGATGCCGTCGCCGAGGAGCTCGCGGAGGACGGCGTGGTAGCGTGAGCCCTTGACGTAGTTGGGGAAGCTGGAGGAGAGGAGGTGCTGGAGGTTGAGGGGGTTGGAGGTGCAGACCCCGCGGGAGAGGCCGAGGAAGGTGTTGACCCGGAGGGTCGACGACGGGGTCCGCGACAGCATGTCGGCGACCCAGTCGTGGAAGCGGTGGCGGTTGCGGAGGAAGCCGACGAGGTTGCCGACGACGGGGTGGGACTCCGGGCATGGGGTTTCGGCGGGACCACCGGGAGGGCGGCGGCGGGAGGCCGAGCGGAGGCGGAGGAAGAAGAAGAGGAGTAAGGGGATGGAGGAGAGAGAGAGGGTGAAGAGATCGAGGTGGAGCGCCATCGGGTGTTCTGTTTCCGCCTTCCGCTGGTGACGCGACAACCGATGATTCCCGAAGTGAGATTTATGCTCAGGCAGCTGAGATATCGAGTCCGGCTTCGACCTCACTCGGTCAACGATTTGCTTTGACTTAATCATAGAAATTTGGGAAAATTTCAAACAGGGTCCGGAGTGGAGTGAAATCATTTTCTCAAGGTGACTGGAGTTAACATTTTTTCAAATAAAAATTTGAAATGATCAAATCATTTTAAATAAGAATTTGAAATAGTCAAATCGTCTTAAAAAGGATCTTTGGCAGGCTAGTGACTATTTCATCACCGGAGAAGAAGGGATATTTTAGTCAAAAACATTGTAAATATATTTTTTGTTCTTTTTTACTTTATTTTTTTTCTTCTTCCCTCCCAGTCTTCACTGCGCCTATCCGGCGACCTCCGTTGGCCTCGGGCAAGGCCGCCCTCACCGGCATCAGGCAAAACCGCCCTCACCGGCATCGGGCAAGAGTCGCCTTCGCTGGCATTGAGTGAGGGTTGCCTCACCTAGGCCAGGCGGGCAAGGGGGACTCTTACCAAATCCGGCGAGGGTCGCCCTCGCCAACATCGAGCGAGAGTGGCATTGCCTAAGCCGGGCAGGCAAGGGGGACCCTTGCCAGATCCGGCGAGGGTCGCCCTTGCCAGCATTGAGCGAGAGTGGCCTTGCCTAAGCCGGGCAAGCAAGGGGGACCCTTGCCAGATTCGGCGAGGGCAACCCTCGCTGGTGTCAGGCGAGGGTCACCTCGCTTGGGCTAGCTTCAGCCTCACCCTCGCGAGCCCAAGCGAGGGCGGTCCTCACCCGTCATCGGCGAGGGTGGCCTTCACCTAAGGCCGACGACCTTCGCCCGCCTCGGCAATGGCCAACAAAAGGAAGAGAGGAAAAAAATAAAGAAAAGGAAAAAAAACAAAAAAACAAAAAAAGGAAATAAAAAGAATCGAAAAAGTAAAAGATGAAAGCCGAATTTCCACAGGGCAGGCAAGGGCGACATGAACCGCGACGAGCAGTTCTCGACCGCCTCGTCGAAGGCTTTGACGAAAGCCGAATTGCGGCCGGAGATCTCCTCCGATGCTTCCTCCGCGGCGAAACAGTTGGGATCGACCGATGATTCCCGAAGTGAGATTCATGCTCAGGCAGCTGAGATATGGAGTCCGGCTTCGACCTCACTCGGTCAACGATTTGCTTTGACTTAATCATAGAAATTTGGGAAAATTTCAAACACGGTCCGAGGCGGAGCGAAATCATTTTCTCAAGGTGACTGGAGTTAACATTTTCTCAAATAAAAATTTGAAATGATCAAATCGTTTTAAATAAGAATCTGAAATGGTCAAATCGTCTTAAAAAGGACCTTTGGCAGGCCAGTGACTATATCATCGCCGGAAAAGGGGTATTTTAGTCAAAAACATTGTAAGTATATTTTTTGTTCTTTTTTTACTTTTTTTTTCTTCTTCTTCCCTCCCGGTCTTCACCGCGCCTATCCGGCGACCTCCATTAGCCTCGGGCAAGGCCGCCCTCACCGGCATCGGGCAAGAGCCACCTTCGCCGGCGTTAAGTGAGGGTTGCCTCACCAGGGCCAAGCCGGCAAGGGGGACTCTTACCAGATCCGGCGAGGGTCGCCCTCGCCAACATCGAGCAAGAGTGGCATTACCTAAGTCGGGCAGGCAAGGGGGACCCTTGCCAAATCCGACGAGGGTCGCCCTTGCCAGCATTGAGCGAGAGTGGCCTTGCCTAAGCCGGGCAAGCAAGGGGGACCCTTGCCAGATTCGGCGAGGGCAACCCTCGCTGGTGTCAGGCGAGGGTCACCTCGCTTGGGCTAGCTTCAGCCTCGCCCTCGCGAGCCCAAGCGAGGGCGGTCCTCACCCGTCATCGGCGAGGGTGGCTTTCACCTGAGGTCGACGACCTTCGCCCGCCTCGGCAATGGCCAACAAAGGGAAGAGAGGAAAAAAATAAAGAAAAGGAAAAATAAAAGGAAAAAACACAAAAAGGAAATAAAAAGAATCGAAAAAGTAAAAGATGAAAATACCCTTTGGTCGGTGAGGTCAGGTCTATGTTTGAGATAGACATAGTTACTTTAAGCCCTTATTTGAGATAAAATTCACTTTGGGTCTTTATTTGAGAAAATAAGGGCATTTCAGACTCTTATTTGAGAAAATAACTCTACTTCGAGTCCATTTTTGGAATTTTCCGTAAAAATTTAAAAAAAGACACTAATGTAAACCTCGAGGACTAAGCTATCATAGTAAAACAAAAGGACCAGAGATACTATAATCCTCAAATTTTCTTCCTTTCTACTGAATTTATATAATTTAGCTACTTAATTAGGCTTGTAAGCCATTTTAATCAAATAATTCAAACTTAATCTCGAGTCTCAACTTGAATTATGAATGCTAATGCCACTCGAATCGACATCGACCATTTGAATTAGGCTTGTAAATTTCAAAGTCCTTCAAACCAGATACACTCAGATCTTGATTCAAATACAATTACTGAATCTACCTTTCTTCACAATTGATAACATTTGAGTGCGTTCATGTAATCAAAGAGTAGGGCTTGCATAAATTGCTCAAAATTTAAATTTCCTCGTCTCTCCCTTTGTCATGACAATTTGATTTTTTTTTACCTTTTTTCATTTAAATTTTTATTTCTCTCAATTTCCCCTTATTTTCGAAACATAGTTAGCGAAGCTGTAATGATCAACAAGCGACATACGTGAATTTCATTAATACACATGCACCATAATCAGTATTCTCATACTATAAAATTTAAGCTTACAAAATGTTTTTTACGCATGCGGGAACGTTTTTGAAAATTAAAAAGTATTATTCTTACTTTTGTGCTGAAATTTAAAAAAAATTATTAAAGTACGAAGAATTAAATATATAAATCTACGTGTCAAGCTCTTATTTGTACTATGAAAGTTTCAAATACATAAAAATTTCAAAATACTTGCATCATTTTTTTTGGTAAGGGAAAATACGTGCATCATAACATTCATAAAAAGCAAGAAATGTTTAGGATTGAATTGGTTCAATTGAAAGGTTTAGGACTGAATTAGTATCAATATAATAGGCTTAAGATTTTTTTTTGGGTACTTTTCCCCTCGACAACTTAGGAAAATTACAAGGGAGAAGAACAGCAGAAGTGCCAAAAGTTGTGTACGGAGCTCACTTTGGTGCCAAAAGTTCTATTTGAATCACTTAAGTGCCAAATCGGAAGAAAAATAATCACTTTGGTACCAACGGCGAGTGATTCCGGCCAAATTAATACGTGGTATTTATATTAACGAAAAATAAGTTGACGTGGCAAATATTTTAAATCGCAATCCACGTGAAATGGCATAACCGACGTCGTTTTCCATCCTCCACAAAAAAACGACGTTGCTTCATTTTCCTACGTGGACTGCGTTTAAAAAACGACGTCACTGAAGAAGGAGGACTAAAATTAGGGCTCAGATCTTGAGTTCTCACATCACTCCCTCGCTCGTTGTAGCTCCCTCAATCGCCTTCCGTTGCTCGCCCACCGTCACTCACCCGCTGTCGCTCGGCCGTCGTCGTAGCTGCGCCATTGTTTGCTGGCCCACCGTCGCTTAGCCGCTTCACTCAGGTTTATCATGTTCTCGCCATGGTCAATTGGGTGGAGAATTTAGGGTTCCGACAGGCAAATTGAGGCACAGAAGGCAAAATGAGGGCTCAGCTTGGACTGCTTTTATGGGGAGAGAAAAATGGTGGGGACCTCACTTTTGTGGGGAGGGCAAAATTATGGGGACCGAATGTGACTAAATTGAAAAATATGGCGTGAAGGGGAAAATGAGGGCTTAGCGCAAAGGAAACTGATTGGAGTGCTGGGGATAGTGGTGGGGACTCGACTTTATTTAGTTAGTTAGTGCTTCTGTGGGGACCGAATGGGGTCCAA
Organism: Syzygium aqueum; assembly: GCA_031216185.1. Taxonomy (NCBI): domain Eukaryota; kingdom Viridiplantae; phylum Streptophyta; class Magnoliopsida; order Myrtales; family Myrtaceae; genus Syzygium; species Syzygium aqueum. Next base: position 6,234,838 of record CM062240.1, read on the forward strand.
TTGAAAAATAGGTGTTGGGGACCTCACGTTGTTTAATCAATTGAATAAATCGGTTTCTTTTGTTTTTTTCGATAATTGTTTAATCAATTAAATGTAAAGTTGTTGATGATTCTGCTACGTGATCTCAATGAATGACTTTTTATTTTATTCTTTGGGTGTAGCATCGAAATGGAGGAGAATCATGTAGGTGTCATTGTTTGCTATGGTGGAGAGTTTGTTATTGGCACTGACGACTGGGAATATTGCGGTGGGAACGAAGATACTATTTGCGTCAATGTTGGGAAGCCATCATATATTGATTTTTGTGAGGGATTTGATGTATTTTTGTCGATGCAAAGTGCAAAAATTGCACTATTGCGTTCCTGGGAAGGAATTGAAGGATGGTTTGAGATTTTTTAGTGACGATAATGGTATTAAGGATATCATTTACCATTATCTTCACGACGATGAAGCTAAGGTTTATGTTGAATATTATAATGATGATGAGGATGATGGAAATGATGATCATATTCAAGCGAGTAATCAGGTTGGGGATGAGTCTACGTTAGATAGAGGGCAACATGAGAGCCAAGTGGAGGAGAGGGAAACAGATTTTAATAGAAATGTGGATGAAGTCTCAGTTGAAGATGTGGCTGATGAAGACTTAGTTGGATTAGAATGGGAAGTTGCTCAATATAGTGCGTCAGAAGATGAAGCTTTGCCAATTGTCAATTTCCTAAGTAATGAAGACGATGATGAACTCCAACAGTCAAGACAAAATCAAAGGGAATTTTTCAGAAAAAAAACTCCCAACTTTAGAAGAAAGGCTTGAGTTGGATAGAGTTTCAGCTTGAGGTAATAGAAGTGAAGATACAGAAAGTTCCGGCAATGAAACTGCTAGTTCGGAGAATGATAATGAAGAACCTGTTCGTCGAAGGAAAAGTAAGTACCCTTACTATGATCCAAATGTCAATAAACTTGTTTTGTGTGTCGGCATAAAATTTGATTATGCAAAACAATTAAAAGAAGCTATTGTGGAGAGTTCTATTGTTAAATAGAGGAGCGTAGAATTCATTAAAAATACGAAGGAATTTGTGAGAGCTAAGTGCTCACAACCTAATTGTCCTTGGAAGCTGTACGGCGCTGTGAGTAAGAAGGGGTCATTTCAGATTAGGTCATTTCGGGAGGAACATACTTATTCAATTCATTTTGATAACAAAAGGGTAACAAGTGTGTGGTTGTCGAAACATTTTTTCAATACAATCAAAGCAATGTCCAAGATCAAATGTCCTCAGTTTAAGCAGTTAGTGAAGGAGCAGGTAGGAGTTAATGTGTCAATGAATCAGTGCAAGAGAGCTAAGCAGATGGTGATGTAAATTTTGATGGGTCGGTACAAGGAAGAATATGTGCAGGTATGGGATTATGCCTGCGAATGCGCGGTTCAAAACCCATCTAGTAGGGTATATGCTAAGGTTGTAGAGAGGCCACTGCCTGATTGTGAGTCTAGGTTTGATAGATTTTATGTTTGTTTTGATGCATGCAAACGGGGCTTTTTGGCTGGTTGTAGAAGAGTTGTAGGATTGGATGGATGTTTCCTTAAGGGTTTATGCAAGAGGGAGTTGTTGGCTATTGTGGGGAGAGATGCCAACAATCAAAATGTTTTTGATAGCTTGGGCAATTATCAAGATTGAGAACAAAGATACTTGGTCCTGGTTCATCAAGAATTTAATGATTGACCTTGACATAAACGATGGCGGAGGATGGGCATTCATGAGCGACCAACAGAAGGTAATACCATTGTCAATTAATTCCTTTTTAATATTAATTACTTGAGTATTTTCTGACTTGTATTTGTTGATTTGAATTTTTGTAGGGACTTGTTCCTGCATTGGCCGAGTTGATGCCATATGCTGAGCATAGAATGTTCGCGAGGCACATATATGCAAATTGGGCAAAGAACTACAAAGGAGATATGCTGCAGAAGCAGTTTTGGTAGATAGCGAAGAGAACCAACATGGCTGACTTTAGATTAGCCAAACGGGGGTTGTTGTAGCTGACAAAGGAAGGCTTTGATGCACTATTCCAGACAGAAGCTAAGCACTGATGTCGGGCCTTCTTTAGCGAAGAATTTAAATGTGATATAATTGAAAACAACCTCAGTGAAGCTTTCAATGGGAGAATTTTAGAGGTCAGGTGCAAGCCAATCATTAGCATGCTTGATGATATTCGTGTTATGGTCATGACCAGACTGCACATGCAAAGAGATGAGACTACCAAGTGGAGCAGAGAATGCGATCCTAGAATTGTAAAGAAATTGGATGCGAATGTTGCTGGTAGTAGGTTCTGTCATACGGTTTGGAATGGAGAAAATGAATATGAGATCATTTACAATAATGATAAGTATGTGGTCAACCTAGATAGAAGAAAGTGTTCATGCCGAGCTTAGGAACTAAGTGGAATTCTTTGTCCCCATGATATTTGCGCCATTTTGATGAAGCAAGAAAGGCCAAAGGATTACCCACATGATTGGTACAAAAAAAGCTCATACCTTAATTCGTACAAATTCATGATGCAACCTATCCGAAGTAGTAAATTTTGGGAGCCAACAAATCGTGAAGGCCCTCTACCTTTGCCACTAAAGAAGCAAATAGGAAGGCCAAAGAAAAACGAAGAATACAAGAGGGAGAGGCATCAAGTCAGAGGATGAGTAGGACCGGGGTGAAGATGAAATGCTCCTATTGCTACAAGGAATGGCATAATAAGAAAGGTTCTCAATTGAAAAGGCAACGTGAACAAGAAGTTGTTGCAAGAGCTAATCGTGGGCCAGAAACAACACCTACTAAAGAGGTTGTTGTTGGGCCTACTGAAGGGCCAACAAAAGGCCATGTTCTAGGCCCAAGTGCAAGGACAAGTACAGGCAAGACAGCAGCAACAACAACCGAGTCCACTGTTGAACAAACAAGGAAAAAATATCCAGTAAGCTATACATTGTTGTGTTTATCTTTTATGAGCTGAGTTTATTTTTGTTATGTGTTTCTCAGGTGAGAAGACGATCAACTGCACAAGTTGCACAAGGATAGGGAGCACCACAGATTGCTCCTCCACAAATTGCGCAAATTGCTTCCCCACAAGTTGCTCAAAGTGATGCACAACAACGAACAAGAGGGGTTCTTAAAAAAAGAATAAGGTAATATGGTTATGGGATTTACACAGATGAACGCACCGGAATGACTATTTTCAATGTAAGATTTGTAGGACTCATGTATTTAATTTATGGTATTTCATTCATTTGGTTAACAATATAATTATGTTCTTGTAGCCTGGAAAAAGTTCGGAGGTGCTTATCTCTCAAGGTGAGCCAACTCAAGAGTCAAGGGCGCAGCCAAAGAAGAGCACAAAGAAGAAGAGGAAGACAACGAGTACAGCTTCAAAACAGCCACCAATAAATAAAGTTGCACCAGTTCCATCTCAACCAACAAATCCAGTACCAGTTCCATCTCAACCGACTGATCATGGGACCAATGTTCCTACGGAGAGGTCCCCACACATGACACGTGCTATAAAAAAAATGTTGATGCTAAGAAGAATGTGACAGAAATGACAGTTAACGAATCTACGTATCCAATTCGAAAGAGTGCCCGAATTATGAATCAATTCAAAATTGCAAATGGAAAAAGAGCCGGGGGTGTTGTGCATATTGACTAATGGGAGGGTGCTAGACATGGCATCTTCACTAATGGGGATTGCTGCTATTGTTTTTATGTGTTCGCTTTGACATATTAGGTGGGAGGGGATCGTTGACTGATTAGGAGAATGATGTTTTTTATGGACATGTTTATTTTTGTAAAGAACCAATCAATGTCAATGGCAACAATGTTTTTGTTATTTTCTTGTCTTGCACCTTGTTATGAGGCTGATGTTGTTTTTGGAAGTGGTTGGTTGATTATTGTTGCTGTTTGAAGTTGTGGGTGCTGCATCTTCTTGCACTAACAAATACAAGTACTGGTGTAAGAACAAGATGCACTAGCACAGCACTAGAGCAATTGTGGCTGTTGGTGCATCCTGTTGCACCAACACAGCTCTCGGTGCAACTCTGGGTGCTGGTGCGTTTTCTTGCACCAACACTTGTATGAGCTGGTGCAAGAACAAAATGCACCAACAACTCAACTAGTGCAACAACATGCACCACGACTGATGCAAGCCAATGAAAACATAGTTGAAACTGACTTGTTCTTATTTTTAAACTCGTCAACACGAGTGGTCACTTTTTCATCGCAATTGACACTAAGATGATCATTTTCAAAAAAACTTGGCACTGAAACGATCGCTATTTACAACTTATGGCATTGAAATAGTCACTCGTGAATTGTTACCACCCCTTAATTTCTTCATGGTTTGCAGTAATGGTTGCAGCAAACCATTACATCTGATGCTAAAACCAAGCAAACCGATATATACAATACAGAACCAAGCAAAAAAATTTTGAAGTGCTCTCAACCAATAAATTCCAAGTCCAACCTTTCATTTCTACCATAGATTGGAACAAAACCTTTTGTTCCATACAATTTGCAACAAACTAGTAACACACTTTACTTACAAATGACCCAATACAAGTAAATATTCCACATCTTCGATTATGGTAGACATACAAACTTCTTCTCATTGCTCACTTCAAATTTGAATATACTACACAAGAGAATAACAACACAATCAATGCTCGATAAAAATTTCTTTCAATTTTCAGCCTTGAAACTTTCATCTTCAAATGGTCTACTAAAGATGTTAAATCCTTTATTTGAGCTTGCATTGAGTCGACATCATCTAACTTGTCCATTAATGTAGGTGGAGGTTGATGTCGTCTTTCAAGTAGCTGCAAGATCACTTATGTGGCTCGACCGGAGAATTTGGCATCAACCCATTTGAAATATTTGCACTTTGAACCTTCTCTATATCTCCTGCATCCATGGAATCTTCTCTCGAGATTTAACTGAGTCCAAGATGTTCTTTTCGGATTTGGTAACCCACAAAAACAGTAACACTCACAATCTAATTTGCTTTTTTTAATTGAATGCGAGCCGTTGCTGAAGCTTCCACCCTCCATCTGCAAGCGCGAGCTAATAATTGGAGATTTAAGATTCTGATTTTCACGAGTTAGGTATCCCGAATGTGAGCTGCTATTGAGCTTCCGCCCTCATCTTTCAATTTGGGGATTAGGGTTCTTATTTTGGGGAGAAGCTAAATAAAACAGCGTCGTTTTATTGTTTGCACGTTGACTGTACTATTCGGCGAGCCACACCGGCTTCAAATACTAATAAAAAATTGTCACGTTAGATTTCCAACCAATCATATTAGAGTTGGCATTTACAAAATCGTTTTTCAAATTTTTTGGCACTTAAGTGATCCAAATGAAATTTTTGACACCAAAGTAAATTTCGTACAAAACTTTTGGCACTTCTGTTGTTCTTCCCCCCAAAATTACAATATTGCCATAGGAAATGCGCTTTCCCGCCCAAGTCGCCGGAAGCAGGCCACTCTCATCCTCAAACAAACCAGTCTCGCTGCTTTCAATCGGGAGGAGGGGGTTCGGATCCGTCGCAGAGCCTCCTCTCCATTGCTCCCCCCAATCTACAGCGCAAACTGCTGGAGCAGGTGAGGTGACGACGATTCGCGTTCCTCCGATGCATGTGTCGCGTCTCTCTTCCCTGGCTGCCCAAATCGATTTCGATTTCGAATCGCGCTCGCTCTCTCCAGATTCGTCCCTCTCGTTCTTGGTTCACGTGTTTCTCTCTCCGTCTCTCGTTCCCGATTTCCTGTGCGATTTTAGGGACTCTGGCTGTTCTGGGTCGGGCAGTGGAAGGGTTTTTTTTGCTTCTTTTCCTTGGGGACGTGGGAAAAACCACGCGGCGAACATTGGCCTCGAGGGTCGTCATCAGTTGTCAAAGTGTGGACAAATTCTTTGATGGGTACTCGCCGATTGGTGATAGAAACGGAGATGTTAACACGCGCATCGTTCAGTTGTTAGAAATGCTTGGCTTTTTTGCCTGTCTTTTTTTTTTTTTCTAGAAAGAGAAGGAAAGATATGGAGCAGGGATTTTCAATGCAGAATGCCATCTAGGCATGTCTTCCAGATCCTGATGATTCTCCTCAAGCAGAACTTGTTTGATATTGCCGGTAGGATCATCTTACTCATGGGGGGTGTGATGGCATTTAGAAAATGGAGTCCCAACCTTCCTTCCCTTTCTCGTTGGTGGTTTGGGGGGGCCTGGTTTACCTTAAACCTCGAAACTCTGATCCGTCTTGGCCCTTCCTTACTCACTCTCTTATCAGAAGCCAGCTCCACTCCCCTTTTAAGGTTTCTCTCGGTGCTCGTTTGCCACCTTGGTCATTCAGACCCTTGATCGGTCAGTTGTCTCAGCGTTTGAGCTCTTGTGGATTGGGCCAGCATATCAGGTCCTGGATTTGGGTTAGCTTAAAACAGTATCTGCATATAAGAGCTTCCGCAGTTTTTATAATGGGTGCTGGATACTTTCTGAAGATGATGCGCCTGTGACATATCTGGCATCTTTTATTATCGCTTGCCGTCTTTCAGTGTTCTCTTTGTTATCTAGCCTGCTGCTAATGCAACTCTGGCTTAAGGGCCACTGAGTTGTTCTGCTTTTAATGTTCATGTTACATAGCTGGTGAAATACTAGATGTGATTCTGATATCTCGGTCATGATAGACGTCATACATATGTCAGGGTTTCCCATGTTGTCCCGGATCACAGGACTGTGCACCAGACAATTTCCTTTGGGTGCACAACTTGGGCTTTAGTGGGGAGCAATACTTTCTGTTTCCTAGATAATTATTTTAAATAATCAGCGTGCTTTCAGACTAGGAAATTGTTCATGTTGCACAGCACAGCATGTTCTCTATACAATCCGCAGTTGATGTCCCTGTTCCAATAAGTAGATGGCAACATATTCCCTTAGCAGACAAATTGAACATAGGAATACTTTTTGGAAATTTAGTTTTGCCCTTTTTTTCACGTCCATATGTCAAATGCAATTGATCAAGGACTTATTTTAAATTTAGCCTCAGATGGATCATCAAATTTTTTGAGATCTTATAATGTCGTCTGGCTATAGGGCTGCGCAGCTGTACACCCTCAAGCTTTGCTCCTGTGAGCTGAATACAGTGATGGCAAGTCGGGTCACTCAGGGACTGCTGTTTGTTCAGGATGAGAATCAAGTTGCTCATCGCAAAAGTACTATTTCCTCTTTCTATCTGAGCCGTATATTTCAATTGTGAATAACAATTACATTTGGAATAAATGCTGCAATTTGATAGGTAATCCCATCCAATGTCTCATTAAGCACACACTCTTGCATCACAAGGTGCAAGTAGTGTCTTTCATAACCTTATGTTGGAACTATGTATTTGGTCAGTTGTCTTAGTAGTTTGGAGATCACTAAATTAGTTGCCCAATTTCTATTTAGAGGGTACTGGTGATGGAGCAACTAGGAGTTCTAAGACTGTTGCGAAGAAAGGTGAAGGGGGTTTGGGAACTCGTAAAGCACTTCAGGACATTACAAACAAATCGTCCCTTCATCCTGAAGCATCAATAAAGAAAAAGGATCCACAGAAGGAAGAATTTAATGTAGCTGAGGAGATGTTTTTGCATGACCACCAAAAGTGCATCGAGGCACAACGAGCGGCCTTCAACAATTTTGACTTGAACTTGGTTCTTCCTGGTCATGGTAATCAATTCTTTTAACAAAAATAGATATCAGATTGGAAGTTGACATCCCTGCTGATATGTTATGTCATGTAGCGCTGAGCGAGCCAAGGTCTTACATCTTAGATTTAGGTATATTGGTGTTTACGCTTAGCAGTCAATATACTGGATAGGCTCTTTGTACAGTACTTTTGGTAATCCCTTGGGAATATAGTGCAGCAATACTTTTGGCTAAGTTAATGATTGCTTAGAAGATTATAGATTCAGATTAGATTGCTTTGTGCTATCGTATGCAAGAAACTGCACTTTGATTATGACAGGAATTATGATTGGTATGAATCACATTTTTTTCTCATGCTATTTTTATGTTTAAAAGAGATTTCATTAGCCTGTTACTGCAATCAAGCAGAAAAATGAGAAACTGAACTGAATAGAGCAGAAGCCTCTGTAGTCCAAGAATGAACCTAGATAACCCATTTAGAAGGATATGGAAGAGTTGGCTCAAATTGGCATTTTTTATGTGAAAATTATGAAGAGGTAAAGACTGATAACATGCCTATCTTCATTCAATGATCTCGACTATTTATTCTGATTTTGCATATTTTAGGTCATGTCATCTTTCTTCTTGAATGATTATTCAAGGAACAAGAAATGATATTAGTTTCTTTACCAGATTCTGTGTCTACTGCAGAACGTTCAGAATCTGAACAGGCAAAGGCTGAGGTACTACATCAGCAAATAAGGCATTTTTTCTTTCTTTTTGGCAATTGCAAACCACACATTATTCTATTGACCGTTAGCAGCATAGCCTATGTACTAGTTCATTTTACCGAATTCATTGTTTCCCACCAAAAATTTTTTCCTCTACATTGAACCCATCAATGTTATTTCTAACTATCACTCTTGGTTGCTTATTGATTTTTCTTCTGTTATATGTGTTTCTCGTGTCAGGCTGATTATGATAGCCCTCGCTGCTACCCTGAGCCATCTGAACTTCCCATGGATGAGTTTTCTGATTGCTTTGAATATTCAACACAATGGAGTTCTCCTCCGTGTTCACCAATGCTCTGGGACACTTCAACGTCTTGTGAATATGCATGGCGATTTGAGGACGTGGAATTTGTCCTCAAGCAAGAGACTGACTTTTGAATTTTATTTTGTTATTTGGCAGCATCTGCTTGTTTATTGCACGAAGCAGCACTGTACTGGACTCTTGTAAGCACTACTATGATTTTCTAGTCTAATATGCCGAATTTCATGCGCTGCAATATTGCTGCAATGGGGTGTTCCTTTATTATGTGTTTTTCTTTGGTTCACGTATTTAGTGTCTTCTGGGAAAGTCTATCTTTGAACTACTTTATGGTATTTACCAAAGAGAAAGATCTCGAGGAGAGATAGCACACTGGTTTTATGATCTTTTCCAATCCTTTTCCCATTCCTTTTTTTTTTCATGAGCGGTGTGCAAATTTTTTAATTTTGGCCACGGCAATTTTGTGCCAGTTGAATATCTCGAAATGACCTCATTCGGTAGGTAATGGTGACATGTACTGCTTATGTACCATCACAAAGCCTAATGGACTTGATACTGTCTGAATGATTCTATTCACCTCGAATGCATTAACCGCCTTCTATCACTAGACTAGTTCAATTCGTTCTGTTTTGTCATGGATTTTTATTTTCCCCTTTCATAATCAAATCCACGCGACTATAAGATTACAGTTTTTGTGCTTGACTGAAGACTTCAACATCTCGACTCGCTATTTAAAATTTTGCATGAGCTAATCATATGATTTTTGTATCAGTTGCGGCAGTTCTTAGCATTATGCATGGACGGCTCAAAATTGCATCTAGGTTTCTTGCAGTTCAATAGACAGATAAAACACTCACTGTTACGTCTTACCTTTGACTGCATGCGTGTCACCGCCTACAAACTACGAAGTTTATTCTTCGGGATTTTTTCCTACTTTTCTAGGGAAACAAAGGGGAGTGATGTGCTGGAAGTTTCTTCACAGACTTCAGCAAAACAGGGTTGTCATAAGAAGTGTGGTTTTGTCTCTGTTTCTTGTCAACTTTTGAGACCCAGTGAGCATTGCCAATTATTTTATGAAGCATGTTTCTGTCATAAACCTTGTATTTTATTTGCAGGCCGGCCACTGGGTTGCTCTGTTCACTATTACAGTTGTATTTCTCCTGTTTTTAACTTCAGCAACTGGACGGCCGCTGCGCCATTTAGTTCAAAACTAAGAACACTAACATGGTTTCCAACACAATCATCTTCTCAAACTCTGTTGACTGCTGCTGTAATCACATAGCCAAACAAATGGCGGGTATTTTCATAGTTGCCCTACTTTTCTATCTTCTTCCCAAGTTTTCTTGTCTATCTCAAGATGATAGCTCCTATGGCCTCTCTTATAGCGGAGGCAAGATCTTGACACAACCAGTCACTGTTTCTCATCTGTGGTTTGGTCCTCAATGGCAAGAATCTGATAAAGCAATCATAAGAAATGCCATTAATTCTTTGACTTCCTCCAAATACTCGTCAGTTCAGAAGTATGAAGTGCCAACACTAGGAAACTGGTGGGATATAGTCAGGCAGTACAGAGACAAGTCCAACTCTCCGGTCACGGACTCTTTGAGTGTGGGCCCCGAATGCTCTTACACGGGCTTTTATCAGAACATGACACGAGAACGGGTGATCAAGATTGGAAGGACAGTTTTTTATGGCACTGCCATTGATGGGTCTAACGGGAGTTTGAGTTGCACTCATGCCTTTGAAGCAAGTGAGAACAGCGTTTACCTTGCACTCTTCTCTGATCATGTGATCTTCGTTGAGGGAAATGATCTGGAAGATTTCATTGATCCGTGCAGTGGCCATTTAACGGTCAACATCTCTGCAACAGAGGTGATTACTATTGCCTGGACTAGGGCCCCAGTCCGAGAAGTCGGCCAGTGCTCAGACCTCCTAAAAGGAAGTTCCTCCCACCGATGCCCACCAAACGGAAATGAGAAGGTGGACAGCATGGTCGGATATATGCTGGCAAGAATAGCAGATCAAGTTACTAATGGAGATGGGAGAGGATGGACAAGCAGTGGTGGGAATGGGAACACGAAGATGATTGGCAGTCTGTGCGCATCTCAATATGAGGGAAGACACAGTCATCCTCCTTTATATATTGATGCAGAGAGAAATGTCAGTCTTAATGCTATTGGCCTAAATAGCCGAAGATATCTTCTTCAGTATCTTTGGGACCAGAACATAAGGAATTGTGCACTGAAACCCATAGGTAATGCAAATAACAAAGTGTAGAACTGTCGATGGGGAAAAGTAGACATAAACATAGAATGACATTGGTGATCATTATCTCTAACTCATATGCAAAAGTTTTCATCCTTAACAAACACTCAAAAGAAGAAACTTCTAGCAGGTATGAACTGATCCGTACTAAGAAACGTTTTAGGTCTCTTCTTCTCCTCTTTGCGTTGCCTATTTTTTCCCGTAAGAGAAAGGCTTAGAAGTAGGAGAACAAGTCATACAGCCAAGAAAAGACAGACTTTTGTAATCCCCCATAATGGAACAGTTAGTTCTCCATCCTCCGGGGACATTCCTGATTAGGTGGGAATTGGGATTCAATCCCACTATCATAGGTGATACATTTATTTTTTCCCTCCATGAGGTCTGAGAAACCACGGGGATATTATTCCGATCTTGGTAAGCAACTTCCACCTCTTCGACTTTATAGGGAACTTCTAACACGAAATTTTCCCGATGCAGAAGCCTGCAGAGTTGATACAGTCATCTTGAAACAGTCTAAAGGGTACTTGAGTACAGGAATTGCTGTTAATCACAGTGATGGTTTGCAGCCATACATGCCCAATCAGAAGTGTCTTTGGGAGATTTGGTCGCCCAATGCAAAGTTCATAAGTTTCAATTTTGAATATTTTGCAGTCGCAGCAGATAGTGATGATAATCTCAGAGTTTGCCCACCAGATTCCAGCAAGATGCAATGTAAAGTAGTTAACTCGCAAACTACAAATTCACTCAAGAATTTCCAGTTGATGGGCCCAAAATCTTACATCCAATTTATGAGTGGTGATTATGTCTCCTTCAATTCAAGAGGGTGGGAGCTCAGTTATATGGCAGGTAAAGCAGATCCGATTCACCCTCTTTTATTCTGATTTCATAGACTTCCTCCCTGGAAAATGTACCTGAAATGTCCAAATTGTTCAGGACTTTGCACCGGGAATGAAGATGTTTACAACAGTTCTGGAATCATAGGATATGGTTTGGTTGGAACTTCATCCTATGTACAAGGCATCAAGTGCAGATGGGTCCTCCATGGAAAACCAGGAACTCGAGTTTCCTTGAACTTCACACACATTAATAACACTCGAGATTTGGATTTCGTTGCCATTTACAATGACTCCACTCATCAGAGTGCCAACTTCTCAGGATTTTATCCTGTTGCTGATCTCCCACATATGAACTTGATTGGTGAGGTCATAATAGCATTCACCACTCAGATGGAGGGAGGGAAAGGTTGGTCAGCAGAATATTATATCTCTTCGCCAGCTGAGCCTGGAAAACGCCCACTGGTGTTTGTCATTGTGCTTATCTTGGCGGCACTAGCATTAAGCTTGTCCGTTGCCATCATTGCTCTTTTCCTGCATACAAGAAAACAAAAGCATGCTAATGAGGGCCTCCTACTTAATTCAAACAGGTTTATCAGGGAGGAAAATTGGATTGGTGAGGGGCCTTCGGCAGTAGTGTATAAAGCAGTTCTCATGGATGGATGTCTCTTGGCGATTAAAGTTTTCAAGAACTTGGCCTGTTATTCAGAACTAGAAGAAGAAATATTGCTTAAAACTTCTCATCCACACATAATTTCCTTGATGGGACATAGCAGGCACAGATTTCAGAGTCGATGTATGGTCTTTGAGTTTATGAGTAGGGGATGTCTGAGCTATAACTTGAGAGAGAAAGGAGAAACAATAGACTGGGAGAAGAGGTTAATGATAGCAATGCAGATATCCTCGGCAATCCAAATGCTGCACATGCACATGAATCCACAAGTATGTCATGGCAACATAACGTCTGACAACATTTTACTTGATGAGTTCTGCAATGCAAAGTTGGGTGGTTTCAGTTCTGCTAATTATTTTGATGGAAGTGATGATGAAGAACTCCTGGTAATGACAGAAGACGTACGGAGTTTTGGGCTATTGATGCTAGAGCTTCTAAGAGGGGAGCCTCTGGAGAATAGAAATTTGAGGAGCCGTGAAGAGATAGATGAGCTTGTTGATTGTCAGGACTGCCTAGACGGAAGATTGGGTATTCCCCCTGAAAATAGCAAGATGAGTGCTTTGGCAAAATTTGGTGAAATTGCTAGATGGTGCATTAACGGTAGTTCAAATGTTGAAGGTGACGAGAATAACCCAAGATAGGTGACATTTTGTCAGGACTGCAGCAGGTTAAGAAGCTGTTTCGTACTGCTGTTTCAAGTTCAGAGGCAGAAAAATTTTAAAGCATTGGAACAGAGAATGAAATTCTTCAACAATATACTCCTTCCTTTATATTGATGCAAACAATACAATGATGCGAAAGGAGGAAAATTATGATTTTTTCTTAGAACAGGATGCAGGAGCTATTGAAATATTCTTAAGCTTTTTCTGGAATGGTATCTTCTCTTCTAATACCCTGTTAATTTTATCTTCAAGAGCAGTCCTAAAGAGCTCGCCCACAAAATCAAATCCAGTTGACAACCAGTGTATTCCACATGGTTAGAACTCATTCTGAGATGAACTTACTGCTGTGCAAATATTATTCAAGTTTTCTCACCTTTTCTTTGCAGTCTTAATTCTCCCTAAGCAATTTGCGGTAGAAGCTCTCGCATTTAGGCACGACAGTCTCCAAAAAATAACCAATTGTGAGCCTCTCATGATATAAGCATCTTATTCCTTGGTTGTCCTATGTTGCAGCATAACTTATCCAAAATGCTGCCATTGTTAATTGTCCTTCTGGAAAGGCTGATATTAGTGTAAACAGAAGAAAAACTGTAAGCACTGCCAAGACAATCTCCTTAATGGAATTGTCCCAGTTTGATATAAACTGTGACGAAAAACTTGGATACCCTCCTTGATAACAAGAAGAATGGGAGTAATTGCCCAGTAAGTCTTAACATTCACAATTAAAAGTCAGATTCTTCACAGATTCTGCATGGAAATATCATATGATGGAGCAAATTCATCCTTTTCCATTTGACTACTAAGAAGCATGAGACAGTCGTACACCTTTTCAGCTAGCGGGAGTGACTTATCTTCTACAAAGAAAGATTGAATCCTCTGGTCAATCTCAATCCAGCTACATCCAGGATTCTTCTTCAATCCCAGTTCTTTCATTTTTGATCTCACCTCGCGTACTTTATCCCATCTCTTGGCAGAAGCATATAAGTTTGATAACATAATATAACTAAACGATTCATCTGGATTGGTTTTAGCAACAGCATTCGCAATTTCCTCTCCTAATTCTAGATCTTTGTGCAAACAGCATCCTGAGAATAGAGTGCTTAACAATTCAAGATTTCCAGAAACTTCCGGGGCTCTTTGCAGAAATCTGTAAGCCTCGTTTAATCTTCCAGCACGTCCAAGGAGATCTATCAGACAAGCATAATGTTCAATGCCAGGTTTGATACAATGCACATTGATCATCTTGTCAAAATAGTAACAACCTTGATCGACCAGTCCAGCATGGCTACAAGTTGATAATACTGCAAGGAAAGTAACCTGATCTGGCTCAATGTTGGATTGCCTCATTTTAGCAAAAAGATTCAGAGCTTCAAAAGCTTGACCATGGGACCCATAAGCAGTGATCATAGAAGTCCATGACATCAGATCCCTTTTAGGTAATTGCTTGAAAACTTGAATCGCTTCATCCACAGCACCGCATTTAGCATACATATCAAGAAGCGCTCCCATGACTATTTCATTTTTGCTAAACGTACTCTCCACTACAGAATTGTGGATCTCCTTACCTTTTTCCAAGCTTGCCAGCTGGGAACAAACCGACAGAACACTAGTGAAAGTGATAGCATCTGGTGCAACACAAGCTGTTTTCATTTCATCAAACATGCGAAGAGCCTCAAAGTAATTGCCAACCTTCAGATATCCTGAAATCATAACATTCCAAGAGATGATATTTGTCTTTTCCATATCCCTAAATACATTTTCTGCCAATGTAACCCTTCCACAATTAAAATATAAATCTATTAGTGAACAGGTGACAAAGATATCGACCTCAATTTCACTTCTGATTATATAACCATGCATGAACCTTCCATGTAGCAGGTGGGCTGACCTTGAACAAGCTGCAAGCACACTGCTTAAGGTAGTCAATGATGCTTTAACTCCTCCTTCGTTCATCCTTTTAAAGAGTTCAATGCATGATCCACTATCTCCCTTTAGACTAAATCCCGTGATCATTGCATTCCAGGCGACCACATTCTTCTCAGGAATTTGTTCGAATATCTCTCTAGCAATCTCTAAGCATCCACATTTGCCATACAAGTCGACAAGAGCAGAGTAGACAAAACCATCGAGTTTAAATCCAATTTTGACCAACTCCTCGTGAATCTTCTTCCCTCTTTCTAGGTCCATAAGCCGAGAACATGAACTGATTGCAGTAGTCAGAGTGACTGAATTAGGCTCAAACCCAGCATCTTTCATTCTTTCGAAATATTCCAATGCCTTCTCCGCTTGCCCACCTTGATAATAACAAGAAATCACCGCATTCCAACACGCCACATCTCTCTCCGACATTTCATCGAACAGCCGGGTCGCTTGTCGAAACATGTTGCATTTCGCATACATGCTCACCGCAGAGCTCGCAACGACCACATCCAAAACAAACCCAGTCTTCAACAATCCACAATGAATCATCTCGCCGTAACCAGCTCTTCCCAGACCGCCACACGCCTTCAAAACACTCGGGTACGTATAAACATCCGGTTCCACATACGGGTCGACCAACAACTCTCCAAAAAGCTCGAGGGCTTCAAAGAACATGCGGTTCTTGGCGAAAGCAGCCATGAGGCAATTCCAGACCGAGACGTCCGACGAGACCTCGGCGGTTCGAAACAGGAGCTTCGCAGTGTGCCACGACTGGCAGGAGAAGTAGAAGCTTACGAGGTCCTTGCACAGGGCGGTGTTGTTATGAAGGCCCAGAGATATGATCTTCTGATGAATGACTTTGCCCCGAGTCAACGAAGTGCATGCTCTCAAGAGAGATGATAATCTTCTGATCACCATCCCAAAGTGGGGATACGGAGAACGCGAACAGCGTCGGAGGGTTGCATGAGAAATCGCGAGGTACGAGGAGTGGTGGCTTCAGAGTAGAACAGAGTCTCTCGTGCCCAGACCGACAGCCACCTCTGGTTGCCATCTTTGTTATATAGTTCTTCTTTTGTTACAAAATCTTAGGACAGATTGACCAGCTGAAGAGGTTGAGAGTGATTAGTTAGAATTCAGGTTTGACTTCACACCCCGAAAGTGATTACTTCGAATTCATCGTCTAATTTCCCCGACCAATAATTGTTACGAAAAACAATTAATATCACGAAAATCTTAAATTAGTAAATACGCGACAGATTTACTCCAAATTAATTTTTTGACCGCAAAAAATCCAAAACATTATACATTAATTTATGTTAAATTTTACAGTCAAATTATTAAATTGAATAACAAGTGACAGTTGACGGATGTACCAATTTAAGATTTTACCCTCCATCACAAGAGTATTAGTTTGTAATTTTTAGTAGTATTAATCCAATTTAACGAAAACTAACGGAGAGTAAATTTGTCACAAATAGACCAATTAGGGACTTTTGGTAGACAAAAAATTAATTTGAAATAAATTTATCTTATGTATACCAATTTGAGGTTTTTTATAGCCAAAAAATTAATATATAGTAAATTTATCACATGCGTACTAATTTGAGGTTTTGCGTAATATTAACCCTATGCAATAAACGGTATTACACAGATACCTCCCCCAGAGATGAGATTAAGAGACCAATGGACGGCAATCTCAAGCTTCAAATTTATGAAATAGAGTAGGAGAAAACTGAACAAGACCTCTTAGGCACCTCTAGACTAACCTAAGACACCTCTGATCCACTCTAAAAACATCAAGCACTCAGGAATTGGGCGGTCGGGTTCAAAGATACAAGCAAAGCACACGCAAGGCGGAACTAAATTTATGAACCAAGAAACATCAATTTCTTCAGATATATTTCCTTATGAATATACAAAGTAGCTGCATTTCAATAAGAACCAGCAACTACCAAGAATTTACAATTCTCAACCCTCGACCCCAAGGCAACTCACACTAATAAGGGGAAAAAAAATATATCTCAGTGACCCAAGTAAAGAAATCTAGGACAAATGATGCATCAGCAAAGGAAAACCAAAACACAAACCAAACCCCCCCCCCTCTAAATCCGCCTCTATATGCGCCCGGTTATGATTGGCACTCTATGTACAATAAGAGAGCCAATCCGTGCCGATGAATATGACCTAAATGCAGCTAAACTCCGGGAAAAGACCATCTCATGTACACGTGACTAATGGATATCTCCGTTTCAGTGAGCCTAGTCCTCACTTCCAGCACCAATGCTTGATTTGTCAATCATGCGCACATTGTACTGTTCATATACCCTTGGGCGGTTCTCAGCCCACCATTGTTCCGCTTGTTTCTCACTAAACCGCTTGCGACTGCATACAAATATAATAGTTCAGTCCTTGAACATCCTGAAGGGCAGAGTGTAAAGAAGATGATAATTCATTTATAATAAAATGAGCAGACAACAGGGGTAAAGAACTAGCGGGCTCTACTCTTAAACGAGAATAAACGCTAGGTCAAAAAAGGAGACAGATGCCTTCTTTAAGATGGTTCCATTCTATGAGCAGGAACTTGACATCCAAAAGAACCAAGGAACTATCTTATGTTCTGAGCGAAGCTCCAAACCGGATTTAAGCTGACTGCACAACTAGGATGCCCAAATTAAAACGTACGCAGACTCAATGGCACTTTCCTATGCTGAATGCACAGAATAGGAGACTGCTTCCATAAATAAAATGAAAAATGTACCTGAACCGAACTCGCTTTAGATCTTTGGCACCTCCTGGCAGGGAGGTAAAGGTAATATAGACACCAGGCTCATCTTGCTCAACCCAGTCGCTATCAGAACGAGATTCACTTTCTTTACCTCTAATGCCGTTTCTACAAACTGCTTCTGAAGTCACTTGTCTGCTATGACTTGAACTGTGATTACTTGTGGTGCTTGACCCATTAGGAAGGATACTAGTGTTTGATATGTTTAAATCTGGCTCTTGAGATGTGATATGACCATTCAACCGGTCCATAGAAGTATGGCAAGTGTCATCGGAAGCGGGAGGTGAGACCAACAGAGTAGAACTGGGGGATCTAACATTTCGGGCAGTCCCCACTGGCAGCCTTTCAGCCATGTCTTTTAACTGTTCAAAATGTATAAAGTAACGAAAACAAGTAAGTAACTCCAAATTAAAAAATCCTGAGAGAGAATTCCACAAAGGGTGAAAACACATGGTCACAACTGAAGAGCAATGGATGACCAACTACTAATAAGATCAATGCACATAAACTCTATCCAAATGTCCGCAGTCTGTTTGAGGCAATACTAGTCACTGTAAGCTACTCATTGGAACTTATATAGCAGATAGAAGAGCTGGCCAAAAAAAAGGGCCAAGAGAGAATACGTGTAAATAAGTACCATCCTAACATCTAATAGCCAAGCTCATAAATTGGCAGATTCAAAAGAATATGCTTTGAAAGTGCATTCAACCTACTGTTTCAACTTTCAAACTGGACAGCTATAAAGCTAAAGCAGAAAGATTCAGTAGATCTCCAGCATGATGACTTGAAACATCCGACAAGTACCGGACATCTTATCGGAATATACACAGCAGTCAAAAACATCACTACGATGGTCAAAAGTTGGCATCTTACACGAAAAGGCAGAAGACTGCTCCATCATATTGTTAAAGCAGCTAACATAAAAAAGTAATAAAATTGAACACCTCGTTCAATTAGGATAGAGAATGTAGACAGAAACGGAAAGCAACACTAAACAACCAATGCACATGCTAAGCTGACTTTGTCAGTAAAGCAACATACTGATTGATATCTTCAACTCCATCATTACCCAGAGTGTATCTTATCAAGATCAATATCCTAGCAATAGCTCTGATCCTATAGACAACTACACCCAAATAACTGCCGACTTACTTGGGCAGTAAGTGACTTGATCACTTCTTTTGCTGCTTTGCATTTTGCAGTCTCATCCGCAGCAAAGTCTATTGCCTCCTTCAGCTGTTTTGTAGTCCTTTCCAGCTCAACCTCTTGGAGTTGGGTCTTGCGGGTAAGATTTTCCACCTACAAGGTAAAATTTGGTTTAGAATAATGCAAGAAGATGATACAGATAATCTTACCCTTCACGGATCATAATTTAGGCATCAGCAGCATCACCTTAAAATGACTAACAAAAAAGATTAGGATCTTCATTAATTTAACCTCTTGAGAAGCCACCACCATCTCTTTGGAGGATCAGATGGGTTCTAGCATCCACATCGCTAACTAAATAACTAACAGTAAGCACCCGTCGAATTCACTGACACATCATTGAGAAAGAAACTAACTTATCTCATCCCTTAGATCTCTCCCAAATTTGTGGTGGCCTCTCAAGTGGATATAATGAAGACGTCGCTATATTTCCCACATTTGGAGCACAACTGAAGTTACCGAGGGATTAAAGTACATTTGTCGCCCAGACTTTCATTTAGATTTCTAATTGGCATTTGTGCTTTTTTATGTTTCACATCGAAGATTTCATTTCAGTTTACCATATCCATCTGGCACCATTAGGAACATTTGACAAAAAACCACACTATCGGTGTCTCATACTACTATTGATAAAATTAAAAGACAAATATTTTGATCAAAGTACCTTCAAAAACATCTATTTGCATTTTAGAAAGTTTCTAAACAGTTATTTGTTGATGCCATGAGAAATGGGGAACAAAGATCAAATAAGGTATTCTAGTGCTCATGTACAACACATTGAGCTCAAAAATCCCATCTTATTAATTTATATACAGATATTTGCAATAATTACAACCAGATAGTGGAGGAGATTTAGACTCGTAAACATGGCAAATGTGCATGCTGTAAATGAACCATGTGTTCGTGTAATCTTTTTCTTCATTCCTACTGCATTGGGAGTAAGTCCAATATCTTTATAACAGTTTGTTTCTTCCACAATGACAAACAAAAGGAATCCTCACTGATTTTATGAAATTCTGAGGCACTGCAGTGGCCATGGCTTCAATGAAAAGCACCTGAATAGCATTCAAGTAAAACCAATTTCGTGTTTTTGCCTTTTGAACCTGGCTTGAGGCAGTCATGAGAGATTATGTTTGTACATTTCAACCTATTTGAATGAAAGTATTCCCATTCAGGGAGGGACTGAGATAGTTCCATTAAATTATAGTGGAATCCATCGGGCACAAGCAAGACAAATCTCAAAACTCAAGCTAAAATGTATCACCCCTTGAGAAAATTGAGACTATGGAATAAGTAAAGAGCATAAAATGGATTTCTTTTTTTGTTCAACTTCGACAAATTTTAAAACAAAAGGCAGCTGTATCAAAAATTAAGAATGGATGGCAATCTGAAATCAACACAGACATATCAATGGCCAAATATACCATAAGTTTGAGCTCTCCCAAAATCAAGCAAAGTATTTTCCTTTCCAATTAATCCTCACTTACAGTAAATATCAACAAATCTGAAAGTAAACAATTAGACAGTATACCTGCGCTCTTAGTTTAACCACCTCTTGGCTGAGACTATCGTTTGTCCTTTTCGTATCATCTACAACAATCTTTGGGGAGGTAAGTCCTGCAAGGGTTGGGGTTGGTGTCGTAGACCGAGGTGGGCTGGGTCGCCTTGAAATTGGAGAGGTTGCCCGAGATACTATCCTTGATCCAGGAACAGAAGCAGAGAAGAATTTCTTGGACGAACCAAATACTGGATTAAATGATTTTGAGATATTAAGTGCACCCCACTGGGAACCATTGCTTGGCACAGGCGAGACACGACTACTGTTAAATTCTAGCCTTTTATTTCTCTTGGATGTTCGGCTTTCAACAGGCTTTGAGTACTCCATTGCGGACAATCTAGCAAGTTGTGCGCGAGATTTGGAATCAAACTTCTCGTCTTTATCGGCTGTCTCATTCGGTTGCTGACTTATAACGCCTCTTCTACTGACAGATGACTGAGATGAAGTGTCATACTCAATAGTCTTCCTTAGTTTACTATAACAACCATCACAGACACGATAAGGTTTGTTAGGATTCGGCGCCATAGAAGCCTTCATAGACTTCTTACTGCTGCATGAATGACAGAAAACAAGTCCACAGTTATAGCAATTGTGACGTTTCCTTTTGAAATTGAATGGCAGGCGACAGCCTGAACACATAGACTGGTCAATGCCAGAGATCCATTTGTGAAGGCAAATAGCAGCCGTAAAATTAGTCCCACAAGCAATGCTTTTAACTTGCTTGTCTTTAAGTGCCTCAACTAATGTTGGAGAATTTCTATCATCTGTATCCCCATGGCCTAGTCGACCATTAGCTCCTTTACCCCATGTATAGACTTCGGTTCTTGAAGTCAACACAGCAACATGATAAGCGCCACATGCTATCTCCTCGACAAAACTCTTGGAGAGCTTACCTTCAACACGGGATGGGAGCTTTCCATCAGCGTGAGGATTTCCTAACTGACCATAAACAGGACTGCCCATGGTGTAGACATGACCTGAGGTTGCAAGTGCAACAGTTAGGCTATGTCCACAAGCAACTCGACAAAAGTTGGGTTCAACAAGAGCAGCAACACAAGTAGGCACGAGTTTCGCTTCCTTGTCACCGTGTCCAAGTCGCCCTTTATCTCCATCTCCCCATGTAAACAGCTTTCCCAATGAGCAGTTACTGGAACTGGAATTACCAACCATGACTTCCACTACTGCAGCTGTATGCCAAACACCACAAGCAGCTCGAACAGTGCGAAGCCCTTTAAGGGACTCCACTTCCTTTGGTATTGATACACTTTTTCGATCTCCATGGCCCAGAACACCGAAGGTGCCATCACCGAAAGTAAATAACTGGCCAGCAGAAGTGACAACTGCAGTGTGCCAAAGTCCACAGGAGATGGATGAGACATGTATACCTTCCAAGGGTCCATTCACTCTTTTTGGTACCCAGTGGCTCACTTCATTCCCATGCCCAAGAAGACCAAAATTATAAGCTCCATCACCCCAAGTGTATAGATCACCAGAAAGAGTCACGGCGCATGTATGATACTCACCGCATGCTACCAGTTCAATATTTGTATTGCTGAGAGCATCTATTAGCTTTGGATGCAAAACATCAGAATCCACGCCATGCCCAAGTCTCCCTCCCCATTCCTCCCCCCAGGAAAAGATCTCTCCTTGCTTGGTCACTAAAGCAGCATGTCTTCCACCACAAGCAATATTCTGAACATCAAGTACTACTGCAGACTCTAAGGCTTTCGGAAGTGAGGAATCCATTTTTACTCCAACATTACTTCCCAATCTATGAAGCCCACCACCAAGAACACCATCACCTGTGCCTTCCCCCCAAATAAAAACATCCCCCATAGCATCACCTTCATCATGACCAGAACCTTGACTCGAAGAACTTACAGCGCTTGACAAACTAACTCTGAAAGCATCCACATTCAGTGGCCTCATCTGACCATGTATGCTATCTGAGCCCCCTGACGACAAAGAATGAACAGAACCGCTCGCTGAATCTGAGGGAAAGAAACTCTTGGGAGGAACTGCATACAGTATTACATCAGAAAATGCCTTATCCAGACCATTCTTAGGAGGACTTCCAAATGGACTTTGGAGTCGAAGGTGATCACCACTATCCTGAATCATTGAAAGTCTATTAATATGGAACTTTCAAATTAAAATGAGACGAGAATTGTGCACAATACGGCTACATTGATATACCTTCTGCATGCTATCATTACTCCCAAATGGAGAATTTAGAGGAGAACTTCTTGTGTATGTTCTAGGACTAGTTGCTTCAGATGGAATTCCATCACTTCTTGATTCCGTTCTAACTTTCCTATGACGGCATCGGGAAATTAATGCTTTCAAGCCACTGATCCATGCCTCAGCTTCATCTTTATCCTTGCAAATCTTATTGTAAAAATGACATAAAGGGGTTCTTTTAGATATCCAAAAACAGATGCAGCTAAAAACAGAAAGATATGACATGGAAGGAATGCATTTGTGAGGTAGCCCTTACCAGATCCAATGACCTGTCACTGTAAATTAGCGAAAATGACTGAGACTCCTTCTCTGGTCGAGGATACCTTTGAAAGATTGGCTGTAGAAAAAGAAATTGATATCTTTGATGTACAGGAAGAAAAGAAACCTAAAGGTACAGGTTTCAAGAAAAGAATTGAACAATGTAAGTTCTGACAACAATATGGCATTGTGACCAGCAATAATAGTCAAAGACAGGTCAAAGAAGAGGAATTTTGAGAGCTAAAGATTTACGACAAGCAAAATTACCTTTAATGAACATCAGAAAGATGTGCTCAGCACAAATTAGCTAAGCGAGTCAGAAGGAGAAACATTTAACATGTCAATCAATATAAGCTACAATGCAAAGGCCCACAATCAACAGCAGGTGACATCAATTGCCATCTCTCGTTGATATACTTCTCTAGGATACAGTTTAGTCATAAGCAATACACCATAATTATGCAGAATTTCACCAAAATATATACCAGGTGTTGAATTTTCAGCACCAATCCAAAATCTTCTTTTTCAACTAACTCACCTAGCCATTACCTAGAGGATTTCGGTGGCTCTCATAAAATATCTTTTCTCACTATTATATGATTCCAATTTAAATAGAACTAAGCACAAGCCACATTGCAATCATAGACCCATTAATTGACTCTCCAAGGTGTCAAGCCCAACATTGATCTTTAGAATAGTGGCCACAAATTTGCAGCCCATGTAAACAACATTGATTGGATGTTGAGCCTTAATCCTGGATGGATCTTGAATCCACATAGTCTACCACTGCAATGTATTCAATGTTGTCATATGTATCCCTTACTCAAGCGAAGAGCATCTAACATTGCTAAATGCAGTAAAAACCAAATAGTTGAAGTGGGTAACAATTGCAACTGGGGTACTCTAAATTTAAGCATTGTAACTCATAAGTTAATGAAGAGAGTAAACAGATAATGGTTTGTCAAACGTATCAGTCTTTTGCATTGAAGTAGATATTACTTTTAACACAGTTTTGAAGAAAAACATATTAAGCTGGAGATATACTGTGAACTTGAAACGTTTGATTCACTATCTATTCCACCATAGGGGGAACACCATATTAGTCCCCAAAATCACAGTCTAGTGGTTGCTTTTTCTCAGAATGAGAAACTTACAGTCCGCTGGCCGGATATAATTCTGTCGACATGGCTTAACTTTAGGTGTTTCTCCTCATTTCCAGAGAACCATATCAACACGGACTCGTCCTGAAAGCAACAATATAATACAACCACTTCTTAAAAGGATAGCCTCACAAATCGGTTCAGTTTAAACTACACTAAACCAAGGACCACACTCGCAGTGCACAAGCAATTTAGCAAGTAGACAAGCACGATTGGCATGTAGATGCTTATACTATCATTTATGAGATGTGCTGTCACCTACGAAAAGAAATGGCTATACCATGGATCTCTCATAAGGATTTAACAGTGTAGGACAGCGCACTAAGATTCCCCCCAGGAAAGCCATCTATCTACACCTTCGATAATAACATCTCGCCCAACCCAACTCTTCAATCCAAATGGCCATGGTTGGTTGGATGGAGAACAGGAATCCTCCTATCCCTTCAAATCTGGAAATTATCCCTCACTCAGCCCTTTTAAACCTTTTATTTCATGTCTTGGCACGTCGGTAGGGATGCCCCCACCCAAAAGAAAAAAGCGCAAAAAAAGAAAAGAAAAGGAGCACAAGCACAAATTGGAAGCACATGGTCTCTACCACTAAGACAAATGATGTAAAAGCAATGCAACTAAGCACATCAATACACTCTAAGGGCGCCATTGTATGTTTTATAAACGAGACTTACATTAGAGAGTCGGAAGGGGCAGAACTTGGGCTTTCCTCTCCTTCCATACTTAAGCAAGGAAGAACCTTTCTTCAATGCAGTAATTGCCTATTATAAAGATACAGCAACAACCTAACTTAAGTATATTCAGCACATTTGCAGGTCAGGATGAAATTACCAGGCAAAAGCAAGCACACAACACGGAAATCCAAATCAGGGAGAAGGAAAAAAGATAAGTTCAAGGTAAGTGAACAGGATACAGAGAGCCAGCGATTGTTTAATATTGAGTTAAAAAATATATATGTGAATACATCATCAAGAAGCCTACAGACAATTGCCACTTTATGATATCTGACAACATGAAACGAATGACAATGCGGTTACAGAAAATAATCACTGAAAGACATTGATTTTCCCCATTGGGGATAATCTAGATATGCATCTAATATGTAAACTTCAACCTACTAATAGGCAAAGTAGATTACAGGAAGAATAATATACTTGCAAGTAAGGGAATTTTTTGCATTTGACTAGTGTATTCCTCAAGGATTGCATTTAATAAAATGAAGAGATTATAAAAACAGGTATTGCTATATGTGCCAGAAAACAAACGAGGCTAAAGACGATCAACAGATTTAAACAGAGAAAAAAACAAGAACATATAGAACAGATACTGACGATTCCACTAGGTAAAAGAACATATAGAATGTCTCCCAAATAAAAGGACCAGCTTAGTCTCCACAACTTCACCCCCATCTATGCCAAAGCTGCTCATTTACCAAGAAAGGCCACAGTGAGAAACAGTTGAAAAGACAGGATATCTCAAGACTGAAATTAAGTGCCTTGATCTGAGGAAGATAACGTTGTTCATTGCAACAATTCAAATCCTTAACCTTGCATTTCCAAGGAATGCTTAGCAGCATGATCCGGTCCATCATAATATAAGTTAAGAAGGGCGATAAGATTGCCTCGGAGGTGAAATGATAGATAATCAAGAGTTCCCAACATTCAACTAAACCTGTTCGTTATCGCACGATTACAAAGCTGTGCCGATCTTATTTTTAAAGATCTTCACCTCGGTCTCGTGCAAACACAAAGACTCCCATCTGTGGCCATGGCATTTTAATCATTGCGTGAAGAATCGATAAAATGGCCACCGGTCGCAGTAGTCATTCTAATCAAACAATCCATTACAGCAAACAGTAAGCAACGCAGCGCCTCACCAAGTAAGAGCACAGGAAACACAATTTGCGCCGCCACGCCTTCACACATTACACTCAGCCTACACAGCTCAAGCACGCACAGCTCCACAGCTCGAAAAAAAAAAAATCAAACACGGCAGGAAACGAATCGGCAGACAAAAATCACCTGCTCGATATCCCTCTCGATCGGCCCGGCCCTGCTGAGATCGGAAGCCATCCTTTCCATCCTCGACATCCCGCGGAACCACACCCCCCCCCAACCAACCACCCACCCCGCGAACCGCGGAACCTACCTCGACGCCGCCGCCGCCGCCGCCGCGCCCCCGCTCAGCTGCAGCCCCCCACGAACCCCGCGTACAAACCCCGACCTCATGAAGTCAAACCCGGGCTCCGGAAATCCGCAGCGCGCCGCCGAATCGTAGCTCCCGCAGCCGCCGCCGCAGCTCGTGGACTGGAGGGGAGGAGGCGCAAAGGGGACGACGACGCCCTTCTTCCCGAACTTCGGGAGGAGGAGGAGGAGGAGTGGACGAAGCTTCGAGGCGATTGCGGGCGCAGGCAGCAACGAATCGACGGAGACGGAACGGAAATGGGTCTCTCGATGCCCGATGGAGAAGCCGAGAAGCAGCTGGGCGAGCTCGAGCAGTAGAGAGAGAGAGAGAGAGAGAGAGGGAGATTCGGAGCGAGAAAATGTGGGATGAGAGAGAAAGATTTTAGGATCCGGATCATCAGCTGCAGAGTGAAGAGAGAGAGAGTGAAGAGAGAGAGAATAAAAATGCTTTGCTTTGGAGACTTTCTTTTTCTGGCTGAGAGGGAGGGAGAGAGGTGGTGAAAGCGATTAAAATAAAAAGAAAAAGAAGAGGAATTTGGACTAATTAGTGGAAAAAGCGGTGACATGTGACTACAAAAGCCCCACCGATTTTTTTCTTCCTCTTTTTTTTAACTGCTTTCCCCCCCCCCCCACTTTTTCTTAATTGATTTTTTCTTTTCTTTTCCTGGGGTTTGGCACTTGGGAAAATTCGTTAAACAGGCTCGACTGTTTCTTGATTATCTCGATTATTATAATTGCTGAAAGCGAGCATACGTGGCGCCGTGGTCGGATTGCGATGGGCTCGCCTTCCTAGGGTTTTGTCTGTGATCATATCTAATTGAACCTTCCCTCGTCTAATCTGATCACAGGTGATGAGGCTGTCGTGCAAGATTGGGTATAATGCTTTACGATGTATGTAGCTTGTTTCTCTTAATATCCAAGTGAAATTTCTTGTGACGATCTCCATCTCCGGGGTTGAGTTATCCACGTTGAGAAGTACCTCCTTGTCATCCGGTTAAAGAAGATTGCGCTAGAGGTATATATGGGCTTTTCGACATCTCGTTTACAGATAAAATAACCCGTAAATACAAATCATATATTATACGACAAAAACGATTTAGGGCGGGATTTTAGCGGGACCTTCGAGACGGCTTTACGAAACTCGAAAATGAGAAAACTTGTCTATTTCCGATGCATGAGAAGCACTGCACCTTGGGATGCGGTGAGCCCTCGCCAAGAGAAAGAAGGATAGGGATTGAAACCCATGTGAAAAGGGAGTTTAAAGAGTGTTGAGATACATTCATTGATCCATGCATGTAGATGTACCTGAACAGGGAGGGGGGCACTTGTCTTTCCACAACCCCATAATTGATGAGGACCAACACCATATGGGGGGTGTGGCGCACTTTTGAGAAAAAGCTTGTGAAATGGCCACAAAGTCAGAACTTGGGGTCCCCCTCCCCTCCCCCCCTTTGGCTCAAACCGGTCCTACTTTGGTTAATATCCTTCTTTTGTGAGATGATGTGCCCTTTATCAACAGAGGCCTCACAGCCACTCTCACAAGTCACACCCACAAGAAAAAAAGGGAAGAAGAGAGAAGGGATGCGAAGGTCCTGGCCGAACCCTTCCTGCCCTGTTCATGTTGCCTGTCTGTTCCCCTCAAGTTGGAGCTCATCCACTCCCACTGGTCGTGTCCCTGTCATATTATGAGAATGCCATGTTCAGAACGCGTCCTTTGTGGAGCGACATGCCACTGCTTGTTAGTATTCTCGCTTCCCTAGCTTTCTTTAAGAATTTCTGTGGTTAGCATGGCTCGTGGAGGACTCAAGTGGATGAGCACCTATTCTTTTTCATGGTCAGCATGGTCAGATCAGATGCAGTCCGTACGTTATCGCACATGACAGGAAGGTTGTCGAGCTGCTTCACTCATTTCATACATTATAAAATTAATTGGAATGCCATCCTAGAGGGGGCTTGCTTTGGTTTGTCCAAGGTTAACTCGAGAGCAACAAAGAAGTGCGTTCGAGTACTCAGTAGTTCGGAAGATGCCCGTGGGCATTCTCATGCTTTCAGAACAATTGGCATCGCAGCGAGTTACTTGAAAAGCATGGTCATTCCAGTGAGGTAGAATGCTTCGGCAGCGCAACTTCACCTGGGATTAACCATCTTTCACTACATAATAATAAGGTGTTGAAGACACAGGAATAATACACTGTTCCTGGCAACAAAACAAGGGGGAAAGAGCAAGTGACAGAGCCCAATAACCTTGATGAACCCTGTACATAAAAATCACATTAACTTGCCAAAACTCTCCTCATGCCCTTTGGGGCATCGCCTGAATCATAACTGCAAGGACAAATGAAAACGCAAAAGCCAAATGATCTATCAACATTAAAGCTACGCCAATGTTAAATTGTAGATGCGACACGGATCAATGCGGCAAACTCATAAGGTTGAAGCTGCATTGGCGGTAACATTATATTGCAAATTCAGGTCATTGCTTTGGCCTCCTCCATCGAGATGAGCTTTACAGTCACAGCATTGCCATCGTGGAGCAGTCAGTCAGCATACCAGGTTAACCTATCATGTCAGATTTTAAATAGCTCTACAACTTACAGCTTCAGGCTAACAAGATTTACACTCAAGCTTCAAATCCTCCTCCTAAATGAAGCAGCTGAACTACTGAAAAATTCTAAAGCTAAAGAAGTAGCCCAAGGCCCACAAAACATACACAGCAAAACATTGATAAGGCTTCGTTGACAAAACAATAAGCTGGCCTTTGCGGCTAATATGGACATTCTCTTTCCAACTATACATCCCCCATCTACATTTTTGTTAGTAGATGGGGCTTGACAATCGTTGTTTCTTCCCGCGGAAAAATCAGTCGATTGCTACGCTTTCTACCACCCATCAACTGTAGAATTCCTACCCTAGCGAAGAGCTTGTGTCTGCAGCTTCATCATTACTCAAGCTAGATGGCATCTGTGCGGCAGAACTGCATTCCGCAAAATGCAACGAGAAAACAGAAGCAACCAGATTCAGCGAATGCTGAAAGTCTTGTCAACAAAGGTAAAGCACGAATCTGGGGGAAAGTTACAGCAAAGAATATAGAAGAAAATTCTCAAACAGCTAAATATTCCCCCTGAAAGCAGTAGCTTCCATAATTCAGTTTATAGCATTTGTAGGCTCACTATAATCCCCTGATACAGCCAAGAGGTAGGCCAATCGACTGAAACTAGTACGGGAAGTACTTTGAAAAACTTGACCACTACAATAATACATGTCCTCATGTGAACAAAGAACAACTCATTCACAAAGTCCCAATCATGATTGTTCTCCTAGTATTGATTCAGGATTCTCTTAGATCTCAACAACACGCAGATCTGATTGACCTGATTCCTGATATTAGCTTTAGTTTTTATCAGAGTGCATATACGCGTTTCATCGAAAAGCAAGCCATGGCACAGTCGTCACTTCTCCAACTACAGCACTACACTGCCAAACGAACGTGATGGAACAGCGCCCATTACAAGCAAGAAGAAAGAAAAGCCCTATCCATACTCGAAAGCGACTTCTCATCAATGAGCAATGTACTGAATGATAAAATTATTCATCTTCATATGCACAATAACCTTCATCACTAAAGTTGTTCTAGATCAATCAACAGCATCCGAATCCTGGCCATTCAAGTGAATTCTCACATTACAGCAGGTTAACTGATTTCCAAGAGAGAAATCTCCCACCACAAGTCTTATGTTCCTATCATTTCACTCCATCAAATTGTTTTCAGTAAAAGTTAAATAGTCGTTCTTATGGCATCTATCCAATATTGCTAGAGTTATGTGCTGATGATCAGCAACAATAGTTAGCTTAAACAATGCAGGGTTAAGCCAAGTACTTAAGCATGCAAATGAGCAACTATATTATGGTACTGCCATGCATATGGAAAAGGGCTAAGTCTCACATGCATAATTGAAAATTGAAGTAGACTGACCCTTTCATCTGATTCTTCCATGGAGGCACGACTGCTGATGTTTTTGTCACAAAATCTTGCTGCGGAAACTTAGTTCTCACCCGCTTTGCAGACTTGAAGACAATAAACGGCAAATATAGGAGTTAATGGTTGCATAACATGAAACTCTCTTTATGAGTGTGTGCTATGACATACACACAGCAAGCATGTGGATGGATGTAGTTGCAAAAAAGTGAAGAAGAAAACTTACTGCCATTTCCTTAGGTGGACGCATCTTCTCTCTGGGTGGTTCGATGTATCCCACAGTTGTCTCCCGTTCTCGATTGCGTTTCTTCTCCTGTACAAATGCATATTATATACAAATTCAGTATCAATTGAAGACTATCTAAGTTAATAAGTACCAAAGAAAGGATTAGACCTTCGAAATCCTTTTAGATGGCCCTCCCTCCCCTGCATTGAAAGACTCACTATGCTGAAGCACCAGATTGGAAGGTCTAGGTCTCACTATCTCACTGTTTTGGACAAATTCTGTGTGGATAGCGTCATAGTCATTCAACCAAGACTCCCTTTTTCTGTTAGTAACTTTTCCACTGGAGGTGTGAAGATGATCGGATCCATAATCAGATCTCATCCCTTCTGCAGCATGCTTTGATGTTAATCCACTTCTCCTTCCATTATTATAAGCATAAGTATCACCTGTAGGATACTCTTGCATATTTAATGAAGACTTCCAGCCACCAAGATCACCTATTTGACTGCTAGGAGTGTATCTTTGTTTAAATTGGTTATGTGGCCGATAGTCACTGTATTCAAGCCTATCTACAGTGCTGAAATCTTCCCCTTCTTCATAAGCTTTCTGAGAACTGAACTTCAAATTATAGTCTTCATCCTGCTGCGTGACATAATAATTGAAAGCATAAGAAACAATGTACACGTCAAAAAACATGTTAAAAGTTTTGAATTAGGTCCATTGAACAATTTACAAAAAACTGTAAACAAGTACTTCAAGTTGCTTCCAAGAGAATGAACCACAGTTCTTTGCTTTACAGGAGGATGCTCACAAATATTTGCAGTGGAACATGGCGCTCGAATTGGAGCCGATATCACAAAAAAGGAAGGAAAATACCCAGTTTATTTTCTAGATGGGATGCACAGAAAATGGTTTGAACTGGAATTAGATCTATTCAGCATTGTTTTGTAGATAAACTAGAACTAACTTTATGGCCAGACACACCCTAAGAGATGAGCATCCTGTCTAGTGCTCCAAAAGGCCATTTCTCCCCATTTAAGGCAATAAATTGAATGTGGTGGTCATGGTGGCAATTATGGAGGATGAGATGGGCAAAATATAAAACAGTATAGTATAGATGGTTGCACCAGTGCTTGCTGTGATTGAAAGTAGCTTTGCATATAAGCAGAGTTTGGAACCAAGCTATGACTTCCATTAAGTTTATCTGGACAAAAGGCACATCATACAAAATCTAAAATATCAGTGTCAAAAAAGATGAATGGCGCAGTACAAAATACCATCAGGATGGATTCCACCCTCCACAATTAATAGTGCCTTTGATCCCATATAAAAACGAAAATGGCACATCATGGTGAAGTCCCTCAATGTTGTCTAAGTTGCAAGGACACATCTTGCATTTCCACAGACCCCATCCCACGCCAAAATGCCGGTGACGTGCCAAGGTGGCTCAAATTACTTTCTAAGTGGGAAGAGAATTACAACAGGAACATGAAATACCAATCACCACAGAGTCTACAGGGTAGAAGTTCGTGACAGTCTAATTTCAGTTTTGTAATGCCATGTCAAGAAAAAAGAAGGCCACGCCATGAATCTTAGTCTTTCGGGACAAAAAAGGGAAGAGAAAAAAAAAGAAAAAAGAGTAACGCAAGCCATCTCAGCATCCGCAAACATTTAGCTGGGCCTGCCAACAATTGACCAGGGATGAAGCGTTGATGTCGAAAATGGCATGTCCCTACAGTATATGTTATGAGTCAACAATGTACCCCAAAACAATCTTCATTCTTAGAGTGGACAATATTTTAGCTCCCTCCAACCCCCCCAGAGGGAAAAAAAAGAGAAGGAAAAAGAGGAGTTCAAATCCAGGGGTCCAAATGAGAAGATGCATATACAGCTTCAACTTCAAATCACTTCAGATGCATATACATGGCATGCCTCACAGCTGTACTGGTAATCCTTGACTAGTGGAGTTGAGATATCATGTTTTGGTCTACATTACTGATTAATTGCATCCATGACTGTTAATTTTAAATAACAAGGAGCTTTTTCCTACTCAACTTCCCAAAAAAGAAAATACTCGAAGTCCTTGGGGCACTTGATGAACCTCTTTACATATGCATTCAGCATGTAAAGTTTTTTAATATTCAAAGTGCCTCAAAACCTGTTTTCACTATTTTTTATTGAACTTAACTATCGTCCTAGGGGGGCACTTACTGACAAGAACTTAAAGAAAACTTGAAAAAGTGCCCTTACAGTGTTCAGACTGGGTTGCTTCTGGATGCCGTAAATTTCTGGAGATTGGGGCAGAGTAGGATCCTCCACATAACGAGGTCCTGCCAAAAATTTTGAGGAGAATGTCAGAAGTTACATCATTCTCAGCTACGACATTGTGACATAGGAGAAAAGTGTGTGTTAGTCCATTTTATTGACAGTTCAGAAACACTTATTGGCTGCAGAAATTGTTTGTTCCTTCTTTCTAAAAGCAGGATATTGAGCTTGTCGCTATTTCGATGTGAAAATCAGCCAACAAAACCGCTGTCTTTTGCATGCATTGCACATATCAGTCAAACCAAGCATGTGAAATTGAATTACAGTGAGAGGAGAAAGATACAGTCAAAAACAATGTTGAAAAATCACCAGGCATCTTTGGCAACAAGATCAGTTAAGGACTCCCTGAAATTCCGTCGCTGAATAGAAGAAGAAAGTCTTACCATAGGTTGATTCTCCAAGCGGTGACTCAAATGCACCAGGAGGAAGAGGATCAAACTCAATTCCAAGTAGAGGACCATCCTCCCGGTAATACCTACCCAATTGCCTTTTGACAGCAGTAATAGCAGCATTTTCTATTTCGCCTTTCACCTTTAAATATCCAGATGGCCTATATCTCATGTCATTGGCACTCTTGCGATTAAAGGAAGAAATGCCTTCATGGTTAGCCACAGGTCTACAATTGTCGTATTTATCTGTGCCTTGAGAACCAAATCCATCTTGTAAAGCCGAACTACTTCCTGAAGATGTATCATCCAGCGGAGCGAGATTGCCTGCATAGTGACTCTTAGGCTCAAACGTAAGATCTGCGGAAGGAGAATTTTGGCCATAGAGCCTTCGACTTTCAACCTCCCTAGGATCAAAAGGTCTACGATCCCCTTGCTTGGTGCTGCCGCAAGAATCTTGCCTGAGTCCACTTCCACGATCTTGAACAACTCCACTCGAACGATCTTGCCGTCCATCGGCATGCACCTCGTCCCTCAACAACCTTTTGTCCTTCAATCTTCTGTGGCAAAACCAACCAGATATTTGCTTTTCTGTCAATCCAATCTGCTCCGCAAGTTGCGATTTCATTTCTTCTGTGGGATATTTTTGCTCTGGAAGGAAATAAATTATGTTTTTTTTATCAAAGGCAATAGAAAAAGAACCGCATCCAAAATGCACACTCGGACTCAATATCATCTTTACCATTGTAGAAGTTCTCTAAAGCTGTAAGCTGAGTTGGTGTCTTGAAGCGTCTTCTGTTCTTCTCAGAAGACGCCTTGTCCTCGGCAGAATGCGCTTCGCTCGACTCTATAAAACAAGAGACGGAAATGAGCAAAACAACTACCGCAAGATTGAAAACTCTCACGATAAACCCATCCGATTTCCTTCGAAGAAACGCCCGACCAGTAAAGAGCTCAGTGCAACTAATCTTTACAACGACAAACAAGTTAAACACCAACTTCAGCATAAAACCAATGATCACAAGGGATCGGCTGACTACATAACTGAGCGTCAATTTTCTTCTCAATTGGGTCATAACACCTCTTTGAACTACATCCAGAACAGCTTCTCATGTCTTTAACCTACAAGTTACATTTGTCTATCCTTCCACTTGCTAAACAAAATAGTCCATACACTCCAAAGATACAGCGTTCTTTGTTTTGATAAAAATATAAAGTACAAACAAGTCCATTCCTATGTAAGAACATCCCACAGAAAGATCAGAGCGAAAAGGATAACAATTCGAACCCAGAACCGTAAAATCTACCCGTATGAAACAGAAGTTCCTCCTCCCGAACCATATCGCGCAGGCGAAATTTACGCGCTCGGTCGACGCAACCCTCTCCTTACATGCAATCTAGCAACCGAATGACGCACAAGCTCCATCAACTGATCGAGAAATCTAACCGCAAAAAAAATGGCCCCCCGAAAAGCAAGCATTACGGGGACAAGCGCAGCAATAGAAATGTCAGACGTCCTGATCTTCCAGCGATTCCGAGTCAACTCGACAGAAGAGCAGGCGAAAAGGGGATTCAGCTAGAAACCCACCCCCCCCCCCAGAGAGAGAGAGAGAGAGAGAAATGCACATCTCAGCTCCCTCGGTCCCTTCGATTTCTCCGACCACGCTCGAAAGACACCCCGGGACATCCATTAACAGCGACAGGAATGCCGACAACCGACCGACCGACCCAGGAAAAATAAGAAAGGAAACCCGCCGATCAATCGCCTCGTCCTACCCACATGAACATAAATCCGACCCGAGAAACCGGAAGCAAGAGCCCGAGCAACGGAAGGCGCGAATTGGATCTGAGGCGGAAGACGAATACCTCCCATGGCGCGCGCGTCCCACTCCTCCAATCAGCTCGACGACCACCACCCCGCCGCCACCCTCACCGCTTGCGGATCGTCACGAACAACTCCGCCCTCGCTCCATATACACAGAGAGAGAGAGAGAGAGAGAGAGAGAGACGGTACGGATGAGAAAGAGAAAGGGGAAAGCTTTCCGTGAAGAAGAGAAGAGGAGAGGAGGAGGCGAAAAGGGAGAAACGAAAAAATCTAAAAAATCAGACCGAAAAACAAACAAACCATCTATTCTTTCTTTTAGTCCTTTTTTTTTTTTAATTAATCTCGTCCTGGGTTTTAATCGACCTGCAGTTGTTTGCTGCTGATGCTGTGCCTGCCCTTTTGCTTATTGCTCATCGTTCACTGCCTTGGAATTGGAATTCTCCTCCATTGAAATTCCTTCAAAAAAAAAATTTTCCACCCTTTTTTTTTGGCCTTTTTCGGGGGAGGGGGGCCTCCGATGCCCATCCTCAATCCCCCTCCCCCCGTCCGCTCCTCCTCCTCGTTTTCATTTCTCTCTGTTCTGGAATTCTTTTTCCCTAATTAGGAATCCAAAACCGAAATTAAATTCCCCCGTTAAATTAAGAATCCCGGTGTGATTTTCCAGAAGAGCGTGACGAGACCCCCGGACGATCCCATTCCCATCCCCCCCCGGTCCCCGTATCTTTTGGTCATTATCATTAGTTGCGTTAGGAATAGGATATTGTCGTTTCTTCCGCTGAGGAAACAAGTTCGTAGTCGTACGTAGTAAAAGACGTGAAGGGACGAGCTCGTTTTTTATTTTCCTTCCTCCTCTTTTTTTTTCCTTTTTTTTTTAAATTTTTGGGCCCCCTCCGTATCCTTTGATGAAACCGAAGTTGGGTTGTTGCCTGCTCTCGTCTGGTAGGAGCCCTTCAAACCTTATTAAACTTTTTTGGCCAAATCTGGGAAAAAGTTGAAAACTTGAACCTTCTTAATTCCACCGATTTATTTTGGTTGATATTTGGGAAAATTTAATCCAGCTCACCAGAGACTCAACCACCCCTATCTCGCTCCCAGAAGAATCTGAATATCTGCGACTTATTGGCCTGCGTCAGTTTTGAGATTTTCCCATCTACAGAAAAGTAAACCCCATCTTTATTATCTTTTAGGAAGCGGCGACCTTGACGGGAAATCCCTCTTTGATGTTAACAGGTACAACAAGATCAATCCGATAAAGAAGCATTTGGTGGAGGTACGGAGGCACAAATTTGGAAGAATGGTACTCGGTATTAAAGCAAACACCAAAGATGCCCCGGGCGGCCTCCACGAATCGGCCTAATACCCAAAAAAAAAAAAAACTCAAACTTTAATTTTGTCCCGTTTCTACCTTTTGTCTTATAAAAAACCTCTAACTTTAGATCATATCTCAATTCTACCCTAAACGTTTTTTTGTCTCATAAAAAATCCTCAACTTTAGGTTAAATCCCAATTCTGCCATAAACTTTTTTTTGTTTCATAAAAAACCCTCAACTTTTGGTTCAGTATCAATTTAACCCTAAACTTTTTTTATCTCATAAAAAAATTCCAACTTTAGGTCAAGTTTCAATTTCACTCTAATTTTTTTGTTTCATAAAGATCTCTATTAACCCTCTATCAAAATCGTCCTCAGGATTTTGCGCTTATTCATCTCTCATGCTTAGAAATGTTCCATCTCTCACGGTCGGAAAACGCTTAGGACAATCAAACAACTCTTACTTGAGATATTTCTATCTCTTAATTGTCAACGAGAAATTTTGGACGGAGGGTTAATAAAGTCAGATTTGTGACTCAAGTAAAATTTTGTGGTTTTTTATGAGACCGACTGTAAAAATTTTACAATAAAATCAAGGCTGGATGGTAAAAGTGGGGCAAGACCAAAAGTCTGAGGTTTTTCGTTGGACCGACAAAAGCTTCCGGTAAAATTGGGACAAGACCTAAAATTGAGGATTTTTTTATGAAACAAGAAAAAGTTTACCGTAGAGTTGGGACATGACCTAAAGTCGGAGATTTTTTACGAGACAAAAGGTAGAAATAGGACAAAAGCTAAAGTTTGAGATTTTTTTTTGGGTATTAGGCCTCCAGAAATTTCAATTGCCAATTTTCCAGGTGATCTCCAGCATTTCGGTCTCGACTTCAAAACACCCTCAGCGTGCTTTTTTTCTGCTCGACACGAGCGTTAACTCTTTCTCGAATGTTCGACATGACACTACATAGGATAAAGTAACATCTCGGCCTCGGGTAAACATTACAGATACAACCTGGTTAAGCAACATCGACCAATGTAATTAGCCCAGCAGGCGAAAAACCCCTTTTCGCCGACAAACTACGGCCCTAATCCTTAAGATTTGAAGTAATGGAGAAACTGTGAATTTTTGTGAGAAGCTAAATATTATTTTTTCTTTAATTTCAAAATCTGTTACACTCGATCCACGGTTGCATAAGTTAGCCGAAATAAAGCTAAAGAGGCATTTCTGTTCTCTACAAAAGACAACTTGGATGCCTTCACTCTATCCAGACAATATGGAAACCAGGAGTTTACCCTCATTCCGCCTTCCCAGATTTTGCATCCGCATCTTCTTGCAACGATGCAGAGGTCTTGGACTCGTCAAACTCCAGCAACTACAATCACACCAGAGAGAATACTATATTAGTTAAATTAATGATATAGAGGAAGCTCATTGCATACCCACCCAATAAAAACTCGTTTCACTACCGGCACTAGCAAATAATAAAACCATAGCCATCACATACACACCCAATAAAAACTCTCACTGAGGTCTCCTAAACATCACTTGCTATCCCCACTAGTTTCAATGGATGCAAGATTTCGATGCCCATTACTCAGTCTCTAGGGAATGTAAGCCACTCATAGCATGAGTTTTGTTTAAAATAAGAATCTAAATGTTGCAATTCCAAATGTGGCGAAATAATTTAGAGGCAGGTATCCACAGGAAAAGGGCTCAAACGGAATAACAAGCCAATTAGCATGCAAAGAAGAAAACATATGTATCTGTCTCTATAGATAATTTTACAGAAGATCTCCCTGTTATTCCAACTCATGGGAATAGCAACAATTAAAAAAGGCGACGATGCACAAGAACCTGGAAAATCAACTGCCACTGGAGAAGACTACAGAGAAATTATCTAACCTGTTTCACATCGCCATTCCATAAGCAATGAGCAGCCAAAGATCCTATAACCGCAGGTACAATGTACAGCAATGCTGGCTGAATGTATAGCAAGAAAAAACAGTTTTATTTAACGAATAAAAGGAGTATAAAATCGAGAATTGGAGGCACCATCACTATGCACAGACTATCATAAAGAAGCAGAACACTATAGTTAAAAACCTCCAGTAATCACCTGAGCAGCTTGAAACCAATTCATGACAATAATGGTCAGTACCACGCCAGCCATGTATCCAAAAAATGCACTCTTAAAGTACTGGCTCTCTTTCCCTCTAGATACGTCGAATCGTAACGCTAATGCAACAAAGATACCTGTAACGAAACAGTGTATGAGAATCCGAGTAAAGAATTTATAAAACAATAAATCACTTTCATCAGATATTAGAGTATAACTCGATTTGCTAAAAAGAAGTAGCATCCATTTCGCTGGAAAAAGTATATAACTGTAAGAGGTGATTCCTACTGCAAGTTAGAAACAGACAAATCTAGATTGATTTATGACATGTTCATATTCCATGACTAGACTAGAGGAATAAATATTCAACAGCGGAGAAGTTCTTTGATATTATGAAAATGTTAATAAATCAGAATACAAATTATGGCTTTCCAACATGCTCGAGATGTTCCCAATGCTCAAACTTGTGTTTGCTAGTATAACTGCATAAATTCCTGATTAAATGACACAGAAAAACTGATAACTTCAATCTTTCAAGTAATCTAACAATACAATGTCTGTTCAAAGGGATAAAGGCGTAAATTACAAAATTAAACTAACCAGGAATTACAATGTCACCAAGACCAAGCATGGAAAACGGCCGTGTAGCATCTGCTGTTGGGAACAAAAGCTGCACAAAATCCAGTCGGTAATGCAACAGAATAGCAGCAAAGTCCAATCATTTTATACCAATTCAAACTATAAAGGAAAGGCCTAAACAAACATATTTGTCAACAAACTAACTCACCTTTATCGGAGCATCAAAAGATTTTGCTACGCTAACCATCACTGGAGTGAAGAAAACCCAAAATATATCATAGACAAAAAGCCCAGCCTGGAATGCACAGATAAAGGTAAAAAATATTGAAAAGAGGCAAGTTGGATAGGTTACTGAACCGCAGAAAAATAGGTCGAATGGCTTCATAAGTTCCAAACTTACCAGCAAGATAGCACCTGTTTTGAAAGATCCAAGAGAAAGCATCTCAATCCCCTGCAAATAAAAGATGCAGATTCCTCCATCAAAACTATCAGGGAGGTAAAGTTATGCAAATAAATTCATTCTAGAAATTTGCAGAACATTTTCATCTCAAAAGAGGGTGATGTCACCGCAAGGGTAATGTCAGAGAAAAGCCTGCCGCCTTGTCACTTTCTAAAGCATATTTAAATGCGGTGCTCGCATGTCACAACTCTGCTACTATCCTCACAGATATGGTTTTTCCATTGGACTTAATGAGTTATACACTCGGCAACATCTCATAAATACTGAAGTCATCAAGCAAAAAACCAATCCATTAGCTTGAGCAACAACTACACATCAAATTTTCTCCCGCCATATTTGTTAAGGCGACAATATATTACTGAAGAAACAGAGTGAAAGAAGCAATTAAATGCAAAAAAGAATTTCATTAGAGCATACTTCCACTAATTATAGTTAAAATAGCTGTTAAGGCCTCATTCGGAAAAATGGCTGCTGTTACTTCTATCAACTCCAAAACTAAAGCAAATATCAGCACCTGAGATCACTGATGAGATCTAATTCATTGCTCCATAGTATTTTTTTATGGTATAAGGGACGGGGCGAGGCGGGCAACACGGCTATCCCTCCATGAGGGTCGTGCACCCACTACAGAATGTACGATTTGAGCCAGAGTTACACAGTACACCCATAGGTGTATGTGCCCTAAACCACGGTCTTATTTGTGTGCCATAAGTTAGAAAAGTCTCTCTACATGAGGTGGCAAATGTCCAAAGCACAAACTGGCCAGAGGTTCACTCACGACGTGGCCCAAACCTGTAATCTCATGGAAAATAGTGTGCCCCACTACCAACGAACTACCACGCTAGATGGTAAATTCTATAGTATATTAACAAATTTTGCACATGCATCCCATTGGTTTTAATAAACATGTGAGCTGTAGTTATAACATAATGATGTACATCATTGATGGGACAAAGCTGCTTGTAAGGGGGGAAAATGGTTGACATTAGCATCTTTCTATTGCAGAAAACAGGAAAGGGGAGAAGTGTTAAAGCATGAAACTTGTACAAACCGGAGAAAAGCAAGAGTAAAGACAGCAATCCATCCAGTCAAACTGCTCATAACATGTTGAATGGTCTTTTATCTAGATCAAGTTTATACGGACTATAGTCGAAAAGATGGTGACAGATGCATCCTAATTTCGGGGGAAGTGAAAGAAATAGAGAAGGAAAGAGGAGTAAGGCAGAATGGGGAAAGGGTAATTGGTGTCTTCTTTCTTACAACAGCAGCTAAAAAGTGCAGGATATTGCATTTGGATAATGAACAAATGATAGAGAGGGAAAACAGACAGAAAAACCAAACCTGAATGCAAAATGCAAGGCCCAGGATATTGTTAGCCAACCAATGCTTCTTAGAAGCATACCAAGCACAGAAGAAAGTCCCAGGAATTGCGGCGACAATTTGAGACCTAGTGAACTCGATCTCCAAAGCTAAATAAGAAAGAAGCTATAAGGATCAATAACATTATGCACAATACAAGCAAAATAGCATCAACCGGGCCAAAAGAAACCACAGAGGCTTAAACAGAGTAAAAGCAAAAACACCCAGCTCTACAAATACTCCACTTAAGGATCACAACCCAGAAAAATAGCTAAATAACATGACCGTATTGCTCAGTATACAGGTGAATGTAAAATGAAATTACTAGAAGTTCTTGGCCAAAAGAAAGGAAGGAAAGAAACGGCACTATGAACCAGTGAAAATCTTAAATGTCGACACTTCAGAGTCTACAGGAACTAAAAATATGGAATAATAAAGAACGAACATACAGCGAAAATATGGAAAACGCCAAGTGATGACATCCTCATTCCAGTGGTGAGGCAAGTATCTTTTAATGGCAGGTAGAAGTGTCGCCCTGTAAAGAATGGATGGTAAAATGAATGAACAGAGGTAATTGAGGGCGAAAATTGGCAAATCAAATATGGACAATGAGAAATTCATATGACAAGAACATACGAAAGCGCAATGATCCCGAGAACAATGAAGTAGAAGGTCAATACAGCATTAACCAAATCCTTCGAAAGAAACTTGAACAGCAAGAAAAGTGACAGCAACATTGCACTTCCAACAAATGGAAAGCGCATGGCATGTTCGTTGGACATCGTCTCCTGCAAATTAACCATGACAGTTATCGGGCACGGAATACCTGATGGCAGAGGAAATAAAAAATACAAAAGGTAGGCTTTGGTACATACAGAAGGTGGGGTAGGCTTGACAGATCGATAGCAACCCACATAAACTGTGAGGCATGCGGTTAATATGACATTTAAGTTTGGATCCACCTTGACAACAAGAGGTGCCAACGTTAGGCCTGCAAGCAAGACAGTAACCGTGAATAAGATAAACCATAATTAGGAACTGATCAGAAAAAAAGTTCAGTCAAAATCATCCTAATCACAAGTTAATTGTTAACTAGAAAAATGGAGAACAGAAAAGATCATTAGAGCATTCCAGATGATTTTAAGAAATTGAAATGCTACTTAATTTCCTTTCTTTTTTTTTGGATACTTATGTTTTGAGGTATAGGGAAAGTAGCTAAATTTGCCGAGTCTAAGTCTTTTTCACTCATCAACCAAACTAGGAGATGCAGGGTAAAAACAACAATTCCAATATCTGAAAACCTAGTCATCAAATAAACTGTGCCGAAATGAAAAAAAAAATTGCTAAATTGATCAAGTCCATAGCCTTTGTCAACCATCAACAATACCAAGACGACATGCAATTTCAGTATAGCATGCGGACAAAAGTAGCATTTAGATCCCATCCACAGTGCAGATAGACAGAA
This sequence comes from Syzygium aqueum, assembly GCA_031216185.1. NCBI lineage: Eukaryota > Viridiplantae > Streptophyta > Magnoliopsida > Myrtales > Myrtaceae > Syzygium > Syzygium aqueum. Next base: position 6,277,335 of record CM062240.1, read on the forward strand.
AAAAACAATTGCAACAAAGATGCTTCACGGAGGAGGGTGTCAACACAAACAGATAGTGGATCCATAGTATTAAAAATATCTTGAAGATTTTAACAAATCACCACTCCAATATGCATCACTAGTAATAATCTTATTGTTCGTGACCACAAAAAAACCAGGACATTCTTAAAACTAAAAGAGTGAAAGTGTATAAACACAAATACGTGTTTTATAATATATGTTCATTAAGACCCCCAATCATGCAAGCACTGTGCGCTGAAGAGGATAGCACATTTTATTCACAAACTGAAGCAATATGACATTTCTCCTGGCATGATATCAAAAGGCTTAGATTGACCAAACACAGTAGTGTAATGATGTCAAAAGCATTACGAGCTTGAACTAACAAACTCATTCACTTTAGTTACATTTCCAGCTTTTGTATCAAAGAAAGGAAGCAAATTTATATTTCCACAATCGTCTTCTCACTCAAAATGTCTTGCATGGAGATTTTCCGTCAGATTAAACTAGTTGTAAGCGTTTCAAATAGAGAAGACGGCCCCAAATAAGCCCTAGAATCAGGTAAAATACATGTATCACTAATAGCCAGTTGGCCTCCAATACAAATTTGGATGAGAAAACCAAGGGGCTCAATCAAAAGATTGAGATCAACCCTGTTTTCAGAGCAAATAGCCCAATGGGCAAGAAGCCATACTTAGATATTCATTTGTTCAAACAAATAAGTACCGAGCGGTTAAATAAAATGAACCGACTAGAACCGATTACCAGCATATATAATTTTCAATGTCAGGCACACTCCTACAAATGCACACAATTCACATCGAACCACGTACAAGTACAAGTACATTTTTTTTGGCACAACACTGCTCCAAGAAAGCCGCCTAAACAGGGAGGCAACTAAATTCTAAGCGCATTATCAAGAAAACAAGAACAGACAGACCTGCTAACGCTACGTTTGCGATGCGCTCACAGTTCTTCATCTCTTTCTCCAAACACCAAGCCGAAAGTCCAAAATTTAACTCCGGTGGCCGACTTTTATCCTAAAGAGTCCAAGTCGAATTCAATCGAAGATAGCCTCCCGCACCGCAGAAACCCTGCAATCCAGGAGTTCAAAGTAAAATCACACCCAGTACAAACGGGAACGCATCACGCGGCCAATCGACAAGCAACTCAATCGGTCAGTCGAGCCACTAATCCGGATCGAGCGAGCGAGCTTGCCTGCCGCGGCCCCTCACCCGGACAAAGCCAAAACCAAAAAAAAAAAAAAAACATGCAAATCCACGAGCGACGGAACCCCGTAACGTTCTCTCAAATCGTCCCGTTTCCGCGAATTCTTCCGCGCGACGGGAAACTACGAAACCGCGAAGAATTCACCGAATCAGCCGGCCCGACAAAAAGGAGAAAAATGCAGAGAGAGCAAAGGAATCGCGACGGGAACCTATGCACACGTACCCCGATGCGCACGCCGTCGGAGAGAGATCCCGCCGTCGCGCGCCCTCTGCAAGAGCCGATGCGGACGCAGATCGGCGGATCGCGTCGACCGGAGAGAGAGAGAGAGGGAGAGGGAGGGAGAGAGGGAATTCGATATCTGCAGCGAGTGCGATATTAGGGGTTTTAACCTTTTGGGAGGAAAAGTCGTTCCAGGTCAAAAGGAGGTAGGAGGTCGATGCAGGCGCTTCTCGGCCTTGCGGCTAATCGCACGGGGCGGTCACGGGACTCTTCCGCCACGGCCAATCCGGAGGCCGGATCATGTACGGGGCCGTGACGTTATTGGGCCGTCGCCCTGACGGACGGTCGGGGTGCGCCGAGCGCGATGGCGATGAGCCTCGGGGGTGGGGGTTTTGGGGGGGATTCCACGTCCTCTGGCCAATACGGTCTCGCCACGTCGGATTGGGGAAATATCTTCGCTTTTTTGGCGTTTATCTTGTTCCCCGGCACTTTTTTTTAGTTTTTCGGCACCCCTTTTATCCGTTAATTGCGAGAAGCCCCTCTTGGCTTTTACATATTTCGCAATGTGCCCCCCCCCGGGCAAGCGGTTGATTTTGACAAATTTATTACTGCCCTTGCCTCTTACGAATTTGCCCCTTCTATTTTTTTAAAGCTCAGAAGGTGAAAAGACCAAATGGAGTTAATAATCCTTTAGTGGTACCATTTCCATAGATTTCAAATCGCATATCATAAAAAACGGAAATCTTTTAAAAAAGGAAGGGATTTCTTGGTATTTCGGTTACTCAAAATCCATACTGCATTCCACCTGCTTCAACTGGAATTCTTTTTTCAACGAAGGAGAGAGATTTCATTTCCATTTTTGACCAGGCGATTGGGCTTTTTTTCCCTCATCGGTTTTCCCCCGATCAAGAAGAGCGTCCCCACTCTCGCTCAAGTTAAGGAGAAGGTTAACGACCCGTCACTAATAATAACGGCACCCTATCTTTTCCCCATTTCCCTTTTTCGCTTTAGTTTTTACCTCTCTCCGATGTGAGATCCATGTGCTGCATAAGTACCGTGCATCGACTGTTTTCTCATTAGCGATATCATGTCATTTTTTATACTTTAATTTCTGATGCGCCAGCTCTATCTTAAGAAGAAATACGAGGTTATGTACTTCTAACCACTCTTCAGATTAGTAGGATAGAGGTCATGCACACCAACTACATGAATTAACTAATCGCGAGTGATGTCTCTACTTGTTTATCCATCAATCAAAAAGGGTTGAACGGAAATGTGGTCCTAATAATTAGGGGCGTGCATGGTCCGGGTGGGCGGTTCCCGCCCCAGAACCATGGACTACAAGACCGATTCCAAAAATTGGAACCAAGACCCACCCGTCGGTTCCATAGATCCACCCGAGAACCGGACTATCGGTTCGGTACAGTTTCCAGGTGGGTCTATGGAATCGTTTTCTTGGACAAATAAAAAAAAAATCTGTGGACCAACATTGGATTAACAGAACAAAAAGAAAATAACATAACTTTCCATACAATTCATACACTATAATCAGTTATATTAACCACATCATCTATAAACCAAGTGGGTACCCATCAATTATTGGGAAAAATGACCAAGATTATCCCAATTACACAAGACCTTTAGACACGACAACAAATTTTCTTCTTTTAAAAAATTTTTTTGGTCATATTTTTTTAATTAAAAATTAAAAAAATAAAACATATTATTATTATATTACCGGTCCGATCCGGGTGAGCGGGTGGGCGGTTCCACGCCGGGAATCGGGAACCGGACTGGTACTCATCAGTTCTAAAAAATTGGAACTGGGAACCGGACCGGTTCCCTTGGGAACCACCGGTTCCGAGCGGGTCTCGGTTCTTTTGTACACCCCTACCAATAATAGATCATCACTATTTATATGTTATAAAATGTTTTTCAAAACAAGAACGAAAAAGGGCGGATGTGGTGCAAGCGTCGGAATTGGGCCCTAGAAACCCTAAATGAAAGGGCCCACGCACAGACCCACTAACTATCCACGGCTTCATCTGGGCTTGAAAGTTCAAAACTTATGGCCCACTAAGAAGCCTAGCAACCTTCCTTTCCCATGTAAGCCTGCACGGCCCCTTGTAATTTACTTTTTCAATTTTTACCATTTTTTTAATGTTACGGCTCGGGCTCACGCATTTTGATATTCATCTATGAAGAGAACATCCGAAATTATCTCAAATATACAATACTTAAAAGAAAAAAAATTGTCGCCACTCCTTGTCTGTAAATCCACGGAGAGAGCAAGCAAAGAACTTCACATTGTTTTCCCCCATATTGTCATCGCGGTCTTTGGCGATGTTTTCATGACATGTCCTTAGGACGGGTTGAAATTTGAAATGCGGAACTGCTTGAGGAATTGACCGGCGCTGGCCTCTTCAACAAGTGGATTAAGAACAAGAATGATAACCATTATGTTTTAGAAATAGATTTCTGCCCAGAATTCTGTAAATCTATTTCTAGGCCATAAATCTATTTCCATTCCATGAATGAGTTTTTGAAAGGAGATACGCGTTTAAAAACAACCCAAAATTTTTCTTCCCATAAAAGAAATTCATTTGATAGCGACACAAAATTTTTCTCTCTCACGCTCTTTTCCATTCATTGACAATCGGCGGCAAGAGGCGGTGGCCAGCAAGAAGTGGCGGTGATCGGCGGGAGGTCGGCAGGGGGCGGCGGGTGGCAGGCAAGTAGAGGCGAGGGCAAGCAACGAGAAGAGCTTTTATTTCTCTTTTTGTTTTAGAAATATAAAATAGGAAATTTTTATTTCTCTTTTTTTTTTTTCTAAATCCATTTCCGGATTAAAAATTGTTCCGGAAATAAAATAATGAAATTGCGTTACCAAACGGAGATATGTGTTTGATAACAACACAAATTTTTTCTTTCTGTAAAAGAAATTAGTTCGATAGCGACACGAAATTTCTCTCTCTCGCGATCTTTTCCATTCATCAACGGTCGGCGACAAGAGGCGATGGCCAACAAGAAGTGGTGGTGTTAGCAGGAGGCCGGCAGGGGCCGGCGGCGGCTACTGGCGAGGGCAAGTAATAAGAAGAGTTTTTATTTCTCCTCTTGTTTCAGAAATAGAAAAGTAGAAAATTTTCATTTCTCGTTTCCGTTCCAAACCAATTTCCGAACTAAAAATAAAATAATGAAACTGCGCTACCAAACGGATTTCTATTCCAAACTCGTTTCTGAAACAGAAAAAACAGAGAAATATAATGATCATCATGCGTGCCCTAAGCGCGAGCATCATGCAATTTCAATCCGAGACCCGTTGGCACTCCAGAGAACATAAAGCCCGTATGGTCCCGATTCATAACACTTGCGTCCATCGAACGCGAATCCCGCTGAATATAATAGTCGCGACGGGACGATTGGTACACAGAAGCATCGCTTGTAACGTGGTAGGTATGACAACCCTAATATATTCTTCATACGTGCCGCTTGCTTTTCGTTTACCCTATCAATGAAATTTACCTGTTCTTTCAATGTTTTTTCAACCATTGCTGCCCGAAAGGGGATTCAATGCCTTTTGTTTATGGCTTTTGGATATGTAACTATTGTCTCGTGACATCACCTCGTGAATTTTATATGCTGTCAAGCTGAAGAAAACCAGCTGCACAGTGGACTGGTCTCCATCATAATTAAGAAAAGAATACGGCTTAGTTACTCTTTGTACTTATCTACAAAGTCGAGCGCCGCCCCGTCACTTTCGCCTATACACGTATGAGCTTTCTATCTTGTATACGTTTGAGTTGATATTTCTCTCTTCTTTTTTTTCCTTTCCGAAATTATCCTTTGCAATGACGATAACCGCTCGCTGAGTAATCGATCGCCCACTTTAGTATTGATTCGAAAAAACTTACCGTTTTGTCCACGTCAGATGTGTGGCCGGCGATGACTGGACGTTCACGCGGCATTTTCTTGGCTTAAATTGGTTAGAAGGATTATACAGGAAAATCGCGAAGAAGTCTGGGACTAAACTGATCGAATTAGAAAATTGATGACTAAACAATATTTCCTCTCAAAACTAGCATTTCATAGCGTTAACACGTGAGTGCTCGGGAAATTGTCAAAAAAAAAATCTAAAATCCATTGCACTTTGATCAATTCAGTCATAAATTTTTTAATTTTGCCAATTAAGTCATAAATCTTTTTCACAACTTGCCAATCGAGTTCATTCGGCCAATTTTAATGGAAAATCGCTTTCGGTGACCCTTCTCGTTCAGACCCGTATCGTTGTGTACTTTAGCCCTTTTGCGATCACGGAGAGTTTGTCTATTCCCAAGTCTACGGAGCAGGGACACCGAGGACCCAACGACCCCTTTAGTTTGTCTTTTTCAGAAACCACAGGCCAGTCCGACGATTGGGTCCGTTTGTAAAGTGGGAGATGTTCAAACGGCAAGTCGTCGTCGTGATTACGAGGTGCATGCATGCGTGTATGTCGATCAACCTCGTCGATTTCGGTGGCCCTTCTCGTTCAGACCTGTATCGTTGTGGACTTCGGCCCTTTTGCGATTGCGAAGAATTTGTCTTTTTTTTCCTTTCCGAAATTATCCTTTGCAATGACGATAACCACTCGCTGAGTCATCGATCACCCGCTTTAGTGTTGATTCGAGAAAACTTATTGTTTTGTCCACGTCAGATGTGTGGCCGACTGGATATTCACGCAGCATTTTCTTGGCTTAAATTGGTTAGAAGGATTATATAGAAAAATCGTGAAGAAGTCTAGGACTAAACTGATCGAATTGGAAAATTGATGACTAAGCAATATTTCCTCTCAAAACTAGCATTTCATAGCATTAACACGTGAGTGCTCGGGAAATTGTCCAAAAAAATATAAAATCCATTGCACTTTGACCAATTCAGTCGTAAATTTTTTAATTTTACCAATTAAGTCATAAACCTTTTTCACAATTTGCCAATCGAGTTCATTCGACCAATTTTAATGGGTAATCGCTGATGTAATTTTCGAGACCCGAGTTTAGATAATCACAAGTACCATGTCAATCTGCAAAGATTTGCCCCAGCCACGAACAACATTGAAGAAAAAATTTCCAGAAATCCCATCATCTGCTTTCGATGATCCGAATCGAGTTACGCTCACAAACCTTCATCGTCAGCTGCCAATAACAATGTGAAACCGATGAATAGTTGGTGTTGGCGGAAATTAGCCCTCGGTATGCCTGAAATCAGGAGATTGTCAAATGATCACGTTCTTCACGCCATTCAACATGAAATTAAATCGTGAAAATTATAAAAATAAAAAAATTTGAGTCGATATATTTCTTCTTTCACACAAAATTTCCGATAACCCAGACAAAAAAATACACGTCGTCCGATTGAAATTCGAGTGGAAGGTACATGCACCGTGTCTTGGTCAATGTCTATGGATTAAGGGGGAGTTGGGGGGGACTGGTCAAAGTCAGACTGTACATTGGATAATGTGCCACGTAATCCGAAAGATTAATTTATTTCATCTGTCAAAACTCGACATTATGACGAAAATAATTTTGTTTCCGTGCAACTTTTTTTTGTTTTGTGAGGTACGAATTGGACGATCGATCCGGTTGAGCGTCGCTGTTGGAGCGGTTAGCACAAGGAGTTGGAGCAACGAAACAACCAAATTTGCACCAAACAAGGATACGATATTTAATGAAAATCCGAGTTTGAAACTCGCGGAATTAACCCCTTTTGCTTTTGGTAAACTCGAGGGGAAAAAACAAAAAAATAAAAGGGGGACGCCGCGAGAATTGAATGGTGAGTGGTACGTGGTGGGAAGCTCTCGAGTAGGGTTCTAAGGGAAGGAATTGACTTACCTAGTTCAATCGAGGAGAACGGGCAGCTCGACGGGGAGGTTCTAAAACTGCGGATGCTTGATTTGATCGAGTCGCCGAGTATTGGAAACAAGCTACCATGGCAATTGGTTGAAGATCACGAGGCATTTCGAATAAGGGCAATCTCTTTTATTTATTATTTTCCAATCCTATATTTTTCATATGTAATTGTCTGTTAGCTTCATCGATCAAATAAAATGAATCCTTTATAATATATATCTATAATGAGTTGACAAAGGGTATCTCGGTCATTTAAGTGCCTGTTCTAAGGATAGATTAATTAGTTCAATGGGGAACAAGGTCATAGGTTTGGTTTAGTTCTGACCACTCTCTATGCTCTCTTTTATTTATTTTTATAGCAATTTCTCTTCATTTAAATATAATATCCTACCAATTCAAGAAAGACTAACGACCAACAATATCGACCGTTTTTTACGCCGCATGATATTCGGAGTTCGAATTCTCAACGTGAAAAGGCAACTCTAACATGGGCGAAAATTCGAGGTGACCGCACATGTAAAATCATCCCCTATTTATAGACGATTTTAATCCAATTAAGGACGCGTGTGTCTTACGAAAGATGAATGATACGGAAAATATTTTTTTTCAAAATAATCATTTCTATTGCTTACAAAACTGAACGAACGAAAAATTTTTGCATTGTCTACAAAAAATGTATAGAGATTCATTGTTGTAGATAATGAAAATATTTTTTATCGATTAATTATTTCGAACAATGAAAATATGTTATGAATCATTCATTTTTCGCAAAACAAAAGGAGTATAAAACTGCACATAGTCGGGCAAGAATCATATACTAAACCATAGGCTAGGTCCTAAGGCCTTAAGCCCTGGTCATTTTTTCAAGTTTCATGCATGATATCACCACGGATAACCATCACTACTACATACTAAACCAATCGCACTCGACCCACGAGTTGATTTCGTGGTCATTTCGCGATATCATTACATAAAATCCTACGTGCCGAAGCTGCTCTCCGAGAATGTATCGATCTCTGTTCCGGTCCGACGATTCGCGCCATGGATGCATCCGAGCCGCAAGTCGCAGAAGCACTTCCTCATACGGCAGGAAAAATGAAGATATGATCACGTGGTTAACGTTTTGGGTCCGTGTGTAAAGTGGGAGATGTTCGAACGGCGAGTCGTCGTCGTTGTCGTGATGATTACGAGGTGCATGCATGCGTGTATGTCGATCGACCCCGTCGCTTTCGATGACCCTTCTCGTTCAGACCCGTATCGTTGTGTACTTCGGCCCCTTTGTGATCGCGGAGAGTTTGTCCGTTCCCAAGTCTACGTCGCAGGGACACCGGGGACCCGACGACCCCTTCAAATCGGGTCCGACTGTAGTTCCCGTGCATGCTCGTTGAGGTCACCCGCATGGAAGACCCGGAAACGGAGGGAAACTAACTAATCTCGTCCGGGCCGGATAGAAACCCGAATAGGTCCAGACGAGATGCCGGAAAACCAATGCCGAGCGAGGGATTGCGTGACGAGGACTTCGGACAGAACGAATCGAGAAACCGGAAAAGGGTCCACCACGTGATGTACATAGCGCGGTGTCGTTCTCGACACAACCCGTTTGCACCGCACGTTGTCAAGCACGATTCTATTGGATATAATTGTTTCCATTTGTACGAATGATAAACATGTCGTGCATGCACGGGTTGACCCTTTCGACCAATTTACGACACGCAATAGAGATGTGTTTTATTGAACGGATTAACATGCATATTACCTGTACCGCCAAGGAATATATAGGTACGTTTGGATAAGTTTAGATTAAACGGGGTTAATGGGTAACTCTTATCGGCACAACACGCCTAGATACATTCATTTAGACACTTCAATACGCGTTCAAACGTTTTTCACACATTCAAGCTTGTCAAGAGTGTCATGTCATATAACCTATGTAATAATCATGTCGTGCTCGATTCCAAAGATATGTCACGAGAAACGACCCTATCGAGCTTGGGTTAAACCTAAATTCTGATCCGACATGGTTACGACGCGGACATACAAATATTACCTACCTCATTGTGCATGTTCCGTTAACCTATCTATTTTCCTATCATAAAATCTACTGATGAATGTTTTACTTCTCTCGGAGGCGAAACTGAACCTCGTAATTTACGAATCCTCCCATTTGTTCTTGTTCTCCGGAGAGATCACGTCGACATATAGGGGCCATCGACGCAAGGGTCATGCTTTCTCTCACGTCTTGATCGACGGAAATTTCCTCCGATCATTCTTGATTAGCAGACAACGAATGTGGACACCGCCCGCATTAACATCGAGAGCTAGCCCTACGCTCTCTCCCATCTGATCTCTCTCTCGATTTTGTTGTTAACGGTGCATTTATCACGACGTCCACAACTCAATGTCGGATGTATGGATCGTGTCAATGCGCGAAGCAGCAAGCACTGCATCGAGGGGTCAAATAGAGAAACCACGTAGAAGGAGGAGAGCAATGAATGGGTGATTTGATGTTTCCGTCGAGTCCCCCAAAACGTGCCTTTTCTGATAGGCAATTGGTACGGCGGTCAACGCCCCCCTTGGCTGCATCATGCCCACCAAGGCAACGCGCAATCTCAATGCCCTAGCTTGCAATTTGCTCCATGTCGACCCATTTATCGAAAATTCGTATTTAGGGTTTCGTTTATTTTCGTGAATAACGAGTGATTTAAAAAGAAAATCGTTTGCAATTTAGGTTCGATAATAATTCATGTCTATACATTTTGTGAATCACGAAAAAAACACTTTTCATTATATAATTATTTCAAACGATTTATTTTAGAAAAATATTTTTCAGATCATTCATTTTTCTGCGAAATAAATAAACCCTAGGTTTTAATTTATCTTCTGGGCTTGTGCCGATACACGCATACCAACGAGATCCGTAATGGTTTTGCATAGGCAATGAGGATTATTCTATGATGTCCTTATTGATTCTCCACGGCTCTGTAATATATACGTGATGTGACCAACTTAAAAAGCAAACCGTGACATCACTCCCCACGCTCATATTTTTCAGCTCTCACGTATAATTGCAGGACTCGTTCCAAATTAGATCTCGTTTTCGCAGAACATTCCACGACGTATAATTACGGTCAAAATAGTTTCAAAACAAGAGCTAAGAATGCCTTTCCTCTTCCTAGATACTTTCAATTCCATCCGATCTAACATTAAATTGGTTTTGCAAGTCGGCAGCGCCTGCAAAAGCGTGCAAGAAATCCTTTCATTCCAATATGAAATTCGTTTGCTGCATTATGCATGACTGAATTTAACCAATCGGTCTCGTCGATTAGTTCTAACTTCTATTGACTATTTCGAAGATGCAAGTGGGATGGGATCTTGTGCTTGTTTATCCTCTCTGACCGGAAGAAAACTGTCCTTCCTTCCTTTTCATGCTTTCGAGGCGACCGCGCAATCATATACACCTTATCATCACACCCCCCCGCCCCCACATATAAAAAAATTAATTTCTTTTGGGTCAAAATAATGAAATTCAAATCTCAAAAGTAATTAGAAATTCTCGGGATTTCGTCCACAACACAATCCTCCAAACGACTCTCTATGATAGTAAGAATGTGAAACTTCAATTTTTTTTATATCGTGATTGGGCTTTATTAATCGCACCGAGGAGAGGCTAATTTCACACTATCGGTCTTTTTTTTTTTTTTACGTTTTTTGGACTAAACACAAGCGAGAAATCTTGGGTAATTTAGAATGGTGTGTCTTTTGGGTGCGTCGGAATCTCTCACTAGCACAGAGTACATCCGCCAGAGCCGGTCAAAAGCCGGCATCTTTGACCAAAGCCTCAGAGGACAAAAGAAAAACCCTAACACGAAATGAAAATCAAGACTCTCTCTAGCTACTTGGAGAAAGTCAATGATTGCTTCGCTTTTTTTCTTATATTACGACTCGAAACCCTCGGTCTCTCATCTCCTCCTTCGTTCGCATCTCTTTCTTCCAGCTCTCTCTCTCTCTCTCTCTCTTTCTCGCGGACGCAGACACGTTCGTTCGTGCGTTTTCATGGGAAATGTCGTGTCACCGTGTGGCCACCACCGGCGCAGCTCCAGATCACAGGTGAAGCTCATCTTTTGGGAGGGGGCGACGAGGACGCTGACGGGGAAGCACGTCGCCGGCGAGATCATGTTCGAGTTCCCGGACAAGATGGTGTGCCACGCGGACTCCTTCTTCCTCGGCCGCCCGATCCCGGCCCTCGCCATCAACGACGACCTCATGCCGGGCGAGACGTACTTCGTCCTCCCGCTCGACTGCTTCCCGAGCCACGGCAGCGCCATGCTCTCCGCCTCCTCCCTCGCCGCGCTGGGCTCGGCGAGCCCGAGGCCCGGCCCGATGAGCTTCGGCGGGGACGGCCCCTTCGAGTACATCAAGGGCAAGGACGGGAGGGTTTCGATCAAGGTCGTGCCGGAGTTCATCACGAGGTTGATCACGAAAGGGAAAGGGATCGACGGCGGGAACGATTCGAGCGGCAATAACAGTTCGGTCAGCCCTTGCCGTGGCACGCTCTGTAGCACGCCGGAGCTGCAGAAGCAGTACGAGCAGCTGGTCGGGGCGAGGGAGCAAGTGTGGTCACCGAAGCTCGAGACGATATCGGAGTACAAGATTAGGTATTCGCCATGCCGGTTCATGGGATTGGAGTGGAAGCAAAAGGAGAAGGAAGGTTAACATGTGAATGTTTGTGTGGATAATGTGTGTAGTGGATGATGGTGATGATGTAGGTTTTTTCTTTTGCTAATGAGTAGAGAGAATGCAGAAGAAATTTGACAATTTGCCCTCGCAAGCCATCTGTAAAAATGAAATTAAAGAGAGACATAAGTTTCGAAATAATTAGATAAGAATTTTGGATGGTTTCTTATTATTCATTCGTGCCTTCTTCGTTAATTAGATTTTCGTCGATCATATTCATTCATTTAGTGTCGTATTTCATGCAATTGGTATGGTAATGTTTGCAAAGGGTGTTTTGTTTTGTTGGTTCATTGTCTAATCTGATTTTTGCACTGTGGATAATTGCAACATATACCAGACGCTATGGCCGCGCATCGCGCAGATGTTAATTTTACTAATTAAAATTGCCGGTTCAATATATTGTAAAACTGCTGTCCATTATTTCCTTAAATTCAATATTTATAATGGAAATTACAGAATAACAGTAAAAAAATCGTTTCGCAAGGAAAAGAGTATAAATAATATATCTAGTTAATAAGGATTCATTCGTATAAAAATGTTATTATATAAAGAAAAAACATTATTCTAAAACTCCACGGAAGTAAGGATTAATTAGTAGTATCTTACAAAAGAGAGACGCTATACTCAAATCTCATGAGTAAGGAGATATAAAAATTGTGACTAAATATAGGGAAAAGAGAACAAGAACGAAATTAAAGAATATCCCCCATTCAACTTTACATGTATGAAGCAAGCATGCATAATTGAATATCTTACTATTTTGTTTTCCTTTTGGCACAGTCCATAAATATGTTTCGTGAAAAATATGTCATTTCTGGAAAATATCCTACAGGAAAATGATGATATTTTTCGGTCTATGGTTGAAGCTTGATGATAAACTAGAAAATATTTTCCATCGTTTTGGTTATGAAAATTTACTTTGATTTTCCTAAATAAAAATACCTTATTGGAAGTGCTAGTGACTTGTCCTAAGACCAACCTCTGTGGACCCAGGCTCAGGCATCGGGGTTCCGAACCCGACCATTTTGGACCTAGGCTTGGCCTCAATGGACCCCGGTGGACTTAGCCTCGGCCTCTAGACCCAAGTCCATTGCCAAGGGCCCGGGAACAAGCGTTGGGCTGTGCCAAAACGCTGAGTTTCTAATCCAAGTGTCAAAATCTAATCATATTTAAAGCATGATTCTTATTTAAAAAAAAAGAAATCATTTTTCTGAATTTAAACATAGATTTTCTGTTAACTAAGAAAACATTTTCCGTTGATTTATTTTTCGAAGAGATTCAAATGCCGGAAAATGAAGATAATGTTTTCCGGAAAAAAATTTTCACGAAACGAACCGAGCCTTATTGTCCATTTTATTTTATTTCATGTCAGGTGGGATGACCTCGAAATAATAAGCATGCGCGATTGTCGTCCTACCAAAAGAGGACAACATTTATGGCTCCACACGACACATAGCCAACTCATAGGTTACCTTAATTAACAGCAATTGACATTAGATTAACATCGGAAGGTCATGTGAACTTATGGTATGGAGTTAATGGACGGGACGGAGCTAGCTTTCATTTGACTTCCGATGGCTTTTCGACCAACGAATGATTAGTCAAAAACAAGCGGTGAGCAGCCGATTTACACGGTGTTTTGAATATGATTCTCAGTGGACATCGATTGCAACACGTATGCTAGCAATTTGTGGAGTTAATCATTGCTCTCTGGATGGCACATACTAATTAAATTAGGTAATTAATTAGTACATCATTGACTTTTTGGATGTTATTAAGGTAAAGTGAATGTGACCGATTGAATGTGACGTGAGCGAATGGTTAGCTAACAAGTTGGCGGTCCAGGTGATAATGGAGTTAATAATATTTCCTTTGCTCCCAAACACAACAACTATGATTATTTATTTCATTGCCAACTCTGTCGTAAATTTATTTTTTATGTATAATTTTATCGTTTCTATTCCCTCTATTATTCGGTAGAAAGCGAGGAGGAAGGTCTGTCATATCGAGAGATGATAATTGCCTAGAGCCTGTTGCACGAAATTTCATACTTTGAGAGACGGAATTATCTGTAAGGACAGTGCTTGCATGTCTCGAATAGTTGATTTTATTTTGATCTTCTCCAATTGTTTTCGATAATCTTAAGGATTATTCTAACTCCTAATAATCAGATCATTCTATTTGAATTTTGAAATCAACCTACTTTCGTGCGTCTTCTCAAACTTAACCGTGGGTGAGCTTTGGATCCCGTTTGCGCGGTAACACAAATGAGGTCGTCTCTACTCCGATTAACATAAGTTATTGGTTTCGATTCATTCGAAACGTGTCTGTTTCTCTATTATAGTTTATCACCTCTCATTGACTAGTTGATCGAACCGTTTTTGAGTCGTCACACCGAAACATTGCAAGTGATTTTATACGCGATTTTGGCCCTTGCGAGCTACCTTCGAGTTATATTTGTTTCGCAGAAAACGAACGATTTGATTAACACTTTTCTAAAAATGATCGCTTACATTGCTTGAAATAATTAATCGACAAAAATATTTTTATCATCAAAATAATTTGTATTTAAATACTTTCCTAGATAATAAAAATACTTTTCATTAATTCATCTTTTAAACGATATAAGTAATTATTTTAAATTTGTTTATAAAATTATTAACTTTTCGCGAAATAAACAAAATTTTTTGAACTCGCCGTGGAAATATGGTAGAAGATACTTGGACACTTAGGTAGCGAATGATAACCATTCTGTTCCGGAATGAGTTCCTGAACCAGAAATAGATTTTTCTATTTCTGGTTCCTGGATGAGTTTCTGAGAAAAAAAACCCGTTTGATAACGACCAAAAATTTCTATTTCTAGAACAGAAACCCGTTTGATAACAGCACAAAATTTCTATTTCCTGAAACAAAAATCCGTTTGATAAACAACATTAAATTCTATTTCTAGGAGTAGAAATCCATTTTTTTAGAAATGGTATAAAAATAATTAAAAAATCTGAAAAATTCATAAAAATCTCAAAAAAATTCAGAAAATCCCAAAAAAATTGAAAAATTCCAGAAAAAATCATCAAAATGTCGAGAAAATATGAAATTTGTTGAATTTTTTCAAAAAAAAATCAAGAAATCAAAAATTTCAAAACTTTACAAAATTACTTAGAATATCTGTAGTCACCCAATTTGAGTAAAATTTAAATTTTTTTAGGTGACCAAAAAAATAAAAAAATTTCATAAAATGGCTTAGAATACATATGGCCACCCACTTTTTGAGTAAATTTTAATTTTTTTGAGATGCCAAAAAAAATTTAAAAAAATTAAAAATTTCAAAACCTAACAGAATGGCTTAGAATACTCGTGGCCAACCATTTCAAGAGAAATTTAATTTTTTTGAGATTTCCAAAAAAATTAAAAAAAAATTAGTAATTTCAAAACTTCATAGAATGTCTTATAGAATACCTGTGGCCACTCACTTTGAGCAAATTTAAATTATTTTATGTGCCAAAAAAATCAAAAAGTGAAAAATTTCAAAACTTCACATAATGTCTTATAGAATACATAAGCAATACTTTGTACTTTTTGAGCGTTTGATTGATCATGTCTGTTATGCTCATCTTGTCTTGACATTTGTAAGGAATGTGTGAGGAGAAGAGTAATGAAGTCGGTTACTGCGAATCCTCACTGCTCAGAAGTAGCTACAAAGGATGCGATGGAAGCTGTGTGGGATGTCTAACAATGATACGAAGCCATTTGATAGAGCTCCGTGATTTTGTGGTTTCTGGCGCTTGTTGATGCCAATCAAGTGGAATTATTATTCCTAGAATCTTTCAATGAACACTGGAGTTCAAAGCAAACTGGAACGCGGATCGAATCTTTAGTCGCGGAGGAATAGAACAACCAAAATAAAGTCTTTATGGCTTCCATTTTCTTTCCTCTTTTTACTTTTCCCTATCAAACTGTTGCAAGACGAGCATCCCATAATTGTCGATTGTTTTTTGCTTTCACCCGGCAACATTGATGCCAATTTTTTAGGTCAAAGGATGACGATTCTTTGTCGAGGAGGTTTACTGGAGTAAAACATATTGTTTTTGTTTACTATGCTGAGAAAAGTTTTTATTCTTTGAAGAAATTGATGCTCTTGCTCATTCTGAGCTTATTTTGTTCTATATGGCCTTAATTATACTCTGAGAACTGGATCGGTGCTGGTTGAGGGGTTCATAGAAGCAAAATAACTTGATAAATTCTGTGCTCGCTTGCCTCAGTTTTGTTGCATTATCAGAGATTATGGAGTTTAAATCCATGTTCTGGTTTGAGAACGAAGAAGTTACTCGAAAGACTTTTGCTAAGGTTTATATCATTTAATAAACTCATGGTAGATTTAATGCTTAAGAAATTTATTAGAACCTGATGCCATTCGGATGAGGAAGACCTTGCGGAATCTATGAAGACTGAGAAAAGAACAAGGAAAGCCAGCATTGGAGTCACCAGGTGTTCAATTAACGCCAAAACCTCTTTTCTTTTGCCATAGTGATATAGAGATCCCACAGTCGGAGCCAACTACACAACCAGAGAAAACATAATCCAAGTAAACCAATAATGCCCACACAACCAAGGTCATGCATAAAATTACAGTGGTAAATTTGACAAGATAGGATGATCGGGTTGCTGTGTTTCGCTTCTGGTATCTGTTTTAAAATCTTATCCATTTTGTATCCGATCCAACCGGTCGACGCTCTTCCGTGCCTTTTCCAACTGGTGATCAATGCTCTTTCTGGATTTCTCATGGCAATCCACACTTCTCCGGGACCTTTGCATGTGGTCAAAAGACATTCGTAATTTCTCTAGCTTATCAGCACACCCTGATTTTTCAGCTTCTCAGGCCTGTCCGTGCTCTTCCTCGGCTTCTCTCTCCTGTCGGTGCTCTTCTAGACACTTCGTACACATCAGTGCTCTTGCGGGGCTGTTCAAACTGATCCGTGCTTTGCCTGGAGCTGTATCTTTGGGAAGGAGACTTCTCGACAGTAGTTATGAACTTCCGCCTTTAATCCATAAGGGTTTGTACTTCTCCTTACACAGTTCCCATAGTTGCTTCCCGTGGGAGCAATCAACAACTTCATCTGCAGTTCCCTGTAAATGGTATAAAATTGTTTTAAGCATTCGTCTGTACAAACATGAAAATAAACGAGGTCTTCAACTACAAAAGAACAGAAAAAAGGACTATGCAAGCCAAGAGCGGGATAACAATATTAATGATATCTCCAATTTCATATAGAGGTCCGATCACTTTCTTTGCTACAATATGCCTACTCCTACTAGCATTGCTTCAACTTACCATTGTCTCAATGCGATGTTTTTATCCTCCTATTACTGGAACAATGACTTTCTGGGAATTTCTTCCTAAAAATAGAAGGGTCTAAAGTATGCTTTCTGCTTCGAGCAAATTATATAAGAGGAAACACACAATCGAATGCAACTTTCAGTTGATGTTCTATAATTTTCCAATGCAAGAAGACCAGACTAGACCTGCTAATTTGCATGGGCACTTGCTCACAGAGGACTAATTTCATAAGGCACAACCAATTCTCTTAAATAAATGAAAATTGCACAGAAGTCCTGTCTAGGTCATCTGCAGAAATTTAGATGGACCACAATGCCTGTTCTGACAATGCATCTGTCCTTAAATTTTCTAGTTTGTTCTCACCGCAATATTTAGCTAAATTTCTCAACTATGTTAGATCAGAGACGACACCAAAAATGTCCCCTCATCCCTTCCGCTACTAATGGACAGTAGGTTCTACATAACGCATGCAGAATATTTTATCCTCGAGAAGGAAATTTCATTACTGTGGCCAACGAGCACAATTGCTGGTGGGGACTCTCCATACATTCTCTTTACAATAGCCAGAACATCATTGCATAAAGTCTGGAAAATCGAATGCATCAAATTCAAAAGAAAGATACACACAATAGTTCTACGAAGGGAACTTGGGATTTAACAAGCTAGTAGATGAACTGAAACCAGTCCTCATCCAAAACTCCAAGCTACAAATTATACCTCAATCGAAAGGTCAAGTTCATTTTCTGCGCAGGACTTGTCATGTCCTCGCAGGTCCACTGCAACCATGCGGGCTTTCTCCTTGATTATACTAGCCGACAATGCAAATGAAAGCCTAGACAAACCACGAAAGCCAAAATCAACATGCAGCCCATATTAACAAAACGAACGAGGTACCTAGGCTAAACATTCAATGCTGTGAACAAACGCCGAAAAATCAATAGAAGATGCGAAAAGGTCCGCGAAGCGAAGAGAACAAGACCCGGTTCTGTGCACATCGTCTTAAAAAATAAACAACTCCGCAAACGTGGCTGTGATCCTCAGCAAAAGAAGTAGGAAACGAGACGTGCATATGACTCGATCATGCAGAGAATGATCGCATCAATTAAAGGAAAAAGAAAATTCATTACTGACCAAATTCAGAAGCAATCTCTAAGGGGAGCTTACCCAGAGTAGCCACCTCCATGAAGGCAAAGCACTACCAGTCCTTCTTCCCCGGCCACATAGACATGGAAGCTCTAAAAATCCCAATGCGCGCATACAAAATAAGAAGACGAATCGAATCAACAACAAGACTGAAGAGCAAAAGAAGGAAGAGCTCGAGTCCGATTCCTGTGACTCTTCAGAAACCAAATGGTGAAATGCCGGCGATCGACCTCGCCGTCGCCCAGATCTGGGCGACGACGAGGTCGACCGCCAGCCATGGCGAGGCCGCTCGGCCTCCCCCAGATCTGGGGGAGGCCGAGCGGCCTCGCCCAGGTTTGGCGGTCGACCTCGCCGTCGCCCAGATCTGGGCGACGGCGAGGTCGACCGCCGGCCATGCCGAGGCCGAAGCTGACCCCCCGATGACGGCGACTTCCAAATCCAGAAAAGAGAGAGATGAGAGGAGATCCAGCGCACGATTGGAGCTTACGTGGAGCAGGAGCGAGCGAGCGGCCCTGGCTTCCTCTCGGTCGGAGCGAGCGAACGAGCGGCCTGGCTTTCTCTCGACGGCAACAGAGAGAGTTCAGAGAGAGACGGCCAGATCAGGGAGATGAGAGGAGAAGAAAGACAGAGGGATCGTGACTTTGAAGAGAACAAGTTCTTCCTCAGAAATGGTTCTAACTTTTGTTCAAGAAACCAAGAACCAACTTTTTTTTGGTTCTTATTTCCGGTTCAGAACTAGTTTTTAAGCGAAAACTTGTCCCAAAAATAGAAAAATGAAATTGCGTTACCAAACGGGTTTCTGGTCCAAAACTGATTCCCAGAACAAAAAACCAGTTCTGAACAGAATCAGAATAGTTATCATGCGGTACCTTACTATGCAAAAGCCAATATACTACTATCACGTGACATCATCATCAAAAGTCGTGTGACTTGGAAGAAGATAGCTTCGGCATAAATATATGCGTCCGTATCCGGTCAACAATAGCCGCTGTACTCATTGAGTCACGACACGTGCAACCGGTACATTTGTACTTGGGCAAATTTAGCTAGTGTTGGGAAAAGTACAAAAAAAAAAAATACTAGACCTATTCAATTCTAAACCTTTAAATAAAATCACTTTAATCATAAACCTTTTCATACTAATATCAAATTCGGTCCACTCGATTAATTTAGGTAGAAAATCGCTAACATGAATGCCGGCGATCCTACCGGACGCTGTCAGCACTGACGTGGATAAAATTTATAATTTTTTAATGATTTTTTTTTCATATTTTTTTCTTTTTTCCTTTCCTAGAACTGGTTGGCCAACAAAGTCGCTGGCCGACCATTGTCGGCCACAGGAGAGGGCGGCGAAGCCCTCGTCCCGACCAGGCGAGGGCGCGATGGCCCCCGCCGGCCAACCAGTTTTGGGGAAAGAAAAAGAAATCTGAAAAAATTATTAAAAAAATATATAATTTATCCACGTCAGCACCATTTTCGGCCTAAATTGACTAGATGGACTGAATTGGTACTAATATGAAAAGGTTTATCGCTAAATTGGTCTTACTGAAAGGTTTATGGTTGAATTGGTACAAATGTAATAGATTTATAACTTTTTTTATACTTTTCCCCTCGCAGATATTACGCTGTACGTGTTTGCTTCTAGGCTCCTTTGTGTCCTCTTTACTGTACGAGAAAATCAATAATTGTCTTGGTAAAAGTGAAGATGAAAAAGAATCATTAATATAAACTTTTAGGTGAAAATCCAGTAACCCTTTGGATTAAACTCTAAGTAAGATCAAATTCAGAACATGGATGACTGTTTTTTAAGTCCGCGCAACGCGCCTGTTGAAATTTCCCACATCATTCGACTCTGGAGTTTATATTTCAACGGTGCGGGCATTAAACTGGTTACAGATCCAATGAAAGGAAGGCGATTACTTTCGGTCGTGTGTAACTCTCGTTATTCAGGAAAATACTTGGCACCATTTCTTGATAATCTTGCCTGACTATAATCCATTGTTCGGCTTCCTGAAGATTAAACCCATCAAACTTTACCCTAGAAGCAAAACCCGACCACATTCGATTCTTCAAGGAGCCATCTGCAGAATCTATAACTGTTAAACTAAACGATGGCCCCATGCATCAATATGTCACATGAACGTGAATTGGCTCGTTGTAATGTCTGAATCACGTGCTGCATTGAAATTGCGCGTTACTGTGAAATCATGCACTGCCTTAAGATGGCATGCTTGACTTCGAATTACTCACTGTCCCGATAAAATTGCATACTAAATGTCGATTGAGGTTGCATGTTATGAATGCACGTCATTAGTAGAGTGCGTGCCGATATAACGAATGCGCACTGTTATGGAATGCGTACCGAAACTGGAACTGAACGTTGTCTCGACGGAATTGGACTAGTCACTATTAGTTATTAGTACATGTGGTGTACCGATTTCGTATTGGATTCATGCAGTAGAGGTAGCAAAATGAGTTTAAAACCCATATTGTAACTTATATTTAATGGCGTGGATCGTAAATGGGTTGTTTTTAAGTTTTTAAAACAAGCTTAAGTGGGCCTAACACTTAATGGGTTTTAAATGGATCATAAATAGGTTATCTAATAATCTTAAGCGGATTATAAAAAGGTTATTTTTAATTTTTTTCAATTTCTGATTTATTTAAATTTTCTAATTTATTTTATTTTTCTTTCTTCATTTTCCTTTCTTTTTCTACAAAATTCAGCGAGGGCTAGCCGTCCCTTGCCAGTTGCGAGCGAGGGTCCTGATCTAAACTCAAACGCACGGTCTTATATTCTACTATATGCCCAAGCCCCAGAAAAATAAACAAGAAAAAGAAAAGAAGTAGAGGCAAATTCATAACTGCTAAATGCCCCAAAAAAATCTTAGGAAGATTTAACACGTGAGATTAAAGGACTCTTAGTTTCTTTCTCGACGTAAGGTACTGCGAATTCATCAAAAATTCGAGATTAGAATTTTAGTGATGGTCATGTTGATGCGCCGGAACCCTTTTAGATCCTTCAAAGAAAACAGTAAGATTGCGCGCCGTAAAGTTATTTGGCCACCTATTCATCCCCGATCAATTCGACGTCTTAAACATTCGAGTCGGAAGGATTTCGTGTATCGAGATTAATTACCCTTGTCGAACTAATCCTTATCAAACTAAACAGAAAGGCAATTTCGGATTAAGATGCTCTCAACGTAATTTCAAATTCTTGTTTTGTGGTTGAAAAGTCTTCAATTGCCCGTATTCGCATGAGTCCTTCTCTGGGCTTGAACCTTTGTTTTCTTTGGCACAGATGGCGTACCACTGTGAAAAGCCCATCGGATGATCAGTCACAGCCCAGCTCCAATTTGACGTCATATCTTGATATCGAAACGAACGGAGCCTTAGAGCATATTGCTCGACTTCGACTCTTGACCCGATTTATCAAAGCCGCGGCAGCCCGTCGGTAATAGGATCACAGTTCGATCAACGTCGTGACCGAACCTCCGGCTAGCTTGCGTCTCGGACAATTGCTATATAGGCGGCGAGAATTCGTGGCTTCCGACGAGTCAGAGGAGGGGCTGTGAACGACGGGCTCCCGTACCGGTGGGTGGACCGAGCTACTCAGGGGATCAAATTAAACATTTCGTGAGCAAGGTATCGAACCCTTATGATAACGCAGGAGAAGGTAATCACATGGATCAACCCCTCCCACACTTTCGATTAAAAGAACACGGGAATTATTCTTTTCACGCCGTCTTCAAAACGAATCATTTTAGTGGTAGTTCAAGAATCACGTTAAATAAATTCAAAATTTTACGAATCGCACCGGTACCATAGATCAAGATTTGGAAACACCCAAGAAAAAAGAGACTTTACACATTGCCGATGCGATAAGGAGTGGAGATCCGTGAAGCGGGCTGAACGAATCCGATGGGTAAGGACCAAGGCAGATTTACGAGCGGGACCACACCTCCAACCGACATTTCGTACCGCACAGCATCAATAATTTTTTCACACGAAAATCATGTCCCTAACTCTAGCCCAAACGTAGCCCAACTTCTACCTCAGCTCCCCACGCCCCCCCTAGAGGACCCATCAAATCCTAGTCCTCCACTAGACATCACACGCACCGTCGCTTTCCGATCTAACCCCCCCGAAAGATCTCAAAGTCGCCCGTTCCTTATCTAGGAAGGTATCTGATCAACCTCCTAAAATTATTAAATTTTTCGCGGGGTGTGAGGGGGCTCGTTCAGGAGGCTCACGTAGCCACCTAGTCGTTCCAATTTCGTTGACCCACGTCAATGTTAGGCCCGCGAGAGGCCTACTTCTTCTTCTTCTTCTTCTATTATTGACTCGGGTGTGGGCCTCTTGTCGGCTTATTTACGATCGTAAGGTTAAAGAAGCGTCTCCCGCGAAGCCCCTCCCCCGAACTAGGGACAAAAGACAGCATGAACATTTTGGATGATGACGATGAACGAACTCGAACGGGCACGAGGCCGATGTTTACGAGGAAAGATTTGGCCGCACCGATTTCGGTAGGAAAACGGGAGAAGAAACCGACGTTTCGGGTTTTCATGCGGAAGGTTTACACCAACATCGTGCGGGTCGATGGAAATCGGCTATGGCCGCGCGCATTTTCACGGTTCTTGACACCCATCACGCCACGTGTCCGCTCAAGGGCAAGACCACCCCCCCTCCTTGTGCCTCCGCCACGTGGGACGTCTCTATTATAGCCCTCCCCCGCCCCCCCCACGAAAATCGGAATTTGTTGCCCGTCTTTTTTTCTTTCTTCCCTTTTTTTGACGGTCGCTGTGCATTTTAATTACTGATCGTAAATTCGATTTTTTTACGACGTCCCGAAAGGCTTGGTTATTTTTTATTAAGGTTAATCACGACCGACCGCCTCGTTGAAAACGCAAGACGAAGGGAGAGGCACCGGCGCCGACGAGGGACCGACGAGCCGCCCGACCGGCGGCGCGTGGGCTTCGGGCGCCCTCCCCCCGCCGTGCAGGGAGTGGCCGATCCCTCCGTCACCTGTGCTACTTCC